>OX376332.1:4290357-5510714 GCA_947369225.1 Hofmannophila pseudospretella | reverse complement strand
TTAATTTTATACTTTTTTCTTTCGACCTTATACTCCATTCTTTAAAATACAGTTTAATTGGTCCAAAATGTGTGGCTACGGTACTCTGCCTGGCCTATAGTATATTTTAGCAGTGCAAGAATCGACGCCATATGCCTTTTAACATTTCTAAAAGTGCGTTTTGATTTTATAGACTTTGCATTATCAAAACGCAAAATTGAACGCGTTTACAACCAAAGACAATATTAGGTCTTTTTTATGTCCAATACAAATACCCCACATGTAAATTAAATTGTAGCAAAATTTTTACGACAAATTGAGAAACAGAGAGGAAATAATCTAAGAAATATTAATATTTTAAAAATATTATATTTTTCTAGTAAAATACAGCAATTTTGTGACAAAAAAATTATAATTTGAAATTGAGTCGCTGTCATTGCATTTCCGCTAAAACCATTCTATGAAAGCACCTAGATTTGTCTATAGTCCCGCGTCTTTTTCTCGCAAGTATTTTGCGAGACGAATCAGTGTTAATTTTGTGGATCTTTTTGATCTGTTTTGATGGCTGCCGTATTGCTCGGTTGAATGTGTACTTTAATTCAAACATGAGTGATTATTCTTCTATGGCTACGCTTCAAAACAATAGCCAAACGGCGGGATTTGCTGCTGCTTTACAACGTGCGAAACTGGTGAGTGAACCTCAATCTGCATAAATCGTTGCTCCGCTTCTCCGCCCATTGCGTTTTCTTTCACTTTCTTTAATTGTAACTTCATTCTAGACGTCTTTTGTGTAATTCGCCCTCTTTTATAACCTATCAATTATCTATGAACGATTTTTTTGCAACGTCTCAAACTAACCTACTTTTTTTGTCTACGTATCTTTTTGCAAACAAAAAAGCAATTTTTCTATGTATTTTATTAGTGATGTGGGTGATATTTTCGTAGGTTGCTGCGAAACTTGAGGGTGGTGGTAGCAAGAGGCCTTTGGAAGACGGATCAGAACCAAGTGCAAAAAAATTAGCGTCAGTAGACAGTGCCTACCAGCAACAGCAAAGCATGAGGTAAATAAACAAAGCGTGCCATTTATTAGACGTAATTCCCGCCATTTTAATTATGGCTGCTATCTCTACATAGTACTCCAATTTAAAAAAAAACCCCTCCATATCTATAGAATTACCTCTCATTTCACCATGACCACCATTTGACCATGTCTTGAAATTCCCAATTTTGACAGTTGTTGTGTTTACAAAGAGATTAATACAAAGTAGGGACCTACTTTACCAAAAGGTAAAAAAAATATAGAAATTACAAAGTGAAGCATAAACAGTACATTGGTTTTATTGAATTTCCCATTAATCTCAATTGTGAATCATGGTGTTTTGAAACATTGGGGATATACATTCCGTAGCCACTCGACTTTGCATGTGGAATGTTCTAGAATGCCCTACTCAGGTCCACAGATATTTCCGACGGGTAGTAGATTGTCATGACAACAGCACACATTATGTGCTCGTCTACATGATGGTCCATGATGGACAATTATAGGCATGCATGATCATGTAAAGGGTATGATCGTGTGTAATAATTGGCCATGATCACCTTTAATTGACGACAATCAGATAAGCGTTAGTTTTTTGTGCATACATCAAAGTGATGCATGTGGTTGATCATGCGCATGTCCATTCTATCACCCATCATGGTCCATCGTTTAGTGGAGCCTTTACCGATGGCATGTTGTCAGTGCGACGGCAGCAGCGGCGGCAGCAGCGGCGGCGGCGGCGGCGCGCATTGCGGCGGCCAACTCGGGCCCCCCCTCCGGCCCCCCAGGCGGCCCCCCCAACCTAATGCAGGACCAGGCCATCAATGAATACATCAGAGTGCCTGACAAGATGGTCGGACTCAGTGAGTTCAGTTTTAATTGAATTTGAAATTCTTTACCTTAACATCCACAACTATTCGACCTAATATTATACAGAGTGTAATAATGTCTGTATTCATCATTTGCACAAGTATTTTTATATCAATTACTCTATCTACCAATTTGGTCAGAGTATCCTCAAGTGTTGTTGAGTTATTAATTACTTGTATTTCGTTTTAAAATGGTTCATACAGTTTTCGTTTCACCCTGTACACATTTGAGAGCTGAGAGATACTGCCTATTGAAAACTAATAAATATAATGACAAGGTATGTCATTATTGAACCACAAATAGGCCCTACATCATTTAAAATTACCAGTCACCCCACCCAACTCTAATGCACTCTTTGGTTGATGACCTTTAGTGGCAAAAGACTTAGCTTTAATACTTTTGAAACATTTATGGTTGTTTACTATAGACTCATTAATATCGGGCATTCAAAACATCAATTTATGGTAAGAAGCCCGTTTTAATTAATGAGTCTTGAGTATTATTAGTTGTGTACGTAATCAGGGCTCCAAAGCGGGCCCCAGGGCGGACCCCCCAACTTCATGCAGGACCAGACCACCAACGAGTACATCAGGGTGCCCGACCAGATGATTGGACTTAGTGAGTCAGCATTTACCTACCTGATACCCAGAATGACTTGCAGATTTGTCAGTTTGTGGACTGATTATGATATGAGCTCCCACTTTGCTGAACATTTACATATTTATACTGTATCGTAAATATTATCTCAGTCTTGATATCTCCAGTCCTATTATAGATGTTCCCATACCTAAGATAAAAAAAATTAAAACAATAATTTTATGGGCAACTTTTACTATGACCACAAAAGTTGGTCAGTCTACTCTGGCGCAGTAGAATTAAAGTCCGATTGATAACAGGAAAATGTGTGGGGGCGGCGCACGTAAGCGCTTACCATGCTAAATTCTTTTCCTATCTTTCGGACGTTGTCCCATGCTATGTTAAGTGTAACGATTAGAGACTCGATTGTAGGAAAGCAGGGACTGAAAACAGATATTTTATTGGTCAAATACAAGTCACAAGTCACATTTCTTTTAGGGACAAATGCGCGCATCATAGTATAATTGTCTCATATTTGTTTTAATACTGCAGCTCCATTTTTATAAATCTACGTTACATCGTTTCTCAGTTTCATTGTTGTATTTTTGCAAATAAATCTTTGAGATGGAGACTACGAATCTGGTGCTTGCATACGTCTGAGCGCTAGAAAATCTACATTTGGGTCGCGAATGACTACTGTACGTATGATAGAATCACATATCTATAAAATGTCAGAGTTCCTGCATTAAACGGGGAAATTGTCGAGAGGTTAAAACAGGATTCAGGGGAATAAATCGTAAAAAAAAACGTATTTTTTTAAATTATTGGTGCCAAATACTGGGACTGCTTTAATTATAAAAAATCCAGAGGCACCTGGAGTAACCGTTTCCTGTATTTTTCAGTCCCTGATCTAAAGCCGGCTATATGTAGTTTTCTCTGTCAACCGTCACTTGTCTAATGGTAGGTTTCTACGGAATCAGTTACTTTATCCATTGGCAATTTCTGATGTCAGTGCTGTTCCAAACTATAAAAGAATATTGTGTGTAATTGAAGCTGTGACTTATTTATTTTAATTAATGCATATATGTACATAATTAGCTTTAATATTATTAATATACCTACATATAAATGTATATATTAATATATTTTATAAATTTATAATAGTCATATAATCTCTTTAACGTAAATTGTAATTTTAAATTCTAATTCTGGAATCTGAATGTTAGATTGACACATAACATTGTAAAGTGGTCAATGTGTGTATCTATGTAATCTCCCACGACACAGGCAACGCCTAGTGTGGAGGTTATAGTTTAATGTGAAATGTTAATTAATATGTTGTAAAAAAAAATTGACTTGTAAGTAACTGGTTAGTTGCGAAAATTGACGCACGATATACTGCCAAAAATATTTGCACACCTGCATGCAGATTAAATTGTTTATTGTTCAAATTAAAGATCTTTACTGTACTTTTCTGCAAAGAAATAATTTCTGTTCTATCTCTATTCTATAACTAAACGCCTCAGCACTGACTGCAGTAACTGACTCCCTTTAAACCTGCCTTAAATGTCTGCTGAAACCGTGTGACGAAAGAGCGAGATATGAACGAGGGTCTGTTCCACAGTAATCGGGCGCGGAGGCGAACAGATCACGCGGCTTCAGGCGGAGTCTGGCTGCAAGATTCAGATGGCGCCAGACTCGGGTGGCCAGCCTGACAGGCTGTGCACACTGACTGGGTCGCGGGAGGCCATTGCACGCGCTAAGTATGATCTTTCGGATGGTTGTTTTTAATATTTTGGTGTCAATTACAGCGTAGTCGCTAAATCTAAACTTTCTCAGAGTGAGGGACATGTTTCGTTTAGCGACTGACATCCTAGAATCGGTACCATTGTATTTACATAGAGTAAAAACGGTTAAAATTTGTAATCTATACCAATATTATAAAGAGGAAAGGTTTGATTTTTTGTTTGTTTGTTTGAATTCAATAGGCTCCGAAGCTACTGAACAGATTTGAATAATTCTTTCACTGTTGGAAAGCTACATTTTTCCTGAGTGACATAGGCAATATTCATTTTCAAAAAAAATGGGGATCCTTACTTAAATTACGATAAAGTGTAAAAAAATATCAAAAAACTTCCTTACATCGCGTACGCTGCGAAAACTATTGATGATAGAACAAAATGATATATAAAATTTTTTTAGAACACACTATTATCAACAAAAAAATCAGCGGCAGCGTGTCTCTAACTATTATAGTCATGTCACAATAAGCGTTTTTTTTATAAAAAAAAAAAAGAAATTAAAATACCACCGCTACAAAAAGCTCTTTATTTGGACCTTATCAAAATAAATGATTTATTATTTAAGACTGATTCAATACCTTTATATTACTTTTTGAATTATTCGATTCTGACATTCCATTCAAAAGATATCACGAGTTTAAAACTTTGAAAAAATAAACTCCATTCGGCTACTTATGCGTTGTAGGGCGTCACTCGGTTTTTTTTTAATTTACTCTTTTTTAGGAGCTCGACGCAAAAAGGAGTGAATATGTGTGTTATATTATTATTATTATGATGAATGTGTTTAAAATTAACAAATCTAAATGTAATGTTTAATGCCCGTGCGAAGCCGGGACGGGCCGCTAGTAACTAAATATAACTGCATAACATGAGTGTACTTGTTAATTCTCTAAGGCCCACTTGCATTGCACCATCCGAATTAACACTAATCCAAGGTCAACTTTGTATGAAAATTCGAGTTAACCCCGTACACGGTTAAATATTGGCGCAAGTGGAGCTAAGACAGTGAAAATAAACTTTCAATTCATCATGTGTCATAAGTGTATCTATACATACAGGGTATAACCCGTATAGTCCTGAAACACCCCCCCGTTCAATCTACATAATTCTGAAATCGCGAATAAAAAATCGACTGTTTCCATATGATAATAAGTCACTGACTGTTTCACAACTTTGTGTCGCAAAGTTGATTTTTTTAGCGATTTCAGTGTTGGTCTCACAGTGAAAGTTATTGATTTATGGATACCGAATTTCGGGACTATAGGGGGTTTTAGTTAACCCAGTATAATATGTTTGTGAATTCAACATTGCGATATAGACTCGATAATAGTATTCAGCAAGACAAAGTCCACCAATATTATTAGAAGAAAATTGTGATTCAACGTTTGCAACAGGGAACTAGTGAACCAGATCGTGAACCACCGCGGGCGGGAGAACGCGCCGCAACACCAAGACAGCCAGGACAGCCGCGGCAGCGGTGGTGGTGGCGGCATGCCCCCCATGAATAGAGGCGGCGGCGGCGGAGGAGGAGGCCTCGCCACAACGGTCAGTGTTACGGCTGTTATGTTTGTCAAATGTTTAGTGAAGTGGGTAAGGACAGCGGTGTAGACCGATCGGACAGTGGTGTAAACCAATAGGACAGTGGTCTAATCTACCCTGTACTCATACTTGTTACTTTACTAAACATTTGACCAATGTATACCGGCCTTTATGGTGTTTAATTATGCAGGTTGGGGTAGGGGCGAGTTAGGAGTGGGGGGAGAGCCCGAGTGAGTAGGACTGAGGGGAAGTACGTGTGGCTCGGAGTGAAGGGGAAGTAAGGGGGGTGGGATAAGGGAAGGTAAGTTATGGGGGAAATGGGACCCTTACCTCTCTCTTCCTCTCACATGGCTTACAACTCGTGCTGCACAAGACACAACAGTTTCAATAATATTCCTATATAATCTATCCTATGTATTGTGATAATTGTAAATCCTGTTATGAGAATAAAACCTCTTCAGAAAACTTAACTAAATTAACACTGGCCATCAAATAATAGTGACATCAATTTGAACTGACATTTAATGACAGGAGAACATACTATGAATATATGACAAGTTGATGACGCCTTTTTCATTTCTGACAGGATTTTGCTGAGGTAAGTTATTCCAAATATATCTTGTTTGTTTCCTAGGAGGAAATAATGTTGCCGGGCCCCAAGGTTGGCCTGATCATCGGCAAAAACGGCAAGACCATCAAACAGCTGCAAGAGCAGTCTGGGGCCAAGATGGTGGTTATACAGGACGGGCCTAACACTGAATACGTAAGTGTCCAGTACTTGCTTTCGTTTGAAATGTTTCGTGTTGTTTCTGTAACTCGTGTCTACGAAGTATAGGTTGCTGAAGTCCTAAATTTAACCTTCTCAGTCGTATTCCTCATTGATGAGAGACGTGATCATTCTATGGAAATAACTGAATGGCATTTATGGCAGATTTAATTGGGTAGTTTGTCATTGTTTTCCCCAAGTGTGCAGGTTTCCAAACGATGTTTCCGTTCACTGTTAGAGCAAATGCTAAAGCTAAATGTTTGTAAGTCTTTCGAAAAAACAAAACATGACGTTGCTTCTACCCGAAGTAAGTAAGTAATATGTTTATTTCACACACAGCAATGACCGAAACAGTTATGATTATAATAAAATAATTATGTAGACAAAGCTAAAAATATCGAAATCATGTCTGATGGTCTGCTGTAATTGCCCGAACAACCTCTTATAGGTATAATTTATGTAATACGTGTTGTATTTGAACCTACGATTCATAAATTTCCAGTATAAGCATTGAGTGTCTGAAATGGCAACCCAAAGGCCTGTAACACCGCATACTAAGACTGCATACTACGTTTTAGTTACGTGTGCCTCTAAAAGGCAATTACATTTTGGCACAGCAACTTTGGGCTTCTTACTACTGACGAATAAGACTAGTCGAAAATCACTCATACGTAGACAAGATTATAGTGATCAAATTATCTGCGACAGGAGAAACCCCTCCGCATATCAGGCGACCCGGCAAAAGTAGAGCACGCAAAGCAGCTGGTGTACGAGCTGTTGTGCGACAAGGATATGCAGCAAGGCGGCGGCGGTCAACGACAACAGTACGATGATCCGTACTCGCCGCAGGAGCAGGGCAACGGGCTCGCCACCAACTCTACTGAGGTACAGAGTCATTGCGACCAAGCTTACTGACTTACAGGGCTAAGGGACAGTTAGCAGGGCGGCGCGGTCAACGGCAGCAGTATGACGTCCCATACTCACCGCAGGAGCAGGGCAACGGATTCGCCACCAACTGCACTGAGGTACTGGGTCATTACGACCAATCTTACTGACATACAGGGCTAAGAGACATGCAGCAGGACGGCGGCGAGTAGCGGCCGCGTTACGACGACGGCACAAGGTCATTGCGGCCAACTTTATTGTCATACAGGGCTATGGTACATGCAACGGTAAGACGACCCGTACTTGCCGCAAAGGCAGTGCAACTGCGGGCTCACTACCAAATTTACTGAGCAACAGGGCCATTGCGACCAACCTCTCTGAGGTACAGGGTCATTGCGACCAACCTCATTTACAATACAATCCTTTATTAATAACAACAAGTTACAAGTTATTACAGGTCGTTTTTCAATACAACATACTCATTTATGTATAAAAATAATAATATAATGTCCAATTTAAAAAATTCAATAAATGATTCAATCACTTCCTTGTCAATAATGAAATAAAAAATAAAATAAAGAATATAATATAATAGCAGGTATCTATTGTAAAGATAGGTACCTATTGCAATGATTAATTTAATTATAATTTTAGAAATTCGTCATATGAGTAAAACGATTGCTTGACAAGCCAATCACGTAATTTCTTTTTAAAAACAAATGAGCTCGGGGCGCCAGTGACATCGCTGGGCAGTCTATCGTACACTGCAGGTACCATAGCCTGGACGGTTTAGGTACAGCTTTCAAGGACATGCAGCAGGGTGGCGACTGTCTACGGGCTCATACATATCACGATCATTGCGTCCTTTCTAAGGACCTAATGTAATGTATTTAATCAAATAAATATAAATTTCTTTGGATGTTAGTAATTCTAAGGGGGCTGGGCACAACTTTGATGTTCGTTATTCATTTTAACAGGTACTAGTGCCAAAAATAGCGGTAGGCGTGGTGATTGGTCGCGGTGGCGACATGATTAAGAAAATACAGGCGGAGACTGGATGCAGGGTGCAATTCCACCAGGAGAGGGACGATGGTCCTGGGGACAAGAGGTAATATTCTAAAGCTATTTTTTTATTGTATAAGGCTAGAACTTCACGGGTACGGTTCCAGTCCCGGTTCGGTTTGCTGCGTCCAATCACGAAGCGTTGATTTCAAGTGAGGGGGAGGGCGGACCGCATGTGTTTGGTTACATCATATCGAACCAGGGCAGAACCGGACTAGTGTGGTCCTAGGCTTAGAAGAGCTGATGAGCGAACTGAAGCGAGCGAAGCTGAGCGAGCTGAAGAGTGATGAACGAACCTGATGGTAAGTGGTCACAGTCGCTCATTGACATCTCTCCTAACTATAATGTTATGCTATTATATATGCTCTTCTTAAATTTGATTGTAGATTTCGAATTTATGATTACTGTATTGAGGAGTGAAGTGAAGACATACCGACAGTTGTGGCACGTTTTTGTCGCAAATTTTGTTCTGATTAGAAACAACGTCATCAATGGTTTTGAGGACGAGGAACCATTCCCTTTAAAGGGTGTAAAGTACCCATAATTAAAATACTGACCTTGAGATATTGATTTATATGAAAAACTTTATTTTAGTTGGTACGTTACTTGGGTAATATCAACCTGTCCGTGGAACTTTTTAGCACAAGTTTAATGTTGCAGGTGTTACTTGCAAGGAAAACCTCATCAAGTGGAGCAGGCAAGACAAATGATTGAGGATTTGATCGCCAGTGTAAATGTAAGTATAGTTCCTTTGTGATAAAGATATTATGTATTTTAATACATACTTTTGATATAATAGCTTGGATTAATCCCGTTAATAATTATGGATTACTCACTGTTGAAAGATGGAAGTCCTCCGATTAGTTTCGGTACTATAATAGTTAGATGGGGTCTTCTCGAACTAAAGTCGTATGGAATCCTGAGGTATTTCAAGAGGAAAAAATAATTAAATGGCGGCCTAAAAATAAATGGAAATGATGTGGAGCTATAACCATAGCGAGGCCGAAGGCCGAGCTCTGCGTAGGGCGAAGCTGGGATCGTCCCCCCGCCTTCAGGCGCTGCAAGTCTAACCCGTTGAATGTTCTTAGTAATGTCAGATGAAAATTGGATCAGTAGTTCTAAGATCTTGGAGTATCTTGGGATGTTAGAGTATGAAGGGATCTCTGGAACGGTAACAGTTAGGTGGTTCGAGTTTAAGCTCAAATGTTTATGAACATGACTTTCCTGGAACCTTGAGGACCTAATGATGACCAGGAAGAAGTAAGGGGATCTCCACAACAGTTCACCGGGGGTTTCTTAAATTTTTAATTTAGAGTTATTTAATATTTATGAAATGCATTTAATCTTCGGTACTTGTCAAATACCCTATTCTATAATTGTTTCATCTTATGTCCAATACAGAGGAGAGACCAGGAGGTGAGGCAGGGCGGACGAGGGCCCCGAGGCGGCGGCGGCGGCGGCGGGTCGGGACAGAGGAACGGCGACCGTGGAGACTTCCAGCAGTGGCAGGACACCCAGGAGATCAGGGTCACTTTCACCGTCTCCAACGTGAAGTGCGGCCTCATCATCGGCAGAGGTGAGCTTAGTGCAATCCTAGAGTGACTGACCAACATAATCTTCGCTTCTTTGTATCTAACTCCGGCCAGTCACCTTAGTGTAGATGTAATGGTTAACTTTTTGTAACAGGACTTTCACCTTAGTGTAGATGTAATGGTTAACTTTTTGTAACAGGACTTTGCCGATTTTTCGACATAATAGCCAAATTTACGGATTTAATACTGACCATCATGAACACATGAAAGTAAATGAACTCTTGATGGGAACGTATTTTTTATTTTTTGCTAATCAATCGATTTGCTTACCAATACATATTTTTTTTGCTCCAGACGTATGAGTAATTTAATTACTGTTAAAACATGTCACGCTGCCAAATTATTTTATCAGATGATACATTTTACTTACTAAATTTGATTTTGTTATGTACCAGAAGTGGTAATGTAAATGATGACTCCAAATATACGCAATATCAAATCAAATCAATTTTTATTATCGGAACAACGGAGGTTCAATTTTTGTTAGTAACAATGCAGGTACTTAATACTGTTAGTAATTATTTACAAAGAGAAATGTAAAGGCAGACATGTGGGATGTGGGACAGAGAGTTCGTGCGTTCATCGGGTACCTATCCGAACCCGGTCAACACACGAACCCAGTGTCTGATTATAGGACAGTCAAACTAGCCCGCTATCGTCTTCAGAATGCCATTGTTGCCGCCCTCCACTCTGTGCAGCAAGGAGGCGGTCTTCTTGCGCACGAGCGCATGGAAGCCGTCGGTGCGCGCCTCCGCAAACATTCCGGAGGCGCTGCAGAAGCGAGGCAGCCTCAATAGCATTCTGAAGGCATTGTTGTACTGGATTCGCAGGGCAATGTAATGTTTGTCACATAATTACTGAAATCAACAGATCAAAAATGGAGGTCCTCAATTCGACTCGTTTTTTAATAATTTTTTAATATATTATTATTGTTGTGTACATACTAGGTTTTAATATTTACAAATCTTCGCGCCTTAAAACCAGAAACTGGTTTGTCTGGGCGCTGCACATTCCACTCTGTTAAATAGAACACCAAATATAAAAACAACTTAATCCATACAAATCAAAAACATGATCGTAGGTAAAAATTGATAACGGCAAGTAGGCATCTATCACGGGAGCGCACGGCGCGGCGGCGCGTTGCTCGAGAAACCGGTCTCCGTTACGTACCCTTTTTCACGCATATAGGATGTTCCGAGATCATCACGTGTTTTTGTTATAAAGTTCAATTTTACAACCAGATTTTTAAACCAGATTTATGCGTCAGAAATGAACTGTCAGATGAAAATCCTTGTTGTGTTTCGGGACTGGTTAGAGTAATTATTACCCTAGGTCGGGTATTTATTACACTTTATTATAATTATTATTGATTAATGAGCAGGCAGCATTAAACTGATGCGCCCATATCTATCTTTATGGAACACTTCCTTATTTTTATTCTCTAAAACCATAGACTCTATGGTTTCTAATATAACGCGATTACTCTACGGTGTATAATATATGCAGGTGGCGAGGTGATAAAGCAGATCAACGCGCAGTCGGGCGCGCACTGCGAACTGGATCGGCGTGCGCAGGGCTCGGACCGCAACAACCGCACCTTCTACATCCGCGGACACCCCGACGCCGTGGAGCACTGCAAGCGCATCATCTGCGAGAAAGTCGGCATGGTGAGACCCCTGGCACTTCTCAAATTGAAAATATAAGGACTCCCCAAAATGCCGTTTCCTAAAATGACGTCTACCCAAAATATTCGCTTCTAAAACCGCTCTTCTCTAAATATCCATTCTCCCCAAAATTTCCGCTTACAAAAATGACTACTCTTCCCAAAATGGTCGCTTCCTAAAATGACTTCAACCCAAAAGATCCGCGCTTCACAAAATGTCTGGTTCCCAACAACCGCACCTTCTACATCCGCGGACACCCCAACGCTGTGGAGCACTGCAAGCGCATTATCTGCGAGAAAATCGGCATAGTGAATTCCCAAAATGTCCACTTCCTAATAAGACTTCTTACCAAAATGTCGGCTTCCAAAATGACCGCTCTTCCTAAAATGTCCGTTTCTAAAGATGACCGTTCTCCACAAAATGTCCGTTCTCCCCAAAATATCCGCTTCTCAAAATTACCGCTCTCACAGAAATATCTGCATCTCCAGACGTCGTCGGAGCAATCCATAATCACGACTAAGAGCAGCAAGAAATTGGATTTCATTTTTGTTTTTTTTCCATCGTCGACCTCATCGTCGCTTACCATCAGGCGAGATCGAGGTCAAATGCGGGTTTAGTAGAAATAGCTGACATTTGTTTGTCACTGAAATATATGAGTAACATCTAATTTATAACCAAACAACGAATAAAACTATTTCATAAGTTTGTGTTTTAGTCGAATGGATTATCCACGACATATTACTGAATTTACTGAAACTGAATTATACATGTACACGTCTCTATACAGCCGGTGAACTTCATACCTGAGGGCGGTAACAACGGCAACGGTGGAGGCGGAGGCGGTGGCGGTGGCGGCGACTATTACGGAGGAGGAGGAGGCGGCGGCGGTGGTGGCGGCGGCGGCGGCGGCCCGCCCGCCTGGGGGTACAACCCGCACTGGCACCAGCCCAGCCCGCAGCAACCACCGCAGGTGAGCTCTGCCACTAATGTGTCTGTTCTCCATTTAGGGTATTATTAAACTGGCTAATTGCAAACGTATTTCCAGCGGAGTGATCGGTCAATGTATGTGCAACGTATTTGTAATAGTAATAATCCCCGAGGGGGACAGAGGAACCACCTTCATCTTGGTAGTTTCCACCTTTCGTCGTGGTGGACAAATGTGATAGGTGGCGAGCCTACCGCCGTCTACTAGGTGTAGAATAGTATCCACAAATTCCTTAGTCGCCTCGTACGATACCCACGGGTTGGTGCTATTCTTTAGGGCCGGCACGACACGGCACATTATTAAGGATCCGCGAAACAATCTATTGCAATTGACAATTAAAGAGAGCCGGCGCAATATAAATCAAATCAAAATGTTTTTATTGTAAGTACCTTATAGTACGTCATTTTTTTCTGCTTCGTAAGGTGGTATAGCTGAAAGGAAAGAAGCGGCGCAAGAAACTTTCAGCAGCACATCTTTTGAAATAAATATGTCTTACAATAATTATGAATACAATCATATGTGCAGAGCTGGAGCTGAATTTAGGACCAAGCCTCTTTATCATTTAAGTAGTCATTTATTTTATAATAACCCTTTTTACATAAGGTCCGTCTTATGTGGGTCTTAAATTTTTTCTCTGTCATATTTATCTTCAGTCATAATCATAAAGAAGCGAGAGGCGCTTGCAACCTTCTCGATTTTTTGTATTGCGCCATCCTCTCCAATTGTCAATCGCAATTGATCGTCTTCTGTAGCCAATAGGTGGCTTCCGCCTATTTCTTTTACATTTTTATTTGACATAGTATAAGTAGTGCAAAACTACAGGTGGTATTAATTTTTTTTTAATTTTAATAAAAATATTATGTACCAAGTTGTTTGTATGTACATTTTACCAAACAATTTGGTACATAATATTTTTATGTGTGCTCTCTTGGAAATAAATTGCTTCTTTCTTTCTTCTTTAATTTAATCCAATCATATTCAATTTTTTGTCACAGCAACAAGTTCAGATCAACCCGGCGACAGGCCAGCCGGACTACTCGCAGCAGTGGATAGACTACTATCGCTCACTGGGGCTCATGAGAGAGGCGGAGGCCATCGAGCAGCAAGCCAAGCAACAGCAACAAGGTGAGTTGTACTCGTATTAGTGTTTTCGGCCCGGACTTCACGGGACCGGTTCCAGCCTCGGTTCGATTCACATGCGTTCCACCCTCCGTCTACTTGAAGTCTGCGGTTTGTGATTCGATGCAGCGAAACGGAACTGGCGCTGGATGCAGATCCGTGTAGTCCTAGCCTTCGAGTCAGCACGTTGACAATGACTATAACTTTTTGGAGGGTTGTCTGCAGAGTTTCTGAAGAGCTATTCTCCCAGTTCCCTTTTTGGAGATTCGATTCCGGCTGGTCTCCTTCGTTCCACATCTTCCGGTGGCTTTGCAGAACCTCAGGATATCTCAATAGTTCAGATCTTGTAACTCTTCTCCTATGCTGTCCCTGAGAAAGCAGCCTTTGGCAGGGGCCAAAGGCTGCTTTCTCGGTTTGTAGTATATATACTACACATTCGGAACAAATAGTTAGGTACATGAGTACACTGACATAAGCATAAATAATGGCGTCGATTCCGGGGATAGCCGCCAAACCTAAAGGAGTTTTATGATTTGCAATTTTGCACGAACGCACCCCGGTATAACAAACAGCTATGACAGGTGGAGGCGGAGGCGCGGGCGGTAGCGGAGCGTCCGGCGGCCCACCCGGGGCGGCCGCGGCTGCGCCGGCGGCGCAGGGCGGCGGCGCGGACTACAGCGCGCAGTGGGCGGAGTACTACCGCAGTATCGGGAAGGTCAAGGAGGCCGAGGCCATCGAGGCGCAGATCAAGATCAAGGTGCGTCGTTTCACGCATGCTCATAAGAGCCAGCGTAATTATTAATATGAGTCCTCAAGGTTGGCAGCGGTTCGAAAACCCTTTAATAAGTAAGATGTGATGTCTATCGACGGTGACCGCTTACCATTAGGTGGCCTGTTTGCTCGTCTGCTCTCCTTAATTTTAAGGACGTTTCGTGCAACTGGCGGATACTTCTTCATATCATTTATGTACCAAATTATTTAGTAAATTTTCTTAAAATTGTAGCGTTCATTTAATTTTTGAACAATAAATGTGCCATTAAAATGTGCGATGTGAAAAATCACTACCATGTTCTCATCTAGGCGTATGTTCCGATATCAATTTAGCTTTGTTGGGTAATAATTGTTGAGCAAAGTTTATGTTTAGGAACCAGTAAACCGTTACCCAAAACGGTTTTGGAACCGGCACTTTTTCAACTGTCGGGCAATGAGTACCCTTTGTCTGGTAATTCTTACCGGTTTTGGAACGCTTTCTATGCTAAGAGCACCTACAGATATACTTATAACTCTAAATTTAAAATTTGTAAAAACCCCTACCTACTATTGTGGAGATCCCTTTACTTTTTCTTGATCACCATCAGGTCCTTGAGGTTCTAGATGTGGGAAGGGTCCAAAACACAATCTAGCTATTACCGTTCCAGAGATCCCATCTGACATCGAAGATACTCCAAGATCTTGAAAACTACTGACCCAATTTTTATCGGACATGCTTAAGAACACTCTCAACCAAAATCTCTATTAAATGGAATAAAACCGGGTCCTAATCGGATCATCCGTTGTCAAGTGATGAGGCCACAGACAAACGTGTCAAACTTATTATTTAATACAGCCTTTGTTCCAACAGGGGCAGCCGGGAGGCCAACCCCCGCAGCCCCCACAGCAGTCGACCCCTACTCCGAACCCCACACCCCCTTCATCAACCCCCGGCGCCGCGCCCATGATGAACCCGGCCCAGTACGGGGCGCCGCAGTACCCCATGTACCCTCAGGGGATGTACCCGGGGTATGCGTACCCGTATCCGGGGGGCAACGTGCCGCCGACCGCGCCTGAGCATCAGCAGTAAACTCGTGAGTATCGACTTTAGGTGGGGTCCAGATGTAAGACTAAGGGCCCAGAAAACGAGGCCACAAGAAACACAAAATAGATAAGTATAGATCGCGGCACATAAGTTGAACAAAAATGGCAGATGCGCAGTGACAAATTTCGGGTCTCAATCGAAGTGCGGATGAGGTGCGACGCGAGAGGCAATGCACCTGCGCGGAACCACCGCCATTTTTGTTCAACTTATGTTCCGCGGATTGTACAGAGGTAAACTCACTACTGTTGCCGCGTGAAGTTATTTAAATGCCCATGTAGACTCGCTCACGGCAAGATTGTGTGATGGCTGTAACACCCCGTCTGTACCGCCATACCTATAATCGTTTATTGAGCAAACTTATCCGCGCGGTTTTAGCACCCTGGTGCTGAATCTCCATTCTGTTCTTATCTATTTTGTGCTGACTTTAACCTTGTGGCCTTCAAATGTCTCAGATCTCCCCCTCCCCTACCACAAACGCCACGCGTCCTATGCAGCTAGGCTTTACAGAACTTTCACCGAGAGCCTCGCGCTATAGTTTGACCACAAATGCTGTACTACGCCTTGGGTAGCGACAGACGTGCAGCGTGCGAGCGCGGAGGGGAAGCGGGCGGGCGCGGTCGTGGAGCCAATAGAGCGACCGCTCCGCGGCGCAGTACAGCTAGGGTTGCCAGGCGTTCGGCTTTAGCCGGACATGTTTAACTTTTTACGGTCGTGTCCGGCCAAATATTGACGTGTCCGTGACTTTGTTATGTCCGGCTTATTTGGCAAAATTTCCGGCCTAATATAGCGTTGAATCCGTCTTTTGTATTTTAGGGCCTGGTAACCTTATACAGCATCTGTGGTCAAGCTATAGTACAAAGTTACCCTCTCTTACTATTTTTGCGCGTCAGATAGAGGCAGTCCACAGACGATGTCTGGCCAAAATCTCTGACTTGCAATCGGCGCTATATATATATGCAACAAACTTAAATGGTTTCCCATGATCGTTTCGCTTTTATGGGGTCTTGGCTCTCACTATGTAGTTCGTTGAAATGTGCGGGATCGGTATATTATAGAATATATTAGCCAACAGATGTAACCATTATTATGATATTCCGTTCTGGTTTGAGCTTGAGTTATTAATTTAGTAGTTGTACGCATGTTTTATTTATTTTATGTCCCTATTTATTTTCTGAACTATGTCTGGGTGACGGTTTTAAAAAATTGTATACTTGTAATAATTTTACCAATTGAAAAGCTGTAGAATTAATGTTTGTTTTACAGGAATTTTATTTATGTAACATTATAATTGTATCTACCAATGCATGTGGTAATTGTGAAGATTCTGTTTCAGTTTCTTGCATGACTGACATTTTATTATTTATCGATCGAAATGATTACTCGTATTAGTAAATTCTAAGATGGTTTTTATATTATGGTGTATATGTTGACTTGTAGTATAACATTTGAGAGCTATGTAAAATGTTTTGAAAACATTTAGTGTGTGTAGTGTTGCAGATGTAGGCTCTCCAGTGCCGGGGTTGGCTGCTCGAGAACGCAAACACAAACCGAGCCTGTTTTCCGTGTTGCCATGTTCGTTTGTTTGTCTGATTGCAGAGACCTGTGGGGCCAGCCACTTTAGCAGCGAACAGAAACTCCCCATGTAGATTGTAAATTCTATAATTAAGTTATCCAGTCGATTAGCAGTTTTAGAAGCGCATCCTGAGACCCTACCCACAATAAATAATTAGTGGAATCACTGTAACACAATCCAAATCAATACTACTAATATTAACGTAAGCTTATTTCTTGTGGGTTATCACTTATCAGTTTTCGAAAGTCTAGAATAATGAGATTATCTTTTACAATTTTACTTCGAAATGACATTTAATTCTATTAAAACGGCTGTGTGGTCTATTCTCTTTATATTGTGTATATTTCACACTGTATTTTGTATGTACTTACCTGATATAATGTGCCGATAACTGATCGTTTGAAATGCCAGTCTGTCCAGGTTAAAAGTATAGCCACAATGCCTTTAAAGTAAAGATCCGACGTCCGGAGTTAAGAGAGAAAGGGAAACATAACGAAAAGACACTTCGCGCCGCGAGGAGTCGAGGTAAATGCACTGTATTGAGTGATTAGTACACCTTGGTTATGTTATTTCTGGTATTGTCTCCATGTATAATCTTTGCCGTGTGTGACTTTAGTTTTACGATCAAATCGGTTGTATTATTGAAATAGTATTCCGTAAGACTAAAATCACACTTCGCACATAATTGAAATCATAATATAAATTCTATGTAGACTTAAGATTAGTGATATATGATTATGTAACAGACGCGTTCGCCGCCTCTTTCGACATCTAGGGTTCCACCGCTGAACACGATAACGTCTTAAAATATATGTATTTTTAAAATCTTTAGCTTTGAATAACGAATTAGGTGTTAGAATATGGAAAAATCTTAAAAAGGTAATGTAAGTCGACCTACATTCCTTCGAAAATTGTTTGATACGCGCGAGTCTAAACTCACTTTTAGGGGCGTAGCCGAGGGGCTGCACGAAAGGGATGAGCCTCTTCAAATCATCACCTCTATATCGAAGATCGGTTAGATCTTTTAGTTTCCGGAGGTCCCCTCGAAGCCCTGGCTACGTTCCTTTACATTTCGCTTTCCGGGACAGTCCCGAGTCACTCTTGTATTATTGTATAAGATATAAAGTGTATGTTGATTGATATCGTGTGTTCATTTTTATTCATAATCATGATTTTCTCCACAGACCCGGAGGTAAGTCACCCTAACGAACAATGACTAAACGTTTCCAATTTGATTCGGCTTGTGCTTCGTATTGATGTATGATTTTTCTGATTATGGTTCACTATATTTTTTGTTTTGATGATGATTACTTATATTCTGTGCAATAAGGTGCCTACTTTGTAAGATGTCATTTCCCCGATGCATTTTTGATAGATATTAACGTGTTATTAATACTGCAGGTATTATTATTATTTTTTATGTCGCCCATTGTAGATGGTGTTTTCAGTAGTGACATTTCACACATGTTAGATTTACATCATGTACTAATTTCGTGATCTGACCCCACTATATCTTTTATGATTTTGTTGTCGTATTTGCATTGTTTCGATGTGCTGTTACAGCATTGATACCGCAGCCACCGGCAGTGTAGTCGCACCTGCCTGGATGTGAAACCCCCAACATCAGGACCTTATACCGTAACAGCTTACGATGGGTATTTGCTGTTACAAATAACGCACTATCTGAATGATTACAATGATATTTTCGAACCATACTTGAATTGATATATAGATGTTCCTTTTATATTTTTCTATACGTACCTGCTTTACTTATACATGACTGTGTATTACCAATTTTGTATTTTGTGTATGTCGTATTTCATCTCGTGATTTTATCACTTTCTTTCTTTGTTGTCGCTCTGTTGAAGGTGGGAGAAGTCTATTCCTATAAGGAAAGATGGAAGCACACTCCCAAATATTATGCACATGAGAATATAAACTAAACGAAACGATACGATAAAATGTTGAATGGCGGAACGAGGAACTTATGCGAAGCACGAAATGGAGATGGGAAAAGGTGGTATTCGTTGCGATTGATTGGTGAGTCTTAAATACTATTAAAATTGAATCCTGATACTTTGAAATATGTGTTAATCGTAACAAATGCAATCGTCAGAATAATGTCTTTATGCGGGCGAATTGCAGCCTTGCCTATTTAGTACTGACCTTGGGTGATTGGGGGCTGATTTGGTTCGATTGGGGATCATCTGTCTGTCCATCTGTATGTCACAGCCACTTTAGATGAAAATAGTTACGGAACCCTATACCATGATCCTACAATAGGAGATGGTCCTGCAATGTTTTACCACTAGAGGCGCCACTAGCACAATTACAAAAAAACGTTCAAAAATACGACGTACAGTTGACCACAAGCTATAGTATACCATCTATCAAAAACTTTCGATTAAATCTCAACCTTATGGCCAGCGCAATATGATGCATTTTAGATTCTCAAATTTTGACGTTTTGGGTAGTTGACCTGTGGTCGACTGTAATGATTTTGTTCTAAACATATGATAACCTAAATTTATTGCTTTCAATGACAATAATTTGATAAATAAATGAATTTTACAAGATTTTTGTTTAATAATCTTTAAATTAGCACATAAAGGCAAATATCAACATGTAGTACGTACCTTTCCACCAAATTCCTTCAGACTCGCGCCACGCTGTTTTAACAGATTTTTTAGGTCTGCTATTTTGAAATGGCCATATGATGCCATGATATCATCACTAATAGCTTTGAAAAATTAAATTAATCCAAATAACGATAAATTTGTGATATCTTCAAGAATGACGTTTCGTTTTGCTTTTCTGTTTACGGAGTGTGCTCGTGGTTCCATCTACGCAACGCTTTGCGTTTTATGTTTATTGGGACCATTTTGTAGCGATACTATTCACATTCTGTTTATTTTAGGATAAATACACGCACACTATGGTTAGAGTGCGTGGTTACCCGTGTGATATCGAATTTAAATTTAGTTTTAGCGACCACTCCAGAATGAATCGACACGATTCCTCGGGTACAACACTAAATCTGGTGCTATAGTTTTTTTTTTCACGGATCAAATTCATGTTGCCCCATAAAGCTTTACACGTTGCCGAAGGACTGCCGAAACTGGGGGGCAAAACGGACCTAATAGTAGTACCAAGTGGGATTAATGCCAAAGTTTTCATGCTTGGTAATCGATGGGGTGGCCTATTCTCGTTTTTAGTTTTCTCTCCTAAAAATGTTGTCGGAACTGCCAATTACTCTGTGGTAGGGTTACATGCGATAGGAGCTCCGACTAAAGATAAAATTAATTTATGACTAATATGAAAAATGTAGATAATTTGTCAGAAATTGATATGAATTATTTTAATTTGTCAATATTCTGCATCCTTTGTAGTGTTCATTTATATGAATTTTTTTAAATTACATTTCTCAATTTGCTTGTCTCCTATATGCATTTGATATGTTGCAGCATTTGTGTACGTACATAATAAAGTAAATTGATATTAATAAACTTATTAAAACTTGCACAATGCACGCTCTAAAATAACAGAGCAAAACTCACCACCTATGGAAACATTTGAAAGAATGCTTGTTAATAATTCCATAATAAGTAAAACAAGATAATTCTACAAAATTACTTTATTTCATGGTTTTTAACGTGATTTTATTTTATTTTATCAGTGAATTAGGACGGGTATTTAATAAATTGTTTTAAACAATTTGAAGTTTTATTTTTACTAGCGTTCCTACGATTTGTTAACACATTTTTCAAACTAATCTATCTTAGGGAGTAATTACTAAATTATAATGACAAATGATCTTCATGACGTATAATTATTTATCACTAATGAACTAGTAATTAAAGCTATAAATAGGTCGTTGACAATGGATGGAAGTTGTTGTTCCTCGTGGTTCGCCTATCTGTGATACCATGAGGAAATTGTGCTAACAGTGTGCCTAAGTCGCCATGTAAAGTCTTCGAAAAATACGTTACGTTAGACAGGTTGTGCCTACTCAGTATGTAAATGTGAATTGTTAATTTCAATGCCGATGTTTTGTTACTACGACCATACTAACTCTAACCTTTAAGATCTGTTATTATGAAGGTGCTTGTATTGAATGAAGTGTCATGTTATGTTGGTTTTCGTTTAGGGTATTAATAAAGAAAATGTATGCGAAAGTGCGTCTCTAGCAGTGGATATGGTGCAGCGATTAGGTGGTAGCGCAATGGTATTGGTACTATCGTAGGACGCCTAGGATTAAATACATAGTAGATCTACTGTTAGAGCGTCGGTGGCACAGTGGCTAGGACACCGGACTCCCATGCGTTTTTCGTATTTTTTGAAAACTTACGTACATTTACCGTCTGCTCTAACGGTGAAGGAAAACATCGTAAGGAAATCTGCACACTGACATGACCAGTGTGTAAAATGGGGTTGGCACAAAAGACCCTCAAGGGTCGAAGTGCCGCTGGGTTATTTCCGGCCCCCCATTATAAGATAAGACACCATGTATTGGCGACGTCCAAAGACGATTACTTTTGCTTATTATACAGATATCTGGTTAAGATACAACATTTGAAGACATATGTTCTACAGGTATCAATATGACCAAATTCCTCACTTAGTTCCACTGATGCAATGGAACTAGTGGGAATGACTTCCGGCCGCGTGGTCCGTTTCAATAGGGTATTTGACACTTTTTTGAAAAGTATTCCAAGTATAGCCAATCTTTACTAGTTTATTTTATTTCCTCAATACAAAGTCGCTAAATAGTCTTATACCGCAGTTATATGTTAATCATTTAAAATTACCGCGAAAACGCTGGTCGCCATGATAGTTTTGCTGTGACGTCACTATTGATTAAATAAACAGAACTGATCGCCCTACATTCGTTCTGTTGTTTACTCGATAGTGACGTCACATTATAGCGTCATGGCGGATAGCCTTTCACTGCGTTTCAGGTCACGTGATATACATAAATTAAAATCGGAAACCAATATATTTCTGTTTCCCATTACTTGGAACTATCATATTTACATACTCTCATAATTTATTGTTTATGATGGCAAGTAGCCTATTTCGACCGATTGGATGATTTGAACCTTTTTTACTGGGAACAGCCGTCTTGATCCTGTCGATCTAGCCTACAGGCCAGAAAAGTCCTCGTATCTTGACGGGTCGGAGTAATAGTCCAGGCGATCAGACGGCCAGAATGAGAGGTGCGTTGTTCAATATCTTTTCGGCGAGGACTCCTGCGAAGAATGGTCGAGCGAAGCGGTGGAAGCGCTGTAGCTGCGTATGAGGCCCGACAGGCGGGACAACTGCGCCGTCGCCCAGGGCTCCAGCGGGCTGCCCGGTTCGGCGGTCGCGGGCGACACTCTGGAATATTAGTGGTTTCTAATGGTGGGACCACGGATACCACTATATAGGGTCGCACTCTTCCGCTCTTCTTCTCTTCTCTTCGCTGTTGCCTCCACTTACCAGTAGTCCCACTACGTGACTCACCAGTGGGTCTTATATCCCCGTGGTCCCACTGCACTAGACAGATACTAATTTGTCTTACTCTGCGTCCCTTTATAGTGGGACGCGCCGGTCATTACGACCAGTTTGTCATCTTTAGTTTTATGGAAAGTTCTGATGGAATTAGTGAGATTTATGGAACCATGTTGCTTTGACAATGTGCTTAGTGGCATCTATCGAAACCCAGGTTAAGCGCATCCCTCCTCTTGGCATAAGAAATTATTCTACTCACTTGTTCCGTCGTGGACGTGCGGTTTTCGGCCGAACTCTTTTCTTTTCGTGCTTGATCACAATCTGAGCTGGTGGTGCTGCACTTTCTACTTCTGCGCCGCTACCTGCTCCTGCATGGAAACAGATTCGTGAATTCCCTGCAGGTTCTTAACGACGACGCACAAGGGATCTCTGGACAAAAGTCCCCTGCGCGAAGGATTGTCTAAGGGGATTTTACGGTGACGTACTTGTCTTCCCATGGATTGGTTCATTGATACCGAGTTCCTGATTTTTATTTCATTCACATGTAATTTGCCGATATGTTGTTGATGGCATTGGCGTCAAGTAAACTTGCATCGATAATCCTCTAATAACGTTGATATTGAGGCGACGGTGACCATCAGGTGGCCCGTTTGCTCGTCTCATACACAATGAAAGGATTCTCAAAATAGCCAGCCGGTTGTGACAGGGGCAGTACACTACTGCGCCGGACTGGACTACGTGCGCCGGTTTGGTTCACTGCAGACAATCACGAGGCGGTGACTTCAAGTGGGGGGAGGGCGGAACGCTTGTGATTGGCTGCACCGAACCGATCCGGTGCATGTAGTCCCAGCCTTATGGGGGATAAACAGATAAAGTAGAGTGCGCGTCATACTTCATGACCGATCTGAATAGGCATGAGTCGCGTTTCAGTACATATTTTTAGGTCACTCAGCTCAGGCAGCCTACTCTAGTCCATTGCTGGACATAAGCCTCTCCTAGGGCGCGCCATTGAGTGTAAATATACACCTGTAATTGCTAAAACTTCGGAAAAAGTAGACCTATGAAGTCTTATCAGTATATTTGTCCATTTTGTTCTATCGTAGAACTTGATGGACCAACCCAATATTGGGAAGATAATTCCCAGGCCGCTAAAGCAGGCCGAGATATAGCCATACAGGGATTTAGTAGCATTTGCCACAGAGGGCAATGACTCCCACAGAAAAGGTGTCCATAAATTAATTGCTACCCCTATATACCTAAAGCCTAGTTTGCCCTGGTCTTACTAGTAAGACTGCTGGGAACTGGCCGCCTTACCTACGACGAAGAGCGAGTTTTCCACGTGTGGGACCCGCCCGGTTGCGTGTTGGATGCACAGAGGCCGCGCGTCCCGCAGCCGTGCAGCTTCGTCTCGTCTGCCGCTAAATGCCCTGTTGAGACATTAATGGTAAGTGAAGGTCAAAAGCTGCCTTATGACCGGGTTCGATTCCTGGTCGGTTCAAGAAACGTGTGGTCCACTGAGGATGGTCCTGGAACGTCGCCGTACCTAATGTTTTCGTGTTTTCTTGAGGTCATACTAGTATTCGCTGTTTCAATATGAGAATACAATTTAGAAAAAATTCTTCATTCGTGGAACCTTAATTCCAGACACTTTAAAATGCCGCTATGAGATTTTGTAATGGCGGCGCTAATGTGCGCAATGCCTCTAGAGATGCATTAGGTAGGTATGTAATACTAGAACACGCCATCTATAGAAATGTTTGAAGTACTACATACACGTGTTGTGGACTTCGGTACTAGATGGAGCTATTAAGTTTAATTATAATAATAACCTAAGAAGTGGTCATTTCAAACAGGAAGAACCATATATTTTAAGCTTAAGTAAATTTATAAACTAAAAAAGTTATAATAGAAAAATAATAAATTTGTTTATTTGAAAATTATACTAGTTTGTACATACAATTAAAATCTGGTTTGTAACGGTGGTTATAATTAGCTCTACTAAGCCATGTAGAGCTAAAATATAACCACCGTTACAAAGGTAGTGCCAAAGACGATTCTAAAATTATCAAATAGTGCCATCTGGTGAGGTACTGCATCACTTCGTGTACAAAATGTTACCACAGATACTGTAGTCCCTGTTGTGTTAATTCCGATGTGTTATACTCCGGATTCACAGATGCCACTTTCATCGTTAAAGAGGTAGTAGTTACATAGGCCGTAGCTGAAAGCCCACTATGCCTTTGACAGATTTTAACTTCCAAAACCAGTTGAAATTATTCACGTTGACAGCTGTACATGATCTATTGCTTGTGTCAAATAGAAGATTGATATATTTTCAGCTGTTAACGCGGTAATGGAACATTGATATTTGTCAACGTGAATTATTTCGACTGGTCATGGAACGCTTCTAAAAAATCAAGTTAAAATCCGTCAAGGGCACAGTGGCTTCCTTTATTCAGCTACGGCCTTTACAGGAAACTGCCCTGCCCATGCATTGAGTCACCGAGTATTTTTGATACTTTGGACGTTATGGACCTGAAGGGTATTTTATACTCACGAGCTGTTTCCTGAACTTGGCTGCTCCTCCCAGGGTGCGTCACTTTCCACAGCACTGCTTTCCGATGCCACCAGGTACATCGACCTGGACAAACCGTTACATTTTGTTTTGACGCTTGGACATTGTGCCCACACAGACGGGCCTAACATAATATAGTCGAAGCAATGAAATATCATAGGCCCGGACTACACGACGACGGTTCCTACGCCGGTTCTAGTATCGGTCGGTTCCGTGGTACCGGTGCTTCGTATAAACTCAAACAAAAATGCGCTGTCGTCATCACGTACAACGGTTCCACTTGGAACCGGCCTGAACTGAGTGGGCAGGGCTCGAGCGCAACGCATGAGTTTGAATGCAGTCGACTACACGACCGGTAACCGTCGCTGGAACCGTCGTCGTGTAATCCGCGCCTCAAAGTATGGGGCAATTATTAGAGAAGGGACAATTGCATTAAATATAGGTGCAAATATTTTACTTGATTATGATAACATGATTGTTAAAAGCATTTGTTTTGAAAACTTAAGAAAGAATACATTTATACTAAATGTAATATTTCGTAGGAAATCTATGGTAATCTGGCTTTATCCGCCGCATCATTTAGCCGAGGCCCTAAACCAACAAGAACACGGTTGAAAGTTACCTGGCAGGCACGTAAAGATGCGGCGGAGGCGGCGCGGCCCGTTTCGAGGCGGATCTCGCACGACGGGCGCGAGATGCTCTCCCTAGCAGCACGGATTCTGGACACGTAGTAATTTGATATGAACACCAACAAAACAAACGGCCCTACTCTGGCTCGTTACCCGTGGTCTCACTGCACTGAAGATTGACTAAAACGAAAAATGGGCGTAAGAAACCTCGATCAAAATCTCTAGGTATATATCAATAGATAAAGGGGGCATCTGTAGAGCTTGGCAGAATCGATACAGTGGCAGATCTAGCCCCCCTCCTCCCCCATAGACTCGACTCCCCTTGACCATCTTTAATATACCTACTATTATCCAATTTTTGTAACCGAAGGCCCCTTTTTCAGGCTAGTTGAGTTTAAAGATATCCTGCCTCCTGGGGGAGAGACCGGGTTATGTGAGATTTTTACTCACTATAAACCCCTCGATGACCGACCTCGTGCATATCGGAAAGCTCCGGGATCTCCAGAGGAACGCACCGGAGCCCTCCTAGCACTTAAAAGTAGGTACCTACCTGATATGGGATCGCTGTCGCTATGGTCTTGCCGGTCTCGCCGCCACCCCGAGTCAGTCGCGGGCGCATCTGCCGCCACCCCAAACAAGCCCGACATCGCCCCGGCCACCACTTTGCGCGCTGATTTAGCTGCCATCTGTGAACGTTCAATATTCAGCCATCTTCTCTTTCAAATTGAACCAAATTATGTAGAAATGTTCGAACCTACAAACTGAAATAACCCAAAATTACAATTATTTTTTATTCATGTGTAAAACCAGCATATCCTGATCTCTACCACCAAGTCGCGTTATGCTACTCAGAGGTCAAATTATGTTCCTTTATTTTACGTTTACGTAACGGTAACGCATTTGTCTGCTTAGAGAGTTTCACGCAACTTGTGTCCAAATCAAATCACAGATATTTGTTCCAGATTATCGATGTTTGTATCCTCATCAACAGCCTCTAGCCAGAAATGTATCAGATAAATATATCTTCAAACGTTCATTACATTGCCCCGCTTGCTCACATCAGTTGACGCAGAAAGGGACATAGCATGTTTTAATGGAGGTCTCAGGACGCTTCGTCAGCGTCATTAATACATACATATCTTGTCCTTGACCCTTGCGGGGAGGCAGGGAGAATGGAGCGCCATGAATTCTATCTTGACACGCCTCTCTATCTTCCTCCACACCAGTCATTTGACTTTTCACTTACTTATAGATATGCTCGCCATTCCGGCGCAACTTTATAACGGTTTAGAGGCATTGGATTGAGCCTCTTGACTGGTCTAAGAGTTCGGTCTATATCTACGTCCTGGCCAGGGTATGTCTTCGAGGAGTAATCTTTAATAAGACAGTGGACTTGTTAACCAATTACTGATATGTCACATAGTATACCATATAGAACGGTGGTGGAGAAACGACCAGCCTAACGCGCGCGCAGCCGCGTGATATTAAAACTGCTGATATAAGAATTCACTCTGTGAACACAACGGTACCAAAATTGTACACTCACGCTCATATTGATGTCTATCTCCGGGACGCCGCTCAAATCGGCGGCTTGTTGCGCCAGGGTCCTCAGATCATCATGCTTGGTGTCTGGCATCTCTGCCAGGGTTATAAGCTCGTACAGGTAGTCCCTGAACACTTCTACAGGAGGTTCTAAAATTGGAAAAATCTCGTAACTAAGGCAACGTCTTGAGACGAGGTGGGAGGGGAAGGGTGCGGAGGCGAGGTGCCCGCTTTTATTGTTAAATCTACAAGAATATAGGTACTCACCAGGCTTCGGGACAAGCATTTCCATGGTTTGAGCGTCGGGAACTGCCATTCCCATATTAACTCCTAAGAACTGATTTTGCTGTCCTATTCCTGCAGGCATTTTCTGTTGATTTATTCCTGGTCCCATTACTCCTTTTGCAGGAACAATACCCGTTCCAGGTGTTGCAGGAACAAAGCCTTTTCCAGGTGTTAACACACCGGGTGAAGCAGAAATAATTCCTGCTCCCGTTCCACTCGTAGCCAGTACAGATCCAGGTGGAACTGTTAATGCTACTTTTCCACCTGGAGTAAAAGTTTGGACAGACTGTGTTTGTGCAGGAACAGTTAATTGCGTCGTCGCTTGAGCTGAAGGTTTTTGAACAATGGTTCCATTCACGAGAAGATCTGGAGTTGGTTGTTTTTGTAATGCATCTGGACCTAAATAACAAAGAAATAGTGTAAGAGCCTATTTCATTAACATTTTTCCAAGATAGTTTTAGGTACATTTCGTGAATATTTCGTGACGGTTGTGGTTACGTCACCCAGCTGGAAGAAATTGAAGGATATTCATCTTACCTGTAGTAGTGCTGAAGTCGAGTTCCCCAAAAGCCATGACGTTCAATGCGGACGACAAAGCTGATCCGACTCCATTCCCAACTTCCCCGGCCACTCCAGCTAGCCCTGTTTCCGTCACGCAATCCGGAGGTGGAGCTCTTCTGTTTAAATGAGATCACCAGGTTATAAAATCGAACATTGTCAAGAATGTAAACTGTCTTTTATTTCTTATTTCTTATGTCTTTTGTCACATATTAGTGATACTTACACTAAAGGAGCTTTAGTGGGCGATGAAATAGAAGCGCGTCCCCACATCAGCTGTCGCAACTCTTCACCACTGATGCCTCGTCTTCTTAGTTCTGATATTGTCACTTTTCCAACACGCTGCAAATATAAATCCAAGATAAAGTTCTAAAAAAGTCAATCTGTTGTTCAGCTGTACGAGATAAACTGACTATAGATACGCTATACTTCCCCCAACGCCTTTTTGTATAGCTAACATGTATACCTAATTCTCACGCGTCAATGTTTTTCATTGACAGCAGCATCTTTGACTTGCAGATTTGCAATTCTCATCCGCCGCTCAATTCATTTTGTTTTGTTTTTCGAAAAAAATACACAATCCCCCTGCCCTCCTCACCTTCCAATTCGTCAAAGCCCCTTTTCTCTGCTTGGCCCTCGTCTTGGCTTTGCTCTTGATAACCATAACCGCCCGCTGCTCATACCGCGGATCGTCTGAAGGTCCCAAGCCTATCGAGTACTCCTGGAGGTATCTGTGGGCATCTTCCTGCGCCACCGACCGTTCTAGGGACACCACTATCTTGGCCCACTGGGAAAATGGGAAGACAATATTAAAATGGTGTACCTAAACCTAAACATAGAACATCATAGGAGAAATGAAAGCAACTCGACTCCGATGGCTCCGACACATCACTAGGATGGGGGAGGTTAAACGAGCGTATGTGGGACGCCCTAACGGACGACGTCCGTTCGAACGTCCCAGATACCGCTGGCGCGATGAAGTGGAGAAGAATCTGCGGGAGCTCCGGGCGCCTGACTGGCTCGAGACTGTGCACGAGAGAGAGCGATGGCGCTCTTTGGTATCGGAGGCCAAGATCCACTTCGGGTCGCTGCGCCAGCGGAGTAAGTAAGTGAGTAAGTAAACTTTAAAAAAATCGGAGAGAGTAGGTACTCCTACTCTCACTCAATTTCAATATATATTATAATAATAATTATTATTATATTACTGTTTTTCTCCCATTATTGGGGTGAGTTTACCATACTGTTATATTATTATTTATTTTTCTCATTTTTATTTTATTTTAGGTAACTTTAATTTGGTCGGGGCTAAGTCAAGGAAATTTTCAACATTATTGCGATGAGGCAACAAAAATATTAAGTGGCGGCAAAAGCTGTTCCATCTGCTATTTATTCCACCACCAACTAAACATTGTGGCGTGCATATCTTTACTTAGCTACAATTGTACCCGAGAGATGGTCTCAACTCGTTATCGTGAAGTGAAAGGATATAGGATCCAACTTACTTAACTTATCACAAAGCAATTGATGACTTAGATTTTACCGTTACTCAAGAAAGCGATCACATGTAGACAGGTACCTGTTTGACCCACTCCTTCTCCGACTGCTCGATGACATGTGCGTACGTATTGCCCATCATAGCAATCAACATGTTCAAGAGCAGGATAGGCACGAACACCATAAATAATGCGAACACTGTCTTCGCCAGGTTAGGGTATGTTGTCATGCCGAGGTCTGTGTACTACAAATAATGTCTCATATTCAGTTCAATTTTACTAACCTTAAAACTGACTATCATTCATCTTTAAACAAAATTAAAAGGCGCAACTAATATTTCAATTAAAAAAAATTCGCTTACACTATAGTCACCCATAGTGATTTGAAATAGAGCCATCCAAGTACTTGGATACGTTGAGAATAAGGTTGACTGCACGTTTGGAAACCCTGAAACATCAATATTGCAACATCTATTTTATTAACTTGTCTTATGTTCAGCAATAGAACGAAACAGCAATTACCTTTGTAAAGAAAGAAGAAGGACTGGGAGAATCCGAAGAGCACGATACAGTAGATGATACCAAAAGTGAACATATCACCGGTGATCATGCTGTAGATCATCGTCACAAATGGCCCGGTCAGCTTTACTGCACTGAATGAAAGATTTGATAAATTGATTACCTTCTTAAAATGATAAAAGTTATAGCTACGTGCAAAGATCTTATGCATTGACCGTTACTTGCACCGTAAACGATTTTGATTGGCGGTATGTACGGACTTACGGAGGCATGAGAGTCATTCAGCACCAAAACTCGGTGGTGGCAACTATAGCTTGAAGTCAGTAATATAACAAAAATATTCTTCAGAGCAATTTACAACATTGATTTTACATTATATTATAAAGCATTCTATTTGCAAATGCGCCAGATTTTAACGGTACGCGTCGGTGTTTTTACTGCTGTTACTTCAGTGCGGCGAAATGCAACAGCGATTTGATAAAACCCTTAAACTAGATATAAGTATTGTATGGGCCATTAATTTAAAAAAAATTGTTGACGTATATCTATATATGTTTCTATATATGTATCTACTCTTACCCAGCAAAGAACATAAGTAGAAACCAAGAGCCAGGCAGCAGAAAGATGAGTATAGCTTCCTCTATCATTGTTTCACGGCTAAACCTAGCTGGTATACACGCAAGTAAGAGCAGGTTCGATGCTAGGAATATGAATTTGGCTGGCTCGTGAATCTACAAAAATAAGTCAATTTTAGTAAGTCTCAAATTTTAATACGATGTTTTAAAAAGCATCAATAAATAGAGAGAAATCTCTATCTACTCACCAGTTGCTTAAAATATGCCACGAGACCCTGATTCTTCAACTCATCACCTTGCTGAAGTATGATATAGCAAAGCGTACTGACCAGCGTCCCCAGTTCACAGCCCAGTCTTATTGCGCTTCTAGCGTCTGTGATTTCCAGGCCCCAGTTAGGATGAGTATCGGCTTCGATGCTGCTGTGGCGGAGATATACAGAGACGGACAGGAGGAGCAGGTGCAGCATTAGGATCATGAGGCGTTTAAGGAACTTTTTCTAGAAAAAGACATTTTAATTTTACTATTTTTGTGAAGGCGAACTTCTGAAAACACTCAATCATAAAATGCATGCGTGCGTACCTACCCTGGCAAATGTCTTCCACTTTTCTTCCAGTAACCTTTGTATGATGCCTCCATCCAACATGTTTAGATGTTCTTGCTTCGTGCCGTTTAGGATGATGAACAGTGCTGAATTCCAATCTAGAACCAAAAATTAATTCAGTTTTTTATTCGATACCGATGACTTATGTACCTACCTTATGGGCATTGGTGGGACAGAGATAACTTACTAGTTCTGCCATCAGGTAGCAAAGTATCCAAAGCATTCAACGGGTATGCCGAGCAAGTGATATTGGAGTATCTCCAGAACTCCTTAGCGGAGAGTTCTAACATTTCTCTGAAGACTGAAGCTCGACCGAGTTGGCAGGCCAGGGTTAGCGGCGTGAAGCCAGCTCGGTTCAGCCGACCGTTACTTGCTGGCACTTTCGGGTGGCGAAGAGCGTAGCCGAACATGTCCTAAAGCAGGCAAATTTGTTAGAAAGGCATGAAAAATAATGGTTAAATGTAACTGCCTAAAGATTATCTGAAGGTAGGCTGTTTTATATCTTACTCAAACTCACCAACTTATCGCAAACTACAACCATATGCAGGATCATATTCCCAAAGGAGTCTTGCTTGTCTGGGTCCGCCCCGGAGTCCAGGAGCAGATTGTACACTGCTTCGTTGGCGCAGCAAGCTGCCCAGGCCAGCGGATATTCACCTAGATACGCTAGACCTTCGTAGTTGGTTTGACGTGCTGGTGGAACAGGCTGCTGGTCTCGTGGAAGGAAGAAACTGCCTACAAATGGGAAAGAGTTACTGCAGAAGCTAAATCGAGGTATAACTTATACTCTTCGATTAATTTGAGAGTTAGAAAGGCATTGCAATCTAAGAGGCGTTTGATCTTACCAATCGCTCTCTGATTGACATCAGCTCCAGCTTCTACCAGATCTTGGACCAGCTCATTGTTGCTGTATGCTATGGCTAAATGTAGAGAACTTGCCCCTGCAAATAAATCGTAGAAACTAGATGACATGTTGTAAACGACAGGATTTGATAGTAAGATAGTTCACGACATTTTCAGAATTTATCTTCGGTAAACGTACATACCTAAGTATTCTTCACCTTCAACAACATCTAACGACAGTTTCGGAAAACACTTCACAAGCGTTCTAGCCAACCTTGTGTGAATCTGAAAAGGATATGCAATATGTAAAATTCATGTCAAAACCGTTTCGTTTCTACTCTCTGAAGTTCTTTAGCTACTACTTTTTACTTCTCTTCGCTTTTGCTTGCTTAGTATATTATCTTTTCTTCAATTGAAGAAAAAACCACAACCTTCAATTGATTACAATGGGCTAGATTTAGCTCATTGTAATCAATTTAACCTTCAATTGATTACAGTGGGCTAGATTTAACTCATTGTAATAAATTTAAGGTTGTTGTTGTGGATGTTTTAGCACGATCTAATAAGAAAACCTTTCCGGCTTTCCACTTTTCTCTTGTTGGTGCCGGTCATGAGTTATTGAGTCGTACCTCTACATTCGTGACTACTTACCTGACAAACCTATTTGGTGTTGCATATAGAGAGAGAAAAGATTAGGGTTCACCTTAGTGTCACATATGATGAGCACATGCAGCAGCGACTCCCCGAGGGCTCCGCGGTAACTCATCTGCCAGCACGCCGTGTGGTCCTCCCATTTGGCGAGCGGATCGTGAGGAGATAAGGACGCCTCGATTGGCAGGACCACCTGAGAAAAATCCGAATGTTAGGCCTGCTCTAGCATCGCATATCAAGCAATTCGTCTCTCGTCTCAACGATCTGAAGTGGGTTTAGCTTGGCCTCAGCTATTCTTCAGGCTTGGCCTCTTCTAATTGATAGATTGCAGCCCGTAGGTTGTTCTCTGCTGTGTATTTTCAACGATACCGGAGACGACTGATCGGGCGAATTTCGAGCATCGTGTTGGTATGATCAATCTTTCGACGCCCAGTCTAGACGCCCGGTCGACATTATATTAGATAGCATTTGCAGGAAGCATTTGCACCTGCAGGAACTCCGAGCGGACAATTGGCTCGGAAACTCTATGGTATCGAAGGTCAAGATTTACTATTTGGGTCGCTGCGCTGGAGTAGAGCTAAGTGAGAAGAGGTTCCTTCTTATAAATTACCAAGAAGAGATAGTTAGTTCCATTTTTTTTTCGGTTTACCTGCTCCTGGTCCCGAAACTTCCACCGCAAATACTCGGCCCTGTTGATAACTCGACCTCGGCCTCCAGCGTACATGTAGGCCGAGAATTCTTCCTTGATCAGTCTCTCGGCCGCCATCATTCCTCCTTTTGCGTATGTCTCCAGAAGGAGGCCACCTTTTCGATTATTATGATTCAGTGTTAGGATAAAGATGCCAATGATTATTAGGATAAAGATACAGAAAGGCTAAAACGGGTTCATTCACGTGGTCAAACTCTCTTGTCAAACCGGTATGACGATGAGGAATGTCGAAAAAAGATCTTAGAAATGTACCTACGATGCCCGATCGGTTTTGGCCGTTTTAGCCACTGAGTTTCGTAACCTTGTGAAAGAAGATTTTTTTCTCCATTCACTATACCAGTCGCTAAAACGACCGAAACCGCCAGATCAGATTTTTATATGGATTTTTTTCTGATTCGGCAGACTAGCATGCGGTATCACGTTCATCAGACGTGGAGAAGTACCATATAAGGTCCTTTTTTATTAGTAGCAAATATTTCGAGGGGGGTATGTGCTGGTCATTTGTACCACTTTACACGAAATAATAACCCTGTTACTTGTGTGAAAATTTTCCATACTAAAGAAAAATAAACCCCATTATTTTGCGCCTTGGTGGCATAAACTCATCCATGTCGTTATGAATGGAAACTAGTTTCATTCAATAAGTAAAAAACATTTTTTTTGCCCTATCGTTATTGTTATAACCTATTGTCGAAATTCTAGAAATATTTGCCGCTAATAAAATAGGACCATATATATTTATAGCTACCTATTTCCGTTGCCTATGTGTTCCAGTAAAGAGCCAGATTAATTACCGGCACCATGTACAATCCGACACACCTCCTATCTTCTAATAACATTATAGTGAGGTGAGATTCTTACAGTCGACGGTAACCCTTTTGCTCATCAGCTCTCCTTCCTCATACAAGTTTATGATTTCTAGAGTGTATGGGAGGGGGTGAAGGACCCTGCTACACTAACCTTTCTTATAATCCGCCAGCTTATAGAGCACTGTATGCTGGTGGCTGTCTGGCTGCGAGATGACCCGATCGAGCACCGAACCCGCACCCTGCACGTTGGCTCGCGCCGAACACAACTTGCCGCCCATCTCACTAAAATTATCAGTTAGATATATACCTATTGGATGTAACCAAAAAACCCCTATAGTCCCGAAAGGAGGGTTCAGTATCCATAACTGAACAACTTTCACTATGGGACCAACTTTGAAAACTCTGCGTTTTATGTCCTATTCTAAACTCGGGTTTTCATTTGCCCCTTAATATTTTATGAGTCTACTAGAGCATGGTCATAAAGTGATAGTGCAAATTAATCCACGTTGGGCGAGGTCAGAGCGAGGATGACCTCTAGTGACATACAATTCTGAGAAAAAAATCCTATATCTAAATATTTGAGACTGCTTGTCTCTACCTTCAGGTGTAACAAAAACCCTCTATGGACTCGAAAGGGGGGTTCAGTATCCGTAACTGAACAACATTCACTATGGGGCCAAATCTGAAATCGCGAAAGAAAATCAGCGTTTCATACATTTCAGTCGTGTACCTACATTGAACTTTTGTATGGAACAGCTGATTTTTTTTCCCGATTTCAGATTTGGCCCCATAGTGAATGTTGTTCAGTTACGGATACTGAACCCCCCTTCGGAGTCCATAGAGGGTTTTTGTTACACCTGAAGGTAGAGACAAGCAGTCTCAAATATTTAGATATAGGATTTTTTTCTCAGAATTGTATGTCACTAGAGGTCATCCTCGCTCTGACCTCGCCCAACGTGGATTAATTTGCACTATCACTTTATGACCATGCTCTAGTAGACTCATAAAAATATTAAGGGGCAAATGAAAACCCGAGTTTAGAATAGGACATAAAACGCAAAGCGTTGCGTAGATGGAGTCACGAGCACACTCCGTAAACAGAAAAGCAAAACGAAACGTTATTTTTGATGACATCACAAATTTCTCGTTATTTGGGTTCATATAATTTAATTTCTCAATGCTATAGTAGAATTGTGATGATGTCATGGCATCATATGGCCATTTCAAAATAGCATACCTAAAAAATCTGTTAAAACAGCGTGGCGCGAGTCTGAAGGTTAAAAAAGATTTGGTGGAAAGGAACGTATCTACACGTTGGTTGGCTACGTACCATTGTGCTAGTGGCGCCTCTAGTGGTAAAACATTGCAGGATTATCTCATATTTACGGGGTTCTAATATCGATCCTCCAGCAAATTACTTACCTACTTCAACCCACAGACGAACTTCAGACGATTCTGCTCAACTTCTTCAAAATCCGACTTCTCCAATAGATAACACGATAAATTGTTCGGAGGGAGATCATTATTTTGTCACAATTAGTCTAGAATCACTGTAAATATCTGTAAAAATCATTTTAATAAACCCATTACACAGCCTTAGGCTGAATTTAGGTCATTTAGAACTAGGTCGGTTCATAGCAATAACTATTATGTACCTAGGTATATAGATTGGTAGGTATCGTTCATGTTACTGTGGCAGAAGAAGTATCTACGAAGTTAAGCATCAATTAATTATGAAAACGAATGACCAAACCAACATTTTCACAAAACCAAAGATTAACTAGATACCTAGCATTTGTTTTGTCCCTACTCTTACTTTTGTTAAGAAAACACTATATAACTCCGTAACTGTAGTTTAACGCACAATAGAATGTGAAGAATTGACTGTTCCTAAAAACTAGACTAGACTATATTTTGATTGAATTAAATTACAAGGAAAGTTGGCACTCGTATCTATTGTTTTCCGACTATATTTTCCAGACAAATAAACAGTTGGCGTTACCATGACTCCTGGTATCTGCTTCCGGTGGTGGCGTCAAGTAAGCTTGACGCCCTTCAAGGGATAAATTAACAAGAATCCATATAAATTATAAAACATTTCTACCAGGTAGTTCGGTAGGTATTTGCTTGGTAAGGGTGCCCGCCCACGTCATACTTTTTGTAGGACCGATAATCGGGCAGATTTTTCCTCCGATTCTTATGACCGACTCAACGCACACGGCCGTCACTTTGTCTGTAGCTTTCGAGGGAGTAGCACGTCATGGAGAGTGATAACGTATACCATGTCATGAATCTTAAGAGGAAGTTGGATATACAGAGGAAAGTTTATGTTTGGTACTTGAGGAACAGAAGAGAGAAAGTTCTGGGTTGATCCAATAATATCTCAGATTATTGAAGGGGTTATTTTATGTTCGTCATGCTGATCTGAGACTACGACCAGACAAGTTTTTCAAATATTATAGAATGTCAATTAGTACGTTTGATGAGCTGCTGTCATTAGTAGAACATGCATTGTTTTTTTCTATTTTGCTGTACGTCGCTTAACTAGAATTTAATATAAGACGTATTTCTTCCCATAATGTTTTTTTTTATTCCTGTCGCGATACTCGGCCAATCCTGTGTTGTATAAAGCAGGCCGCTTTTCTACTTCCTCAATCAAACTCTCAATATCGATCTCCATCGCTGAGCAATGTCATCGACACACACAACGTCCTTCCCTGGTAAGTGCAAGCGGCCGACTGTCGGTGAGAAGTGTGCGTTAACGCATACATTTCCGGACGTTCCATTTTTCACCGACAATCGGATCGGTCGGGATGCACCGATTTTATTTCTGACCGACTTTTTGTAAGACGTGTGCGTTATACTATTGCAATCAGTACGTTCTATTTTCCTCCTACAAAAAGTCGGTCACCGTTTGTCGGACGTGGGCGGGCACCCTAAAACTTGTTCTCCGGTCGCCCTGCAAGTGATCAATTGCCATCCTCATCAACGAGCATTTTGTTACATTCTGTTTTTTCTTTTTACATGAAGGCGACTGTACCTAACTACAGTCGGTCTCTGTCTTTCTCCAATCTGAAACGAACCTTAATGCATTAGCCATTAGTTACACTTCAAAGCATTGTAGAATGTTTACAGATAGCTATTATAGCGGGCGACTGTACAGTCGACCTACCCAATTTGTAAATCTGAAATGAATCATATTACGTAGTCGTAAGATTGAGATTTAATCGAAGGTTTCAGACAGACGGTATACTTAGCTATAAGTACGGACGTACGGTCGACCAAAGGTCAACCTACCCAAAACGTCAAATTTCGAGAATTTGAAATGTGTCATATTGCGCAGGCATAAGGTTGAGATTTTATCGAAGGTTTTTGACAGATGGTATACTATAGCTTGTTGTTGACAGTACAAAGAAAACAATTGCATGAATTTATAGAATTAAGTACGTAGGGGACTTAACCCAAATTTTTTATATTAAATTTTTATTTTTTTCTTAGCCCTAGTTTAGTTTTAGCTTTAGTACCCTATTATTATAGATTTATCTTTTCCCCTTTTAATTCCACAGTGTATTAATACCCATTCCTATAAGTTATGCAATATTGAAACTAGGTAGGTATTATATAGATATTAGTTTATTATCTGAAACTGTGACTAATATAGGATGCCCGGTAAATAAGATAATGGAAATGTGGCGGAAATAAATGTAGCAAATTTAGTATAATATACTAAAAACTACTATAATGTACTAACTATAGTCCGTTTGTATAGGCGTACCTACATTTAAAAGTACTTATATTTTATTTACAAAAGTTTAGTTACCTACTTTGAGTATAAAATCAGTAAACACATACGCAGCCGTTATCAGTCAAGTAGGTAAATATCTAACTTATCAATAACCAACAAAGAATTCATAATTCATTATGTTTATGTAGCTAGGATAGGTGAGTAAAAACCCACGCTGTGACTGCCTGCTGCTTCGGTCTACTTTCATTTCACTGGATTCAATGTAACGTCATAACAACATAACACTGCTAGATAGGAATGCACGCGGCTACTGACCTCCCCCTCCCCCCTCACCCCTGTACTCTCACCGTACACGGGGGACGCGGCGCGGCGGCGGGCGGGAGCCCGGCCTTCGGTTCTCGGTCGGGTTATCGCAATGTGACGTCATAACAACATAACACGCTAGATATGAACGCACGCGGCTACTATCCCCCCTCCCCCCTCGCCACTGTACCAACAGTATACGCGGCGGCGGGCCCCGGCCTTCTGTTTTCGGTCGGGTTATCGCAACATTAGTTCATGCCCGTTGCTTCACTTGTATAATTTCACTTTATGATTATGAATGCAGTATTTATTGTTTTATTACGTATGATGAGCTGACATTGTTATACATATTGTGAATTATGTGATTATTAGACAGGTCACCCAGGTTCTGTTGATTAATTATTTGCCAGTGGCAACGAGCCATCGACCCTTGTATCGATGCCAAAATCGTTCGGTAATTTTATAATTATCGGAATAGTTAATTGAAACTGTTAGGTCACTCTCACTTATATGCTAGATCGTTTATTGTTTATTTATTGTTATTGTAAGAGTGAGGGCGATGTTTCGTTTATATTTAAATATATGCCAGAATCGGTGCTTTTTCCCTAAAACTATTTTCAGTAAGAAGACCTAAGAGTATATCTATAGTCATATAATTTGCATTGATAAATCTATAATAATACTAAAACTAAACTTAGACTAACAAGAAAAAAGCTAAAGATAAAATAATTTCAAGGCCAATACAGAGTGAATAGGCGTTTACTAGACCCGCATGCATTTATTGCGTGTTGATTATTAGACGTAAGATCTAAATTTTTATTAGCTTGTGTTTTTTGTACAATGAGAGCTGTGATTTAAAATAGATGTTAGGTTAATTATATGAAAAAATCTGTGATTAAAAGAAAAATAAATAATTAATAATTACTAGGTACTTGTTTGATTTTGTCTGCTGACTGTACGGAAAAAATCCAGTGCGGCGAGTTTACAAATAAAAAACAAGAGTGTGGCGAATTTACAACAACCTGTACCTACCTGTGGCGAGTTTACACATATTTTTTTGTGTGTGGCGAATTTACAATAACCCATTTTAGCCATGCTCAACGAAGAAGCCATTCTTCAACGATTATAAAAAAGCAGCCGCCCGCCATAATAATTTTTTTAGGCACAATTGACCACAAGCTACAGTATACCATCTGTAAAAAACCTTCGGTTAAATCTCAACCTTATGTCTGCGCAATATGATACATTTCAGATTCACAAATTTTAACGTTTTAGGTCAACACAGGTCAACCTACCTGTGTTTGACTGTACTTTTACAAAATCAATTTTTATTCAGTCCAACATAAGATAACTTTGAGAATATAATAAATAATTACTTTGCTAATACTAATTATTTAGTAGTAATTAATACAACAGGAAATTATTATTAAAACAAAGTTGTTTTGTTGATTTGCAAAATCATAATTATTAAACGGACAAAACGATGTCCTATAGCTATGTGGAAAACAACTCACAATGGCGCAAATTCTGAACAGCGCCATCTACTGGGCTGTTATCGTTGGTCCAGAGAAAGTCGTGCGAGAAATCGCTGCGCTGATTGGTTCAAAGCCGGTTGCGCGGCGAGCAGGGGCCAAGGGAGGCAGGGTTGTTTCGTCTCCCACTGCGTCTTGCCGCCCGTGGCCTCGGCGTAGCATGCATACCTCTCCCCGCTCATTCCTTCCCCTCATGTTGTTGAGTTTCTTTGCGTCGCACTTGTAATCCTGTGATCTGTTTTAAAAAAAGAACAGAAAACGGCCAGAAAACTATGTTTGTTGATACAACGTTACTCAAGGAAGGGACCCCGGCGTTTTCTGAAGTTGTGTAAAGTAAAATAGAGCTGAGAACGTGGTTTTCATGATGGAAACGGAAGAAAAGAATTCTCTGTCACAAGGTAAATGTTATATTTTTACGTTTGTACAACAAACGCGTTTCACAACATGGCTGCTATTGGGACTATAGCGAAGAATCCACCACAAACCGCACTTGACGCGGTTGACACCCTACCGCTGTCATTTTGTGATAGGCCGCGCGTTAAAATAACTCGGACAATTCCCGCTATAGGAAAACGATACCATATTGTTGTCGCTCCATCGTCCGTCCGTCTGTCACGAGGGCCTAGCGCAAAAACGGAATAAGATAGTCTTTAATTTTTTTTAAAATATGGTTATATTCCCTTGACCCAAATCCGAAATCAAGTTTAAAATTTTGTTAAATGATTTTTAAAGGTCCGATGGAAGTAAAAGGGGTAGATAAAGAAAAAAAATATTTTTTTGTACCCTATCGTGTCGGGTAGGTATCATTTTTAGCGTTGCGTACGTATTTTCGACGAAAAATTTGAAATAATTGGTACTGATAGAACGAATTATGTATATGTATCCCGAAAAAAAAATTAACTTCTTAACAGTTATGGTTTTTGAAAAAATAACTTAAACTGATATTGGATTATAAACGTACGTAAGTAGTACGTAACCCTCGGTGCGCAAGTCTGACACGCACTTGGCTGGTTTTATAGAGTTCTTCGAGTAAAGTAAAATATATTTTATACCAATATATTTTTATTAGTTTTTCGTAAAGATAAAACGAACTCAGCGGCAAAGTTGTTAATTTTAGACCACTTTTGTTACCAGGTCTGTATCATGTTATGAACGGTATTAACTAGGATTTTGAAAATTGGCTAAAGTATTGGCCATATCCTCTATTTGAACAACTGATACTAAAACTTGATATACCAACATCTGTAATAGTTTGTAGATAGAGAGAGAGAGAAACGATAAAAGTTTTATTTTCACTCAATATTTACAAATAGCCCTTATAGTACGCATCCCTATGGATTTTCTTATATGGGGTAAACATGGCAACATTTTTTTACAAGGTGACATTAGCACCTGTCAGTAGTCCGTCTAATAAAAAAATCTACTTTAGGTAGGTACTCTAGCGTGAAAAAGAAGTTGCATGACAGTTCACCGGGGTAGAACACGGTGATACTACTGATGATTTTATATTATTTCATGAATTCAAATTTCGTTTTCGGCGCTCACCTTGGTCAACCTGGTTCGAGCCAGTGTAATTTTTCTGGCCTTCTTTCTTTCTTAAACGATCCTAACCTCTCCGCTACCGAAAGTGGTTTTGTTCGGTCGCAAACGGGATCTAATCTATTAATTTTAGCCTTTTTTTCTTTCGACCTTGCCATTTCACGTGCAATCAACGTCAGAACTTTATTAATATCGCAAACTGTATTTTTTTTTACCGCCAAACCGTAGCGTATACTCTATTCTTTAAAATACAGTTTATTTGGTCCAAATCCGTCGAGTAGTTCCGACGCTAGCTCACTTTAAACTGTGCGCTAACCGCGCAACACCTCATTTTCAGTGTTCACTTGTGAAGCGTATGACGCCACCAGAGGGAGCCGAGAAGGGTGGAGCATATTTCTTTTCTTGTCGACAGACCGTAGTGATGGTATATATAACTATTACTTTTCTAACTCTTAAACCTTCGTTACACGAACCTCTCGGAAGTACATATTTTTCGTTACGTTACTTTTCTTGGACGAAAACCTAACGTAGCCTAACGTAATTAATGTCAAAATATTGAGAGTTTAGTTACTTTATTGAGTATAAACACCTACACCACCTTATCTTATCTTATCACTTAGGTTTCTAGCTTATCTATCAACACATCGATTATACAAAAATCATTAGGCTGACATGTAAGAAACCCCATGCTATTTCTACGCCCCTACTGCCTCTACAGCTACAATCAATGGTAAACGATATTTACCAGTAATACGGGCCATTTGGGTAACTTTACGTAACGTAAGTTTATATTTGGGATGTTACGGAGGTGGTTTTACCGGAACCGGAGTCGAAATCGAAGGTTTTAAATTTGATTTATCGGAGCCGGAACAGGAGTCAGAACGGGAATCGGAACCGGATTCGGAACCGGATTCGGAACCGGTGGCTGAGCTAGAAGAGAGATGTTCAGAAGAGATATGTGAACTGGCCAATGATTTTTATTATGACTTTTGCGGCAATAATACATGTTTCTTTATGTAGCTAAACCATTTAATAAAATATTGATATTTGATTATGTTTGCTCACAAATCTACGGTTCAAAATTATCGGAGCCGAAGTCGGAGTCGGAGGTGGAAATCAATCGGAAGTTCCGAACTTTCGGAGTTGGAGTCGAAGCTCCGGAACATCCCTAGTTTATATCTATATTTTAAACGTTACATAATAATAATAAAGTACAATGGGTTTGCCTCCACCAACATACCTACTCTTGAATTGAAGGTGACAATGTAGTGAGTGTAATAACACTCGATACTGTGGTAGGGCACGGACACGAACAGCTGTCGTGTACTCCCCTCGCGCCTCTTCCCGCTCTACCGTGCGGTCATGATAACATGCAAGACGGAAAGGGACGGAGAGAAGGTATTCAGTTTGCAGTTTGTAAGTGAACTAAATCATATGAACTATAGAGTATCGTATCGATCGAAAATTTAGATCACGGTACAGCAGAGCTACCATTTAATTATTTTATAACCAAAATGATTTTGAAAAAGAATACGGGGCAATACTGCAAGCATAATGGATAAATTTTTGGTTATTTTATTTACGTATTCGGTTGCCAAGTTGCCATTGTTTAATTTCTACGCTTTTAAGGTTTTAAGACAAAGTGTAGCTAAGGTACCGGCGCCCGTACTAGAAACCCGCATTCCGGGGCGTCGCGTACTCTCTACCACAGGTCAACCTACCGTCAAAATTTGAGAATATTAAATGTATTGTATTGCGCAGGTATAAGGTTGAGATTTAATCGAAGGTTTTTGAAAAATGATATACTATAGCTTGTGGTCGATTGTACTATATATTGTTATATTCATAAAAATTGGACTAGTGACGCCCTCTCCTCTAGAATGATGACGTGAGCATTGACAGCGAGCCACGAAGTTGACCTATAGATCACTTACTTTCATTTTTTGACATTTCAGTACCCGACTAATGTATGGGAAAACGCTCAAATCGCATGCGCAAACTGGCAGACGCGGTTTCCTTATAAAACTTCTCTAGTAAACAATCTACATAGGGGTGAATTTCAAAATCTTTGGTTATATTCTAATCAACCTACCTGATGTCGTTTTTATTTTAATATTAAACCGAAAGCTGTAGAATAAGCATTTCACAAAAAAATAATTATAACCAAGCCTATAGAAAAACTACTTTCAATTTTATTCTCGTACAGACTATAATAATTACCTCGTGGGAGAGACCACTTGAAATAATAAAAATCGGAATATTACCCAATTCTTTCCATACTTATACTTAGTTTTCCTGTGGTCTAGTGTTGTTTTTTAAAAATTCTGTACTTATTTTTAAAGTAAAGTAAAGTAAAAGTAAAATACAGAGATGTTGTAGTGTAGAGAGCTCGCCAATATTTATGGCGTATCTGAATATAGGCACGAGTCGCGTTTCAGTACATGTTTTTGGGTGTTAGTGGGGTGTAGAGGAGCGAGGGAGCGGCGCATATCCTCCTGCACACCGCGGGGCGGCCCGTACTCCTCCCTCGCTCTTCTACGCCCGGCTGACTCCTAAACACATGTACAGGAAGCCAACTCTCGCAGAGTTCGACATACAAAAGTCGAGCGCTACGAACGTCTTGTCACGCTCACATGTAATACGAGAATCGCCGTCCTGGAAGGCGATTCTCGCAGGTGGAATGTCGAATTCGACATTAGTCCTATCTCATTCGCTCACATTCGTAGCGCTCAACTTTTGTATGTCGAACGCTGCGAGAATTGGTTTCCTTAAACGCGACTCGTGCCTATATTCAGATACGCCATAAAGATTGGCGAGGTCTCTACCCAGTTTTACTGTCATAAGTTTTTCGTTAAGTATTTCTACTGCTGCCTGCTCTTTTATACTTACATTCCTATTATTACAATAATTATAATCGACGTCTGTTTTTTTATTTTGTCACGGTACAGATGGCCGAAAGGTCAGCTATATAACAGCTGACCAACCCGTGTAACTACACTTACTACTAAAATTATGGTTTAAATTCATATTTTGTATTTTTTTCAGGTGACCTCATTGTTACGATAAATAATAACGACTTGTCACAAGAGGAAGTTGAAGAGGATGAATGTAAAAAACCAAAGGAAGAAATTGAATTAGATATTGATGATATGTGGCACGAAAGGTCTATGCCAAAGGAGAATGTCGAAGATGATATTATTGGATACACTGCGTCAAAGGATGTTGAAGAGAATATACAGTGTAACGAATGGACTGCACCTAAAGAAGAGACCGAAGATGACGCAGTATTAAATGCATGGTGTACATCCAAACAGGAAATAACAGGTTTCACTAAAATAATGCCTAATATTGGACACAGGCCTATTGTATATACTACAAAGTTAGACGACATGTGTATTCTCAAGCAAGATGTTGATCATCTCAGTATTAAAGACGTTACTGATCGTATAACCACTGAAAGTAAACCACGATTAAGAAAACTCTATAAATATTTCTCGTATCAAAATCCATCTTCTTTCTATAAAGTAGTGCAAAAACTAGACGAAATTAACTCTAAAACTTGTAAAAATGTAAGCAAAGTATGTAGTACTTCATTGAAGACTGGAACAACTCGTGATCCTGACGGATTATTACAGGATAAGAATAGTCATCTCTTGAATTTGTGCAAACCGTTCAGTATTGTACTTGAAGATTTACAATCTACATTTTCACCTAAACGTAAACAGGAGGATCGAAAAAAATTAACTTCTAGAAGTATTCAAATTTCTGACAACATAGAATATTTTTCTAAAAATAAATTCGAATTTCAAAATGAATTTTTGTTGTGGTATGAAACGTATTCGAAGGAACTGGATATTTATTACATAGACAGTGGTTCTGTTACCGAACACTACAGGCTAAAAAATGATACCGCCTTATTTCCATACATTGCTAACAAACCGGCAAGGAAAGTAGTGTTCTGTTGTTGGTACAACAGGGAACATGTGATCAAATCAATGTTCTCTGGTTTAATGAATCTCTCAACCCCAAGGTTCCTCAGAAAACCGCATATATGTCCTGTTAGTGAGTGCATTTGCTGTTGCAAGAAATCTACATCAGTTGCACTTAAGAAAACGTTTCCATGTACTTCTATGGATGTTGATGAAACACTTGATTTGGAACAAGTGATATCGACCGCGGTCATTCGGATGCCGGGTAGTTTAGACGTCAAGGAAGATGACGATTGCCGCGCACCGCGTGAACAGTTATTGAAGAAATCAAACTCTGGCAATCTGATCGATAATGCTTTGAGATACAACAGACCCACAGATTTTAATAAAATTCCTACCTCGCCAACAGTTATGGGTTCTGTGGATCATTTATGTTTGGTAGAACTTGGAAGTACTAATAATATGGATTACTATGAAATAGGACTTAATGGAAACATACTGGCTTGGACTAAACGAACAGGTAGGAATATATTTGATAATATAAAGCTAGCAAATGTTTTGTCATTCATGGCTGTATGTTGTTGGGCCAAGCGAGATAAAATTATCTCCGCTATTTTCGATGCTTATAATCATAATTTGACGGTAGCCAAAAATTTTATGCGATATCCACATTCATGTCTTGTTGGTTATTGTACGTGCTGTTGTAGGAACTTGGAAAAATCGATGCCGACAAATAAAATAATGCAGAATGTTTTCATTTCGGTTCAAGAAATCATTAAAAGTGTCAACCAGGATGCTAATAAAAATAACATTGATGTAAATGCTACAAAAGCAAACTTAAACAAAAAAAATGCAACACAGGAAATTATTGATGTCACAAAAAAGTACATTAATGTAAATCCCCTAATAAATGTACCTAAACTAATACCGGATACTACCAAAAGTAACGTTAATGTGAATGCATCGAAAAACATGAACGATATGAATAAAAACGTTGCAACACAGGGAAATGTCGACGTTAAATCAATCACTGACATGCCTCAGGAAATGGGTGTAAGCTCATTGATAAGCACAATTTTGGACAGATTTAAGGACGTTCGTCTAACTATTAATGAAGATGGTAAAGTAGCTGCTCAGTTAAAAACGCCAGTGAACACCTTATCGAGAGCAGAACTTAAAGTACTCTCCAATATACTAGCTCATGCCCAAGCACAAGTCGATGCTTTAGGTTTGCGTCCCGGGGATAATATGAATTTGAATGCTGAAACACCAACAACGTCTAATATTGTTCCTGTACAAACTGTAAATACTAAACAATCAATTATAAATTCCATCACATCAAACACCAATTCCTCTCTCAACGCATCTGACTCAACAAATTTTAACAGTTCTCAAGTTAAACCGACAATTTTAAATTTCCAACTAAATAACCCAAACGAAAGGAGAAAACGAGAAATAACAAATTTTGAGGCTGTTTCCGAACTTTTGCCTGTGGTTTCTACTAAAGTACCTTCAAATACTTATAAATCGTATTCAATTTTAATTGGCCGAAAATCCGAATCTTACAACAAGTCATTAATATCATATGCAAACGCTTATGCAGCTAAGGAGTCAGGTCAACATTTTAATCCGATAATTGAAAATGTTTACTCTTTGCAAGAAACAGAAAACAATTCTGTTATGTATAAGAAATCAGATGTTCTTAATAGTGAGGCTGTGGATACGCTGAATAACAAGACGAGTATTAAAATTGAACACAGTCTCAAACGCAAGTCAGACGACAAAACTTCTACTCACTCCAAAGTCAGGGTGGTGTGTCCATCCAAGCTAGGCGGCTCTAACTGTTCTACTGTCACACAACCTGTGGTTTCTGAAAGCGTCAGTCCTGTACCATCTGACATGCTCCCACCATCGCTAGCTGTGATTACTGTTAATAATGGTATAATTCAGTTAGTACCACATTCTACTCAAGTCACTGCGGGCATTGCAATACCGCATACGACACAAAGTCATTTAAAAAATAATCAAATGTTGCAACAAGCTACTAATTCAGGCAATATTAGTATGTTACATGTACAAACGGCTCAAGATCATAGTCAAAACCCCCAACCTACTCATGTCATAGCTAGTAATTGTGTGCCAGGACAACAATCAATAAATACTGAAGATCAAATACCAGGATGTATAATAACTAAACCAAATGATACTGCACCTACCACACCTGCGCCAGTGGGATTTATCTCGCTACCAGTTCCAAACGCTGGTAATATTAATATCATACCACAACCCACTCCGATTTTGTGTCCAGGAGACACTCTGCAACATTTGCAATTAAAGTCAGTAACGCTCAATTTGACTTCTCAGCAAGTCATTGATAATACTATCAATCAGACACCTTTGCATCAGACAGGGATTTCAACGAAATTGGTCAAGTTAGAGAAAGAATTAGCACCACCACCGCTTTACATACCTATTCGTCCAGCTCTACAACTCGATCAAATAAATGCTATAACGAATACCAAAAACAAAACCGCGCCTATTAATTCCAGTGGTGTTAGTTTAGCTAATATAATGTTAGAAAATATTGTATTTGACCAAACAGTCATAGACTTTGAGGACGATGAGGATGATGAAGCTCTCGAGAAGCAAAAAGATCAGACTGCTGATGAAGATCTGTGTGTACTGGGATTATAACTTTTACTATTTGTACAGATTATTTTAAACGAATGTTAATCTCATAATCGTTTCGTTTTCTTGCAGCCTATTATTGTTTATAGCCTAAGTTGTTTGTTATTTATCTGTTGTCAATCGTTATGTTTGGATCACTTACAATTTTAAATTTATTTTCCTAATATTCTATGACTGAGGTGAGGTGACGGTTGAGTGACATGATAAGATTAAAAGTTATGGCAAATATTATGTAGGTACCTACCGACTATTTCTGTAATATTTTTGTAATCACTTTTACTTTAACTTATAGTTGCAGAAGTTTTATCTAATGTAGAGTCAGTTAACGGAAGACTGACTCTACATTAGATAAAAATATGAATGAATGATTGGACAGGAAAAGCATCAGAATTCGCAAAAAAAGCATTTTTTAGTGATTTCAAACTTTTTATATGAGTTACTTAATCTCGCTTTGTGTCACAATTTCACAATACATTATAATTAGGTAGGTACTATTTTTCGTGTAAGTTGTTTAATATTCTGGACGGCGATTCTCGTAGTGGAATGTCGAATTCGACATTAGTCCTATCTCATTCGCTCACATTATGTGTGAGCGTGACAACACGTTCGTAGCGCACGACTTTTGTATGTCGAACGCTGCGAGAATCTCATTTCTGGAAGGCGATTCTCGCAGATGGAATATCGAATTCGACAATAGTCCTATCTCATTCGCTCACATTACATGTGAGCGTGACAAGACGTTCGTAGCGCTTGACTTTTGTATGTCGAACGCCGCGAGAATCTCATTCCTGGAAGGCGATTCTCGCAGATGGAATATCGAATTCGACAATAGTCCTATCTCATTCGCTCACATTACATGTGAGCGTGACAAGACGTTCGTAGCGCTTGACTTTTGTATGTCGAACGCCGCGAGAATCTCATTCCTGGAAGGCGATTCTCGCAGATGGAATATCGAATTCGACAATAGTCCTATCTCATTCGCTCACATTACATGTGAGCGTAACAAGACGTTCGTAGCGCTTGACTTTTGTATGTCGAACGCTGCGAGAATCTCATTCCAGATTCATTATACTTCCACACCACACAAGAGGAACGGTGTTCATTCATTCCGTATAGTAGAAACGACATTGAATCACTGACTGAACTGAATGACTGAATTCACTCGTCCAACCGACGACGGCGAACGTCACTATTCGAATACTTAGGTATAATCATCAGGTCATACAGCGCCAAAATGGAGGTTTTGGGAAATGAGATTTAAAGTATTTAGATAAAAAAATATTTTCCAAAACCTCCTTTTGGCGCTTTAGCATTTTTTCCTTTCCACTGACGATATGCACAGTCGACAAAAAAGTAATTCATCATAAGTCAACAGAAAGTCAGTCAAGTTTATTGAACGAGATTACAAAAGATAAAACCTTTTATATCTAGGTTATCTAACCGCTTTCGGCCTTTCCAGTTTTAAATTTTGAATGATTTCTTGAGCAATAGGTACAGTCGACCACAAGCTATAGTATACCATCTGTCAAAAACTTTCGATTAAATGTTAACCTTATGTCTGCGCAATGATACATTTTAGATTGTCAAATTTTGACGTTTTGGTTGACCTGTGGTCGACTGTACCTACGTCGGGATAGGACCGTCGAATTTAGTATGTAAAATTTTAATTAAAAAAAAAACAAATAATTAAAAAAAAATTTTTTTTAGTCATTTTGACTTTTTTGCACCCTGCAGCGATCTTGAAATAGAAGCGGATGGAAGCCATATAAATCCTAAAACTAAAAAAAATATATTTATGGATTACGATCCGATTCCGTTGCAAAATAACTGCAGTGTAGGTACTAAGAAAGTACCCAACTATAATTTTTTTCTGACTACAACACTGATAATTTTAATTAATATCTGTCATATCAATGTTTATTTAATACATGTTAAGTAAGGAGTTTCTCCCGCGCTTTTGTCGCGTCCACACCAGCTTTTTTTCGTTGTCTTGCAAATTGTTTTACAGTTGTGCTTTTCAAGTAAGAATGGTGTTTTTTATTCGAAGAACGTCTACTAAATGTGATTAATGTGTGGGACAGTGAAGTAAAGTCAAATAAGACGCTGCAGCCCGATCCGTATTTGGCTGGATTTTGAAGAGCCATACTGCGTCCGGGACGCCTTCTTCTTTGGTTCGGATGGTGCAAAAGCGTGGAAGATTCTCCCAGATAGCATTGAAATGTGTCACACCAGCATTTTAATGAAGACTTGAAAGAGTTGTTAACATCAGACATGGCTGTATGGGCTCAGTTCCCTTTGCCTTAAAAAAACAACAACAACATGTTAAGTAAAATATATTTTAGGTGACTACATAATACAGGTATTTATTGTAGTAAAAGATGGTTTATTATAGGTACCTATTGCTAATTACTAATAAGTTTTAAATTGGAAAGACTATTTTAAAAAACAAACTAATTTTAAAATTACAAAAATGTATGAACATGATTGTTGGGTATTGTGATAATAGAAATATGTGGGTACAACACAAATATAATGTAACTTTGTTAAATAAATACATAATAAAACAATGCTCTCGTTTTATTAATTACTAACTGCGCCTTGGAGGCGGCTTTTTTACCTTCCCGGGCGTGCGCACAACAACTTACCAAAGTTTCATCGCAATCGGATGAATGGTTTAGGAACGCATAGAGCACAAACAGAAACATTCATTTTTATATATTACTAGCTGCGCCCCGGCGGCGGCTGCGCTCGCGTGGACTTTTGTTTTACTCAGAAACCTTCCCGGGCGTGCGCTCAACAACTTACCAAAGTTTCATCGCAATCGGATGAATGGTTTAAGAACGCATAGAGCACAAACAGAAACATTCATTTTTTATATACACTAGCTGCGCCCCGGCGGCGGCTGCGCTCGCGTGGACTTTTTTGACTCTGAAACCTTCCCGGGCGTGCGCACAACAACTTACCAAAGTTTCATCGCAATCCGGATGAATGGTTTAAGAACGCATAGAGCACAAACAAAGAACATTCATTTTTATATATTTACTAGCTGCGCCCCGGCGGCTGCGCTCGCGTGGACTTTTTTTGACTCTGAAACATTCCCGGGCATGCGCACAACAACTTACCAAAGTTTCATCGCAATCGGATGAATGGTTTAAGAACGCATAGAGCATAAAGAAACATTCATTTTTATATTACCTATATAGGTAAGATTTTATTCTCCTACTACCGCGCTCCCAGACAGGCAGCACACATATGACATATACTCTAATCTGTGCAATTATGGCGGCAAGCCGCCATAACATCGGCGCATGCGTGCTGCGCGCCTGTCAGCTGCTGAGAATGAGAAACAATTGCCGCCGGTTTTGATATACTCGCGATGTCAATCTGGCGTGTGGTGGCCAGATAAATACATTCTTACTCTATCTCCAAGACCTGTCTTTTATTTCGTGGGCGCGTTCAGCCCCACACACTTATTGATAATTGTAGACTTTGTTTTTAAAAATAATTTGTCAGAGTCAGACATTGCGAAAGTAACAATGATCTAAATAGTCACAGTAGAAAAACTATGGTATTAATCTGCCTAGGTTTTCCATTTTCATGACACTGTAGGTTGATACTTTTAAATTTTAAAATGACCACATCATGTTAGTTATTAGTTATTATTACTCCTAGACTACCTACTTCTGTTCTCGAGCAGAGATACGACTCAATAACCGGTGTACGAACCGCCCGTTACGTTTCCCCTTTCTCGCCATAGTGCTCTGAGAGCGCGGGGGCCGCGGTGGTTCGCGGTTTTCTGGTTGAAGAGGAATTCCTTGCGTTTTGTGTGATGTACTTTTTTTATTATTATTTTTAACCGCTATTTTCTTAGCGAAATATCACTTAGTGTAATATTTATTTATTTATTGTCACATGAAAAAAGTAAAGTCTATACAATAGCTTACATATGTATACGATAACGTAAAATTATTGCTTAGCTTTGACTCATTTTAAATTGTTATGAGCATTTATTAATTATGTAAATAACTTTGTTTTATAAGTTTGCTTAATAAAAAAATATATGAAAAAAAACTCCTTCAGAAGTTGTTACTACTTCACTGCACTTAGATATGTTTTCTCATTAAAATTATTTGTATTTATACATTGCTCTTTCATAGAGTTGATGCATAGTTTCGCAGCATGAAAACTGGTCAATGTACGGCAATTACGATTTTTGATCATTATAACGTAAACTATGTTAGTGAAATATCGACCTTATCTGTTTGTATTCAAGGCCGAATTGTATGCTAACCTTACTGTACAACGTACAGTCACCGGCATGTATCATTCGCATGGTATAATATAGGCAATATGACAGGGATATATTGATCTGCAGTAAAACAGCCATGATTGGCTACTAATTTTTATTTTTTTGGAATTTATTATTTAGGTACCTACAGTAAGGTAGGTATTAATGTTTTCGTTCCTTCATTCGTCAAATGTAGAGAAACGTTAAAACGTAGAATGTTTTATAATGGTAGGTAAGTATTTCTTTTTTTTTTTGACTACTATACCCGCACTTGACCTCGATCTCGCCTTTTGTAATTTTAGAATAGGTATTTTAGTGTTAGTTATTTATTTACACTTTTTTGTACAACGCTGACAACACTAGACTGAATAAAAACAATTAAAATGAGACATCATACAAAGGTTTGTTATTTTAATAAGTATCCCTAATTTATTACAAATAAAAACCTTTCAGAATTTGTTAAAGTACAGTACCTAATAAAATAATAACAATGAAATTAATTATATACCCTACGCAATATATCTGTGTACCTACTTAAATTACTAAATAGTAATTTTATAGAAACACAGATATTAATTTTTTATCTTTTTAATAACCAACGTACCTACCTACCTGTATAAATTCATAAATGTTTCGAAAATACAAAGACATAGGTATATGACTTTAGTCTAGATATGGAATAAAGAATTAAAATATTTATAATTTACTGAACTAATGTGATTGTGTAAGTATATGTGTACATTGATGCACGGGTAATGTAATCGTCGATATTGTGAATTGTAAGAATGATTTTATTCTTTCGTCAAATGTAGAGTAATTCAGAATAACAAAATAAAAATACATACATAGGTATTTGGGTAGTTTTGTAGTATGGCGTAGGTATGACCTATTTTTAATTAAAAATATATGCTATCAGATAGATAGGTACGTACCTACCTATGCTATGCGTAGAAAGATTAGAGCTGTTTACATCCGAAGACAATTAATAGATTTTAATTTTTACCCGTGTTACACCAGAACTATAACAACTAAATACCTGACGTAAAGTAAATTCCATACGTAAAGCAAAAGGTATCGCGTAATATTTTGAATATTCTCGAGAGAAATTCACACCGCTAGTCCGCCTCACTCGATGTCTGTTCACAAAATGAAAAGTATTTGTTTTGCCTCCATTTCTCGCCAGCCCCTACCCGCCCGACATTCCACCTAAAGTGCGAAAGAGAAAAAATGCGCCTTCTCTTTCACACCTATTGAGAACCCCGCAATGTCGATTCCCGCGCCATGCACAAGGCCAAAACTCGCCATTTTGTTTTCGTTCGTCAAGCGGACAGCAGTGCACGACTCTGAGAGCTTTCATTTCAACAGAAAAATGATTTTAGTGATGGCGGTGAACTGCTGATTTTACAGTGTGATGGTATTAATTACTATTAATAGTGATGTTTATAACACGTGGCGTTCATTTGTAGCTGGTTATTTCATTAAAGGTAAATTACATTTCTATAATAATAAATTATTATTAGGTACAATATTTGTGGCAGCTGTTAACTCGCAGAGTCGCAGCATAACGTGATTATTTTGCTGTGCTTGGCGACGTAGCGGGTTTAATTTTGTGTTATGTTTGTGGGTGGAGTGTAGACGTGCTCTCGCTTGCTACGCTGCGATAATAATGATAGCGGTTCGGGTATAACGAACGGTTCAGTAGAGGGAAATTAGTTCGGCGTGGCATTCATTATTTCCATATTGTGGGTTAGACGTGCGTTCGCGACGACTGCCATTTTATTAATGCATAGGTTGCTATGCATCATCCATCGTATTCATCGTTCGTGCGGTGGGTGACGTGACTTTTGGTATACCTACTTATAGTACTACTCTTTGGACGTGTGACGGTGAAGCGGGCGTTCGATTTAACGGTGTTGCCATGATAGGTTTGATTAATCTCCGTTTTTAAGAATTGGGTTCCGTAATTACTCCTTTTTTAAAATATTATAATTAATCATTAGATGTAGTTGTACCAAAACACACCAATATCAAAATCCTACCTAAATCGCCCGCGCCCCTTATCATGTAGGTACCTACTTAATTAATAAATAATAAATAATTAAATTACCAAGCTAATGAGTACATTTGTTACATACCTATCGTAATGTGGCTTTTTTACTAGCTAGGTACTGGATTATTTTACCAACTACCTACACTGCAGTGTTGCCATATGAATAAATATCTAGTTAATAATATCTGCCGCGATTTGTAGGAAAGTGACAGAGGGCGTGATATTTGTTGTTTCTTAATTACATAGGTAAAATACAAAGGTACTAATTAAGTATTTTACGTTTGTATCTGTCGTATTCATTATTTGATTAGGTAGATATTTTCTCCAAAACTCAGACAAATCTACGATGTAAACTTTTTAAACAACTTTGCGAACGTTAAAGTTGGCAAATTTAGACCACTTGTGTCTTGCTTGTGTTACCAATGCTCTATTTTTAGGGCTTGCAATTCGAATATTCGAATAATTAGAATTAACCTTATTAAGAAGCGAATATCAAAAACTTTCGAATGTTTGCAAGCTCTACCTATTTCACGATGACAGTACTTTGTATAAGTATTGATTTTATTTATTCATTTCACAAAACATTTCTATTAATGTTGTCTTTTAGGCTTTCTTGTTTCGTAATATGGGGGTCTATCAAAAAAGCGCTGGTATAATACTCTGACCAGAAAAATTAAAACCGTTGAATTATTTTTTCAAAGCGGAACCTAAAAATACCAATGGCGCCCTGTTGACAGGGTTTTTATACGTATTCTTAGTTAGGGTATAAGGACTGTGAAAATTAACTTATTTGATGGGCGCTTTATGTCGTAATATCTCTACGATTATTTTTAATAAAAATTTATGGATGGACACAGGATGGGGTAAAAATATATATTTTTAATTATCGATCCCTTCGTAACGGGGCACTACCAAATATACAATTCACAAAATAATTTGTAATGAAAGCATATTTTAGCGTTAGTTATTATTGCGGCCTGTTAATCACACAATTGTAATGTCGATATTTGGTTTTCCAATACGGGATAATAGAATACGTAATAATACCTATGTATGTAAAGTAGCGGTAGATCCTAAAGTGAACGATCGCCTGGGGTGGTACCACCCTCTTATCTATTTCTGCCGTGAAGCAGAAATGCTTGCATTTCTGTGTTTCGGTTTGAAGGGTAAGAGAGCCAGCGTAATTTCCGGCACATGAGGCAATCCATCTTAGTCCTCAAGGTTAGCAGCGCATCAAAAACCCTCCAACATTAATACAGTGAGGTGAGATGACTATGGGCGACGGTGACCACTTACCATCAGGTGGCCCGTTTGCTCGTCTGCTCTCCTTAATTAATAAAAAAAATATGTAAATTTTGAAGTCTATATCATAATTCGTTTAAGAGATAACAGAGTAGTAAGGGGATACGGACGGATCCCTAAAATCTTTATTCTTCCCCTTTTATTCACTGACCCCAAGCACAGACCAAGTATAAGTATTAAAAAAAGGCATTTTTAATTTATTACTTGTGTTCTAGACAACATTGTAATATTCATATTTTACTTGGTTTCTTTTCGGGCCCACGTATAAAACACAGCATAATAAATAATAATGCAGAAGTAGGTAAAATCTAATACACATAAGTTATTGCTACAGAATCAAACGTTTTAGTAGAATGTATAAATACGTTACTGTTCGATCGATCGTTGACTCGTTCGGTACTTAACTGAAATTTGATCGTTAGTGGATAGTAGCATACGAAACACGTCATAACGATGCAGTTTAGATTCTATTTAGGTACGTTGTATTTAGTGGAATCGATCTCCTGATGTCATCTAATGGTTCGGCTGCGTTTGGACGGTTCGGATACGGAACCCTAAAATAATGTCTGTATATAAATTAGAAATGTACTATGCTTTTGTTTGCCACGTAAAGAAGTATTTTGACGTGGAAATTTCTTGTAACACCTACATATCTATATGAATAAATAGTTATTTTATATATTATTTTGTGGGACAAACGGCAGAAATGAAAGACTTCAATGAAGATCCGGGTTCGAAACCGTGCAGTGCCTTGTACCAATGAGTTTTTCGTATTTTTCGAAGACTTACGTACATTAACCGACTGCTCCAACGGTGAAGGAAAACATCGTGAGGAAACCTGCACACTGAGATGACCAGTGTGTGAAATGGGGTTGGCACAAAAGATCCTCAAGGGTCGAAGTGCCGCTGGGGTTATTCCCGGCCCCCTATCATAAGATAAGATAAACTACCGGGATAATCCGCGCTTCTAGCCGCGCCGCTAGCCGCCTTCCGAGTCGGTTGAAGTCGCTTAATATTGGCACGTCTCTTTGAACCGTATTTTAAAGTCTTTACGGTTTAGTTTATATTGTTATTGAAGTACATCGTCGCGCCTCCCAATCTGTGAGCTGGGCCTTACAGTTCTTATTTGGACGTCGCTAACATAAACTAGAAAAAAAGAAAAGAAAAAGGGGGTTGAAAAAAAATTCCACCATTAGCCGCGATAGCTCAGTTGGTTATAGTAGTGCCACGGAAAGGCAAGGTCGCTGGTTCACATCCCACTCGCGGATTTTTTTTCACCCCTTTTTCTAATTTAATAGTTGAGCATGCCTAAATCCTTATTAAACAAAAAATTAGTCGCGTTAAATAAACTTTAAATTTAACCCTCAATCAGGACACAATGACGGATCTGGACAAGTTCAAGCGGCGGATGATCCGCTCGGTGGCGCGGTTGCTGCTCGAAGACAAGAAGCCAGAGGATGAGCTGTGGCAGCAGCTCCAGCAGGAAACGGGCTGCGACTGCGAGCTGTTATGGTACGTGATGGAACATACTTGATGTAGGACTTACCGCAAAGAAAGTTGTAAAGATCGCGGCTGAAAGACTGAAAAAGAAAAGAACATGAGATTCACAGAGGAATTATAAGTTATTAATAATTGTAGATACATAGATGGATAGATGAAATCTTTATTTATTTTTAATACAATATGGATGCTTACAAACATACAGTACAGGTCGATTATCTAAAGCTGGCACGTTCACAGTACTCACACCAATGCAATTTCATTATACAGTGTGTAGCAATATTAGTAAGTATATAAATCAATATTAGTAGTAATAAAGTAAGTATTAATTAAGGTTGCGAAAAGAAAAATAATTAAACAATAACTGTAATCTAATATTGGAATGGAGGTAGTTCTTTTACACCTATTGTGTATTGAGATAAGTATATACAGGGTGTAACATTAAGAACGGTCAGTATGGGAAAGTCTGAAACTATAAGACATACGAAGATCTGTTCTTAGGAACCATGTCATCAATTTTAGTAACAAGAAACACTGTATTCATACATTTTTTTAAAAACCTGTACTCAGCTTGGGAATCGAACCCGGTGGTTTTGAAAAAAAATCCAACACTATTTCTGTTTAGATATCGACTGCGTAGGTCTTAAGGAATTAATGTTAGTATGAAACGTGATGTTTAAAATTAATAAAACGCATTGTTTCCATATCTTTTAATTTATTTTAGTAGGTGTTCGAAATGACTACCATTTTGTAAAATACAACATTCAACTCGTTTAGGTAACGATCTTACTATTGAATGTTGTATCTTCAGATGGTGAATTTGCGTTAAAATTGTCTCTATGGCTGCTGGTCTCTAGGTCTTCAATTGTGTCGTAGCTTGTTTTGTACACTTCATCCTTAACGTAACCCCACAAGAAATAGTCTAGTCTAAAATAAATTAAAAGATAGTAATTAATAGTCTAGTCTAAAATAAATTAAAAGATATGGAAACAATGCGTTTTATTAATTTTAAACATCACGTTTCATACTAACATTTATTCCTTAAGACCTACACAATCGATATCCAAATAGAAATAGTGTTGGATTTTTTTTTCAAAACAACCGGGTTCGATTCCCAGGCTGAGTACAGGTTTTTTTAAAAATGTATGAATACAGTTTTTCTTGTTACTAAAATTGATGACATGGTTCCTAAGAACAGATGTTCGTATGTCTTATAGTTTCAGACTTTCCCATACTGACCGTTCTTAATGTTACACCCTGTATAGTTGGGCAATTTGGACAGCTGACTCACCATTACGTACCGTGTCGTCGTGTCACCGTCCCTGACTGACAACCAGCGCTGCGGCGCACAGTGGGAACCCTCCTAACAAGAGCATATCGAAAATGGTTATGGTGAAACTCGTAATTTTAAGGACCTGTCGATGGTTTTACCTAATAGAATAGACCAGCTTATCGGCAGAAAGGCTTTTATATTTTTCAATTTAGTTGAAATTACCTAAAATTATTTTCAAACATAACACTTCGATAATTTCATGTTTTTCAAACTATGCATGGTGACAGTTAGACGTCAATTTCTGCTCATGTTGCTATAGACACTATAGCAAGATTATATATTTTTGGAAAGCTCAAGATCTCTAATTTATAATGCTGCAATTAATATTTGACTTTCATTTAGAAATAAAATGTTAAAAATTTATTCGTGAGAGAAGTCATTTTAAACATTTTATTATTTTCACTTGGAGTTTTCTCTGTTGCCGAAGGCTGCCGAAGTTGAGTAAATTGTTGCTAAAGGTTCGTAAACTATTCAATATTGAGAAGAAAAAATAAAAACTTGCGCATATTTGCGCCATTTTAATTTAGAGCAAAAAATATTAGACAAGTAAAATTCTCAATATTTGGGAATTAATAAATATTATTTCTTATTCTATAAACTGTTGAGTAATAATGATGAATAAGTATTTTATTTGACAAATGACTTTAGGTTACGTGCCAAATAATTAATTATTTTTTTAAATGTCAAAGTAAAAATTAAAAAAAATTTTTTTTTTTAAAAACCCTATGTTAAAAAATTATCTTGCGGCCATCTTTTAACCATTAAAATGATAAAAATATCTGTATTATATATCTATATTGGTTAACAGATAGATAACAATGATGGTTGCATTTATTGCTTCAAATATCAATTAATTTAATTATAAGTTTATAAGATATAATTAAATAAAAATTAATTTATAAGTTTTGCGCTAGACACTAATCTTGGAGTACTCTAAAAAGACCAGCCAACCATTAAAGTGATCGGATCCTTTGATTCGTCATACAACTTTTACATACATAACAAAAACGAAATTACTGTGCAACATGAGTGAATTTGTTTGCAGTAGACGTGACTTGTGTACTTTAATTATTAACGAGATAACTACTTCTGAAATTGAACAGTATTTAATGGTCAATTTTAATTTATCGGCATCAGAAATTAGTACTGTAGTAAACAGTATTCAAAAAAGTTTGGCCACGCCATGTAGACAACTCTGTGCGTTTAGCACAGAGTAAGGGCTAGAGATGTGAACGAAAACTCTTTCCAATACGGACTCTACGTTATATGCTTGGATCAGATGTATGGAGAATTGGAGATGCTACTACACATTTCATACAATTTATCTTCTCAAAAGTGGTCAGCGTCAACACCTGAGAACAAAAGAAGGAAAGAAGAAAAGAAAAGGCTTGTGCAAAGACGTTTTCGTGAAGAACTTGGCTTGCATATAGACCAACCAAGACAAGGTACTGGTAATAGCAATGACGTCAAGAAGATTCTTTTAAAACTATCAATGCTCTGCTGAGATAACGGGTGTTGACGAAGAATTAATAAGAATACCATACATAACTCTTCAAACTATGTCATCAGGACTTCCGATTAATCCCGTAATATTCATGGCGCACAAATTATAGAATACTACGTAGTTTTGCCAATTAGTCACCTTTCTGAAGACGCCCAAGAAACAAGGAATAAATATTACAAGAGTTTTCGGTTGCACCATGCCAGAACGTGTTCCCGGTCAGCTACAAATGAAGACGTCTTCCACGCTTTGCTATATACATCTGATCCATACATATCGAGCCTCTACAGACGAAGTTTAATAATATAATAATTATTAGACGAAGCTAAAGAACTTCTAGATATAACTGTTCTCGAGTAGAGAAAATAATTATTATAAGTCTTAAAAATATACAACGTGGTTCTTTTTATGTTTAAAAGTATAGTTTTAGTCATAAAAATATTATTTTAATAGTGTAATAAGTATTCCTATTTTTTAATTAATTTTATGGCAATAAAAATGAAGATTTTCATGTTTGATATTTTTAAATTAAATAATTAGTTGTGTTATAACCATGAATTTTTATTCAATTGATAGCCTATGTATTCTAGTATGTGTGTGTAAAATTTCAAAATAATATGTCAAGAAATAAAGAAGTTATAGATTTATGATATGGAACGCACCGTTTGGGCCCACTGTGCGGCGGTGGCAAGCATCTAGCCATATCTTCACAGCATAATGCTGAGTCAGGGACCCTTTTGACACATATGCAAGTTCATAATTGTAAACTTACTCTAGAAAATGTAAAAAAGTATCTCTTTTAAGTACCTAATTAAATGTAATCGTGTTATGTATATGTGTGCAAATACATTTTAATTCATTCATTCATTCATTCAATAACTAATTGAATGAATGAATGAATTAAAATTTGGTGGGCTTTGTATGTATGGGATAATTGTAGAAATATTATATTAACATATAATACATAAAAACAATTAGGTACAGAAGATAAAAATAATATTAAACAAATATATTATAAAAATAAATAAGTAAAAGTAACTAAGTTTGATGAAGGTGGCGTGCAGCACCGGAAAAAGGGGACTGCCTCAGCCTGTTGCCGCAGCGCTGATTTTCATGCATCCCCTGAGTGCCAGGGATGGATATTATTATTTTATATTATTGTGATGCATGAAATAGTTACAACATTATACACAATTTCACGAGATTGTCCTCTTAAAGTTTTGCCAGATCCAATTGTTTCAGAAGACATTGTATTCTAACCTCCAAATAAACATCAGACTGTATTTGTTAATAGTAGTAATAACAAAACAATAACAACGCTCATAAGTGCTCCGCGTGCGAGTGAGACAGAGACTTTTCATGTTGCGTATGCAGTGTGACGTCATGCCGTGTGCTTATTCACAGACACTACACAAACGCAATGTGTGAATGTGTTGAACGTGCCAGCTTTAGATAATCAAGCTGTAGGTTTGCATCTTAACAACATTATGAATATATACTAACAACAAACCGGCGCTGACTCAGCATTTATTACATCAGCGCTGCGAGCGCCATCGCGCGCCCGCAGCGCTGATTGTATGGGGCTATGCTATAATAATCCATATACTCTTAGATGAGACCCGACTTTTCTTTTAAATTAGCTCAAAAAAATAAAAAACTAGGTTCAGTCAAGTTCAACTCCTACAATCATCCATCACCATGTTGTGGCAGAAATAGTAAGAAAGAAAGATTATTTATTTCCGACACACACATACAAAAAAAATATGATAAAAATACGTTAGGTTTAATTAATTTAATATATTATAATTAATATTTTTTTTTGTTAAATAATACTTCATAATAAGATATTTATTTACAACTTAAAATTATTTATACACAAACAATTACAGAAACAAGATAATTAATTTGATAATGTACACAAAAAAATAATTAAATGTAACTTATAAAATTTCTTAGATTAGGCCCGTGTGGTAGGGTACCAAGGATGCTGGCGGCGTTACCCCGCTGGATCGCTATGCTGATCCTTTGGGCAAGATAGCCGCCAGTCCTTGGGTCCCTCGTCGCATCGAACAAACGCCTGGACAGCTCTCGGAACAGTGACCAAGCTCCAGGGCCCCAAGGATCAAGGGTCTCTACACCAAATGCAACAAAGTTGTTATTAATAATTAATTAAATATTTTGGGAAAATTTGTTTGTTTGTTTGTAGTCTCTTTATTGTACACAAAAATATATACAGAAAATAAAAAACAAAATTAAAATACATATTTTAATTTCAAAATCATGGGATAAGCCCGCCTTTGTACATACAAAGGCGGGCTTATCCTATAGGGATCTCTTCCAACCAACCTTTGATTTAGGACAGTTTAGACTACTTTTATGGTGGGTAAGGTTTGGAGTACAATAAATAATAAGTAAATTACAATAATTATATAGTAGATAAATAAAATACATACTCAACCATTATAATGATTAATGATACATACAAATTGATGATTATATTATTTAATTATTTTTTATTGTTACATATTAAACACTGATTTATGTTTTAGAAATTGTAGGGGATCTAAATAGCTAAGGGATTTCTAAAATTATACCTCCTCCTCCTCGCGTCGTAATCCTCAATGCTGAGGGTTGTGACAGCCTTTAGGTATCACCTTCTGGCGGATGATCTTCCTCCATTTATTTCTGTCCCCGGCGGTGTGGATGGCATCGTAAATTGTAGAGTCAAGGGTGGTGTGGATTTGGTCGGACCAGTGCATCGGACTACGTCCGCGAGGCCTATTCCGTTTCATTTTTCAGGTCAAAATGAGTTTTTCGAGGTTGTCACTGTCATTCCCGAATTATACCTAGTTTTATTACATTATAGTCGCTACCGAAACCTTAAAAGAAAAGGATTTTTTTTGAATTTTAATAAAATATTAATAATTTAAGTACTTATTGTTATTTTAGATAGGTACTTATAGGATTAGTTTTATACAGACTGTGGTGCCTCTGGTGCATTGTGCTAACGAGCCAGATATTAGTTTGTATACCTACACTATAAACATCATCATCAGCAGCCTATTCTAGTCCACTGCTGGACATAGGCCTCTCCCAGGGCGCGCCATTGAGCCCGATCTTCGGCTCTTCTCATCCAGTCGCTGCCAGCCACCTTACGCAGATCGTCGCTCCATCTAGCAGGGGGGCGTCCCACACTACGTTTGCCCAAACGCGGTCTCCACTCCAGAACTCTTCTACCCCAGCGGTTGTCGGTTCTGCGACAGATGTGACCGGCCCACTGCCACTTCAGCTTGCTAATCTTATGAGCTATGTCGATAACTTTTGTTCTATGCCGGATCTCCTCATTTCGGATTCGATCCAGCAGAGATACTCCGAGCATAGCTCTTTCCATAGCACGCTGAGCGACTTTCAATTTGTGAACCAGTCGCACCGTCAGTGTCCACGTTTCGGCTCTGTAGGTCATTACTGGTAGGACGCACTGGTTAAAGACTCTTGTCTTTAGACATTGAGGTATGGGCGACGAGAAGATGTGACGTAACTTCCGAAATGCTGCCCAACCCAGCTGAATTCTTCTGTCGGCTTCTTTCTCGAAGTTGTTTCTACCTAATTGCATAGTCTGCCCGAGGTAGACGTATTGTTGCACAACTTCGAGGGCCGTACCATCGACGATAATCGGTCCCGGAACGACATGGTCATTGAACATGACCTTAGTCTTGTCCAAGTTCATCCCTCGGATCATCATCATCCTCGGGATGAACACTATAAACAATAAGTAATAAATCTGAATTAATTTTAAGTACTGTATACTGACATGTTTAAGTGTGCTGTAAGTACCAAAAGAAGTTTATAAAATATATTTTTTTGAGTTCTGGTTGCTTGACCCTTATGAAATTGAAAAAAATTATTTAGCCCTGTAAACACCAGAATATAGTACACAATACAGAAGTATACAAAGTTTAATACATGCAGCACAGAACATCTGGTGCGGTACAGTGCCAAAAAAGGTACACCAGCTCACCATAATGATGAGGCAAGCCACAGCGCTGATTTTCAGCTGGCCCCTTAGTGACTGCACGGACGTAGAAAGCAACAGTGTGTGCGTGTTGTGTTGTATGAATGAGGATATTAGTGTGTATGTGAGGTAATGAGTGTGTGGGAGGGTGATGTGATGTATGGCATGGTGCGGGTGTATTTACATGGTATTATGTGTGTGGATGGTAGTTCACAGTAGAGGCATAAGATTACCGAGCACATCCAGATTGTGAAAGACAGTAGTTACAGGGCACCTATAGAATGTACGGAGCAGTGTCCGATTTTAGTAGGTCAATTGTATAGATTTTTTATATTTATGAGCAATACTTTCAATATTGTGTTTCAATGCACCCTCAGGAAACGTATGCGAGCTCTCACCATAAAGAAACTGAGCCGACTGCTCACCGCCGACGACCGACCGCTCAACATCGCGGCGGTCGCCCGGTTGTCGGCCACCGACTGGCTGCTATTCGACCTGGTGCTGGTTCACGAGGACATCGACGTCATCGGCCGGGTAACTAAACTACCCAGACTAGACCATGAACTTACATGTCAGCTATTCAATCTGGACCCTTACAATCTTATCGATTTTTTGAATAAAACTAGTTGCTCCGAATCTTTTGCGCGCCTGGCCACCTCAATCATCCTCCCCCTACCCTTCTTCTCCCCCCCCCCCCCCCTCCTAATCCATAACTCTCTTGTCAAATACCGAATATTCGAATGTTTTGATAATTTTCCATTGGAAACTCGGAACAGATTCTAATTTAAGCTCTGTTTTGTACAGGATAAGAAAGCAGATGATAACAAATCGGAGCACAAGCCCCTCACAGAGCTATTTGCGTTAGTACAGCGCTTTAATATTGAGGGGTTCTCCGGCCATCGGAACGAACTCCTCGCCCGATGGGCCGGCCTGGTCAAGTTCTACAACGTCAGGTGTGTATTACCTTGTAACGATGTCGACTTCCCGGTCCATATCAACCTCCTTGCCATCAATTTCAACCTCATTCGAAACTATCGGATATCCGAAATGAAAGAATATCCGAAAGATTCGGATTTTATTTCGGATAATATTTGTCCCACAATTGTACATTTTTCCTATTATTTTAAATAATAAAATTAAGTTGCAATTATTGTAATTTTCCTTTATTTCCACTTAGTTATACATTTTTTGTAAGAAAAACTCGAGCAAACAACAATATCCGTATCCGAAACCGTATCCGAAATATTTCTAATTAATACATATCCCTAACAACCCTAGTCTATTGTTGCAGAGGCCGCGACATCTCGGCGATGCTGCTGCAGCGACGCTGGTACCAAATGAAGGAGCAAACGCGCACCACCTTCTACAATCTGTGGTACAACTACCGCGGCAACCAGAAGCTGTGGGACAGTGTAGCGAAGTATATGCCCAGCAGGCTGCAAATGGCCATCGCTAAACGGTCAGTATTTCGCAAGAATACGTGTGTGTGTGTGGGAGGGGGGGTCTGTCTACGGGATGTAGGCCCCCCCCCCCCCCCCCCCCCCCCCCATGAGGATATGCATTAACTTCGCCAAACACTAGTAGCTTTTAACAAAATCTCGATTGTATTTTTTGGTCCTGTATACCATCAGATAAATCTGACCGTACGAGACGTTTTATCAGTTTACAGCTTTTTCTTCAGTGGCAGTAGGGACGTTCTAAATCCTTCCAATACAGGTTTTTTTTAAAAACTAGTATTTCGATATCTTTAGACCTTGACAACACAAAAGTATATTAGGTTTTGTCTTACTGTCAACGAAGAGCGTCGATGGCACAGTGGCTAGGACACCGGAGTCCCATGCGGGAGGTCCGGGTTCGTAACCAGTGCCCTGTACCAATGAGTTTTTCGTATTTATGGAAGACTTAGGTACATTTACCGACTGCTCTACGGTGAAGGAAAACATCGTGAGGAAACCTGCACACTGAGATGACCAGTGTGTAAATGTGGTAGGCACAAAATATCCTCAAGGGTCATAGTGCCGCTGGGTTATTCTCGGCCCTCGGTTATTATCATAAGATAAGATAATGTCAACTACCCTCGTCAATTTGAAAGTTGTCCGTGACTATTAAAATTTTAAGAAAGACCCTCTTATAGGTTTTGGTCACCATACCCCCCTGGTTCCGTACCCAGGTTCGCTCCGTCTTACCTCCATGTTCAATGGTTTTTTTTCAGATATCCTCACGTAGTTACCCAGTCGTTCCTGAAATGGGACGAGATGATGAAAAAAAACCTGGTCATACTGCCCGAGGAGTTTGTAAGTCTTAACTGTTTTATCGTGAGTTGCAAGAAACGTCCTTAATGCTTAAGCCTCGAGGCTTCCTTAAGTTTCGTGTCATCTCTATCTAGATTCTAGAATCTAAAATACTTGATCTAAATCTAAAATTCTAGAATAATTAAAGAGCCATAACATAAAAGCCATAACTCTAGATTCTAAAATTTTAGAATGTAGAGTTATGGCGTAGAAAGGGATAGCATGTAGGTATTTTAATGTAGGCTTAACTTTAAGGACATTTCGTGCAATATATGTTTTTTTTTCTTTTACAACTTTGTAATCTAAGTAAGAACTAAGAAGTACCAAGTTCGGCTTCTGGTTCAAGATAACTATTATAAGAAATCTTTCGCATCGAAACGAAATCGCAAGGATATTTTTTTTGTATCTTTCTTTATAGGTCTCCTTATGGAGAGAAGACGGGCAAACCTGATGGTAAGTGGTCACCGTTGACCATATACATCTCTCCTCACAATAATGTTATATTTGAGGGTTTTCGATGCACTGCTGACCTTGAGGATTTAGATGGAGTGCCTCATGTGCCGCGATCTCTGATAGGGAAAGTACATGTGCAAGCGTATTTTCTGATTCTGGTGTCAATAATTTGTGTACAATCGGCCTCTGTCAAAATTCTACAATAAAACCACAGAAATCGGACTACTCCTAAGCGCCCTCTCCTCCAGAACAATGACGTGAGTACTGACAGCGAGCCACGGGTCTGACCCATGAGCATATATAAATATACTTTATAGCACACCCGGGATAAAAACAAAACATACAACATAAAGAGAGGTACAATACAATGTGCAGAAGGCGGCCGTATCGCTTTAAGCGATATCTTCCAGGCAACCTTCGGGCATATATTTTCATACATTTGACATTTCAGTGTCCGACTAATGTATGGGAAAATGCTCACATCGCATGCGCGAACTGGCTGACGCGGCTTCCTTATAAAACCTCTCTAACGAGCAATCTACGTAGCGATTAATTACAAAAACCTTGCTTTTTTTTCAAGTATAAATACATAAATACTTTTTTTTTCAGGAAGAAATCCAGAGTCGCAAATTGCCCGAACCAAGCGATGGTAAGACTTTTGTAATAAAACCCTAATAAACTCAAATAATCATTAACTATAACGTAGACTCCTCAATCGACATATTTGCATTCCGCGAAAATTATTCCAGATTTGAACCCAGGTGTATGTATGTATTTGTAATAGAGCGTCGGTGGCACAGTGGCTAGGACACCGGACTCCCATGCGGGAGGTCTGGGTTCCGGAAACCGTGCAGTGCCATGTACCAATGAATTTTTCGTATTTTTCGAAGATTTACGTACATTTACCGACTGCTCTAACGGTGAAGGAAAACATCGTGAGGAAACCTGCACACTGAGATGACCAGTGTGTAAAATGGGGAAGGCACAAAAGATCCTCAAGGGTCGAAGTGCCACTGGGGTTATCCCCGGCCCTATCATAAAATAAGATAAGATAAGATGTATTTGTAATAATTTGTATAAATAGTATAAAACAGGGAATACGTAATAATATAATTATCTAGGTACCATTTGGGCAGCCTTCTGGCTCAGAGCGATCTCTTCCAGGCAACCTTCGGGCAAAGGAAATTATTGTTAGTTACTCTTGGTAATATGTTTGATAAAATATTATTAAAAATTTTTTTTCAGAAAACGGTCCCGATGTTTTATTGGTGGAGCCTGTCATTGAAACGATTGATCTACGAGTGGAGTCAGACCCGGAAGACGCACCAGCGAATGAGGATAGCACCGACGACATTGACTTCTTTGCATCTGCCAACTCTAGGAGCAGCAAAACAAGCGTAAGCTCCCCGCATACTCCTGACAGCATCCTTAACGAAGATTATGTCACCAATATGAACATAGACTTGAGTCTAGTCAAAAAGGAACCAATAGAAGACGGACTATCTAACGTCAAAATACTAGAATCTGCCCACGTATCAATAGAAGGAAGCAAAATAGACGCTTTCATGAGCGATGATACGCTAGCTAGTATAAAACAAGAACTGAACACAGATCCAAGGACTTTAGAAAAACAGAGGCGGTTGGATAAAGTTAATAAGTTCATAGAAGCTACTCAGGAGTTTGTGGAAGAGGATGAGCCAGTCATTTGTGGAGTGTCAGGCAGTCAGGCTATACTATCTGAATCTGCAATGCCTGACCCAGACGATATTATTAGAGAAAAAGCAGACCAATTCTGCAGAGAACAACGTAGTAATATCGAATACGAAACGCCGGAGTCAGATGAAGATATTATAAAAGAGAAAGCCGATCAATTCTGTAGTGACAAGCGAGATAAAACTGCACTTTTACCATCTCAAGAATCTGAAGAAACCAACGACATTATAAAAGATAAGGCTGAACAGTTTTTAAAAGAAAAACAGAGACAAACTAAACAACCAGTACAAACGGTAACCATTGATTCTGACTCGGAGGAAGATATCATACAACAAAAAGCTGATAGTTACATCAAACAAAAACTAACGAAACCAGATAACAAGATACAACCAGATGAGATTGCAATAGAGAAAACTGATGAAATTGTTGAAGAACATAGTGAAACTATAAATGAGGATGAAGAAAATGAGAATGAAGAGTTCAAAACGGACGATATTATACAACAGAAAGCTGATCAGTTCTTTAGAGCGAAAATAAAGTGTAGCATCGCCGCGTCGGTTAGCAAGACAACTGTAATACCTTCAATAGGTAATGAACCTAACCTAGAGGTGGTCAAACCGACTCTATCGCCGGTTAGTGATTCTAGCAACGAAGAAATAAATTTAGTAGACGATATAATAAAGCAAAAAGCAGAGGAGTTTATACGTAAGGCTGAGAACAAGACAGATGTAGCGGACATGGAGCTCCTGGGTTTATCTAAAGATATGACCATTGTTGAAGAAGGAATGGAATTCGTGGACGATGGGATTGAATACTTCGACGAAGAAGAAAACACTTCCAACAGTGAATGTAAGTTACTTTAACAAAATATGTACCTGTATTTCTTATAATAATAATAATCATCAGCCTATTAATGTCCCCACTGTTGGGGCACAGGCCCTTTTAATTTCCTTAGACATTACCGGTCGGTAAATGTAAGTAAGTCTTCGGAAAAATCCGAAAAACTCATTGGTACATGGTATTGCATGGTTTCGAACGCGGACCTCCCGCATGGGAGCCCGGCGTCCTAGCCACTGGGCCACCGAGTCCCAATGTACGATCAATTTTCCATTATTTTCAGATCCAGAAAAACCTGATGCATTACCATTTCAAAAAGACAACGACGCAGAGATCGAGGATGAAGAAACATCTCCTAAATTCGACCTCAAACTTCTAATGGAGCCTCTAGTCTACACGACGAAATTAGACAACATGCCCGTGTTCAAAGGTAAACAGTTTGATTCCGTTCAAAATGGTAGTGTCATAGAGTCTATTATTGCTCAAAGCAAGCCAACGAGCAAAAGGTCCATTGTAGCTCAAATAAACCAAGAAAATCCAGTCACAGAAAAGTCACAAATACATGACCAAGACGAGCAGTCAGCCAGCCAAGACTCCCACATGAATGATGATGACTTATTTAAAAACGATACCAGTGAATACGAAAGCGATTCAGCAGTAAGTGAGGATCAAAAACTAAAAATAACTAGTTACCTATTACAGAAACCTAGAAGTCGTAGTTACAATCCGATACAACTGTGCAAGAACCCAGACTTTAACACTAGATTGAGAAGGTTAAATGTGAGTTTCTTCAGTTCAATGCGCAACAGGCAGCTACTCAAATCATTGAAGCCTATGACTATAGATCTACACAAAGCGTTTGAACCTAAACTTGTAAACGGTACGTTGTATTTGAAACGAAACGTTACTGGTGATGGTACTCCTCCAGAACCGTTTGTAATCGAAGACGATGATCAGACCAATACAACAGTTGTACCTTCCGCTATGCCCCTTCAGAGTCTCATAGATAACACTGTTACGGACTTACTGACGTCTGAGTACAATGCCAGCACACACGCAAAGAACGACGTAGTAGTTGAAAGAAGCAAAGTTATAAATCTTCCCGATATATCACAAATACGTCGTATCAACCAGAAACTGCTCACGGCAGAAGTGCCACCGATTAGAGTTCAAAACAACAGTGACCTTATTCGAACATCATCCCCTCTACTTCCTCCATACTCGGATCAGAACAGTAGTGTTAGCCAACATAATATGGCATCAATAACCAGTAAAAGCATACCAACAGTTTCTCAAGAAGAAGTTACTAGCCAGGATCGTGAAGGAGGAAATAGTTCTAGCGTCGAAATAAACAAATTAACAGATACCGACGGAACCAAAAAATCCGGTCCAGGTAGACCGGCTGGTAAACCTAATAAACCTCCAGCCAAAACATTACACATTCAATCACCAGTAACCAGAACACCAGTAACATGGAGAAAACCCATAAAAATTATACCAGCCTTGGACGACTTTCTAATTACCATCGATACTCTCAATAAAATGATAAACAAAATAAACGGCAAAGACTTATATATTGACCCTAACAAGAAAAATAAAAAACAGAATTGGGTGGTTGACATAGATGGCCTAAATGCAAATGTTGAAAAAGGAAGGAGTGGCCCTAAGCCGATACAGTTAAAACCGAAAAAACCCAATGTCCCTAAGCCAAGTGTCCTTGATCAATTTTGTTGTTGGTCTAGGTACAAAATGACGAGAATCAGGTCAAACGTACCTCACCCCTGTGCCAGCTGGCCTAGGTTAAGATGTACTTGTTGCTGTCGTGTCGCTCTTGCAGAGTCCAAGGTAGCAAATTCGGGTCGGGGCCGCCCCTGCATATGCCAGGCCAAACCAGAGTCTCCGTCTATAGAGCTATCCGATGACGAGGACTCCTTGCAAAACGCGGTGAAGTCAATCGAGACTGTAGTGCAACAATCAAATGTACCAATACCTAATATTGTAATTCGAACTAAGCCTCCGACTTCTTCAAATGAACCTTGTTCATCAGAGAAGGGGTTGCCTCTAAATGTTAGTAAAGTAACTAGTTCTACCGAGTATAATGTTGATCTTACTTCAGAAAATAGAGCAAGTGTTGTTACTATGCTGAAAGACGCAGGTTTTCTAAGACCGGATGGAACTGTGTCAGCAGTAGCGGCTGAGAACAACACCCAGGAGCAATCCCCTGTGAACCCGGAGCTTGCGATATCTGTTAATATTGCACCCGAAAACGGAGACCTAACAGTATCCACCAACTTTTCTCCTGGAAAATTAGTAACGTCTGCTAATTTCAAACCTAGAAAGAGTAGACAGATATTGTCTACTAGTTTTACTCCTGCACAATCCCCTTCGTCTAAGATGTATATGACGATTCCTCCTAAAACATCTAATGTGACTAAAGTATCTACAGAGACGCAAACGACGATGGAGTTGCCACTTCTACAAAATGTTTCTATCAGTCCGTCCACTGAACAAGATGCCAGGCCTTTAATTAAATATTTCATCGATTCGCCCCCTGAGTCAGATGTCAGGCCTAAATACATCGTCAGTCCCACTAAGAAAAACAACCCTAAATATTTCGGAATATCTACTAAGACAACTATCGTAGAAACTAACCAAGGTCGAATACTCTTAGACGGAACGAAGAATTGTCCAATACCTAGAATGATTGTTCGGGAAAAGAAAGAAAAAATTATAAGTGTGAGTATGTCTAAAAAACCAGCAGAAAGCCCATTATTCTTGGGAAAAAATAAGATATTACTTACTACAGTAAAGTTTCCGCTTAATCTTGTTACACATTTAAGTGACGCTATTCCGGCTCCTGAACTTCCAACCCCGAAATTAATCCCAACGTTGCCATTACCTGCCGGAGTTCAACTGGTGTTGATGCCGAATGGAGAAGTAACATACACTATGGATCCTGGAATACAATTAGATAATGAGCGATTAGCTGCTCTACTCCCGATCCTTGATGCTGTTCAGAAACAAATAAGTATCACTCCTCCTCAATCAGTCAATTTGGTACCCGATGCGCCTCCTCCACTAATTTATAATGGACCTATTGAAATCCCGGATGACGTTATTAAAATATCTGATGATGAAATACCTCCGCCAATTGATAAAGCCACAGATGCATCAATACAAAATATCAGTCAAAACGAAGAAGCAATTTCTGCAGAACCGACCGGGATAATAAATACTACTAAAGAAATAGACCTTTCTGAGCCAAATGCTGAGGTAGATAATTCTAATACACCCAAAGAAGCTTGTAACGCCACGCCCGCCAACATTGACAGTATAAAACATACTGACGATGCCATCGAATCTGTAGTTCGAAAAGGTAACTTTGAATCTATTGTTGATATATCAGCTAATGTTGAAACACAGTCATCTCAAATTGTTGAAGAATCGTCGTTAAACAGAAACGATAATGAACTTGGAAACGATATGGATGCTAATAGTAATGTTGAGGAGGCTAATAAGTCAATTGGAAATGATGAAGATTGTGAAGAAACCAGTCAAACCGACGGCAACCCTACCGCAGGTACAAGTAGAAATTTACTGTCTGATTTAATGGAAATGTCTGGAATTTTCGCAGAAGATACAAAACTTGTGCCTCAGGAGACACAGGCACCAGTAATAAGTAATACAAGCACCGTGACTACTTTAACAGCTGAGATGTTACAAACCCAACAACTTAACCAGATAGGCGCTGGTACGGTACTAAATCTTTTGCCTCAGGAGACGTTACAGGCACCAGTGGCAAGTGATACAAGCACCGTGACTTCTTTAACAGCTGAGATGTTACAAACCCAACAACTTAACCAGATAGGCGCTGGTACGGTACTAAATCTTTTGCCTCAGGAAACGTTACAGGCACCAGTGACAAGTGATACAAGCACCGTGACTACTTTACCAGATGGGATGTTACTAAGCCAACAACATGTCCAAATAGGCGCCGGTACGGTAATGAATACAGAAACGAACACTTATACTGCTCCAGCAATAATGAACCTCCCTGAACTATCTCCAATCACTTCTGTTGTTCAACTTAAATACGCTTGTGAACATGATGGTAAATTTTTCAAACTAGATTTCGAGACAGGAGTCATTGTACCGATAAACGTTTGCATAAAGAAGAGCTCCAAACCGAAAACGATAAATCCTGTTACCGTATCATCTATAGATTTAACAGATGATGTCGAAGTAGTTAAAACCAAAGGGGAAACTAAAGTGACAGCTCTCAAAAGATCTCAGGAATTAACAGATATAGAAACAGATAATGTAAAACCTGTCAAATTGTTTAGAGCTATACGTGCTGGAAAAAGAGGTGCACATTCCGTGTCGATATTGAGCCGAAAACAATCCAAAAATAAGGAACCTGAATATGAATATAATAAAATAATTAGTGTTAAAAGAAAAAGGAAGCAAAATCTGGACAAGATAGAAGCCAAGATTGATTTGGTTGATTCCGACGGGCCAATGGAGGAGGAGTATCTTGTAGATAGTTCTGGTTCCGACCTGGAGTATACAACAACATTAGACAAACTTAAGCGTAAAACACAGGTGAACTATGAGCAAACGGGGAAAGTAACTGAGAACGCTGACGAGTCTTCCGACGATGAACCGCTAGCTAAAATAGCTAAACGAATAAGGGAAACTGCAGAACATGATAAAGAGGGAGACACTAATAAAGTTATAGAAATACCTAAAATAGATAAAGTTGTAGAAAATGAGTTTCCGAGTGTAAACAGTCAAGATGAGGTTGGTCCTGAAGGTTCTGAAGAATCTGCAACAGCGGTAGAGTCAGTTGAACCTATTATAGCAGACGCACAAACTGAAACATCACAAAAAAATTCTGAATCTGTAAATGAATCGGAGAATATGGAAATGAATGAACCTGTAAATGAATCGGAGAATATAGAAATGAATGAACCTGTAAATGAATCGGAGAATATAGAAATGAATGAACCTGTAAATGAATCGGAGAATATGGAAGTAATTACGCCTATGATTGGTTTTGATGATGATGATGACTCGTCAGATGACTGCATTCTTGGGGTATAGAAATTACACTATAAATTATTAGGTACATTAGAAAAAGGAAGATAGTCGAGTAGTAGAAAATACTATATTAATTTAACCAAGATCTCGGCCCACCGCGCCGGTTGGGATGTTACAGAAAATAAATTATGTTGTAAGTATAGAGGTATGACAATAGTTTTAGTTTAGATCCTAATTACCTACGTCAGTAGATTTGATTGAACATTACCTTTTGACTGTGATAAATAATAATTTATTGTGTGTAAGGCAATACAAACTCAATTCAATTCATTCGCTTCGCGCGCGAGTATACCCATCAGATATACTCGTAAAGTGTTACGAAACGCATGCATTCACAACAAAGGCAGTGCAGCAGATTCATGCGGCAAAGCAGCTGAAGGAAGGCTCTGGAAGGTACTCCACTCCACCTCTCCAGAGCCTTCCTTCAGCTGCTTTGCCGCATTATTCTGCTGCAATGCCCTTGTTGTGAATGCATGCTTTTGCATACTACGTAACTACGTTGTCTAAGGTGCAAAACATATACAAGAGGCGTGCCGGCGCTACTTCGGCGCGCTGCCTCCGCACCCGACGCTTTCATACATTTTGTATGCAAGTAGATAAAGATTGTATTCTTGTATTCGTTTTATGCCTTAGGCCCTGAGGGTCATGAACTCACGCACGAAGTGTACATGGTCTAACTGTTAGACTAATCTAGTCTAGTTCACTTATTCATATTGCATATTTCTGAAAAATGAGAAATCACTTTTTGAAAAATTCCACTGGACCACGAATCAGTGGATGCAGTAAATGGATGGCCACGTAATTTGTTACATCATAACGACGATGAAGTGCGACCTCCTATCTACAAACACTTTTTCTTCTTCTTCTATATGTCGTGTTCCTCATTGCTGAGGGTCGTGATCATTCTAAGGAATTAATCACATAGAACGACTCTCGTGGCAGATTTAATGGGATGGTTTGCCATTGCCTTCCCCATAACCTTCTACAAACACTAGTGCATGCGATATTATATTTTAGGTTTATGTCCAAAAAATCAAAATCTTAATAATGCCAAAATGTCAGTTAGGAGGTTATATTACACTTCATCGTATATTAGGTCTATACGATTGTGTTGTAATTTTCTCTTTATTATAAAGTAAAAAAAGTAAAAGTAAAATACACATAGAAAAGGAAACGGCGAAGTACAATTTAGGCGGCCTTGTTGCTAAGAGCGATCTCTTCCAGGCAACCTTCGGGTAGAGGAAATGATTTCGAGAAAGAGATAGTAGGTGTGCAATCAATGTGGAATACGTTATATAAGAGAATTAAGTAATTATTATAGTTATTTATGATAAGAGAAAACTTTAGGTTTTATTGCTCTGACTGAATGGCACTTTGTATTTTTTACAACTATGAATTTATGTTTAATTTATAATGTGTACCTATTTAATTGCATGATTATTGCGACCTATAGCAGGTATTATATTATACGAGTCATCATCATCAGCCTTTTGCCAACCTGGAAAACGCTTAATCGCCTGTGAACCCAGGTTGGCTGTTGCGGAGATAATCTTCAAAATTGGGGGTTTTCCAGCGATCAAGTAAAGTGTGGTGTTTCCCCTCAAACCATGGAGCACTTGCTCTGCTGTCCCGCGTGTCCGACCACCTGCACGCGGGAGGACCTTTTCGAGGCCAACGAGAGGGCTATCGATGTGGCTGCCTTCTGGTCGGGAAACATTTAATTCGGATCATCAACACGAAAGAAGAAGAAGAAGATCAGCCTTTTAATGTCCCTATGTTGGGGCACAAGCCTCCCCTTGCACAAGGGGGTATGGGCCATGATCCACCGAGCGGGCTCAGTACTGAATTGTGGATTTCACACGCCTTTGGATTTTTTTTATTTCCTCAGACATGCATGTTTCCTTTACCGTTAGAGCAGTCGGTAAATGTACATAAGTCTTCGAAAAAATCCGAAAAACTTATTGGTACTGGCATGGTTTCGAACCCGGACCTCCCGCATGGGAGTCAAGTGTCCTAGCCACTAGGCCACCGACGGACGCTCGCGGTTTTACAAGTACTTATTGGCAAATGGCTGGCAAAACATTTTTTTAAGGGCAAAGCTAGAGCTCTACAATTGAACTTGAGTGAACTTTCTACGATTTAATCGCAGTTTATTTTTATTTTATTGTAAAACTTGAAATGAAAAATAAAAACATCGCCATATTCCGGAATTAAATTATACTGCTTTATTCATAGCAATCTCCATAACGCAGATTACAAAAATACCAGTGGCTCTTGACATGATTTTTTTTCTTCTGGTCAGGCTTTATTTTAAGTACATTACTACTGCAGGTACAGTAGTCAACACAAAATTAAGTACGAATGAAGTTATTAGCTATCAGGTACCTACATACTTTTTGGCGATTGTATACTCTGACCAGAAATATAAAACTCTATCAAGAGGGCGCCATTGGTATTTTTAGAGTCTGTGGGGTTCCCTATGAAAAAAATAGTAGGTACCATTTAATTCCCCAATATGGTGAGTTTAGCCATGCCTGTGTTTTTGACCACCCTTTTGTCTATTTCTGCCACGAAAGTGAGGGATTTTATATTGCTGGTCAGTTTTTTATACATTGAGAATATTTTTTTTAATTTCATGACTGATTTATACAAGATAGTGCATTTATAATGCTTTGGCATTTGTGTTATGTTTTATTGCAGACTTGTGAAAATATAGAGTTGATAAAAAAATTGTTTTTTTTTATTATTTCTTCTGTAAAAAAGTAAATGCTATTTGGTATTTATAAAATGCCGAAAGTATGCTTACAGTAGACTAGAATAGACACTCAGATTTTAGACCAAATACCTATTCAGGAATATTCAAATATTCAACTAGAATATTAGTAATAAAAAAATTGCCCTCTAGTTATCTAGTTTCAAGACAATTCCACATTTTACGCGTTGAATAGGACATAAAACGCAAACCATTGCGTAGATGGAGCCACGAGCACACTCCGTAAACAGAAAAGTAAAACGAAACGTTATTTTTTAAGATATAAATTTCTCGTTATTTAATTTCTCAAAGCTATAGTAAAATTGTGATGATGTCATGGCATCATATGGCCATTTCAAAATAGCAAACCTAAAAAATCTGTTAAGGTCTGAAGGGTAAAAAAAAGATTTGTTGGAAAGGAACGTATCTACATGTTGATTGGTACGTACCGTTGTACTAGTGGCGCGTCTAGTGGTAAAACATTGCAGGATTATCTCCGATTGAGAACCTTTTCATTTTTTTGTTGTCTGATAAAAAACTATAATTGTAACAACATAAATATTTATATTACTGTCATAACTATACTATAACTCATAAATATAAACATAAAACAAGTCTTATCTAATAGTCACGTTGAAGGCCCCAACAGTGGCCTTCTCAATCTCCTTGTGAACTTCATTGACCTCTGCTTGCGTGAGGGTTCTCTCCAAGTGCCTGTACACAATGCTGTAGCATAGACTGTGCTTCTTAGATTTGGGGTGAACGAACTTGTCTTTGAGTTTTACCTAAAAGCAGAGAAATGTCAAATTATTACTTACAATAACTGCATAGTATTATAATCAAACCAGATAAATAACAACACAAAAAAATAAAAATAAAATAAGCACATAATGTTTTGTACTAGCACATAATTATCACTGTTAATGTACTGAAAAAGATGATCCTGCATGTGTAAACTACTGTAAATGATGATGTCGGCAATGGTGAACGCTAGTACTGAGTTAACCTTCTGTAATTATTTATATTGTGCATATAGCGGGACCGTGGCCAGCATAAGAAAAAATAGGTACTATAGCTTGGCTACGGATGCTGCGCCTCGCCTTAGGTAGCTATGCGGGGGCGCAGCAGCCACTCCATTGACTACACTCGGTGAGGCCCGCTCACGGCCTATTCCCTGTAGTCTTACTAGTTAAACTACCTGGTAAGACTACTGGGAACAGGCCCCGCCTGCTTCCCATCCACATTCACCTGCTTCTTTCCTCCGCACATCTGTCGTCATTTTTGTTTGCTTCTGTCATTTTTTGATACAACCCTGGGCTATTCTGGTATGATTTATTTTTTAAGTATTAAGGGATAACAAACCTGCTCAATAATATCTCCTCCAACATCTCTGACCAAATCGTAGAAATCATTACTTGTGAAACTATCTATCGTCATATCTGAAGGCAACCAGAATGAAATATCATTTATACATTGCGGATATGAAGACACTGGTTTGTATGTAATCTTTTCATTTAAATCTTTGTTCTGAAATTGCATTAGGAATCCTGAATCCATACTCCACATTAGTCTTATATCTGGGATTCTGTACAGGGCCATAGCCAACCTTTCTAAGCCAAGTCCAAAAGCATATGCAATAGTATTGTTGGGCCCAGCATTGGCTAGGATTTCGTTCCGTACTATGCCACAGCCTAAAACCTCCATCCACTTATTTTCATAGAATATTTCTAGCTCCCATGAAGGGTGGGTGAAAGGGAAGTATGCTTCGACCCATCTGTGTTTTATATCGTTCCCAAATAAGACATGCACTAGATCGATAAGATGGCTCTTCAACTGAGTCTCCATGAGTTTTGCAGCTTCTAATGTATGACAGCTTTGTTTCATTGGATCAGATATAGAGTTGACGAATTTGTGAGGGTTTTGCTGATCGAATGTAGGTTCAAATATTTCTAGGTTTGAGTCTTCAGGGAACAGGTGCTCTTTACGTTGTGATCTTACTGCATCCAACTGAAATTGCAATTTACAATTTTAGAAACAAAGTGTATAAATGCTTTACCTAACTAAAAACACAGTGGCACCAATTCTGGAGTGTTAACAAAATGTTACCTCACTCTTAAACACCAGTTTATGAGTTTGATTTAGTTTCTAATTTCTAAGAGCTTTATAATTGTACTAAGAAATGAATTTTGGCTTTTATCTAGATAAGACAAAAATCATACCAATAGAAATACAATTATTTCTTATTGCAAAGAACTAAAGAGATAGAAGAGTTTAAAGATTCTCTTACCTGATGAAATACTGGAAAATGTGTTGAATCAATCTCATCTCTCCTATACACATCTCCAATCATCAGGAAATTGTCTAACCCAGCTCTCAACAATTCGCTCTGATGAGCAGTCATATGTGCTCTGAGCAGCATGTCTTTATTCACATAATAGCAGTCAGACTTCACCCGGCTCGGGTGATCCACAGGTATCAACAAATCATCAAAGTTCTGCTTTATTGAAACAACAGGGGGCAAGTTATCGTGCACGCTGAATGTCGGGCTACTTCTATGACTATGAGTGAAGCTGGAGTAAAAATAGTTCACAATCTTTTGACGCACCAACGACAAAGGGTTGCCCTTCTGGAGGTGCAAGTTTCGGTTCAAATAAGATATTATTTTTGGAGTCACGTTGGTGTAATCATCAGTTACGTATTCTTTATCGTTCAGACGCACTGTTGCAACTGATTTTGGAGCGGTACTGTAGTTACATTTGAATAAAACCGCTGAAAATATGCGGTTTGTTCGGAATAATATTTTGGTCATTATTAAAATGTATACCACTTTTTTTTGAGTTTACAATTGTTGTGTACAATAAATATGAACTAACAAACAAATAACTGTATGGTATTTGTCAAATGTTATTTTATTTTGGGAAATGAAAATAAATCAATAACCTCACTTTTGTGACATTCCGTTTGTTTTTTTTAGTAAAATTCTATCCATATGGAAAAAGGCAAAGGGATCTCAGCCACTTCCGTTTGCTTTTACTTCTTGTATTAATTATTTGAGTCGAATAGGACATAAGGTAGTCCTATCCCTTCGTTTACAATATTTGACAATAAAGATGACCATATGACGTGACATGACATAGACTTTGCATGAACGTAGGTAGGTAGAATCATACTAACCTATAAGTTCGCGAATACCCAATTATCTCCTGCCTCCAGCCAGTGAAAATAAAGGTGAATTACACTCCATTTCACTCATCTTGGACTGGAAAGTCATTAAATAAACATTTGTATTGAATTTTATGTACAAGTGTACAAATGAAGTATAATATTGTGTTTTAATGTATTTGTGTACAATAAAGTGTATCTATCTATCTACAAATGTAACGTTTGAAAAAAAAAAATTAACAATGTAGAGAAAACCTTTCAGTTTTGGTAGGTAAAACATGGGTAAAACACACCGACCCCCGAGAAGTGAACGAAATGAGTTATGTGATGACGGAACGTTCCACCCTTTCGCTTTTTTTCGTTTTCGTTTGATTGATCAGCGGAGTTTCTCCCGCGCTTTTGTCGCGTCCACACCAGCTTTTTTTCATTGTCTTGCAAATTGTTTTACAGTAGTGCTTTTCAAGTAAGAATGGTGTTTTTTATTCGAAGAACGTCTACAAAACGTGATTAATGTATGGGACAATGAAGTAAAGTCAAATAAGACGCTGCACCCCGATCCGTACTTTGCTGGATTTTAAAGAGCCATACTGCGTCCGGGACGCCTTCTTCTTTGGTTCAGATGGTGCAGAAGTGTGGAAGATTCTCCCAGATAGCATTGAACACCAGTGTCACATGGCTGAATGGGCTCAGTTCCCATTGCTTTAAAAAAAAAATTGATTGATCAGCTGTTGTCTGTCACATATTATTATGTGCATTGTTTGGTTTAACCTCTTTTTTATTTTATAAATTTCTCATTGAAATTAACTAAGACGAAGTGTAATAACGTCTCGCAATAATTGCCAAGTGCTAAAAGTGCAATGTTTGGTAAACGTCTCCTACATCTGGTGCAGCTAAGCGCCGTGGGGTTGACAGGGTATTACGTGGGGCAGCAGGCGTACAGACACAGCAATGAGTCTCTGGAAGGCACTCTGGTGGTCGACGGAAGGAGCTTGAAGAGTATGCCAGCGCTACCGATATTTGGGACCGTCTCAGCGGCGACACCGTACACAGAAAGTGGAAGTCCTCAAGATCGGGTCTGTAAATGAACATTCCTTAGTCTGTTCGTTCATTCGGTCTAGTTAATGGACTAGACCATAATTATTAGTAGCATACATTCATACATATATCTTTGCACTATGTCCCTAGAGAAACATGAGTGTTCGCCAAAAACTTTAGACTTTAGAATTGAAAACGTATGTTACTGTTGTAGTCGAAGGACTTACGACTTTCATCTGTGAGTAATCCGTAATTAATCACATATTTTAATTTAAATAAATTAGGTAAAGGATTTGAACAGAGTAGCAATAAGCAAGATTTGAACCTGCAACCTTTCCGTTCCATGGCAGTGCTCTAACCAACTAAGCTATTGTGGCTCATCCTGCTGGCTTCAAATTAATTTAAATGATTTTAATTTAGATTCCTTCCTTAGCTTCCTCCGCAGTCATTTGTCGCTTCACACTTGCTCACCTTTAAGGTCCATATAGTAGCATTTTATAAACTGCTTACAGGACTGTCTGTATATCGTCTGCAAGTGTCTGAATTTAAACCATTTAAAAGAATTATAAATTTTTAAGTATCTTGTGATTCACCATGAAGAAAAACCTTCTGTGAAATTGTACCAGTACTGTGAATTTTTCCCAAAAAGTTACAGAATCATAAGTTAAAAAATAAGTCGATATTCAAATTTTCTTAATTGAAACACATTTTTACAATTTCCTTTTTAATTTGTTATTATTTTTATATCCTTTTAGGTATCACAAATAATGAAGTATGGATTCCCAAGTCTTGACCATGTTCGTTCTTACGATGACTTTGTGCTGGCATACGACCGACGCAATAGAGTGCCTCACTGGGTATTCGAGCATTTGACCAAAGCGCACGTCGCCAAAAATGACCAGGTGGATCGGAGTAAATGTGATTTCACCCCTGATGAGAGCATACATCCATTCTTTAGGTAAGATGACTGTTGTTTTTAAGAAAGATGACGTCATTTAAGTGCAATGTGGTGATGCTACTTTGGCATTGCAAATGCAGCTGTACAAACATTGCTTGTTTTCATCCATTAGTGTTTCAATAAAAAAATATCTTAATGCCACTATTTATTGTGCAAAAAAGTGTCTGCCAACTATAATAAGTTTTTATTTATTAATGAATTTAAATTTGAAAAAATATCATGATAAATTCTAATTTTTTAATTCACCTCCACCTTTAAGATTGTCGGTGGCCTAGTGGCTAGGACGCCGGTCTCCCATGCGGGAGGTCCGGGTTCGAAACCATGCCATGGAGCAATTGTTACCGATTGCTCTAACAGTGAGGGAAACCTGCATGTCTAAGGAAATAAAAAAATCCAGAGGCGTGTGAAAACCACCCATCAGAACTGGGCCCCCTAGGTGGATCATAGCCCATAACCTCCTTGAGTAAGGGGAGGCCTGTGCCCCAACAGTGGGGACATTAATAGGCTGCCGATGATGTGAATCATCATCGATAGCCTATTAAGTCAGACATAATATCATCACTGAATTCGCAGTTACATACAGTCGTTGACCGATTCGGCAAACGACCTGCGGTGAACGATCTACGGTCATCCACTTCCTTTATTTACACTTGGTCGTTGGCCGAAGTCATCGAACGTGCGCTCGGTGAAACCCTAGTGACACTTTGACGTTCGCCGAATGCAGGCGACTGTTAATTCACATATAGCCCATGACCACCTGCTGTGACCGAACAGACGGTCGGTCAATGACTAAATGTTACCGCCCCTTTATTTATGTGGTCCTGAAATTAATTTACATTGACATGAAAAACTATCTGTTAGAAATATGGTTATTAATGTTTACAGTACAGAAATTGGACTGATACCGCCAGGGTGCATTTCAAAATCTTTGGGTTCCAGTTTTAGTAGTGAATTTCTACCCAAAAGTCTTACAGCGCTATAACAATTCAGTATTTATAAAGACATCAATTTTGCTTCTCAGTTGGTAACTTCTGTCTCAGGTCCCAAAACAAAGACTACAAAGGGTCGGGCTTCGACCGAGGACACATGGCGGCCGCCGGCAACCACCGTTTGCTACAGAAGCACTGTGAACAGACCTTTTTCCTTACTAACATGGCACCTCAGGTATAGCTCTAATTGCTACCTTAGCTATTCTAGATCGTAACCAGAAATAAGTCAAGAGAAAAACTGAGAGTCATCTATCAAATCAAATAAAAATACATATTTACAAAGTCACTTTTGTAAACTACCTACTAAATAATTGGATTCATCTTCTAAGTCTTATTCCTCATTGCTGAGGGCCTGAGGGTCATGACTATTCTAAGGAATTAACCAATCACATAGAACGACTCTCTTGGCAGATTTAATGAGGTGGTTTGCCATTGCCTGCCCCATTTCACACACTGGTTATCTCAGTGTGCAGGTTTCCTCACAATGTTTTCCGTCAGCAGTCGGTAAATGTAGGTCTTTCGAAGAAACCGAAAAACTCATTGGTACATGACATTGCATGGTTTTGAACCCGGACCTCCCGCATGGGAGTCCGACGACGTCCTAGCCACGACACCATCAATACAATACAATACTTTATTGATAACATCAGTTACACGTCATTACAGATCATTTCTACGACTAGTTATCTACTTGGATAAATCATTGGATTGGATACCTACCTACTTTTTAAGTTACTTATCCAACATTTCATATAACTATTATGATGACCCTGGATGACTCTAATCCGAGGCCAATTTTGTATAAAACATATATAATTTGCGAATAATACCTACTGTCTAAAGACAGGATCTTTAACCAGTGCGTCTTACCAGTAATGACCTACGAAGCCGAAACTGTGGACACTGACGGTGCGACTGGTTCACAAATTGAAAATCGCTCAGCATGGGATGAAAAGAGCTATGCTCGGAGTATCTCTGCTGGATCGAATCCAAAATGAGGAGATCCGGCATAGAACAAAAGTTGTCACAAGCTGAAGTGGCAGTGGTCCGGTCACACATGTCGCAGAACCGACAAGTAGACGGGTTCTGGAGTGGAGACCGCGTTTGGGCACACGTAGTGCGGGATGCTCCCTTCCAAATAGAGCGACAATCTGCGCAAGGTGTCTGGCAACGACTGGATTGGAGAAGAGATGAAGATCGGGCTCAATGGCGGGCCCTGGGAGAGGCCTATGTCCAGCAGTGGACTAGACTGGGCTGCTGATGAATCCATGATTAAATGTTCGCTCAAATCCCTCAACCCTTAACCTCTCCCCCTGTCTAGCAGTGAAATAAATTGTCATATTATTATACAGGTGGGAGAAGGCTTCAACAGACACGCGTGGAACAAACTAGAGAAGCACGTTCGGAAACTTACCAAAGTCTATGACAATGTATACTGCTGCACCGGCCCCCTGTATTTACCGAGGTAAGGTACATATTTTAGACCTTTTTTTTACTATCTATTCCTCAAAATAACATATTTACGTTCATAATGTATTTACTGTTGTAATTGTGAAGGAAAATATTGTAAGGACACTGTATATACAACCCATTTTCCACTTCCTAACGATGCTGTGTTTACACGTTAAGGGTTACGACCTAGCTCATAACTTTAGATTGATTTTTCTGTCATTTCTTTGGTTGTAGTCTGTTGTGTTTACCTAATAAATAAATGAAACTAAATATCAGGCGAAATACACACATTTTTGAAGGCATTACCATTCGGCACTGAGTCAGAAGAAAATTCGGTTAATAATTAACTACCGAAAGCATAGAGTTTTTGGATTAGTTATACGGAGAGGTAGCTTGGTTTTTTTAAAAATTGTTTATGGAAAGCAGACGCAAACTTGAGGATATCGATGGAGTGCCTCCTCCTTCTAGCCGTGTTCCTCATTGCTGAGGGTCGTGATCATTCTAAGGAATTAATCACATAGAACCATTCTCGTGGCCGTATAAATGGGGTGGTTTGCCATTGTCTTCCCCATTTCACACACTAGTTATCACAATGTGCAGGTTTCCTCAGGATGTTTTCCTTCACCGTCAGAGCAGTCGGTAAATGTACGTAAGTTTTTCGAAAAACCCGAATACTCATTGGTACATGGTATTGCCTGGTTTCGAACTCGGACCTCCCGCATGGGAGTCCGACGTTCTAACCACGACGCCACCGACGCTCTCAAGTCGCTCTCATGTGCCGGTAATTATTATTATTATATATTTATAGACGGGTAGCATATATTATGCTGATGCGTCTATGTCATAGTGTTGGAAAGTTATAAGTTCTTAGTTTCAGTTTATAGAATTCACAGTTCAGTTTTTACACAGTCAGTCATTGTTATTTATTTAAATTAAATATTTGCACTAAATCATTGTTATAAGATAAAAATTAGGGTTATTTATCACTGTGTTTTAAACCAGTTGCCTCATGTGCCGGTGATTACGCTGGCTCTGTTTCCCAAACCGAAACACAGCATTGCTGCTTTACAGCAGAAATAGGTGGTACTACCGCAGGTTGACTATGCAGAGTTATACACACTAAAGTATGTATTTACTTTTAAAAAACCTTGCTTTAATATTTTACACATTAATTACCAACATTCTTCATTAACCTCTCCAATTAGACTTAGTCTGTGTCTACCACAATGGTCCAAAGATTAATTTGATCCGGCAACATTTGCGCCGCAGTCCGTGCCCTATCCCTAGCCTGGAAGGCGATTCTCGGAGGTGGAATGTCGAATTCGACATTAGTCCTATCTCATTCGCTCACATTACATGTGAGCGTGACAAGACGTTCGTAGCGCTCAACTTTTGTATGTCGAACTCTGCGAGAATTGGCTTCCTGTACTGTAATAGTACTTCAATTATTAAAATCCTCGTTAACCCAGGAAGGAATCCGACGGCAAAATGTACGTGAGGTACCAAGTGATAGGCGCCAACACGGTGGCGGTGCCGACCCACTTCTACAAGGTGGTCGTCGGCGAGGCGCCCGACGGCGCGCTCCACATGGAGGCCTACGTCATGCCCAACCAGAAGATACCTGAGGAGACGCCCGTCTCCTCGTTCATGGTAAATATGATAGGAGGTCGGGAATAACCCCAGCGGCACTCCGACCCTTGAGGATCTTTTGTGCCTACCACATTTTACACTGGTCATTTCAGTGTGCAGGTTTCCTTCACCGTTAGAGCAATCGGTAAATGTACAAGTCTTCGAAAAATACGAAAAACTCATTGGTACATGGCATGGTTTCGAACCCGGACCTCCCACATGGGAGTCCGGTGTCCTAGCCACTAGGCCACCGACGCTCGCGGTTTTACAAGTAGGTACTTATTGGCAAATAAATGGCTGGCTAAACATTTTTTTACGTGCAAAGCTAGAGCTCTACATTGGTTTCGAACCTGGACCTGAGCGTGGGAATCCGGTGTCCTAGCCACTGTGCCACTTACGCTCCAAAAATACTCTTTTATCATTGATAATTATCATGATATTTAGCCGGGCGGGTGTGTTTACTCCATTATCTATCTTTAGAAGCCGGGCTCTGGTCATTCTACGTACCCTTGGAAACACTACTCAGACCGTATTTCACTAGATTAATTTAGTGATTTGACCAAATCCCTGATTAGGGTATTTCCCTGCGACGATAATATAATAGAGTATTTGTTTTTTTGGTATCAATCAACTTATACCCCGATCTGAAACTAAAAAAACCCAGTCAAGAGGGCGTTCTTGCTAGTTTTATAGTCTGTGTTATGGAGTTGGCTATGGCTGGAAGAGATCCCTATGGGATAAGCCCGCCTTTGTACATATTGTAATGTTTTTATTTTGTGTATTTTTTTCTTTTCTTTGTGTGTGTACAATAAAGAGACTACAAACAAACTAACAAAAACCCTGACCAGGAACTAAAATACCTTCGCCATATTGCGAAAGTAAATGGACAATTTTTTTTAAAAATGGCAATCGTCCTTCTGGACGTTTCTGCCAGTATCACGTCGATTTAACGATTTGCGGTAAAAACTTCATACCACACTCCATAACACAGACTATAAAAGTACAGTCGATCACAGGTCAACCTACCCAGAATGTCAAAAATTGAAAATCTGAAATGTATCATAATGCTCAGGTATAACCATGCTGTGTTTACACGTTAAGGGTTACGACCTAGCTCATAACTTTATATTGATTTTTCTGTAATTTCTCTGGTTGTAATCTGTTTACCTAATAAATAAATAAAATAAAATTATAAGGTTGAGATTTAATTAAAGGTTTTTGACAGATGGTATACTATGGCTTGTGGTCGTACCAATGGCGCCATCTTGACAGGGTTTTTATTTTCTTAAACCTTTGAGTACCCTCTAGAATCACAAAATCTTTTGCACCAACGAATTCACCAATTTATCTTAGTCTATACTCTTGTAGATTATCATTAAACATTGTCATCGTTCCAGGTGCCCCCAGAAACGATAGAGAGAGCAGCAGGCCTGCTGTTCTTCGACAAAGTGCAGAGAAACAAACTGAACAGAATAAACGGACGGAAACTATAAATTGGTAGTTTAATAGTGAATGAATGTAGTGCAATAATAGGTTATTTATAATGTTATTTATTATAATTTGACTATGGCTATGATTTTTTAAATAATTTTTATGTAAATATAATTTTAATTGTTGATTTAAGTTTTATTTTCATTTTTATCACTTGTCATTGCCCTAGATTGAAAACCGTAAAAGAGATCAAAAACTTAGTCTCGATTTATATAAAAACGCCCAACACGACGCACTTCGTCAAAATACACAGGTTCTTATTACTCGATTTATATTAAACCGCACAGCAGGTTTTTATGCCCTAAATATGGAGTGAGGACATTAGAACATGAATTTATCACTAGCCTGTCACCGCGCGAAACAATTTAGACCAAATAGTAATATATAAATATAAACCGTCGGAAATATCATTGGACCTGGGATAACGATTGTGGCATTTGTATTTATCTAATATTCATATAATTATACTTGTTCCTTTCCTACCTATCACCTAAGAGACAAGACCGAAAGAATACGCGCATCGTGATGACGTCACAATGTCATCTGCCAATCAAAATCACTCGTGAAATGACTTCTGTCGCAACGATCACGCAAAACAAACGCACCTCGGAATTAATTAATTTCCACGCTAATTTTGAAATTGAACTATCGCTGCGAGTGCTCTAAGTGCTCACCCCTTCAAACTTTGGTGGAAACCCTAAGAAACCAGCAGACGGAGATCAGATCCAGGAGCTTCTCAAGTAAGTCTTGTCTCATCTCCTAGCTAGCTAGGCTCTTTGCCGCAAATTTTTCCACCAGGTGGTGTTACTTGCTTCAAGAACGTTCGATCAATGAAATAAAGTCAATTAAGAAGTTGTATCCCGATCCGTACTTGACTAGTTTTTGAAGAGCCGTACTGCATCCGGGACGTTTCATCTTTGGTTCGGACGGTGCGGAAGCGTCGAAGATTCTTCTAGATAGCATTGAAATGTGTCACACTAGCATTTTAATGAAGAAAATCATTAAGATTTTAATTTGAAGGACTTGTATCCATAGTCATGTTTTTTTTTAAATGACATTTCTTTTTTTGTTCCCATACACCTAGGTTTTACCTGACGTAGGCGGCGAGATTCACTTGACGGATTCTACCTTCTTATAATAGAGTTTTAAGCTGCGTTATGGAGATCGCTATGAAAATTTTTATTCACCTAAAATTCCTCAACATAACGCACTCTGGTCAGGCTTTATTTACAAACTTTAACTCACAACTGGATAGTATATTTGCAACTAGTATTTACTGTACAAATTTTCAATAAAAAAAACCATGGGCTTGAAATAAGACTTCAGATTATGTCCATGATCTATGATTAATGAATTAGGTAAGTACTCGTATAGTTTCTAAAAAAATACACGCCGATTTTGTATAAAACATGTGTATATTATTATTTAAGGGGTAACATGACGCTCGCATCACATCACAATAGTACATAATACATATAATTATAGAATCCATATACAATACAAATACAGGGTGTTCCCACACGTTCAGTTGTCGTCTTCCTCGTCTGATGCGCCGTTCTGTTGTGGAGCATCCTCCATGTTCGCGTCGCCCATACCTGCAATAAAATAGCACATTGTGATACAAGGACAGAAAGTTAGCCGTCGTTTGCTCGAGTTTACAATTGCCTTTCCGCACGTATGCCACAGGATTTTCTCATCACACCTGGCGAGTAAATGCGTTAATCAAGAACATTGTGTAACTTGTAATATTAGTAAACGATTCGTATTCAGAACTGGCCTCGTGCATCGCTGTTACCACCTTAGCTTGTAATATAGCCCAGCTCGGCATCGTCCGTCGCTGTCCCCACCTTCTTATCTTATGACAGGGGGCCAGGGATAACCCCAGCGGCACTTTGACCCTCAGGGATCTTTTGTGCTCACCCCTAACTTTAGTCTCCTTCCTGTTCCTTAAAGATGCTTTGCATCAAGGGCGCTATACAGCTTACAGGAAGGAGCCTATAGTCCTCTGGTTTCGGGTAGGCTACCTCCAGAAGACTCATACGCTTTCCAGCCAACGAGTCACATTCGCACAGCAAGTGTTCCATTCTACGGTGTCACCACAGGCTCTACAGGTGGGATTGTCTGCCAGTCTCATCTTGTGTAGGAGGCTCTTAGTGCCAAAATGGCCTGTGAACGCCCCTACAATGAGACTCCTGTTATAGTTGTAAATTTTCCTGCACCCAGCCGTGCCACCATTTTCAATAAACCTCTTAGTGTGTTTTAAGTTGGTCGTTTTTGACCACTCCACCATATGCAGGTCCCTGGCTTTAGCCTTAATGGCTGTTTTAATGGTACTCATTGAGAGACCAATAAAAGGCTCAGGCCCTGTAAAAACGGATTTTGAGCCCTTTTTAGCCAGCTCATCAGCACACTCATTTCCCTGCACACCTACATGGCCTGGTACCCAGACTAACCGCACCTTGTTGTGTCGACACAATTTGTTTAGGGATCGAACGCAATTCAGTACCAGTCCCGAGTCCATCCTGCAGGAGTCCAAGGCCCTGAGCGCCGCCTGGCTGTCACTGAGGATATAAACAGTTTTGTTCCTAACATACCTGTCTAAGTTCTCCTGTGCACAGGCAATTATTGCATATACATCAGCCTGAAAGACTGTGCTTACCCATGCTTTGACTAATATTGCAGTCCTTTGCATAAATTCCTGCACCTGTACCAGACTCCATTTTGGAACCATCTGTGTACCATAGGAGACTGTTTTCCCCACCTTAGCCTGTAATATAGGCCAGCTCGGCCTTGTCCGTCGCTGTCCCCACCCTAGCTTGTACCACGGACTCACCGGTGTTCTCGTCCTCCTCGGCCGAGTCGCCGGCCACCTCCGCGTTCTCGGCCTCCGCGCGCTCCATCTGCCGCGCCAGCTCGGCCTCGTCCGTCGCTGTCACCACTTTAGGCTGTAAACGAATGTATCCGTAAATAATTGTGAAAAGAGGCAAATAACTGATATTTGAATGGCTCGAGATTTGGGTTAAATAGAAGAAACTCACATTTTGGGGATTCTCAATGAATTTATTTTTATTATATATTTATAGACAGGCAGCATATATACGTCTATGTCATAGTGTTGGAAATTTGTAAGATCTTAGTTTCAGTTTATAGATTTCAGTTTTTACAGACAGTCATTGTTATTTATTTAAATTAGTTATTTGCACTAAATCATGGTTATAAGATTAAAATTAGGGTTATTTATCATCACTGTTTTTCCGGCACCGTTTCCTCTAGAAATATTATATTCAGAAAAGAGGGCACTTACCGCCATCTGCACGTTGAAAACCCCGCCCGCCTCAGTGATGGTGTCCTTTATTTTGTCGATCGCGTCCTGCAGTGCTTTGAGACCGTCCGTCTTTTCGGGTGTTGAAGTTGTCATTACTGAAAATAATGATGATATAAAACTTAAAGCGTAAACATTTCGCGAAAATATTGGTGTAAATGTATGTGCACAAAATATTGGTGTAAATGTATGTGCACAAAATATTGGTGTAAATGTATGTGCACAAAATATTGGTGTAAATGTATGTGCACAAAATATTGGTGTAAATGTATGTGCACAAAATATTGGTGTAAATGTATGTGCACAAAATATTGGTGTAAATGTATGTGCACAAAATATTGGTGTAAATGTATGTGCACAAAATATTGGTGTAAATGTATGTGCACAAAATATTGGTGTAAATGTATGTGCACAAAATATTGGTGTAAATGTATGTGCACAAAATATTGGTGTAAATGTATGTGCACAAAATAACAAAGTCTGAGAATCTTAGATTTTATTATTAACTCTTTATTGTACACACACATAATATATAACAAACTCAGACAAAACTATGTGAAGCACAAAGAGCGTGACTTATCTCTAAGAGAGATCTCTTCCAGCAAACCCCATTTTATCTGCGTTTTCATGTTCCTTAGTAATTCAGATTACTTTATAGGTGTGAGTAAGTACTTGCAATGAAAATTTACAACTACTAATTACTACACCAAAGTTACGTTGTAAAATAGAACTCGATAAGTTATAGTGTAGTTAATTTGGAACAAATTGTATGAAATCAACAACAAAACATTTTGTGAAGAAATGGATGTTTTTGGGAAATAAAGTGGTGACATACATTTAGTTCTGCGGCTCTTCAAGACTCTGTAATATTTGTTTGTTTAGTTTGTATGGTTAGTGGCTAACCTATTGTCAGAGTTGTTCAGGCCGTCCGTAGGCCTATGACATGGCCTAACAACTGCTGTCGAATGACAACTGGGATCAACTGTTTAACGCACTCTCCGAGGCACGGGGGAGCTCAGATGAAATGGCTCAGGGTTACATTGACTAGCCACTAGCGGTCACCAATCCTGGTACTGACCGCACCAATGTTCGGTGACCAACAATCACTTTCGGACAATGCTCACAACAACTAGTAGTGGTAGATCCTAATGTGAAGGATCGCCTGGGGTGGTACCACCCTCTTATCTATTTCTGCCGTGAAGCAGAAATGCTTGCATTTCTGTGTTTCGGTTTGAAGGTTAAGAGAGCCAGCGTAATTTCCGGCACATGAGGCAATCCATCTTAGTCCTCAAGGTTAGCAGCGCATCAAAAAACCTCCAACATTAATACAGTGAGGTAAGATGTCTATGGGCGATGGTGACCACTTACCATCAGGTGGCCCGTTTGCTCTCCTTATTTAATAAAAAATAAATAAAAAAACAACACTACGAACTCCTTCTGTAATCATTTCTCTATTAAATTAAATTGACAATTAAATTCTACATACCATACAAAGGTGGAGCAATAAGGTTGATCTTGATAGGCAAATCGATCGTGGAGAGAGCCAGACCGGACTTCAATGCCGAGCGGACTGCATCAATCCCTTCGTAGCCGTAGCACGCGCACTCGATGTCGGCGCGGATCTTGACGGCCTGAGAGGTCAGTTTCCGCTTGATGTTTGCTAGGAGAACCTCCTTGGTGTTTTCGTCTAGTCCGCATTCGTTTAGTACTGATGGGTCTCTGGAAAATATACATAGATAATCTTCAATTAGATCAGAGATGGGAATCAGTATTTTCTAGACAGGTTTTTATATAGTGGTGGACATAATTGACTATAAACCCAATGACTAAGTGCTATAAGTGAATAAATTTTAATACACCAGCTTAGATATGGGCGTATCAGGTATTTGCTGCCTGCTCATTAATTAATAATATAAACTTGTTTAAATATCTAGGTGACATTTAAAATATGCATGGATTTAGTGGTGAAAATTAAAACTATTGTATCTGTCGCAGGGAAATAGCCGAATTCAGTGAAATAGCCGAATACTCTAGGGATTTGTTGTTTATTGGTCGTCAGTAGTGACAGATGGTGGATTAAAACTGTTTAACATGTAATAATGAGTTACGAGAGGGGACTGTAAATATTGCGTAGACAAGTACCGTCCTAAACCTTTTTAAAGAGTAGGTAGTATGGAGGGAAGAACCCTGGGGAACCTGCCCTCCCTTCATACCCTCCACCTTCCGCCACAGGTGCTCCGGACCCTCAGAGCAACAGTTCTCTCCAGTCTTGGCCAAACTACAAGCAATCTCAGACAATTTTACAATATAAGAACATACACTGCAGCCTGTTTGAAGAAGTCATAAGCTGAAGCTTTCTTCTTGTATTTCTCCTCAAAAAGCCATGCAGTCCTCTTGTACAGTTCCTCCAGCTGTTCGGAGTTCTCATAGTGTAACAGCTCAGCGACGTGGCGCAGGATGGAGTTGACCGCTTTCGCCTTGGCATACCGTTCTGTGCATTTGTCTATGTCCTCGGCAGAGACTCGGCGTTTTGACAAGTCAATGTAGCCTGGAATTTGTGGAATTGATTGTAAAGTGGTGCTGCAGACATTTACAGAAATATAACATGTGAATTAATGAATTTTTGAATTTTTACTATAGGAGATAATCCAGCATTGTTTTACCACTAGAGGTATAACTAGCACAATGGTACATAGCCAATCAACATGTAGATACATTCTTTTCCACCAAATATTTTTTTACCCTTCTAACTAGCGCCACTCTGTATTAACAGATTTTTTAAGTCTGCTATTTTGAAATGGCGAGGAAATGGAGAGGAATTTTTTAACGTTCTTTCTGAAGCATCCCATGTCGTAGTGCTGGAAAACCTCGGGTGGAAGAGAGTTCCACATTTTACAGGTGCGTGGCAGAAATTGCGGAAATTGCGTGCGGGTGAAAATTGAGCTGCCGACGAGTGGTGCGATTCAAGAAACTAGACGATGGCACCAAGTCAAATAGTTCTGAAGAGCACTCCCCATTATATAAGCGATAGAAGACGCAGAAAAAGCTGATGTCTCTTCTTAAACTGAGAGGCTCTAAATCGCTTGTGAGCACGGAATCGTCGACAATTCGAGTAGCGCGCCTTTGCACAGAGTGAAGTGGATGAATGAGTGGTGAATTAACCCAAATAACGAGAAATTTGTGATATCTTCAAAAAAACCATTTCGTTTTGCTTTTCTATTTACAGAGTGTGCTTGTGGCTCTACCTACGCAACGGTTTGTGTTTTACATCCCATTGTGATGAACAAGTACAGCTCACATCAAACGAATGTGCATAACTATGCTCCTTCCTTCTGTCCTCACTTTGCAGCACTTAATTTTGCTACTACACACTCACTCGCTTCATGTTCAGAGCACTCTATATCGGTTTGATTTGATGATAACAGAAGTTGACTAGTTTTAATTGTAGTAGGAATTCTCCATAATTTAAGGGCTACATAGTCTTATTCCTCGTGTCAATTTCGACAGTTTATTCTGACGATTATCAACCCTTATTGTCTAGCATTCACCTGATGGGCTTACTGTGTTGTGTTGTATTTATGTAGGTATTAAAATAATATTATACCTTTCTCTTTATCCACTCTGATGACGACGACAGGCTCAGTCTTGCCCACTCTGATCAGTTTGTTGATGGATCTGATACGTCTTCTGGACAACTCTGACAACAAGATCATGCCCTCTATGTTGTTGTATTCCAGCAGATGCACGTACGCGCCCATTTCGGCTATGGAGCGCACGTTCACCATTACGACATCCTCCACTTCAGGATATTTCTCTTGGTAAAATCGACACGACAGTGGCATCTGAAAATATTACAATTATAACCTATAAAATTTACGATAAAACGCAAAGTTTTATGGATTTGATGAGGAAATTAATTGCAAATTTTACCTTAGTTTTGTGTTTTTATACTTTTTGTTAGAAATAATTAGTAATTTTGGAGAAAATGATGAAATCGTCTACTCGTTCACGTTGACCGACGACAACTTTAACGTTTCTTTACACGCACGGACAGACGGTGCACAGCACGACAACAAATCTGATTTCAAATGAAGCTAGCGTCTATTGGAGCGTAGTCGTATAATGTTACCAGCAGATCATATAAATATGTTAAATAACGTAATTAATTCGATATTCCTATGTGAAGGTCGCTTTATGACGGCAAAATAATAATTGGCGCCATTTATAAATAAGTTTTCAAAGCTTTTGGAAATCACAAATGGTGAAAAACGTCCATATGATGTGAACAGTGTGTGAAGCACTGAAATAAAGTTAAATAAGACGTTGTTGCCCGATCCGTACTCAGCTGGTTTTTTAAGAGCCATACTGCATCAGGGACGCTTCTTCTTTGGTTCGGATGGTGCAGAAGCGTGGCAGATTCTTCTAGACAGCATTGAAATGTGTCACACCAGCATTTTTATAAAGAAAATTTTAGCCAAATTTTTACATGTAAATCGGCTGGTCTGATCGCTCCTGTCCAGTTATGTTTATGGTTAACATGAATTGTGTTTTGAATTTTAAAGTTATTGTAAAAGCATGACGTAACCAAGAGTTCCTGGTGTCCCGATGGTTTTTAATAAATGAGTATGAGTATTGAAGAAAATTATTTGCGTCAGACTTAGTTGTATGGGCTCAGATCCATTTCCAGTAATAGGGAAAAAACTAAACAAACTAATTGGTAGGTACGTAATTTTTACGATATTTTAACAAGATATTTTTTTTCGTATTAGATTTCTTTGCGGCTTTGCACATATCATTATAATATTAAACACACTAAAACTAAACTTAATAAGAATAAGTTTATTTGTGCGGTAAGATGACAAAGTATCAAATTACAATAAACGCTGATCCTCGAACTAGGAAGTTCCTGTATCTCGCAGGACAGATCTCTTCTGCGACCAGTGCAAATGAACATGTAACAGAACAGACGTTAGCCAAGCCAAGAAAATATAAATTTGACAAAATTTGAAAGAAAGACAAAAAATAACAATAATAAAGGTTAATATAAGGGGTTTGGGAATGCATTGTGTGAGAAACTAAGATTTTATGTGTCGTAGGTTTATTTGATGATTGTTTATCATTGAGTTTTAAACTCAGTTCATGATAATTGTAAGATATTGGATTACTTACGAGCGCCGCTGATACTTCTAGGAAGTTGTCCTATTTTCCTACATTCCATTCATGTACCCTTGACAATGTAACAGGAATAGTTAATTCGTATAAGCATGGTGTAATAAATCATAGCCTGTAGTTGACAATCTAAAGGTAGGTAATTCAAAGAGAGTGCAGCACTCCGAGTGCTAGGTATATTCTAGCGATGTTACGGAGGTAGTTTTACCGGAACCGGAGTCGAAAATTTTGAATTTGATTTATCGGAGTCGGAACCGGAGTCGGAGGCGGAGGTAGAAGAGAAATGTTCAGAAGAAGTTCATATTTTAAACCGTTTTATATTTTTTATAACTGAACTGGCCAATATTTTTTATGATGACGTTTGCGGCAATAAAACATTCCTTTATGTAGTCCTACACTATTTAATAAAATATTGAAATTTGAATATGTTTGCTCACAAATCTCACAGTATAGCCTCCGATTCTAAATTATCGGAGCAGAAGTCGGTGTCGGAAGTTCCGACCTTTCAGAGTCGGAGTCGAAGCTCCGTAACGTCCCTAGTATACCTACGTATTCGTAGTATACGTTCTATACGTTTCGTAAAGTTGTTGTGGATGCGATTCTCCTTAACATATTAGTCAACTGCAAAATCTTTGAAGAAAGTTCAAGGCCCTTCATCGCTATCGCTAGCGAACAAACCTTCAACCAGCACGTTTGGCGACTGTTTACGTCTTAATTCCAGTGACATTTTCTTTCTAGATCAACGTAGAAAGAGATTATAATCTGGAGGCCAATTTCGAAAATAGAATATTATATCCAAACTCGATAAATATCACATCTCACATGTCGACTATAAATATCACATAAAATATCGACTGCTAAGGCCATCGTTAGATGTCAATCGCTAGGACTCGATAAATATTGAAAGTGATAATGCGAGAATTGCAAAAAGTCCCGTCCTTCGATATCCGCCATTTTTTCCATAATTATCTACTGTGATATTTATATCACTTCGTAAGAATTGGCCTCCTGGATTTTATGTTCCTATGTATCTTAATCGAGGCAGAATCCTTAGGGCTAGGACTTCACGAGTCCGGTTCCAGGCCGAAATACTGCACCATTATTGGTCGAGCGTACTTAACGCTACATATCCCATCCAGACAAGTGGTAAGTACTTACATTAAAAAGGCTGTCATGCTAAGAATTAATTGATATATCGCACAAGTGGTGGCCCAGACAAATCTCAGCGGTTTGTTATAGCCAGCGCGGCTCCCAGGCTATCGCTCGCGGTGACTCGACAAGACACCACGTATCTCTCCTAGACTCCTGGGCTATAAAGTTGCATATGATCAAAGAAAATTATGTTTGATAAAGTATAAGTGAACATTTTGGTATTTATTATGAAAGTTTATAGGTAAGTGATTTATTTTTAGTTTAAAAAATTATTGGCGCGTGAGATATAATAGAAATACAGGAGAACTAAGTGACTGTGTTATAAACGGACAGTAGGAAGCATTATTATGTAAAATAGTTTCGCAAAATAACGTCAGACGCCGAAATTAAAGTGACGTATAGCTAAGTTATCACCTGCCGCACGTAATTTCGTTTTTTTAACTGTAGGTATTCGTTTCAAACTTTAATGTAGTATCTAATTTAGGATATAAGTAATAGTTTATTCAAAATAAAGTAATACTAAAATACATATTTAAGCTAAAATTACAAAATAACTAACTATTTTACAAGTAACTATTTTACCTGGCGCAGGTCGCTCCCTACAGGGAGTGTCCCGAGGAGGCTGGCGGCGTTGCCCCGCTGCCTGTATAGCGAGGCTTATACGCTGAGCAAAGTAGAGGCCAGCCTTCTGGTCCCGGGATGTCTCTACGAGGCACTTGGCCATTTCCCGGTACAGGCAGTGGGCTCCAGGCCCTCACGGCCCCAAGGTCTCCACCCCGAACGGCGCAAATATGATAGAATAGAATAACTGTGGTAGAAGTTTATTTAACACCAAAACTACCTACCTACGGAACCGCTAAACAACGGCCGCGAACTACGATCGTCTCTTATTGAATTTTCCACCCCATTGAGGAATAATACTAAACTACTTGTGAATTCAAAATTAGATGGCACATCATCATCAGAGCTGGAGGATAATAAAAAATGATTGATTATGATTGTTATAAAAATTTGCGCGGCCCAAATTGAACCAATTTCGAAGCTCATAAACTTTTTCATGAACGCTATTCAACGAAAGATGTACTAGGTACCTATCATATTTTAAAAGATCCGATTTATCGTCGATATAATATTACAATGATCATAAAAAGTGTCGAAATTCTTACCCTTTGCCACTTGTTGCTATCTTTTAGTCGATCATTGGATACTTTACTGCCGTCCTATAAAGTGACTACTTACTTGTAACATGACCGGACTACCTACATCGAAACGACGTCGTAACATTTATGGATCCTAACCCAAAACTTTGGTTAAAGCTTGGAATTTGGTCATCTTGGGATACTGTAACTCGTATAACGTAGTATGTTCTAATTTAGGCATTATCCGCCAGATCTCGAGTTATCATTGAGAATTTCAAAACTAATAAAGTTCTTAAAAAACTTCCTAGATCAGTTTTTATGAACCCATTCCTGATTTTAGCTACGATATTGTGTCTTACGTCCTATCTTTTCTTAAAACAATAGGGTATTAACCTATTTTTTTTATTCCATCAATCGACTTACATGGACAATCTGAAGAAGGATCTAAAATTAGTTTTTCGATATCTCAACTAACATCAGAGATATTAATGGTTTAAGTTAGTACTGGAAAGATGCTCTGTCCCTTTTTAGCAAACAAAATATGCAGCCAGGACCCGTTTGTATGGCGCAAGAGAACACTGACGTCATGATTCTTATTGCCGTTTCTTTCTATTTTTGGTTTTATTTTTCAACGAATGTTAATTCCGTTTACAAATTTGACCATCAATTTTAGTCTATTTCTTACTTTTTATGATATGCATTTAATATTTGATATTCGGAAAATACCCTATTGTTCTTTGTTTCTGCAAGATGATTAGATATCCAAATGGAAATGCTTTCTTTTTTCTGTGATAGCTTGATCTTATGGAAAGTACTTATAGAGTTTCCGGGTTAGTTCTCTCCATTTTACGGAGCAGTAGCCTGCCAAAGTTTTTTATTGTCTATGGAAAGCACACGAGCAATCAAGCCACCTGACGATATGTTGTAACCGTCGCCCAAAGACATCACTCACCTCATTAAAATGTTACAGAAGGTATTCGATGCGCTGCCATAATTTATAACTTAGATAGAGTGCACCTCGTGTGCCAGTAATATTGATGGCTTTCTCACCCTTCAAACAGAAACCACCGAAACCCTGTGTTTCGGTTTGAATGCGTTGCTGCTTTGCAGTAGAAATAAGTACCTTCCCTGACTGACTCTGTACAGAGTCATACCAGCTTAATAAATTTTCCATCCTATGTCCATTTCATTTCTCCACAACAGATGTTGCGTGTCCAACTTATTGCAACAAATCACAGATCGCATTTCCGTTAAGAGCCTCATCTTTGATCAAATCGGCCGCCAACTCATTGACTGATGAAGGTCAGCCAGAAATGGGCCGCGTGCAGCGACGTTTGAGGTTCAATTATTTGTTGACCCCCACTCTATTGAGATTCGATGACCCCCAGGAAAGTGGGACAGCCTGATGGGAGGCTATTGATGATATTGGCACATTTACGGTTCGGTCAATGTTAGTGGGTAATAATGAGACGTGATTTGGGACAGATGAAATTGCCATTGATCAGATAGACTGACCAACGTGGGTCTTATATGAACCTATGTTTGCCTAGCTTCAATAGTGCAGTGGGACCTCAGACGCTTTGTGATTGTCAGTTTAAGCGTTTATTGTTGACTCGATCGGAACTTAACTGAAATTTGATCGTTAGTGGATAGTAGCATACGAAACATGTCATAACGATGCAGTTTAGATTCTATTTAGTTACGTTGTATTTAGTGGAATCGATCTCCAGAGCAAGGGTGTCAACGCATGTTGCGTCCACACCAATTATCGCCCCAACTTCCAGGGTACGAGTTATATTTATTATAATTCTGTTTTCAGGTTTACATTCGCTGTATTATTATTATCAGGACATTCTGCTTGTAATGGACAAACAACAGGTAAATGCAATAAAAATTTCAGTTTCTTTACAATAACGTTATAGTTTTTCCCATGAGTCCCAAAAAAGGTAGACTGTACGAAATCCAGCTGCATTCGAAGAATCAATAACTGTAATATAGGCAACTCTTTGAATGTAGAGGCGCCTAAACTTTTTCTGTAAACTGTACACTTCTACATCTTGTAAGAGTTCCTTTATTAAGTTATTTACCTATACAGAGGCGTTAATTTGGTAAAATAGTGAGATTTAGGAATTTCCGCAGACAACTTCACAACTAAATCTCCCCTCACGGATTTCTCACCATGCTCCCCCCTCCGACCCGGAGACGTGGACTTCCAAACTGTGGACCTCATCGCGGTGTTCAAACTGGATAGTCCAGACGCCATAGGAGTGACCCAGGTGCAGGGGTCACAGGACATGCAGAGAGCTTACAGGATCGCCGAGGGTGCTAACCTTACGTTGCCAATGGCGTAAGTATATAATAATCATAATCTTTATTTGCTTGCCACTTGGTAATTATAAGGTGTTACAATATAATATTCATCATTCATCTACCCGCACTAGGGAGATAGTATCGGTGCTGTGTATTTTTTCGGTTTTTAATTTAGTTTTTTCCAATAAACACATCCATATACACACACACCAAAACTTATTTCTCCCTATAGGCGTTGTTTTAAAATAGGAAATATTTAATTGGCAGTATGTTTTTTTTAATGGACTTGTTTGTTTTTAAATGTAAGTGCTGTAGATTTTGTAATAAATAAATTAAAAAAATATATGGGTATATAAATACATAAATGTGGCACCCCGTCAGGGCACCGCAAATGGATATTTTCTATAAATAAATTGACGACCCATAGCAGCGTACAATGAATGCAAACCACTCTTAAGTCTTAAGCAATTAACTATGATGCTATACTATCAAGATCTATCAGAAGCTGCATCATGCATGACGCATATAGAGCTCACCGCAAAATTTGATTACTATCTATTAAATGCATTTAACAGATTGACTTCTTGGAATGCGTATTATTCATCTGTATTTTTGGTACGGAACGTTTGATGTCATAATAGCAATGAACCTCGATCCGTACATTTCTAGATGGACAGATAAAATATTAAAATAAAATACTATCAACCAATGTTGGGCGTAATTAATAGTGTTTGATTTTGGCGCCAATCGGATCTGGCTCGGATGATTTTTATAATTTTAAATCGGTATATGCTCGGCTTTATTTTAATACACACCTCTCTATTACACATTTATAATTCTCGTATGTTTATTTCCCACCCTCTTCGACTTTGGGGCAATCGGCCAAATCGGAGCGGCCAAAAGGCATGGAGCCGCGCAACCAACTACAGTATGAAAAAGAATGGAAAACTTTTGACACATCCTAAAGATCTTTCTTTCGCGACCGGTACACAACTTATGAAAAACTAATTTTAGACCCTTCTTTAGGATGTCTTTACGATGTGAATTGGTTGATACCGTATTACTTTTGTAATACAATTACTAATTAAATTACCTACATGTAATTGAATTAGTAACTCAGTTGTTTAGATAACTGCCACGTAACGGCAAGGTCGCTGATTCAAATCCTGCCCGCAGAAAATTTTTCAACCACTTTTTCTTATTTATAATACGCCATAGCATGGCTAAATGCTTAATAAATAATAAGCGACTGATTACCCTTTTATAGTTCTAAGTATTATACTTTACTTTTTAATTTATATTTGGTTGACGGAATAATTGCTTCTACAGTGTTAAGGAATTTCTTGAACACAAAGTTAGTACTTAATAATATTTGATGTAAATAATTTGACATTTATAATTAAATTGACATGTAATCATTATATTATTATTATTATGAATTGGTAATTTGTGATCCTTGTGGGAGTTCTTGTAATATAAAGAGTATTAGTTAATTAGCTTCGTATCAATTATTTTTTTCGAAAATCTTTTTAAATATATGTATCTATTATATAAATTTGCACACCACGATGTGGTAGGATATGCTGGAACTACCTATGTAATTTTAAGATCCTTCATAACGTATATTTTTGCAAATAAAAATTCATTTCATTTCAATTGGTTCTATCGCCAAATCCGTGGTGGCGGTGATGAGTTTTCACAGGGTTTAGAAGAGATGGTGCATCCAGTGATGCTGGTTTGTTAGTGATTACCTTCTCTCTTATTTAATTACGTTCAATCGCAGTCTATGGAACTCCATCTCTTAAAACATTAGTGATTACATTATCTCTGATTTAAACCCGTTTAGAATAGACGATAGACAGTCTGGCGGACTCTGGCGAAGCGAAAAATAAATCTTTCCCTTCCACCTGCTTACTGAAAAACATTCACCAGCTACCAAACCTTCCAGGCAAGTATTCCCCCACGGGCTACCAGCTAACTTCAGCATAGTAGCCACCTTTAACGCCTGGGGACAGCGAAGGTCCTGGAGCCTTGTCAGAGCCCGCTCGGAGACGCTGCAGTTTTCCCTGACACTGCTCCCTCACTCGAAGAGGTTGGCGGTGTTTGTGCAAGGATCGAGAGCTATGTTCAAGTGTCCTGAGGTATGTCGTCGTGTATTATAAAAACAATAACATGAGCATCGGTGGCGTCGTGGTTAGGACGTCGGACTCCCATGCGGGAGGTCCGGGTTCGTAACCATGCAATGTCATGTACAAATGAGATTTTCGATTTTTTCGAAAGACTCACGTCCATTTACCGACTGCTGTTACGGGAAGGAAAACATCGTGAGGAAACCTGCACACTGAGATAACCAGTGTGTGAAATGGGGAAGGCAATTGCAAACCACCAAGTTAAATCTGCCACGAGAGTCGTTCTATGTAATTAATTCCTTAGAATAATCACGACCCTCAGCAATGAGGAATACGACTTAGAAGAAGAAGAATATGCTGCTGTTGATCCTTGGTTTTCCTTGGAAAGGAGGGGTAATGTGCTGGAGAGGGGAGAAATTGTTAAAGTAACCTTTAAAATAAAGTAAAACTTTTGGATGGGTTCCACAGAAATTTCCCTCTCTTCATTTCAATAACTTTGTTGGGATGTAATATAAGTAATATTACATCCCAGTAGAATGAAGAATAGGCGAAATAGGTGGGCGATCACTATTGATCGAAACAAGATAGATCGATACAAAATCGTTAGATCGTAAGCTTCTTTAGCGAATGTATGTGTTGGAATTCATATCGATGGTAGTGGTAGATCCTAAAGTGAAGGATCGCCTGGGGTGGTACCACCCTCTTATCTATTTCTGCCGTGAAGCAGAAATGCTTGCATTTCTGTGTTTCGGTTTGAAGGGTAAGAGAGCCAGCGTAATTTCCGGCACATGAGGCACTCCATCTTAGTCCTCAAGGTTAGCAGCGCATCAAAAACCCTCTAATATTAATACAGTGAGGTGAGATGTCTATGGGCGACGGTGACCACTTACCATCAGGTGGCCCGTTGGCTCGTCTGCTCTCCTTATTTAATAAAATAAATATCCTTCTCAATATTATCAGTCGATGTTCTTGGTTCACAGTTGTTCGTGCCCGGCTGGCACAAGATGCATGTGGCGCTCACCAATGATACCGTCCACGTTGCCGTCGACTGTGTTGAGGTATGATACCCTTCCTTACATCATAAGTGAGAATTTCAGATGGAAGTTTAGGCGAAATCAGTAGAAATGAATTCTTTCACTAGGCTAGGAGAAGTCCAAGAAAGAAGAAGAGAAGACCCGTGAAGATGGGTCCGGTTCGTTTCGCTGCATCCAATCACTGAAGCGCTGATTTTAAGTTGGGTGAGGGCGGAGCGCATGTGATTGGTAGCAGCAAACTAAACCGGATTCGTGTAGTCCGAGGTTTACTCTTCCATTGCTCTGAACTACATGTCCAGACTTCAGAGGCGACGGGAATTCGACCCTAATGATGAATACTCTCGAACGACATTTATATTATCTACTCGTATCTCCCGACCAAAAGAAAGGGGTGTTTTAATTATAAGTTTGATGCCTATGTCTGTTTTTCTGTGGCATCATAGCTCAACAACCGATATTTAATAGAGAAATTTTGGAGAGTATTCTTAGCTATACCTACCAGATAAAAATTGGATCAAGAGTTTCCAAGTTCTTGGAGTGTCTTTGATGTCAGATGAGATCACTGGAACGGTAGCAGTTAGATGATTCGAGTTTGAGATCAAATGTTTAGGACCATGGAGTACTTTCTATATTCGAAACCTTGAGGAGCTGATGATAAAACGGAAAAGTATTTTAAGGATCACCATAATGATAAGTCGGGGATATCTTAAAATATGGTTACCTATGACCCAGGTCATGATGGGCTTCTGGTTCTGCATTTAGAAACAAAAGTGGTCCTTTATGTGTGCAGGTATGTTGATTAGCTAGATTTCCAGCCAACCCAGCTCCGACCAGAAGCTCAGAAGTCTCTTAGGACATTCTTACTGCATGAGCGGCCGTTTCCTCAACCTCCATGTAACCACTCCATAAAGTACTGTCGGTGATCAACAGCTCGTGTAAATGGTATTTGAGTGGGCAATGGCCAGTTAGGGTTCCTATACTACTATGAGTAAGTCTCCTCTTTTAAAACTGAGCGGCTTTCGCGGGTCGGGTAGTGGCAGTACTTTCCGGGACTGCCTACAGTCTCTGACGTTTGTCCATCGATGACATGGTCATATCCTCATACTGATGCACCTTTTGATTGCAGTTGGTACCCGAAAGCATCAACGAACATGACTTTAGCAACGCCACTTCTATCCAGATAGTCTCAAATGATGACGGCTCGCCTGCTCCTGTAAGTATTAAAACCCCTACACCTATTTCTGCCGCAAAGCAATGCAATGCTTGCATTGCTGTGTTCCGGTTTGGAGTCTAAGAGTCAGCGTAATTGCCGGCATATGTGGCACTTCATCTATGTCCTCAAGGGCAACAGTGCATTCAAAATTATGGTGAGGTGTGATGTCTATGGGCGACGGTGACCACTTATCATCAGGCCACATCGTTATGTTTTCGACGCGCTGCTAACCTTGAGGATTTAGATGATATGCTTCATGTGTGGGTAATTATGTGGGATCCTCTTACCCTTCAAACCGAAACACAGCAGTATTGCTGCTTTATAGCAGAACTAGGTAAAGGGTGGTACCATCCCAGGCTGATTCTGATACATAATACCCCCTGTTCCAAGTATCCCTACTGATATATCCCTACTAGTAGGGATAGATGGATTTTTTTCCAAGTGTCCCTACCGGTAGGGATAGTTTTCTAAGTATCCCAACTGTTCTGAAAGTTGAACAGTCGTAAGGAAAATTTTCCAAGTGTTTCTTTAGAGTATTTGTAGCATACGTAATGACTGATTTTGAAGCAGCAATTTCAAAGGCTTTGACAACAATGATTCCAAAAGTACAAAAGGGGGGTTGCTACTATCATTTTCATAAGGCGTTATGGAAAAAAGGAAAAGAGTTAAAGTTGACAAAGAACGTTGACAAAGACAAGTTGAGTTTATACGGATTGTTAACAATATTACACAAGCACTCCATAGTTCAAAAAAATCGCTATAAAGCTATTTCTCAACACTTGAAAGCACCGAAACCCCGAGAACAGGCATATGTGCTACGTGATTTTGTTATTCAGAACGCACAGATGCAACTTGTAACGGGAGAAATGACTGTAGGTCATTTTTTAGACACGTTGAGGTAAATAATTATTTTATAAATACTGTCCCATTAAGGGACCATGGACTCACTACTGTCCAAAATCAGAGTTAATATTTCTTTTTCTCTAAAATAAAGTCGTGTTTTAATTTATTTTTCTCTAAAATTAAGTTTTTTCTCTAAAGTCATGTTTCAATTTCTTTTTCTCTAAAATAAAGTTTTTTCTCTAAAGTCATGTTTCAATTTCTTTTTCTCTAAATAAAGTTTTTTCTCTAAAGTCATGTTTCAATTTCTTTTTCTCTAAATAAAGTTTTTTCTCTAAAGTCATGTTTCAATTTCTTTTTCTCTAAAATAAAGTTTTTTCTCTAAAGTCATGTTTCAATTTCTTTTTCTCTAAAATAAAGTTTTTTCTCTAAAGTCATGTTTTAATTTCTTTTTGTCTAAAATAAAGTTTTCTTTCTGATAGTACATATACGTAGTAGGGAAAAATGGATATAAAAATTCCAATCATCCCTACCGGTAGGGACAATTGGAAAAAAAATCCATCTATCCCTACTAGTAGGGATATATCAGTAGGGATACTTGGAACAGGGGCATAATACCACCTACAGTGAGTTTAATGCACCAGGATAAGTAATGCCATTCTCAAAACAATGAAATGATAACATGACTGTTAAACAGAGACAATGCTATCGCGTTGGTATAGTGCTGTCTCTGTTTAACACGCCATCTCAAATCATTTTGAGAACGGTAATAGCTGCCCCTATTGTATGTTGTACGTATTATGATCATCTTTCTCTCCTTGCAGATAGATCTGCAATGGCTGTCAATAAGCTGCACACGTTACAACCTTACCGACGACAGTTGTGAAGAAATCGTGAGTAGTTTTCGTGGAATGTTTTACCTTTTTGTGTTACATTTCTTACATCGTTGTGTTTATTTTACAGGATAAAGCTCTACCTCTAATTGCAACTGGCTCTCCTCCTCTGGTATGTATTTTAGTGTTGGATGAAAGAAAAATAAGGGCAGGCGTTCGTTCGTTCCTTCATGATTTTAGTGTTTAATTTAAACCGTCTGTTCAACATCATTAATGTCCCCACTGTTGGAGCATAGGCCTTTTCTTACACAAGTGAGTATGGGCCATGATCAACCGAGCGGGCCCAGTGCGATTGGTGCATTACACGCGACTTCGGAAACTTTTAATTTTGCTCAGACATGCAGGTTTCCTCACGATGTTTTCCTTCACCGGTAAATAGTAGTTCAATTCACAGTTCAATCAATTAAACTATTAGTGGGAAAAACGTATAAGAGTAAAAAAGTGGTGATGGTTAGCGATTTTCGAGTTTTGACCGCCTGTGATTGGAGATCGCTAAAGATTTTGAATTTCCTAATGGGAGGGTGAAACTATAGTCCAATTTCTGAGAAGATCACACTATCTTATCTTATGATAGGGGGGCGGGAATAACCCCAGCGGCACTTCGACTCTCATTTTACACATTGGTCATCTCAGTGTGCAGGTTTCGTCACGATGTTTTCCTTCACCGTTAGAGCAGTCGGTAAATATGTACGTAAATCTTTGAAAAATATGAATAACTCATTGGTACATGGCACTGCATGGTTTCGAACCCGGACCTCCCGCATGGTAGGATCACACAAGATCACACTGCCTCGACAGGCGATGGGATTGCATCCCATTGTAAGTTAACTTTAGACGTAACTGGGGTAATATCTTTACAGAGATTCGGTGTCGAACCAGTTTTAAACGAGCATCCACCTTTTGCTTCGGTCTGCAATGCCACATGTCCTCCTGTAAGTGCCTATAACCTATACCAATGTATATACCTTAGACCTCCCCATCCCCACCATAGAATTGTTGCTATACCCCATCATCTTATAGTTCCATCCTCGTTGATGGCCGTGATCATTCCATAGAATTCACTAAGTATATAAAACGGCTCCTAGGCAAATTTTTAATGAATACAAATACAAATATACTTTATTGCACACCCGGGACAAAAACAAAACATACAACATAAAAAGAGATACAATATAATGTGCAGAAGGCGGCCTTATCGCTTTAAGCGATATCTTCCAGGCAACCTTCAGGTGATGGAAAAATCATAAGATACATAATATACCGGTGCAAAAGGCGTATGAAATAGATACTACCCTGAAATAAATAAATAACAATAATAAAAAAAAAATTCAAACCTTTGCAAGCTGCAAAGCAGTAGTAATAATATTACATAAATACTATAATATATACAGAAATATAATACTGGAACTAATGAACTGGTATGTCCATTGCCTTCCCCACTTCACACACTGGTTACCAAAGTTTTCAGGTTTTCTCACGATATTTTCCTTCACAGCTGAAGCTATCGGTAAATATACATAAATCCATAAAATTACTGAAATACGTTTTCTAATGAACCAGATTCCCTTTTAATACTTATAATGTTATATGATCCTTGAACCCCTATATCCCAATGGGACTCAAAGCCCATATGGTATCCATTTACCATCAAGTAGAAATTGAAAATTAAAACTAACCTAACCCAACCGCTTAAAATATATATGTCATGGACCCAAGTGATTAATTAGGGATTATTTATAATGGCCGGGCAGTATGAATAATGACAAGCCGAATTGGGCAATATGATTTGTTAGAAAATGTACTGTGACAGAAACCTAGTAAATACGAAACCGACTTGGATATAGTAGGTTACGTTAGGTTGCATGTTGACAACCACGCAAAGAGTCCCGCGAAGCCTTCGATTTCTCTTTGCGCTTCCTCAACAAGTCATAGTTATTATGATATTGCCGCCTCATTTTGGACATTATTAATACTGCCCGGGCTTTATGAATAAGAATAAGAAAGAATTTATTTAATGAATGAATGTTGAATGTTTGAATTTATTTATTTAGTGTCCTATTAATCACTTTGTCCATAAAATATATATAATAATACTTCATATTATGTAGAAAGGACACTCCCTGTGTCCTTTCTACCATCACACCGCACCTGTGGCACCACAATCTGGCACTACCTTGTCTACCAAGGCCGCTAAATATTGTTCTTCATTATTTTTGATTTTTTATACGTTTGATGTTTTATAAATTCCAGGGTCCCATCGGGCCTCCAGGACCCCAAGGACAGCCAGGTACCAGAGGACCCGTAGGATTGCCAGTAAGTTATACCAACTGTTCTCTTGTATCTGCTTCTTAGTCGTATTCCTAATTGATGAACGGTCTTTCCATAGACCACCACCATGAATAACCACATATAGAAAGACTCTCATATCAGATTTAATGGGGTGGTTTGCCTTCCCCATTTCACACACTGGTTATCTCAGTTTCCTCATGATGTGTTCATTCAAAGTTGGAAGTGGAAGGTGGTTCCTCAATCTACCCTCTCGGGGACTACGGACAGTTATGCTCTATGTTTTCATTCACCATTAGAGCAGTCCGTAAATGTATGTACGTCTTTCGAAAAAACCGAAAAACTCTTTGATATATAATATATATAACACTGCATGGTTTCGAACCTGGATCTCCCGCATAGGAGTCCGGCGTTCTAGTCACAGAACCGATTATCTAGTTCTCTTGTAAACCATTGTAATTAACCTGGCAACATTGTGGCTTTAATTTTTCAGGGAATAAGGGGCACGGAAGGGCCCCCTGGTCCGGTTGGACCTTCAGGGCTGAAGGGAGATAGAGGCGAACCTGGGGTGCCGGGTGGATTTGTCAATGTAAGTTGGTCAGTCATTATTGGTGGACAATTACATGGTAAGTATCTCAAGCGTATTAGATAGATAATGTGCTGACTGATTGATCATTTTAAAGCAAAAGGATAAAGAAAACCGTAATTTTAAAAATAATATACCTAAAAATAAATTAAAATTATAATAATGGATTTCTGTAAATTTACGCCTTCCACATCGAAGTAATGGACTTCCATCAATCAACTGTCTTAAAACACAGGAAGACATTTTATTCGGGCGCGGTCCCGAGGGGGTCACAGTGCCCATGACTGTGCACTGTGCATTAAATTTGTATCGACGAAGAGATTACAGTTAAGTTTGTAATTTACTCCCTCGCCCCGCCTCATGGTGAGCTAGGACCAGACCTTATTTTAAGTCACAGACATCAAGGCATGAGGAATTAGAGAAAGAAAAATCAGGTTCACAAAATTTCCAAAATGTTTATCGATCTATTTGTAAAATGTACGAGTAGATAGTACCTACTCGTACAGTCGAGTTTTTACGTATTTGTCGTGATGTCTTCGATTCTAAAACGTTACAGTAATTTATGACTTGTTTCAGGCAAGTATAAGTCCTGGTGTAACAGGGCCCCCCGGATTGCCCGGGCCGCCTGGTCGCCAGGGGGCGAAAGGAGACATGGGACAGAAAGGTCAGTCGAGGAACAGACCATGAGTCCACAATATTTGTGATCAGGAACAAAAAAAACCATGTCAAGTTACTTTTATAGTCTGTTATGGAATTTGCTATGATAAATAAATTCCGCAGTTTTTACTTTCCTGGTCAGAGTAATTACCAGCGTAAATGCCGATCCGATGATCGATTTGTATGGGAAGCCAATTCATCATCATCATCAGCCTATTAATGTCCCCATTGTTGGGGTACAGGCCTCCCCTTGCACAAAGAGGTACGGGCCATGATCCACCGAGCGGGCCCAGTGTTGATTGGTGGATTTCACACGCCTTCGGAAACATTTAATTTCCTCAGACATGCAGGTTTCCTCACGATGTTTTGTATTGTATTTATTTATCTTATAGTAACTGAAACCGTTACAAGATACGTAATTAACAGCAGTATTAAATATACTCTTTTCCTTCACCGTTAGAGCAGTCGGTAAAGGTACGCAAGGCCTCAAAAAAATCCGAATAACTCATTGGTACATGGCATTGCATGGTTTCGAACCCGGACCTCCCGCATGGGAATCCGACGTACTAGTCACTAGTCCACCGACGCTCGACTAAGCTAATTTTTCTTGACAATTTCATGACTAAGAGAATTAAGGCTGTCGATATCCATAATTATAAATAGTGCACTGTCTGCATTGTACTAGTTTTGATTGAGTTCCTGAAACGACAAGTTTTAGTCGATTACTAGTAGTTACAAGTTTACATAACCAAGCAGTGTAACAAGGAACTGAAATTCCTCGTGGTTACACTGCTGTAACAAAGCGGTGTAACCACGAGTCCGTCGCCATTTTTCCAGGGGAACCAGGAGATGCTGGGCTAGTGGGACTAGCTGGAGTGCCTGGGATTGACGGCCAAGATGTAAGTTTAGATTATCATAAACTTAAGAGATTGAGAGAGAGAGAGAGAGAGAGAACTTACGAATCTATTTCGATATTGTATCTGAGAAAAATCATCGTGATTCCGTCCCAGATTACGATGCCTGTAAATAGAAGTCTGCAAATAAAATAAAATCATTTTTTTTAATTGTAAGTAAGTACCTTATAGTACATTTTTACAACGTCATTTCACTCTACCACCGCTTCGTAAGGTGCTGTAGCTGAAAGGAAAGAAGCGGCGCAAGAAACTTTCAGCAGCACATCTTTTGAAATAAAAATATCTTACAATAATTATGAATACAATCATAAATGTACACAATGTGCAGAGCTGGAGCTGATTTAGGACCAAGCCTCTTTATCATTTAAGTAGTAATTTATTTTATAATAACCCTTTTTTACATAAGGTCCGTCTTATATGGGTTATATCTTATTATAAAATCGTACACAGTGACCCATAAATGATGTGTTCACTTTACTAAGTCTAAAGCGTGGGACTGCAAGTTTGTTTTTGTCTCTGATATTGAAATTATGATTATCGCAGTTTTTCGGAAACAACTGAAAGTTTTTGCGTACATACATATTTTCATAAATATTATATACTGCAATGGCAATATTATTAGAAATCCTCATAAAACAGCGTCAAGGTTGCCCCTTAGACTTGTTATGCTGCTTCAAGATGAAATAGGGCCCGATCCTGATACCACCAGCAGAATACGTTGGCGAGAAAGTTGAAGCCTTTGTCTAGTGTTGGACTTAACGACACCACCAACTTTGTTTAACAAGTACTTATACCCTGACCAGAACAATAAAAATCCTGTCAAGAGGACGCTAATGCTATATTTACAGTCTGTGTTATGGAGTTCTTTATGAAGTTTCTTCAGGTAATTCCGCAATTTGACGAAGGTTTTTATTTTTCTGGTCAGGGTATATTTATATTTTGCATGACCCTGCTGTATTAAAAATATTTTTTTATTCTTGTTCATAATTTCCAGGGTGTACCAGGCCCCCCGGGCCCGACGGGCCCTCGCGGCGAGATGGGGCTCACTGGTCTGCCAGGGTCTGCTGCCAATATTAACGCTTCACTTATACAGGGTAAGTTAGATTCTTCTGTTTCTAGATCATGGTTGGAGCAAGAAATTTCCAGGGTCTACCAGGCCCCCCGGGCCCGACGGGCCCTCGCGGCGATTGGGGTCACTGGTCTGCCAGGGTCTGCTGCCAATATTAACGCTTCATTTATACAGGGTAAGTAAGATTCTTCTGTTTCTAGATCATGGTTGGAGCAAGAAATTTCTAGGGTCTACCAGGCCCTGCGGGCGCGACGGGCCTTCGCGGCGAGATTGGGCTCCCTGGTTTGCCAGGGTCTGCTGCCAATGTCAACGCTTCACTTATACTGGGTAAGTTAGGTTCTACTTCTGCTTCTAGATTAGGGTTGTGGCTAGAAATTGTTTTAGTTAAGAGGCAGGGTTGTTTTTAGGAGTTGGGTATAGTATTGGTGGGGAAAAACGGGGTGTTTTTTTATTGTGTAACTGGATCCACTACTATAGTTAGTCAAGGGGTTCTTACCATGAAATATAAATATATATTTCCTATCAAATCTTACGGCGTAAGTCAGAGTTTTGCTATGCTAAATTTCTATGGCTTCAGTCCGATTCCACTTTAAAAAAGCTCGTTAAATGCAATGAAGTTCTCAATAATTTTAATTATTCTTTATAACTTGTAAAATATAAAGTAGGAGAAAGAGTATGAAAGTGTTTCTATCTTGCAGGTGCTAAAGGTGAAAGAGGTTCACCTGGGAGACCAGGTCGAGATGGCAGCGAGGGTCCTAGAGGACTCCCAGGAGTAGAAGGCGCCAGGGTATGGTTCTTTTTCTTTTGATTTTACCATCAAATGTATTACTTTTTTTCTAAACAGTTAAGTGAGCCTGAAAAAATAGTTAGACTAAGAAAAATGATCACTTTTTGGTTAAAATGAGCTCAAGTTCAAGATTAGTACATGGAGTTCAAGGAGGGGGAGGATAAATAATATGTAATATCTAATATGCCTTATTTTTCTACTACCAGTGAAAAAATAATACTTTTTATATAATGTACAGGGCCCACCAGGACAGGAAGGTGCGCTAGGTTCACCAGGGAACCCTGGCCAGAGAGGTCCGCCAGGTGGACTGGGCCCTGCTGGCGAGAGAGGGTCGGAAGGACCACAGGTATACTCATCTCATCAATAATTATTATTCTTCTAAGGCTGGGACTACGTGAGCCGGTTCCAGGCGCTGACTTCAAGTGGGGGGTGGGGGGGGGGGGGACCGGACCGGCGTTGGAACCGGAGGCGTATAGTCTTAACACTTTATCTGACGATAATTCTATAAATAAGAATTATATTTTTGACATGTATATTTCAAATTGTGGAGCATGAAATAAAATTATTCTATTCTGTTCTGTCACTTATGATAAAGTGGTCGTGATTGTGGTTGCGACGTCTCGAGCACGGCCCCTTTAGCAATGTGTTTCCATTTGGCTCGGTTCGTGGCACTCGACGAGGTACGTCCAGGGAACACATCGTCCCTGACATCACGAGGTCGGACTATCTTGTCAGGGAACTGTCTACCACGCAATCTTGTTCCTTCCACTTTACCCTGTAGTATCAGTCGCGAGCGAATCTCGAGCGAGTATATGGCCAAAGAATCTTCTTTTTGCGTGCAAGTCCAGTTTTTATTCTTAGCTCTTTCAGAATATAAACATTTATTCGATGCGCAGTCCAAGGAATCCTCAACAGACGCGCCAACACCACATTTCTAGGCTATCTATTTCCCGTCTGTCCTTTGTATAAGACAACATCGGTCTACGTTTCAACGCAGTATAGATTTTGTGATTCAGATACACCTTCTATAATGATTCAAGATCTTGAATATCACTGCACTAATTTTGACCAGACTTGTCTAAGAACCTCCAGATAAAATCATTCATGGATACCTTGTACAGCTGACCAAAATCTCACAATCTGACAAGTTTATTGTCACAGGGTCCAGAGGGCCTTCGAGGCTTGCCAGGGCCACCGGGCTCCCCAGGGACATCTGCAGTGACTGAAGGGGTCAGCGTACCTGGACCGCCAGGGCCGCAGGGCGAGAGTGGACAGGTAAAGTTTATTGTAATTTTTCTATAACTATCATTACCCATACGAATGAATAAATTAGGTATGAAGTTTCGTATATGACGCTGTTTTCTTCAGAAAGGCGAGGCAGGTCAACCCGGCCTTCCGGGGAGGGACGGGCTAGATGGCATCCCAGGGCCCCCCGGACAGAGGGGTTTTCCGGGGTTACCAGCGCCAGTTTCACAAATCGCAGTTGATAAGGTAAGTTATACCCTAAATCAAATCCTGCTCCGACATTTCGGTTTTCAGGGGGCACAGAGGCGGATTATTGCGGACTAGCAATCTTGGCCGCAATAGGCCGTGTAGCACCAGCCGTCCCATTCTCAGCTTCATCATTTACTGAGCTAAGACACAGGAATTTACTATAGCTTGATCACAGATGCTGTACGGCACCTTGGGTAGCGACAGACGTGCGGGGGCAGAGAAGCAGGCGAGCGCGGAGGGGAAGCGGGCGGGCGCGGACGCGGGCGGGCCAATAGAGCGGCCGCTCCGCCCCCGCGTCTCGCCGCGCAGCTACCTATGGCGTCGTACAGCATTTGTGGTCAAGCTATAGCTGTCGCCCGCGACTTCGTCCTCGTGGAATTTGAAAGAATTATCCATCGTTTCTTGTTCACGTCAGTAAAATTGAGTTAAACTGTTGCAGACACCTTCGATGACTGAAAATGAAGTGAGGAATATCTGTGAAGACTTAATAAGGGGTAAGTTCAAAGGGGGTTGACCAATTTTTATACAAAAGGCTCTATATACATTAGCTAAAAGTGGTTATCTGAAATATTCTCCACACAAAATCAATCAATTACCTCCAATCTCTGTAACTTAAATAAAATCGTTCAGGGTAGCTATTACCGTTCTCAAAACGATGAAATTATATCATGCGATGGCAGTATCATGCTAAACAGAGTCAGCTATACAGGGTGTAACATTAAGAACGGTCAGTATGGGAAAGTCTGAAACTATAAGACATACGAAGATCTGTTCTTAGGAACCATGTCATCAATTTTAGTAACAAGAAAAACTGTATTCATACATTTTTATAAAAACCTGTACTCAGCCTGGGAATCGAACCCGGTTGTTTTGAAAAAAAAATCCAACACTATTTCTGTTTAGATATCGACTGTGTAGGTGTTAAGGAATAAATGTTAGTATGAAACGTGATGTTTAAAATTAATAAAACGCATTGTTTCCATATCTTTTAATTTATTTTAGTAGGTGTTCGAAGTGACTACCATTTTGTAAAATACAACATTCAACTCGTTTAGGTAACGACCTTACTATTGAATTTTGTATCTTCAGGTGGTGAATTTGCGTTAAAATTGTATCTATGGCTGCTTTTAGGTCTTCAATTGTGTCGTAGCTTGTTTTGTACACTTCATCCTTAACGTAACCCCACAAGAAATAGTCTAGTCTAAAATAAATTAAAAGATAGTAATTAATAGTCTAGTCTAAAATAAATTAAAAGATATGGAAACAATGCGTTTTATTAATTTTAAACATCACGTTTCATACTAACATTTATTCCTTAACACCTACACAGTCGATATCCAAATAGAAATAGTGTTGGATATTTTTTTCAAAACAACCGGGTTCGATTCCCAGGCTGAGTACAGGTTTTTTTTTAAATGTATGAATACAGTTTTTCTTGTTACTAAAATTGATGACATGGTTCCTAAGAACAGATGTTCGTATGTCTTATAGTTTCAGACTTTCCCATACTGACCGTTCTTAATGTTACACCCTGTATACTCGAGATTGTTTAGCACGCCATCTCATGATCTCGTTTTGAGAACGATAATAAAGCTACGGAAAATATAGAACGGTAATAAAGCTACCCTGATCCATCACAAGCCATTTTTTTAAAATATTTTTATATTAATGTAACTTGTTAGTTAATTTATTATATGTTTATAGACAGGCAGCATATAATGCAGTTCTGATGTGTCTATGTCATAGTGTTGGAAAGTTATAAGTTCTTAGTTTCAGTTTATAGAATTCACAGTTCAGTTTTTACACAGTCAGTCATTGTTATTTATTTAAATTAATGTTTGTACTAAATCATTGTTTTGTCATACGATTAAAATTAGGGTTATTTATCACTGCTTTTTAAATCTAGTCTAGTCTATTTTTAAAGTAGTTCACTGAAGGGGCAGACACAACATCACCGGAGAGCTGGTTCCATGCTTGGACTACTCTATTGCTTAAAAAGTGATATGCGACGTTGGTTGCGGTTTTGGTGCGGCTTATTCTTAGAATTATAGGAATATTACCTGTGACATTAAAAAAAAACATGAATTTTAACATATTTTAATAATATAGTATTATGAAGTTTTGACTACAATTTTGATTTGGGATATCCCGTTATAAAATTGTAATGCTTTTTCAATAAATAATAATAATAATATTTTTGTGGTATATTAGCCATAGCTTTGTGTGGTATATTACCTTAATATTTGTTCGTGTTTTTTAATACAGTTAGGCTGCAAGAACTGACATCGAGTTTGTCGGCTGTGACATCAGTTTCGGGGAAACGCGGCCCTCCTGGACGACCTGGCCCAGGGGGACCTTCAGGTGACCCTCACTTTACTTATCTTATTGTACACAAGATATACTCTGTGGAACTCTGTCGCAATAATTTTATGTTAAGATTCCTTGACATTCGTATTAATGTGTCAAATTAGTTAAAGCGATACGGTACTAAAGTCTGATGTGTTGTCCACTGTACAGTCCACCTCTAGCTATGTACATATATGATATGGACCAAATGATTAATAATCATAATCTCCATTATTCATAATCTCCAGACAGTTTTAATAATGCCCAAAATGAGGCGGCAATATGATAATATCTATGGCTGGTCAAAGTGTCGTTAAGGGGGCACAAATATAAGTAAGAAGCCCGCCCCGCGGGGCTCGTTGCGTGGTTGTCATAATGCAACCTAACATATCCGAGTCGGTATCGCATCCTCTAGGTTTCTGTGACATATTGCCCAATTCGACTTGTCATTATTCATACTGCCCGGGCATTATAAATAGTGCCACCATTAATCACTTGGTCCATGACATATATACCATCTGTCGAATATCAGCAATCTGAAATGAATCTTAATTTATTTGTCCATAGACTTCAAATTTGGATTGTAGAATTTTGACAGTAGGTATACAGGGTGTAACATTAAGAACGGTCAGTATGGGAAAGTCTGAAACTATAAGACATACGAAGATCTGTTCTTAGGAACCATGTCATCAATTTTAGTAACAAGAAACACTGTATTCAAACATTTTAAAAAAACCTGTACTCAGCCTGGGAATCGAACCCGATTGTTTTGAAAAAAAATCCAACACTATTTCTATTTAGATATCGATTGTGTAGGTGTTAAGGAATAAATGTTAGTATGAAACGTGATGTTTAAAATTAATAAAACGCATTGTTTCCATATCTTTTAATTTATTTTAGTAGGTGTTCGAAATGACTACCATTTTGTAAAATACAACATTCAACTCGTTTAGGTAACGATCTTACTATTGAATTTTGTATCTTCAGGTGGTGAATTTGCGTTAAAATTGTCTCTATGGCTGCTGGTTTCTAGGTCTTCAATTGTGTCGTAGCTTGTTTTGTACACTTCATCCTTAACGTAATCGATATCTAAATAGAAATAGTGTAGGATTTTTTTTCAAAACCACCGGGTTCGATTCCCAGGCTGAGTTCAGTTTTAAAAAAAAAATGTATGAATACAGTTTTTCTTGTTACTAAAATTGATGACATGGTTCCTAAGAACAGATCTTCATATGTCTTATAGTTTCAGACTTTCCCATACTGACCGTTCTTAATGTTACACCCTGTATACTTTAGCAGAGGCCGACGCGACGTACGGTGGAAGAAACATCAAGATATACTCTACTATAGTGAAACAAGAGCAAGAGGGGCGCGGGGCGGGACGACAGATGGCGAGCGTGCGGTGAGCGGGAGGTGGGGCCTGCCGCCCGCTCGCTGCACACTCGGCCTCTGTCGTCCCGCCGCGTGCCCTTCTTGCCGCGCAGGAGATCCGCCAGTTACGCGGTTTCACTATAAATCCAGCTCGTTTTTTGGAAAAAAATATTGTTAGTTTAATAAAAACATTTAACATTTACCAGGATTACCAGGCGAGCCCGGAGAAGCAGGGCCGCGGGGCTACCCGGGAGAGACTGGGGAACCCGGCAGGCCCGGCAGTCCCGGAACTACAGGGTCGAAAGGCGACAAAGGGGAGAGGGGGCAGCAGGGAGTGGGGCTACCGGGTCCGGAGGGGCAGAGGGGATTACCAGGTTAGTTAACTGTAGAGTTGTAAGTTCTTCTAGGAGAGTCGTGGAGTTGTTCCAAAGAGATCGGGGAACCTGGCTGTTCCGGGCATTCAGGGTCGAAAGGCGACAAAGGGGAGAGGGAGGGAGCAGCAGTGAGTGGGGTAACCGGGTTCGGAGGGGTAGTGGAGATTACCAGGTTAGTGTTAACCTGGTAATCTCCACTACGGTTACGTAGTATTTTAAGTTCGTCTAGGAGAGTTGTGAGGTTATCTGGGTTGCTTTCCCTACTCAATTTTGTACAACAACCAATTTTCCACTTCCTAACCATGCTGTGTTTACACGTTAAGGGTTACGACCTAGCTCATAACTTTATATTGATTTTTCTGTACTTTCTCTGGTTGTAATTTGTTGTTTACCTAATAAATAAATAAAATTAAATATCTGGGAACTCGACAGTCCCGGGACTACAGGATCGAAAGGCGACAAAGGGGCGAGGAACAGGGAGTGGGGTTACCGGGTCCGGAAGGGCAGAGGGATTTATCAGGTTAATTAACTGTAGAGGTGTAAGTTCGTCTAGGAGATTCATGAGGCTATTGGGGAACCTGATAGTTCCAGGACTACACGGTCAAAAGGCGGCAAAGCAGAGATGGGACAATAGGGAAATGGCGTTACCGGGTCCAAAGGGGCAGAGACTCTGCCGCAGAGTGGATCAGTTAGGTTCCTTATTCTCTTGTTACAGAGGAAAGATTTTGTCAAAACGCAGGTGGTTGCTATAAGTAATTGCTATGTGTAAACCAACCAAACAAGTGAACAAATTCTGATCCAAAAAAATTCGCAAGAAATTGTTTTGGCCGTTTAAGCAACTGACCTCTATCTCCTATATCTATGAAATCTTAATTTTCCAGGTCCGATAGGGCCATCAGGGCCTGAAGGCAGAACAGGGGAAAGGGGAGACCCAGGACGAGAAGGTAAAACGATTTTTGCTTCTGGTATATTTTTTGTATAAAACAAAAGTACCGTTTAATGTACTGCTGGAATGACTTCATATTCTCAACCTGGGTAGAGCATTATTACTTATTTCTGCCGCAAAGCAGTAATGCTGCATTGCTGTGTTCCGGTTTTAAGAGTAACTGACGGACTCGTGGCAGCGCAATTACCGGCACATGAGGTACTCCATTCCAAGACCTCAAGGTTAGCAGCGCATCGAAAACCCTCTAATAGCATTAAGTGAGGTGTGATGCCTATGAGCGACAGTCAAATCTACTTACCATTATGCCCCATCCTCCTAAAAGACAAAAAATAATAACCACTCTCACTTCAAGCCCTGCAAATATACCTTACAGGTCCCATAGGCCCCAGAGGAGTCCAGGGTCCAAGAGGAAGCTGCGATTGTCCCACAGCAGCTTTCTACGCGTATCCACCCCAAGGGAACAGCAAAGGGCCATGAGAGGAGACACATAGATTAATGTAGAAATTAAAAAGAAGAAAGTTGTTAAATTGTTCTTCCTCTAGAAATCCCTCGCAAGATCAACTGAGGTATCCAAGTGAATAAAATTAAATGTACAGGAGAAAAGCGGGAGAGTCACTATTCACAAAACCTGATAAAACTATTGCCGACTCTTTGTGAATTGTCTTTTGATCCTCAGGGATCCTAGTTGACAAACGGTATTGCGAACACGGTGATTTTAATTTCCAGAGTTTCATTCCAAATGTATTAATGTGATGATGTTATGTAAAAATAATTATAACAATAAAAATATTTAAGTTACTTTACTAATAGCTGATAAATAAGTACACTTTAAAAATCATAATTTAAAACAAGGTAACAATATAGAAGTTTATGAAATAAATATTACACTACAAAATGAAACGAATACCTACCTCAGACTATAATAATATAGGATGTAAGATAAAACGCACCTTTCCTGTAGGAATGTAGGAAGTTCTAGCAGCACAGTCTAAACCCATATTACTATTTTCAAAACGATGAAATGATGTCATGAGTTGGCAGTTACGTGCTAAATAGAGAAAGTTGTAAACCAACGCGATAGTATTGTCTCTGTTTAACCATCTCGTGATATCATTTAATCGTTTTGAGAACGTTAATAGAAGAATAGCTACCCAGGTTCCCACAACCTCATTCGATTCACAATAAAACTTTTCAACTTCAATACAAATGTGAAGTTCGAATGTTTTTCAGAGACGTATAGGTAAATATTATTATGGTTTCCCTAACTAAGCGATCTCTGATTGGCGCGTATGCTCGACCGCAGAACTCTGCGCCAATCAGAGTGCGAGCGAACGCTGACCGCAACAGTTGACTAAGCCAGAAGATAAGAAGCTGACAAGGGCTCGCCAGGCAAGCCATGGCGATAGCTAAGCAAAAAGCACTTTATCAACACATCGGCGGTAGCAGAATGCTGTGGTAGCCAAAAAACAAATCAAGACATACCCACACCTGTGAAAAGCTTTTCAGTACTTACCTATCCTCATTCACAAGAGAAATCTCCCCATGGTATAGGGTTTAAACTATTGTCATGTACCCAGTATCCTGGTCCCTGATCTATGAAAAGCCATGAACTTGCCTAAAACCCTAATAGCCTTTCTTCACAAGAGGAAAACCTCATAGGTTTTGTCTTATTGTGTCATCAAATGATGCTTTAAAAGAAACTTTAGGATCTTCGCTGGACCTTTTCACTCTAAAAGTCAATTGTTCGCCGCCGGCTCAATCTCTCGAACTGAGTCTATCTCCGCTTTGCAGAAGAAACACTGCTTACTGTTCAGCAGGTGCTGCATTATACAGGCCCTGAAATCGAAAATTGTTCTTATGTAATAACCAGCAGGTTTTTGACCACTATGATTTAATGAAGGAAGAAATATTGGGTAACTATTATATCATTTGAATATAGGCTTTCCTTTAGAAAGAAAATCTCTCTTTGTTTCATCTCAAAGTTCCAACACTGTAGTAAATGATTTGCTGAACCATACATTTGACGTTAAATGGACCAATAGGAAGTTGTATTATTCTGTTCACAACCCCTTCCGGAGGAGGCGATCAAGCATTTCTCGGTCAGCGTTTCACCTCTGATTGGCGCGTATGCTTGACTACAGAAATTTGCGCCAATCAGAATGCTACACAGACCGTGGAAAGCTTGACCACTACCAATCGGAACGGACTCTCAAGGTTACTATTTTACCAAATTAATCCCTGATCATCTATAGCTACGACACAATCGGTAGAGCATAAAGCTTCCTTTAAATTCTGGCAACTTCACAGCGTATAGCCTAAGTCTATATAGTGAGTACTTATTAAAATGGTTACCTGCAAGAATGATGTCCACAAGGCACAAAGGCGGTGTCTGCAGGTCTCGCATAGCAAATGGTGCACAGCAGGTCTGATTGCGCCCCGCTGGAGCCCGGGGACTTCGCCCTCACCGCAGCATCCCGCGCCACCCGCAGCCGATCCACTACCACTTCCAATGCTTTCAGCTCTTCTGTCGTTACGTCATCTGGGTCTGGGTTTGTGAGATGTGGGGAAAAAGTTTTATCCTCATCATTAGCCTCCTTTTATTGCCCCAATTGCTACAACTAGACTCCTCTCCTTGACATGTGGTTAGTGTCTAACCTAGCTATTATATCCTGGACTATGATTACTATTCTATCAATAGAAAAAAATGTCTTTATCATAGAAAATTATTCTATTACTTAATAGAAAAAAAACCTCTTTATCATAGATGAACAATGCAAGGAAACTAAAATCTGTAATACCCTAAGGAAAATGACAATTATAAAATGTTACACTAACATTTGTAAAATGAGAAGTGATGGTGGTCCTTGGTTTTTCCCAGCATAAACTCGAGGCCATCGACACGAAACAGTGGCTCCGTTACTAATGCTTTCGTAACTTTTTCTAAATGCTGGACAATGCAAGAGAATTATGGTTAAAGAAGTCATTTTCTTAAAGAGTTATTGCTGTCATTGAATTACATTGTAAGTACTGGTCAGTAGAGAGTTAGTACTGAACTTGTGGTGGTTGAATTTTGGTGTCTTGGAGTCTTTCTTACGTCAGGAGTCAGCTTGGGCTCCAGCATCCTGATGAGACAGCCAGCCACGGGAGCCAAGGCCACATAGTAGTGAACTCTGTCTGTGTCGGGCAAGCCTCTGTCCACCAAGCGAGCGAATCCCGCGCCGCCGCCGCTCCGTACGCACACACGGGACACTACTGCCATTAGGATCTGAGGATAGAAGTCACGTCAGGAAGAACAAATTGACTTCTTTTGGACAATGTCTTCTTGTCTTCTTCTAATTGATGAGGGTTGTGATTATTGTATGAAAAATATTTCCAGTTTGAAAATTTGTTAAGTATGGAATATACAATCTCCATATAAGACTTCAACCATTAAAATTTGTCTCCTAAACTTTACTCAAATTAACAATCCCATTCTTCCTCTGTACCTTTTCTTCAAACGTTTCCAAACAAAACTCAATAGCGAAAATTCAATACCAACAAAATATACTCGATTGTAACAGTTTGTGTATAATGTACCTTCACGATAAGGAATTCGAAACCCAGTTTAGGTAATACCGACAATGTCAAAAAGTCGTTAAAATGACGAAGTATTAGGTACCTGACAAGTCCTGCCCAGCAACAGCTCGTTCTGATTGTCACAAGTATCAGGCTTAGTCAGCAGATTTGGTGCTAGGTGCAGGATCATCTCCAATGCTCGCGCTAGTCCGTGGTAGAGATCGAAGCAGGTAGCACACAGCTTGATCTGGCGAGATTCTAGATGGGAATCCACGTTCACTCTGTCCATCTGCCAATGAGGACATGGCTTGATTGTATATGTAGGGGGAAGGAGACAAGGTGCACATGCCTCGTCACCCAAATCCAAAGTAGATTCTTACATTCTGAATACCGTGTCAACCATAAACGAAAACATATCAATGGAAGCTCGTACATCTCTATGTATACCTACCACGCAAGCGATGTAGGTAGCTTGAATGCTCAAGATGAAGAAAGATTCGATGATAACTGCTACATGACAATCTAGTTAGGTACTGGTAGCGATTCGATAGCTATACTAAACTACTAACAAGAGTGAGGGCGACATTTTATTTTGCGATGATTATATTTAGCCAGTGACATTCCGAAGTCGCTAGGTACAATTATGAGCCCATCCCGGTTAGGAAGCCATCTAGCGTTGCGCGGTCAGCATTCGAATTCTGATTGGCGCAGAGTTCTGCGGTCTAGCATACGCGCCAATCAGACGGTCAATCAACCTCCTACTGTCGAAATGAGCCTTTATGTCTTAAAAATAGCGACTTTGTACTTACTTCCTGCATCATTGTGATGAATTCTGAAAACGCCCAGTTCAGTTGACTCAGCAAAGAGTTGAGGAAAGATGCTGCTTCCTTCGGGTGAGACGCCAGGTACGACTTGACTCGACTCTGAATCACTTCTGATGGGCATGGACCTAAAAGACAGATAAGATGGATGTTAGAGGAAAATAGGAGCGAACCCAAAGAAATCTAGAAAACCGTAAACTAGATTTCTATGCGTTCGGTCCGATTCCATTTCAAAATAGCTAAATCGTTAGCTAAATGCTAATTTAGGACACCACTAAATATTTCTAGCCGGAACGATTTAATAAAAAAAGAAAAATGATAATGTTGGTCATACCAAAGCACTGACTCATGAGACCAGCATCAACTTTAGCGCCCAAGTTGTTTACCGTTGGCTCTCTGTCGCCGTACCTGTAAAGATTTTGAATCGTTTCCAAAACTACCGTAGGCCTCTGACATGGGCAAACTACTGCTGTCGAACGACAACCGCTGGGACCGGCAGTATTCTCCGAAGCATTGAGGGGCTCAGATGAAAATGTGCCACTACCGATCACCCGTCTTTGGTGAACACCAAGGACTACCTACAAGCCCTTCATGGACCTTTTCGAAATTAAGCGCAATGCTGCTTCGCTTCGAGCCCAACTTGCTGTTGTTCGAGTACATCACGAGTACATCACTTATGCTAAGAGATTAAGAACCAATATTGATAAATCTTTTATGAGTAAATTGAGATTCTAGACGCCTGAATTGTGACTTCTTTACCTTTTGCGACGAAGTAATTTTTTCACATGATTTGCGGTGCGTAGGCATTTTCGTGCGGCACTTCCATTATATTAATGTAATTCGATTTGTGCTTTGAAAATACGTAGGCACATGTATATCAGGCTGTTTGCTCGCGGCAATATTTTCCAATTCACATTTATGAATATCATGTACCTATTATTTTTACCTCTACAGAAAATTTAAGCAATCGACTACTGACGGAAAGGTAGTTTATCAATAATTTATAACCAGGTCAGTTGGTTTTAGAAGGCTTTCTCAGTGATTGACTGTCGCTTTTGTCTAATAGGTAGGTTCTCAACTCTATGGCTCTATCCATCAATGTTTGTGTTTTATTAATGCCTATTTCTGTATGTTTAGTTTGACTTCCATAATAATGGAATCCGTATGTGCTGCGAACTTTATTGAATCAATAGTAATATCAGTATATCAGCGCAAATTCTAATTCGCGATCAACACTTTGTTCTTCTAAGTCGTATTCCTCATTGCTGAGGGTCGTGATCATTCTAAGGAATTAATCACATAGAACGACTCTTTTGGCAGATTTAATGGGGTAGTTTGCCATTGCCTTCCCTATTTCACACACTGGTTATCTCAGTGTGCAGGTTTTCTCACGATGTTTTCCTTCACCGTCAGAGCAGTCGGTAAAAGTACGTAAGTCTTTCGAAAAACCGAAAACTCATTGGTACATGACATTGATTGGTTTCGAACACGGGCCTCCCGCATGGGAGTCCGACGTCCTAGCCACGACGCCACCGACGTTCTCAACACTTTGTATTTAATATGAAATGAAAAAGTTTATAGGTAAATTCTAGAAAACCTAATTTCTAAACCTGGATTGTGAATTGATATTGTGCGAAAGACGTGGTCATTTTGGGACAGTGGATGGAGTGGACCCCTGTTTCAGTAAGACAATCAACAAGCAATACCAGACTCAGAAATTTTGCGTATATTCCTTACTTACCTACCTACACTATGAAAAGATTTTGTAAGATGAAGAAGCAGTGAGCCAGAAAATGTAGCTGTAGGTCTATACAATTTCAAGGTAACAATCTTACGATCTAGGCAATTCCTTATACTATGTTTAGTTTTAGTCTTTATACTGTGGTTGTGGTGCCAATGTCAAGTATACCTGGCGGCAAGATGAGGCCACTGTCGGTGCCGGAAGCCAAAACCGGATCCGTGCCAGAACCGCACTAGGACCCAGTTGGACTGCGCCCAAGCACGGTTCTGATAAGGTTTTACCAGTTCTTCCACCATGCACATTTGCCTGTAAAGAAAAGTTTAGTGACGACGCAACTATGGAGGATCAAAGGTGCATGAAATCACGATATTATTTGTTCAGAAATTTCATGTTGTGGCCTTCGGAAGAGTCTTGTCTTCTTATCATTTGCAGAAGAACCACCTTGCTTAACTATTGAAGTCTGTATATGCAAATCCGTAGCCAAAATTTGCATTGGGATGAGGTATTGAGGTTTGAGGAAAGCGGTTTTGGGGGCGGAGGTCAATTGTGATGACTAAAATGAGGATTCCGGAGAAGACTTGAAGCCTTAAACGTCTTAACTATAAACCATCTTCCGTGTCAAACGGCAAACACAGCAAACGGCCATGTCTGTAAAAGTATGCGTATGCGTAAAACAATATCTACAGGACTTCATCTTCATTCATTATGTCTGTTACAAATTTAGTGAAAGCACGAACTCACTGCTTCATAGGCACTCTTTCAATCGCCCTCATGGTGGCGGGCTGCGTGGCGAATGACGCCAGGGTCTGGACCAGAGACTCCCTCGTGCTCGCCAGTACTATCCGCTGGTCCGCAAACTCTGAGCAGAGGAACGCGGCGCACGACACCACGAGCTCTTCCCATTCTGATATAGAGAGAGTTGATCAGTTGATCGAGAGCTGGTGGTTTAGTTTCGTGAGAAATATCGATGTATAGAAACCTTCTAAATGGAAAGTAGGATAAGAGTGCCTATCTACCAAAGTGTATAGTATCTAGTACCTACTCAACCAGTTCAAAGTATATAGTACTCTAAAACTGGATGCAACGCCAGCTAGTGATGAAAGGCTAAGCTCTAAGGGAGACTTCTACTCTAAGGGACTCTAAGGGAGAGCTTCAGATAAAAAAAAGAAAAAGGCGTTTGAGTTACTTAGCACAAAAACAAAATCGTAACTAAAGTGATTCTAAAACTCTTCGTTCTTTTTCTGGTTCACCACATCAAGTGAAGTCAGCACAACGCGGAGAAAAAGCTATCTACGTGAACACACGTTGCTGAGGATGATGACTAGAATTTAGGATAGTTTTAATAAAAGAAGACATCTTTTGATCGTCTGCAGATCTTCATGGATGTCCACAAACCTGGAACCTGCTGCACCGGCACTGTAGGATGCATGTACAGACGTAGAGTATTGCAGAGCTCCAGCATAGCATCTACGTGGTACTCCGGTACAAACGCGAACAGCGACTCAGTAAACTCCTGGGAGCATGTCGGCTGGCTTTCTGCAAGATGTAACCCCTTTAATAGTAGTAGGTAAATAAGCACCTTGTAGAAAATCACGACCCAGTGACAGACAGACGACAAATAAAGCGGCCTCCGTGTATCTACGTCTTATTGGATTACGCATATGCTGCTTTCCCTATAATGTTTGTCGTCTTCATTTAGGCAAATTGTGTTTGAAAAAGTAGAACACGTCATTGTTACACGGCATGACTAGAAATTGAAATGACATACTCACGGCCTTGAGATCCAATTTGTGAATGTGATCCAATACGAGGAGTCATGGTTCTGGAAGTAGGGCTTTGTGGACTGGAAAAATGCAATTTTAAACACCTTTAAAATATTACACATCAAACATTAAAATATTGGATGATTCCAGTTAAAAATTTACCTCTGATCGGAACTGGATGTGTACTCTAGCTGCAGGGATGCGTAGCTGGTGCCTCCTAATATGGAGCTTTTGCCGGGAAGTATCTCTTTGCTGGCCACCTGTAAACGCCGCAAACTACAGATAGACTTGTTGTTTGTATATCTTTTGGATAAAATAAGAACGACCTATTCAAAGGGTCAGTCAACAGACAATGTCGTATACTCTGGTAGTTATTTGCCAGCAATTGACAAGTACCTGGAAATCTTGGTGCTGAAAGTTCAAGGGAGTTCTAAATACCTACCTTGTAAGTTACACTAGATTTGTTATTATTCTTATGAGCATTATGCTGTAGTGTTATGCTCATAAAGTCGTAAGATTGATAAAACTTTCACGTAGCAAGATATTTTGTCGGTGAATACTGCTTTGGTTCGTTACTGTAGCGTGTATTTTGAAGGGTTTTTTCTTTTATTTATTTTTGCATGTATCTGTATGTGCTGCACATCTAGTATAATATCATAATGAGAAAGGTATCCTCAATAAGCTTATAATTTAATCCTATGGTAACCGAACTGAAATTGTATTGGGGAAAAATCAAAAGTAAGTTATTTAGAGCATTCTACTTCTATCTTCCCGTCTTAGAATCCAGTTCTAGGTTAGGAATAGGCGAACTGAGGATTGTTTCCGTTTAATCAGGCTATTACCTGCGTATGGGCCGCGTACTCCGGATCTGAAGCTAGGCGCATGGAGTGCAAGGTGCCAGCGAAGTGCTTAGCTAGGTCCACTTGTCTCTGTTTCGTCCAGATAGCTCCGATCACCCAAGCCATCTGTAACGCGCCTGCTTCCAATTTCTCCTGTATAGAAATAGTATTGGAATTTTCACAGGATTTTATGTTATATATGGCTAACATTAAATATAATCGGAAGTTTTGGAGGTAGGCATGTTGTGGTGTAGTTGCAGACCCATAATCGTTTACATTCTCTATGGGCTATGCCTCGTATATCTTTTATCTGTGGTGTCCTCTCGTACAATAACCTGCTACTCTGAAGTTACATTTTATGTCATCGATTTTGTTAATAACTTGTACTCAAGTCAATATACCTAATTTGAACATTCCACTGTGTATCCTTAGTCCTCTGCTCCCCCATGCCTTCAAGAAGGCAGTGGCTGGATGATGTCAAAGACTGGACCAGTCTGAGTCACCGTGATTTAAATGACGCAGCATGTCTAACATCAGGGTCTATAACTTATTATTTCGTTTGATGGATGATAAAATAACGATTGTAATGTCATTTAAGTAATATCTACAACTACCCTAAATATGGCTTTTACCTCATACACGTTCTTGGATCTTTCAAGTTCTTTCAGTATCTTTTCCATCAGTTGTCTCTTTAGATCTTCCTGTTCTGACAGTTCACCATTCGTAACTAAATAAATAATAGGTAAGATATTCATTTATCCGTCAATACGATCCATTCAGACAGGAAGCGATAAACCGCGGTTCCGCAGTTCGCTCGTACTCTGATTGGCGCAGAGTTCTGCGGGCGAGCATATGCGGCAATCAGACGTGCAACGTTGATTGCGGAACGCTTAGATTTAATATATATAAAAAGTACTCTGTGGCTTAGATAGACCCCCCACCCGATAGTAGTTCACACCCCACCCGATAGTAGTTCACACACAGCACCTACATACCGCCCGCGCCGGCGCGGGCGGCGACCCACTTCTGGCGCTTACACGCGCTATCGGCGCATTCCAGGCCGCTTCTCCCCGACCCCTCCTTCCCCAGCGACGTCCTAAGCCGAGGTCCGTACCCACCTGGGTGCCCTTAGGCAGTCGCTTCTTATAGTAGTTTTTAAGTCCTCCTCCAGGCTGGAGCGCACTTAGCGCTCGCCCCAAAAACCCCGGTGAAGCTGTAAAGGTCATTAGGACCAACAGCAATTACCAGTACGAAAAAAAACAACTTAGATAGACCGTCTCCTGATGAAGCGGGGGGTAGTTATTATCTTTTACATCATCAACATTAGAAGAGGTCTGTAGAGAAAGGTTCAATTTTTTAATAAGAACTACTTTTTCAAACCCTTATTTTTAAGAAATATTTCTACTAACCACCGGCAACCTGTAGTTCTATTGAAACCGTATACATCCTTTGCTCTATATCGTGTAGACAATCTGCCATGTCCAGCTGATTGTCTCTTAGTTCACATAACTGAAACATAAATATGTTAGTGACCAGCAAAATCAACTTATATAAATCCTTATCCGGTGGACCGAAGCTTTCACTGATGGCCTAAGAATGGGAAACGAAGTCTGGTCCTCGAACAACCTGGTAGATTGATGACATTACTAAAGTCGCATCGAAGACATTCACGCAAGTGATTCGCAGAAGACAGGGGAGGGTGGCACAAGAAAGGAGGCTTATACCCAGCAGGGGATGATATGGGCTGTTGATGAATTGTAAGAGCGGCGACTGCTGGGGTATAGATCCACTTTGGTTAGCTAAAAAGGGATAAACATAATTCTTATAGGCAGCTACGACCTCTGTACTACCTTTTCAGCATGTTTGATGGCAGCCCCGTGGTACAACGCGAGCAGGCCATCGACCAGTCTCAAGTGAGCTGTCCTCACGTCGATGTTGCCAGCTCCAGGCATCACTGACCGGGTGCCTTTAAGTGCTAAAGCTGTTTCACCGGTTGTTCTGTTGAAAGTACGGTTTTTAAGCATTTAGAAATACCCTGTGTAGAAAAAACACAAAATAGTATGCAATTTGTAACTACACAGACTCGGCAACTGTGTTTCCTGATCAGAAATCAAACCATTACCAAAAACGAAAACTAACTGTGTTGGTTAATTTTTATTTGTTTTTCCACTATGGAATTTTACTTATAGTATATTATCCACCATATTTTCATGTGTTAGCTTTTAAGTTCGCTAATGTTGGTAACAGTTTGAAGTTAGGCACTTCCTCAACTGCCAGATCTACTACCGTTTTGACCAGGAGGTCATCAACATATAAAATCTCATGTACCTGTTAGGCATTGGCGGCATGGGCTGATGCATGAACCTTGCCATTGAGGAGATAACCTGAGGCAGGGTGGCTAGCCCAGGGGAGCCGGCTGCCATGTCGCTTACTCCTGAAAATTGCGCCAGGAAACCTATTTGATGATTGTCATCGTCTGCTCTGCATGCAAACATTGTTTTGAGGATTGAAGTTTTGATTTATGATGAGACAAATATTCAAAAAAGTGAAAGAACTCACATACCGGAATAAGAGGTATTCTTACTCGTAATCTAAAATATTCCACTTTGAAAATTTGGTGGTTAAAGTTTGGGGATAGTATTAGTCTTGTAAGTTTAAATGTTGTCTGCTGAACACTTTACCGCCTGGTGGTGTCTCTGTACAGAATTGACCTTAGCAGGTACCAGCTTTTAACCTATTTCGGCTGCAAAGCAGCAATGCTTGCATGCTGTATTCCGATTTGAAGGGTAAGAGAGCCAGCGAAATTACCGGCACATGAAACATTCCATCTAAGTCGTAGAAACCCTCTAATAGCATTGTAGTGAGGTGATACGTATAAGCGACAGTGACCACTTACCATCAGGAAGCTCCTGTGGCTCGTCTGCTCTTATCCAATAATAAAAAAAAAATGTTACTAGATGAAATTTTGAGATAATGGACCGTTCGATAAAGGCACATATGGGGTGGTTGGAGGAAGAAGTCGCGTGGGTGGGACACATAATATTAATAAAGTTACGATTGCGCCATAAAGCTTACCCGTGTCGATACCTCCCCCTCGGTTGTAATTAGGTTCGAAACTTTGTATGAACGGGTTGTCTTCGCCCAAGACATTCACTAGGTCTTGTCTGAAAATGAGTTTACTTATAGTTAAGTAGTCAGGATTTGTAAAGTAACTCTTTACGATTAGTATCAGGCACGGTCCTAGCTTATCACTGGGGAGGAGGGGTGTCACTTAAATAAGAAACTATCGATTAGAGGGGGGAGCATATAGGGGGTCGCAATATAACTACAAAATCTGAACAGATTGTTTGAAATAATACAATTATCAGAAGTGTTCATAATTCAAATTAATTTTCACGAAAATGTATGCATTACATTTTTGCAAGCAAATCATTCATTTTCTGTAACTGCTGGATGTTGGGCTAACAATGTGTGGGAAAAAATACTGTCCTTTGTTTTTCAATTCTAATGCCACTTTCCGAAGATAGCTAAATAGATTTTTGTCAAACATCCCGATATTAGTCTTCCGGGGGCGGGGGGAAGTCATGACACCTTTGACCCCTCACCCTGCGACCGCGTCTGATTAGGACAACTAAACCTACCGTAGCGTCCTGACTAGAAAAGGGAGTACTCCACCAAGACGGTCCACGTTGTAAAAGTCAAGTTCTCCGTCTATGAAGGTCCTGGCTGGCAAGTGCGGTGGTATGAGCCTGAAATGTGTTTGTATGTATTATTGACTCAATACAATAAAATAAATACGACGCAAAACTAAAAGAAAACTGAAAATTGAAAATATTTGTATGTCTAACGGCGGAGCATAGTGATACTCATTTATACTGTATTACCTTTGTTTCATAAATAAATGATTGATTGAACTTCTCAGGTGACCGACAGTGTTAAAGCAGAGAACTCTTCTCTTCTTCTCTATCTTTAGGGAGAGCCAGAGACTTGATTCCTCTAACACAACGTAACACAAACGTATCTAATTACAAACTTGGCGTTCTTCGTATAGTTACGAACCGTTCGTTTAACGTTACATTTCGGTCAAGCCAACGATCGATTGTATTTAGTGTTGGTGTTAGTAGAATACGATTTGTAGTTAAAATTGGTTCGATATGAAGACGTAATCGCTCGGGAAAAAATCGGGAAAAAACGCTTATACAATGGAATAGGGGTCAAGTGCAAAGTAAAGTGCAATAAAGTGTATTTTACTTTACTTTACTTTTACAGTACAGTATCAGTATTAAAAACGTTCATGAACCAGTTGAAAAAAATAACTTTCTATCCCAGGAATGTCCGATAATTCGCTTACCATTTGTCCGTTTAAGGCAGTTTGTGCACTTATCCGGATCCATCATTTTTCCGGACGTAATCCCTTTATCTGATTGGTCAATTATTTTTTAACCAATCAACTGGATGGATTCCGACCGAGTAAATGGCGGATCGGATCGTGCATAAGCACGGTGTTTCTTACAAAGAATGTCTTCTGTCAATTTTATGCTCTGTAAATTCCGATGGCAGTAAAATTACCAATCAACATACGGATTGCCAATGGGGCATTCACCCCACAGCTTGAGGATAGCTGAGAGGAGACGGGCGTGGCAGCACCAAGAGATGGCCGGGGAGTTGCGGGAGATGTTGAACAGCCTCTGAAACAACGCGTCCTGCCATTTTTTATTGGAAATTGTGATTTGCCATCGACATTGTAATTGGATGCTTCATTTTTTTGTTTGGCGAACTGTGTATATGATGGGGTTTACCTTTTAAAGTATCTATATTTGTATCCTCATCATACTACAGTATCAGTAATACAATTCTTATTGTGAGTTAAAAATTATTAGTAGTTTTACCTATGTCGCCTATATTATATTATCCTACCTACCGACCTACCACCAATATTATATTATCTGTAATATTGATCTATCAAACAACGTTATACCTATGCATTCAAATCACGTTTCACCGACTTACCATGTCCAATATGCAGTTATCCATGATGTATCTCCTGAACTTCTCCATGAAGATTTTGCGAGAAGACGGCACCATGTCCGTGCCGTCTGTGTTGTCCAGAAGCATCAGTAGAAACTCCAACTGTGACATATATTTTTATATAAATGTTTCTATATTTCTATATACTCAGAAGTTATCGCTGTTACTATTATATTCCTTTTATGTCTCATTTTACTTTAATCTAAAGTCAACGTAAATTTATACCTGAATTTGTTCCAAAGGAGCAATAGCTTTAGTAATTCTATTACAATCTTCCCTGTACTGTGCTTCTAGGGTTGCATCGTCTTGAGCCAACGGTTGTAGTTTAGATATCTTGTCTGAAATATTATCTATGTTATCTAGACACATCGGCGATAAAATTAATGAGTAACTATTTGCATAGGTTACTGATTTAATTCTTACCAGTGCCAGTTGGTGCAAAAGAAGAACGCTTTATTGTGCCTTTTTCTGTCATTTCTGTGAACAGAATTAAGATTTAAATCAATGTTTTTGAATAGCGAAATGTTTATATTCCTTATGGGCGTTATGAAAGAAGACACATACATCTATAGAGAAGATAGGACAAAAGGTTTATGAAATTACCAGCAATCCTAGGATCAGTCTCCCCTTGAACAGAAGTGGGACGCTGCCACCACGGCTTGCGGATGACAGTGCGCAGAACGCTGTCGTCTGGACACTTCACGTTCAGGAAGTTGTCGAATCTATCGCAAATAATAAATAAGGATTGAAAAACCTTAAAATTATCAAACCTGCCATAACTTCTGTTCTGTTGTATTGATGTAAATACAACAGAACAGAAGACGAAGAAGAAATGCAATAGATCAAAGCTGAATGATTTAAATTAGCAGCAAAAGTATGAAGACACCAGTTTGAATATTAAGAAGAACTGACGTGATTTTGTTGAAGAACACGTATTTTATGAGATGGTGCCTGGTCTCGCGGTGTTGCATGAGTCCGCACAATACATACACACCGTCCATTTGGTGTACGAAGTTCATATCCTGGGAGGAGAAAGAGACGTAATTTTGAGATGGATATTATTATGTATGTTGAAGGAAAATAAACGAGCTGAGTCGGGCCAGCGATTGTAAGTTACCGTCTCCTATAGATATCTCACCTCACTAAAATATTGCAATAATAATATGACGATGCGCTGCAAAAGACTTAAGTGAAGTGCTGCCTCTGTTGCCCTTCAAACAAGCATTGCTGCTTTGCGACAGAAATAGGTAAGAGGGTGATGGTACCTCCCCAGGCGATCCTGCACACCAGGGTCTACTGCAGATACAAGTAATAAATAGAGAAAAGAAGAAGAGAAATCAACATAATAGAGTTATAGGTAAAGAAATACAGTCGGAAGACCAAACTAATGCTTACCGGTGACACTAAATCAAACAGCAAACACTCTCTGACAATACAATGCTCTAACACATCACAAAGTGCAGATTCATCTAGGAAAGTCCACAGCAGGTCTAGGAGAGTACACAGGCGAGGTTGAGGTTGTCCTATAAACTTGGCTGCTATACCAACCTGAAATTACAGTTGTTTTTATACCCTGACCAGGAAAGTAAAAACTCTGGTACTTTTATAATCAATTTAATCGATATTAATAAAATAGTTTCAATTTCGCAATATGTCAAGGGTAGGGTTTACATTTCTGGCCTTTCTACATCGTTTTTATTAGTGTAATTTCTTTAAAATATTATTGGGAAGACGCTAAATTAAAGTTTTTTTTTAAATTTATTCTGCCAAGTAGAGTGTATTCCGTTGCATAAAATTACTAGCACATCAGAAATATCACTGTTGCATTAATGATGTTGAGAATTGGGACTGCCTTTAATTAGAAGATGCTGAGATAATATTTTAAAATTTAATATTAGAGATAGAATGTACTAACATAGTTTTCATCCCTTGCTTTTACATAAAACTCCAAGGCAAAGAGGTCCGGATTTATGCCTCTACTCTTCACTCCTAGAGCTCCTCTAAAGCGTGGCAACAGCTCTGACACCACCACGTATGAGAGTCGGAGAGCCCCGCCAAGTTCTATCACCACCATCCGAGCGATGGACATCAGGAATGCCTATTGACAGAACAGCAGTATATGAGGGAAGTTTACGTAAAATAGCGTTCTTGAAGGTTCTATAAGATTAAGGTCCAACATGTGTAGCATTCTTTTTGGGGTTATATACCATATCTTTAATATTACGTACACTATCTTCTAGATTGCGTGGTTTCGGCATGAACAGATATGATATATGTTTACCTTGATAACGTCTTTGTAGGGAGAACTAGGAAATAAAATGCTACGCAGTAGTGCTACGGATGATAATGTTTCATTTAAAAGAGTGATGTTACATACTTTTCTAGACATCTTTTTCGTGTCATTAGTCTGGACGTCGGAAATAGAGTGGGGAGATGGGCGAGGGCTGTACACAGAGTTGGAACTGTGGATGCGCAGTGCCACCTCCTCTTCAGTTCCTTTAGATATCTCGGATTTGGCCTGAAATATTTTATTTTACATTATGCAATACGTAATGGCCCAAACACATTTTTAGGATTCCATTGTTCATAAACACTTACACTAGGGTGCTCGCACTTTTGGACATAATGTCATTAAACCCTTAAACACTTTGCATAGCAGTTATTACCGACTTAGAATAAGGAAGTCATCGTGAGTTTATAATTTTGTCTTACTTATTTTGTCTACTCTTTTTATTATCTATGCCTATTCCTGGACAGTGATGACATAATTGTTTTCTGCCGGTCCACTTGTACCTTTACCTAGTAGACCCAGTACGTACCATTGATGGTATGACTGGCACTGATCTGTCCCACTAGTACAGTCGATCACACAAGTCAACCTTTTCAAAACGTCAAAATTTGTGAATCTGAAATTTTGAATTTGTAATTTTTACTGGGTGACGGTAAAAGTTGTCCGGAAGCTGTTGTTTAGTTGGCGACGATTGATCTCCATTATTTGACAAGTTTATTTCAAAAATATGACAAAAGCCTTAAACTAAGTTACAAATAAAAATACTAATGAAATTTATGTAAAATATCTTAATGTAAATCCGAACAGAGTTTATTCCATTTCAAAAGTTAATGTCTAGTGTTTTTTTAGGCTGGGTGAAATATATTATATCGAGTAACTTTTCTATCTGACCTGATGTTCCACTATAAGTACCCAAATCTTACTTTACTGCTCTTGGCGGTGAGAGTAGGCTTCAAGTCTGACAGTCGGGCCAGCTCGTCGAGCAGAGCGTCTAAAGACTTGAACAGCAATGCGGCGCGAACGCATTCCTTTGATGGCGCTGCTTGGAGAGGCGCGAAGCCTTCCACTGGAAACCTAGGGACGTTCATAAATAGTAGTGGGTCCACAGGTCGCAAACCATAGATGGCCTTTACCTATTGCAACCTATTGATACACAAATAAATAATAAATATTGAAACAACAATATCAACACCAACAACCTCCCTTTATCAAAAAAATGAGGCGGAAGATGAGTTGAAGATCTGCCAGTGTTTGGGCTATTAGGTGAGGCATGGCGATGAGACATGAAGGCAAGGAAAGTTGACTTTATGGGAAAATAGTCATTTTGTGAATAAACTTTTCGGGAAGTTGACTAAACTTTTGGGAAGTGAACTTTTTGGGAAAGTAGACCAAATTAACTTAAACGTAGTATTTATTTAAATGTATATCAATTCATTACGTCAGAATAACAAACAAATAAACAGTATACACAAACTTATGACTAAAAAAGCTTACCAGCCGAATTTTATACTTTTAAATAAGTATTATAATTTTAATATGAGTTCAACTAACACAGTGCACATTTTCCAATCAAATACTTACACAAAAGGCACATGTCCGAAGTTAGCGTAAAGGTGTTCTTGCATAGCCAATGAGACAGCCGGGAAGTAGGCCAGACCGGATCCATGCGCTACCTTGTCGAAAGCCATACCCATCGACACACCGTTCCTAGAGCATTATTAATGAAATCCTTACTTGCTGGCAGACGAATATTAAATCAAAATAATTATTAGTTAGAGAAATATTCGTCGATGTATTGTCGTCGGTAAGTAATTTTAAGTTTACTGCTCTACTGCGTTATATTTCATCTTTTTTCTATACCTCTAGTTGATCTCATCGTCCTTTACCTTTTGAGATTGAAGTTAACCGTGGGATTAGTCGGGTGACTAAAACATCACAATATGTAAGCTAACGCTATATGTAAGCTGTGATAATAATTTATCAAAAATAATTGCAATGATTTTGGATTTAATTTCGTTGACGAGAACACTCTTTCTACAATTAGAAATCTGAAACCATATGTACTGCGTCTATTTGGAGAATTTTAAGAAAGTTTTAAGTAATCCAGTTTATCCCAGATATTATTTTCACTAACTAACCCCTAAGGAACCCCTAGCACACAATTACCTACAATGTATATCTTTGAAACCTGTAATACTCCAAGGTGCCTTTATCCAAATCGATGCAGGATCCAATGACGTCGCCGGGCAGCCATGCGTTGCCATAAGGCGTGGTGGCCACGTTCCACTTGCGGACCCTGCCACCATCGTATGCGTACGAGTGGGCCGTGTCTCCTACTCCTGTGTCCATGGAGAACACGCAAGATGATGTGCACCAGCCGATCTGCATCATAGAATGCTACTTTTGAATTTGTAAATCATGATTTACCAGAAAAAAGGAACTTCGAAGGAGAAAACCATTTTAAAATTATAGAGTTTTATGAGTATGGAAACATAGCCTGCCAATTGGCGCATGCGCTGTGAGCGTCTCTACTTACATTTAGTCGGAAAATGTCAAAAGTATAAAACTTGTCAAAATTATCTAGGTAGGTATATAGGTTTGCCCAAACACTTGACTAGCTGGCAGTGCTCATCATTTTAGAGGAGAGGGCGCTAAAAGTCCGATTTCTGTGGCTTAAAACTTTAACAAGGTATAGATACAAACTTCTGCAGATCTCTTTGCCGTCCACCTGCACGAAGGATGATTTATTTGAGGCCAATCAGAGGGCAATTGACGTGACTGATGCTTTCTAGTCAGGCAAAATATAGGAGCTCAACTCGCGATGCCATTGACTCAACAGAAGGAGAAGAACCAGCCATTACCTGCATGATACCCTTAGTCCCAAGTTGCACCTCGTACATCCACTTGCCACCATACACGCACGCTGTCGCCCTGATCGTCGCGAAGCTGGATAGACCCTGCACGCTGACTCGCTCGTCTCCCACCAAGACCAGTCGTCCAGTGCCTTATTAAATAATACTGAATCAACCACAACAGTTTCAAAAAGCAAACTTTCACGTCTGTGTAGGAGCGGAGGGTTTGGGGAGAAAGTGACCATTTTGAACCTGTAGGGGAATTCTGAGTTGTTGAGTTGGCGTATGTATGTTATGAAGTGGAGACTCAAAAGAACTTATGTGAGAGACACCCTATCGGTACACCGATGATAAAGAAGGGTCATTCGGAGAGGCATGCTTATGTACAGGAGACGAATATAAATGGAATAATAGATTATATTAAAATTGTGTGTCAAATACACTGGATAAGTATCAGGTTCGAACATAGAGGTTTAAACCTTTTACGGTGCATGGATCATGGGATCATGCAACAAGGTATAAGAAAGGTGATAAGCTGACGTAATATATAGCTGACGTAAATATATACCTGCAGGCAGCATTTACCTGTGGAAGCATCGAAGACCACTATTTTCGGTCCCACGCGACCAGGCCTTTCATCTGTGGTATCTGTTGTCTGAAATACATGATTTCAGATATCATTATCTATCAGTCGTATATGCGTACGAATCCGGATGTCGGCTGCTATTGTACAACAGCAGTTGTTAGGCCATATCAGAGGCCAAACGACAAGAATTTAATTTAGATATCTACTAGATAGTTTTGGGCAGTTAGGCTGGGACTACACAACGACGGTTCCAGCGATAGTTCGTTTCAGGAACTCCTACCGGACGTGTAGTCTACTGCATTCAAACTCATGCGTTGCGCTTAAGCCCCGCGCTAGCCGGTTCCAAATGGAACCGCGGTACGTGTAGTCGACAGCGCATTTTTGTTTGAGTTTAAACGAAGCACCGGTTCCATGGAACCAACCGATACTGGAACCATCGTAGGCACGTCGTTGTGTAGTCCAAGCATTTGGTGTTAAAGTTAAAAGGAAGCTTACTTCTGGTGGCGCCGGTATACTATTATGCCTTTTCCCAGATTTATTCTTTTGGCTGGCCATTTTAGCTTCTAGCGATTTCGTTAAATTATCGCGTATGTGACTGACATAACGACTCCTTCTGAAAAATAATCATTGACGTACGTATACATAATCTAGGTAGGATAACATTTAATTAGAATCGCGCGAATCGTTGCCATATTGCTTCATTTTGTCCGAGCGAAAACTCTTATTAGACATTAATTCATTCATTATTATGAGTGAATAAGTTGACATGATAATTTGCCGTTGACACATAATAAGCTTTGGCGAAATGCTAAACTACTGCGACGACAAGTTGCTAGGAAAAAGTCGGGAAAATGTTGGAAATAATCGGGAAAGATTTGGAATAATCAAACCAATTTTGACGTTTGTGGGAATAATTCGAAAAATTGTTGGGATAAGTTCGGAAAAGTCCGGAAAAGGTTAGGAAATGTTGGCAAAAGTCGGGAAAATATTTGGAGTAGTCGGGAAATGGAATTGAATTAGTTTCGGCAGCGTCTAATTATACTTTCTTTATAGGTTAGTTATTTATAACTATAGTTATTTTATATACCTAACACATAAGTGTTAAAATGCTCCCCTCCTACGATTATTATCTTACTGGTTGTGTTTGTCCGTATTATCCTTCATCACCATGTCATTGCCGAAGATCCTGCGCACTGTCTCGTGAACCTCGCTCTTTTCAGCTGAACTGCTGCAGACCCCAAACATCGAGCGGAGGACGTTCATCATTACCAGGTCCTTGGGGCACACCTGGAGATATTCAAATGTAGAACTTATCTAGGTACCATTAACCATAGCCCTATAGTCTCGGGCGAAGAATAGAGCTCCGTTGTCCAGCTCGTTGAATGAGGCGACTAAAAGGAAATATTAGGATCGCAGGACATTGAGATGGTTGACCCTGGGGAAGGTAGTGGCGTGCTATCGTCGCACGATACTGTGACGAGAGGTACCGAACGTCTGCGGCCAGCCTAACTTTCGGTTTCTTGATTAGGTTTCCGAACCAGGAATTCAGATTTCGAATTCCGTTAGCCTAGCGCAGAAATTCGTTTTTTCATATGGAATTTATTATGGCAGTATACAGAGTGACAGCATAATGAATGCACGCCAAGATGTATCACGATAAATGTATTTTTCTCCATATATCTAATAAAAATTAATTCCCCGAAGAAGAACAAATAGCGGATATACACTGGCATGGGTATTTTTCAATGCCAAATAATAAAATTTCTGCCTCACACATTGTAATTGCGGGAAAATAGCCACGGCGCGGTTCTGAATGGAAATTTCCGTTCGTGTGCGGCGACGCACACAAACTGTATGCGATTGCTGCATTCGGGATGACGTTATTTGGAACGCAGAGGTCGCATTCACTTTGTATGTGCCGTGCCGCACACGAACGGAAATTTCCGTTCAGAATCACTCGAAACGCCGTACCTAGCTGACGTAAATGTTCTCTTCACGCCTTTTTTCGCAAAATGTGTGAATCAGATAATTTAATAATTGCGGTCGAAAAAATACCGTGCCTGTGGGATATCAATGATGCAGATTACCACAACCGGGATTTAAAGGACTTAGCCTGGGAGCAAGTGTGTAAAATGGACTCTCCTTTATTCTCTGCATATTTTATGGATTATCCAATATAATTTATCCAATGAAAATGAAATGAAAAGAAAATGAAAAATGAAAATAAAAAGTTTATTCATTTATTACAAGGCACAAAAATGGCAAGGCACTGTATCTTGGAAGTCGGGACTCCGTCGTTTTCTCCGTGCAAGCATATGACAATTTAAAACATTACATTAGTGTAACTATATTCTAAACCTAAAAGGAATTTGGAACAAGTTAATCAAAAGGAATTTAGGAAAGATAATGTTTAAGAGTGTGTGAGAGTGAGGGGTGTGTTAGGTTGTGTGGGAGTGTGTAATAATGTAAGTGTGCATCTGTAGTGTAGGGTGAGTGGGTATATGAGTGTGTGAAGTTGAGTGTTAATTAATAACGAGCCTGAAGAACATAATGAGTTTAATATGTAAAATTATATGTTATATGAGTAGAGCCTCAGTTTTGTCGTAATCTAAAGAGAGTAGCCATCTATTAAGTTTGGTTTTACAATTATGTAACGAATAACGATGTATCCCATTTTTCTTCTTCAGGTACAACAAAAATGCAATATCAATTAATTCTTCGTCATCCATCTTGCCGTGCGTTCACTTAGATGTCACTCTGCGTACTGGCAGTAGAAACTCCGTATTAATAAAAACGTATGTCTGCGCTAGGCTCACTGAATTCTGAATCTGAATTTCTGATTCGGAAACCCAATAAGGAAACCGGACGTCTGCTGCGCCCAACCTTGTACAACTAAGATTTTCTCCCATTAAAAAAAGAGAGGTACCTACTATTGAAGTGGAACTGGGCAGGCCACGTATGCCGCAAACATCCGGAAAGGTAGGCAAATATCGCCATGCACTGGGTGCCACAAGACGGACAGCGGCGCCGAGGCAGACCCAGGCGTAGGTGGAAGGACGATATCGACCACTTCCAAAAAGGATGATATAAGGACGCCGAGGATAGGGAAAAATGGAAAGGAGGAGGGGAGGCCTTTGCCCAGCAGTGGGACAGCTTATAGGCTATAAAAAAACAATTAACTAGGGGAATTCAGAACTATTATCCAATACACAGTTACCGGACTGTGTCAGCAGTAGGTATGTTTTGTTCATTAATTTTCATGTGTTCTACGCACTTTTAAAAGGCGTAAAATTTGGATTCAAGTCTCTGCGCACTTTCAGGCTCTATTAAAAACAATGAGATAAAAAAAATACCCGTTCAATTATTGTGGCGATTGTTACCTGTAATAAAATCGAACCCTTTTTTAGAATTCGACGAAGTAGCCCGTTTACTTCATAAATATATTTAAATTAATACAAAACACGAAGCAAAACACCCTCGAAAAATTCGTAATAAATGCGGATGTCATAAATTCTGTCGGAAAACGTCAAATGGAAAGAAAGGTTTTGTGTAATTGTTTCATTTTAAATTAATGGAAACTCGGTGGAATCCACAGAGATTTGTAAATTTTTCGCGAGCGCATTTATAACCTGTGACTCTACCGTTCCGTGACATTCGTGGAGGAACGAACGAAAACACGCCCAGGCCAGGGTAGGGAGACTATTTTTTCTTTCATCCAAGGTGACATTGCTCTAAGCACAGATCATTGATGATAACCTTGAAATTAGTAAATACTTATACTAAACTGTACTGTTACGTTTACTGTACTGTGATAAACACTTTCCTCTGTGGCTCTAACTACGCCATAGCTACAAAAAGAATTATATTTTTTTAGATCTATGATTGTCATGTCTTACAATAGTTATTATTCTGGGTTTATTACAGGAAGTTTTTAAGTACTCATTTTTACATTCAGGGTTCCGTAAAGCGCATCCGGTGCTCCGTGTGTGTGACCCGAATAAAACTCGCATCGGGGACACAGTTCAAACACGAATTAATTGCCCACTCCCATTCCCGTTCTTTGTTGTGTGAATTCGGGAAGCGAAATCCACACAGAAATGAATACTACAGTGTGACCTCTATAATTCGAATCTCAAGGGTAGATATTATTAATTCGTGTTAACGAGGTTACGAAATATGGGGGTTGTTCGTGTACATTAAGGTTGGTTGGGTAAAATTACTTTAATGATTTGTAGATTTATGGCCCTATTTCACGAAACCTTTTTAATTACAAGGCTTTTCTCTCTATCCTACTCCACCGGTATAGTCCCGTCTTCCTGGAAGGTAGCCCTCGTCCACCCGATACCCAAAAAGGGTGACCGCACTGACCCGACTAACTATAGGCCGATAGCGATTACCTCCCTGCTCTCTAAGGTGATGGAGCGAGTGATTAATAACAAGCTCCTCAGGTATCTGGAGGATCATCTGCTGATTAGCGACCGTCAATACGGCTTCCGTCATGGTCGGTCAGCGGGTGATCTTCTAGTATATCTTACTCACCGCTGGGCTGAAGCTATAGAGAGCAAGGGAGAGGCTTTGGCTGTCAGCCTAGATATCGCGAAGGCCTTCGATCGGGTCTGGCATAGGGCACTTCTGGAGAAGTTACCATCCTATGGGCTACCCGAGGGTTTGTGTGACTGGGTGACCAGCTTTCTGTCCGGGCGAAGCATTAAAGTCGCTGTCGACGGTTGCTGCTCGGACACTAAGCCTATTAACGCTGGCGTACCTCAAGGTTCCGTGCTATCGCCCACGCTGTTCCTCCTGCATATCAATGATATGCTGCAAATTGACGGCATTCATTGCTATGCGGACGACAGCACGGGTGATGCTCACTACAAGGGCCATACCACATTCCCTCGGTCACTTGTGGAGGAGGGTAGAACCAGACTTGTGTCCGAAATCGAGAACTCTTTAGAGCAGATCTCTGATTGGGGTAGACTAAATCTAGTCCAATTCAACCGCATGAAGACACAAGTCTGCGCCTTCACTGCAAAAAAAAACCATTTGTCATGGCGCCTCAATTCCAGGGCACTCTCCTGACTATTTCCAATAGCATAGGAATCCTCGGCGTCGACATTTCGAGTGACGTGTAGTTCCGGAGTCACTTGGAAAGCAAGGCTAATTTGGCCTTCAGAAAGCTCGGTGTGCTGAATAAAGCAAAGCGGTACTTCACGCCCGGCCAGAGGCTAACGCTTTATAAAGCGCAAGTAAGGCCGCATATGGAGTACTGCTCTCATCTCTGGGCCGGCGCACCCGAATACCAGCTTCATCCACTTGACTCCGTGCAAAGGCGCGCTACTCGAATTGTTGACGATTCCGTGCTCACGAGCCATTTAGAGCCTCTCAGTTTAAGAAGAGACATCGGCTCTCTCTGCGTCTTCTATCGCGTATATAATGGGGAGTGCTCTTCGGAACTATTTGACCTGGTGCCATCTTCTACTTTCTTGAATCGCACCACTCGTCGGCGGCTCAATTTTCATCCGCACTTTCTAAAGCCTTGGGTGTCTACCACGACCCGTTTTACACGAACGTTTCTACCACGCACCTGTAAAATGTGGAACTCTCTCCCACCCGACGTTTTCCCGCAGCGCTATGACATGGGATGCTTCAAAAAGAACGTTAAAAAGTCATCTCCCTCCACGGCCGGCAACACACAAGCAATACCCCTGATATTGCACGTGTCTCTAGGCGACGGTGACTACTTACCATCAGGTGGCCCGTCTGCCGGTTAGTCGTAGCTAATTTATAAAAAAAAAAAAAAATTACAAGCCTTAAAATGGCACCACGCTATGGGGACTTCTATTAGTGTTGCCATTTTTGCTTGCAATTACTAGGATTGTTGTTTGAGCCTGATGGTAGGTAAGGGGCCATCTAAATTACGTCACACGTTAAGGGAGGGGGTCAACAAAGTGTGACAACGTGTGACAAGGGAGTCATAAGCTTCGTGACGTCAAATGCGTAAATCTAAAAGAAGTCATAAATAATATAAATGGTTTCAAAGTCCATGGACACAAGAATAAGAATAGTTTATTTGTGCGGTAAGATTACAAAGAATTCATAGTCCATACACCAGTAAGAACTTAAGCATAGGTTATATTAAACTAAATAAAATTAGTGAGCAACAAGTTAGTTTACAATAAACGCTGACCTCCGAACTATGAAGTTCCTGTATCTCGGAGGACAGCTCTCTTCTGTGACCAGTGAAAATGAACATGTAACAGAACATGGGAAAATATAAAACTTAAAAAAATTATTAAATGCTGTATCGTTCATTATTAAATAGAAATTAATAAAAAAAAATAGAAGTGCTGTTTTAATTTCTATAAGTTTTATAATTTCTAAATTTAAAATTGAAAATATGTGACGTCACACCAGGGGGGTCACACAAATGTGACCACCTGTGACAAGGGGGTCCAAAAATCATGAAATACCTACTACTACAGTAAAGTTAGCAGCAATGCAAGCAAGTTCCAGTTTGATGGGTAAGGAAGCGTAAGTACCGGCACATGAGGCACTCCATCAGTCCTCAAGGTTAGCAGCGTATCGGAAATCCTACTATAAAAAAGTTATAATAGCATTATACGAGATAGTTAGTCTAGTAAACAACTTTGACGAAAGAAAAAATAATCTTGCTGCCCTAATGGATACCTAGGTAATGAAATGAATGTTAAGTATTTTGTGATGGGATGACGTGAGATAGATAGAAATAGATAGAAACACTGTATTGTACACAAAATCAGGATAAGTAAAAACAACGATATGTACAAAGGCCTTTATCGCTTAAAGCGATCTCTTCCAGGCAACCTCTGAAGTTAATTGGACATTAAAGAGATTAGCGATAGTGTAGTGGAAGAAAGAAAAGGTTACTATGACTTAATATACAGTAAAGGTAGGACGTGAGGTACTGTCTGTGAGACCATACGGTGACCCCGAACGATAAACATTAGCTCCCCATAGGGGCTGCGTTCGCTCCTTCATGGTAAACAACATAAAAAGTTATTATAGCTTTTGACAAAACAAATACCATCTCAGGCGTCTGTTGACATACCAAAAACACGAAAATAAGGATAAAAAACTAGGCCTCGGGCATGCCACAGGGTTCCTTCCTGTAAACAATTTTATCGCCTTCCAGGGATTATTGCTGGGCCTAACTTTGACTAATTTCTTTGTTTACCCCAACATCTAGCTGGCTAGACAGGTTTCGGATGATCCAGACGAGGTTGAGGAAAAGTTTCGGAATGTTATGAGAAAATATTTCATATAAATGATCTTATTATGTTTTGGGAATATCATTTTGTATGTAATGTTAAGATCTTGTATGTGGAAGAGCGTCGGTGGCCTAGTGGCTAGGACGCCGCACTCCCATGCGGGAGGTCCGGGTTCGAATGAGTTTTTCCGATTTTTTCGAAGACTTACGCACATTTACCGATTTACCGACTGCTCTAACGGTGAAGGAAAACATCGTGAGGAAACCTGCATGCCTGAGGAAATTAAAAGTTTTCGAAGGTGTGTGAAATCCAGCAATCAGCACTGGGGCCGCTCGGTGGATGGCCCGTCCCCCTTGTGCGAGGGGAGTCCTGTGCCCCAACAGTGGGGATATTAAAAGGCTGATGATGATGATGTGGAAAATGTTGCGAAGTCGTAAGAGCAAAAATAACATGAACAAACTTGTAGGTAGGCAATATACCTAAATGAAGAGTCCATGGGAAAAATGCCTATATAAATACAATTTCATAAATATCAATTATTATTCAAAATTAAATGTACGACGGATCCGGGCAGTGCATAAACATCTTTAAGCGGTAATCACAGTGATGCATTGATGCAAGAATTTGCCACTTTGTATGAAATAAAAGCCACGACTGTGTATAATCTGCATGTAAACATACCTACTTCTCAAGTCATATGACTAAGTATATTTATTTAATCGTATGGCATTTAATTCTAACAGAAGATCCCATACCTAACTCTGACACTTTCAGTTTCCGATAAAAAGTGACATAATGTTACATCGTAACAAAAATACAAAAACAAACACCTCGACCTCGACCTCACTGCTCACTCGTGTGAAAAATTTGTTTGCGAACAACAGGTATCTTTGCCCAGATGGAGTCTCTCTAGATGCGACCTCAGCGTATCGGCACCGAAACACGAAGCGCCGCCATTCGTGCTGGATGTCGTATAACACCTGATATTAAGACCTCCACGATCGACAATGATCGGTGGTATTGATCAACATCGATAATAGACCGTTTAACGTCGATCATTGTGTGCTTGTAATAGCACACAATGATAGCACACAAACCGATCTGCCATCAACTGAGCATTGATCCGACGTCAATCGTGCGATTGTCGATGGATCGATGAAAATATTCGGCTTTGGTTGACTGATCGCAACAACTAGCAAAAGGTTGATCAGTTGATGCATCATTAATGATACTTATTTGGGGAAGGCAATGGCAAACCACCCCATTAAATCTGCCACGATAGTTGTTCTATTTGATTAATTCCTTAGAATGATCACGACCCTCAGCAATGAGGAATACGATTTAGAAGACGAAAAATGATACTTACTCAATGATGATTACTCTAGTAAGTATGTCATTATAACACCAACTTTTTTTATTTTGATTTTTTTTATCTGTTTTCCTTAACTTATATATATATATTATAAGATTTATCTATGATCTCAGCGATCGATCGCACAACTGTCGATCCAGAAACAAAGGTCCAAATCCTGCCACTTTGCAGATAACTCGGTGGCACTTCCTTGTGAGGGCCTATGGACACGTAGAATTAAATCATTATTGTCATTCGACCCAAAAAATACAACCATATATTTTACTGGACAAATTGGATGCCTTTGGCGGTCTTTGAAATTAATCCTATGTATTAGGTATTATTAATAGCTTAGGTATTTTAGTGTTATTTTGGTATCCCTTCTTTATTCAATAAACAATGTCCAATGTATACGGGCGTTTACTCTTTTCCAAGCTGAAAAGCTTTGGGCGCCAGAAGTGCGTGAATACACATACAAAGTTACAAGTTAGTGTACAGTCAAATAGATTTTGAGTTACAAGGGGGACGAAAATGGCTCGAAATGGTTCCTGTAATTATAACACACGTCTCAGTGCGTCGTCGCCCTTTTTTAACTTGGCGGTTCCGTAGACATTTATGACGACATTACTTGTAAAACATAAACGAGTTATTTAGCAATAACGCCGGGCCTACGGGAGCCACAAAATTGAAATCGTGCAATAAAAGCTAGCAATCGTATAGCGGCGGAAATTATACCTATATAGAATATTGTAGAGAGGGCAATAAAGTCTGGAAATTTAGCTATTACAATGAGCTAACCATGTCGAAGTGTGTGGCGTCACTAATTGCACAGATGGTGTTTATAGCTTACTAATGCTGGAATAAATGATTCTTATATCACAGCTATAGTTTAGTTATACATAGAGTTACGAGTGCAACACTAAAATTGGGAGAATTTAATTGGAATAGTTTTTAGACATGTGTGCCTGTCTGTCTGCTTGTATACCTAAGTCACAAATTACAAATGGCGTCGCCCGGTGTCTGAAAAAATCTGAATGATCAGTTACTTTGTGAAACAGAACTCGACAAAATTATAGTATAGATAAGTACCTAGTTAATAAATTAAACTCTTTTATTTACGAGTACATATTTACAACTTAAAATTATTTATATTGTAATTACAGAAGGAAAACATAATATACAAGAGAATAGAAAAGAAAATTAAATGTTACTTATAAAATGTCTTAAATTAGACCCGTGTGGTAGGGTACCAAGGATGCTGGCGGCGTTGCCTCGCTGGATCGCTCTGCTGATCCTTTGGGCGAGATAGCCGCCAGCCCTTGGGTCCTTCGTCGCATCAAATATACTTGGCCAGCTCTCGGAACAGTGACCAAGCTCCAGGGCCCCAAGGACCAAGTACCTAGTTTATTTGGAATGTATAAATTGACCGCAAACTATAAATTTTTTATCGAACGGGTACGAAACCCTATCATGTGCGTGCCCGACACGCTCTTGGCCGGTTTATGATGAAATAATAGGTATGCTTTAATCCACAGATTACGCCATTTGTGTATGTAAGTGGCTACACATATTCTTGTCTAAGTTTGTAACAGTTTGTAACATATTTTCACAATAAAAAGTTCATAATATTGTATTTCCCCCGATATCCTATAAAATAGAGGCCATGGCATGACCTATTAAAATGACTAGCAATTCCGCAGGGAGTACATACAACGGTGACCTCACTTCCCGTTATTAACTGCGACGTAGCAGGCTTTTGCATACCAACGTGAATATAGGTCCGATAGTGATCTCCGATATCCTGATATATTAAGGCCTGCATATCGAAATTTGAAACAACCACATCCCTATTTACCGATCGTACCGTACATTGTCTTTTAGAGAGAATAATTCAGACACATGATAGGTATATTTCGTTATAATACACAAACACACACACACACACACACACACACACACACACACACACACACACACACAGAATAGTGTTGGATTTTATATGGATTTATATGGATTTTATATAAATAGTTCTAAATAGAAATAGTGTTGGATTTTTTTTCAAAACAACCGGGTTAGATTCCCAGACTGAGTACAGTTTTTTTTTAAAATGTATGAGTACAGTGTTTCTTGTTACTAAAATTGATGACATGGTTCCTAAGAACAGATCTTCGTATGTCTTATAGTTTCAGACTTTCCCATACTGACCGTTCTTAATGTTACAGCCTGTATAGTAAGGTTATGTAAATACTTATATGTATTATATTATATATTATCCTATTATTATTCTCCTTTATGTCCTTCTTTTGCTGTTATTTAAAAAAATATTAATGAGTGGAATCTGATTTGGCATACAAATATTTAAAGAACATCTACTATGTACAATTTATTCAGCTGTAAGATTTATTAAGCTGTAAGATTTATTAAGCTGTAAGATTTATTAAGCTGTAAGATTTATTAAGCTGTAAGATTTATTAAGCTGTAAGATTTATTAAGCTGTAAGATTTATTAAGCTGTAAGATTTATTAAGCTGTAAGATTTCCTGCAAAACAGATAAAATAAAATAAATAAATAATAATATGCTCAACGAATTTTAAATAAATGCAACTTTAAATACAAACAAACACACACCACCTTCATCAAACTTAATTTCTTTGTTTATTTATTTTTATAATATATTTGTTTAATATTATTTTTATTTACTGTACCTAATTGTTTGTGTGCGCTATTGGAAATAAATTATTTCTTTCTAAATTGCATTAGGGCAGAAATATGTTTCAATAAAAAGTATTTCACTTGACTACACCTTGCGATCGCTAATTGACAGTCCGCGATTCACATTTCTTCATTGACATCTTATTGAGCGATATTTACCTTTTTGCGAGATTATCCGATTTTATCCTACATTTTCGCAACTTTTCAGGGCGTTTTCCAAGGATCTGCTTTATCCCAGAATCACATGAGAATCTGGCCTGGAGTGTTTCGAGGTTCGAAGGCTATTTAGTAAGCGATATTTACTGAACTTTCGAAGGAATAGATTTGTTTTTTTTTCTGAGAAAAATATGTATTGAAAAGAACCATTCCACATACAATGGTTTAAGTATAGACTACTTGAATTTATGTAATATTTTTTTGATTTTTTCGTTTCGAATATTTTTCCGAAAATAAAATTTTCAAATCGATTCCCTCGATTGTTCAATAAATGTCGCTTAAACCAAATAGCCTTCGAACACTCGGTTTGTATAATTTACCGAGATAATATAGTATAGTCCTCTTACATCTCTCTTGAATTTATGTTTTACAACGAGACTACGTGTGATCTTTGATAAAGAGGAACTGAGTGTTTACAAAATCAAAGTGCTCGTAAAAATCGGCAAAATCTTGTTTAGAATTAAGAGTTAAACATCCGTAATTGAAATTGTGAAAGTTCTGGAAGATTGGCCTATCTTTGTAAACAAAGATATAAGTAAGAATTGATAACCTCCTCATTTTTTGAAATCGGTTGGTTTTGAATTGAAAAAAAATTGCTTGAAACGAATCGAATTGAAAAATTTAATCACGTATGTCTAATTGGACTGGATTATTGGGTTTCATTCAATGCTATAAGATTATTTCGATATACACATAAGTTTTCTTTTGCGTTATCAGTATTTCGATACAGGAGCGGATCCAAAAACATGAGGGAATTGGAAAAATAGCACTAAAAATGGTTAAGAGCGAGTCCAGCCTTAGTTCCTGCAGGTTTTTGAGTGTCATGGCCCTCTCTCCTCTTCTGGGCCCGCCCTATTTTTAGGGGGGGAAGTGATGGAAGGGACAACGCGAGATCACTATATTTAGTCCTTCTATACCCAAACTTATCAAAAATTTTAAACCGTAGAGAAGTAAGAGTCGATGGTAGAAATAAATAGATAAGTACTTATGGATTAACAAAATCGAAGGCGGGACTGAGGTCCGAGGAAAAGGACAGTAACTTTTCCGTCGTCGAGTTTATGTATAATATATTCATGAAGGGAAAGAATGATCAAAGTGACTTGAGGAGAACTGGAAGAAAAAATATTTTTAACTTGGAAAACTTGTAATAGGGTATTTGACAAGTATCAAATATTAAATACATTTCATAAAAATAAGAAAATAGACATAAATTGATGGTCAAATGTGAAAACAGAATTAAAATCCGTTGAAAAATAAAATAGCTACAGGCAATCAAAAATCAGACGGTAGAAAGAGACGTCAATAGATAATTTTGACGTCACTGTTATGTTGCGCCATACAAGCAGGTCCTTGGCTACATAATAAGGACTGTTTTGCTAGAAAGGTACAGAGCATCCCTCCACTACTAACTTTAACCATTAATATCTCTGATGTTAGTTGAGATATCGATAAATGGATTTCAGTTACATCTTCAGGATGTCCATGTAAGTTGATGCAATATTTTTTTTAAAGTCAAATACCCTATTGTTTACAAAAGCCACATCAGCAGTGATTTTATGTCAGGCAGAGTTTGCATGTGTAGCTTTTAAATTTCTTTTTTCTTCCAATAATTGTAGAAGGAGAATTATACTCAAGTGACTTTGATCATTCTTTCCCTGGACTCTTCATATGGTAATGTCGTCCACCAATGTTATTGCTAGCGTTAGTTGTTCCCACTACTCGATGGTATGTAGTTTTTAGAGATGTAGAGAGAGGCGAAAACTCATGTGGGAAATCAGTGGATGAGTCTTTACAGAAAGATACAACACGTATTACATTACCTCTTCCCTACTCCCTGAAAAGTAGTCCTATTCCGAAACTCATACATGAAAATAATCTACACGAGCTTATAAACACGTGCCTTACACAGGTCATAGAGATGATGAGATGTGCTATGGAAGCAAGTGGAAAATACGAGTATAAGTTTAATATGGCGAGGGTTTTTATATTTCTGGTCAAGCTTTATTTGCCTACGTCACAGTATAAAGACACAATAAATATAATAAGAATAAAATTATAGTGGATTTTGAGGGCTACGTGTCGGACCTACGCCATATACCGGGTGTAACAAAACCCCCTATAGAGCCTAAAGGAAGGGTGTTCAGTATCCCGGACGCAACTTTCACTATGGGGCCAACTCTGAAATCGCAAAAACATTATCAGCTGTTTCATACATATCGGTCGTGTACGTATTGAGCTTTTGTACGGAACAGCTGATTTTGGCTCTATAGTGTAAGTTGTTCAGTTATGGATATATTCGGCTGTATATGGGGTTTTTGTTATAACCTGTAGAAACAAGTATTCTTTCAAATTGTGATTAAGGGTGTTATTACATGGGCGCGATCGATGTCGCATTGATGTCGGATCAATAGGAGATAATCCAATCAATGTTTTACCACTAGAGGCGCCACTAGCACAGAAAAAAACATTAAAAATAAACGACGTACGTGTACGACTTAAAGATGATTTTGTTCTCAACATAACATAACCTAAATTTATTGCTTTCAATCACAATAATTTGATAAATAAATAATGATTATTTTAATTAATATTGGATGATTTTACAAGATTTTTGGTTTAATAATCTTTAATTAGCACATAAAGTCAAATATCAACATGTAGATACGTACATTTCAGACTCGCGTCACGCTGTTTTAACAGATTTTTTAGCTCTATTTTGAAATGGCCATATGATGCCATGATATCATCACAATTTTAATATAGCTTTGAGAAATTAAATTAATCCAAATAACGAGAAATTTGTTATATCTTCAGAAATGACATTACGTTTTCTTTTCTGTTTACGATGTGTGCTCGTGGCTCCATCTACGCAACGCTTTATTAACGTTTTATGTCCTATTGTCAATCGATGACAGATGACAGAGGACAAAGAAACAAACAATAATCGACAATTAACGGTCTATAATCAATCCACCGATCTATGTCTACTCGTAATAACACCATCTCCTTGGTTCATTGGTCTGGTTCAAAAGCTTGTAAACACATACTGCCGCCCGCGCCACTTGGTTACAAAACAAAACGAATCGATACATTTACGAGGCGTATATTTAGATTCACTTTACTGCTCGCGACACGATATTGGTTTGTAAATCGGGAACGTTACCGTGTCCCGCTGGGAATTCAATGCTAAATAGCGAAGGTATCGGTCACTGAGATTTTCGAGATTTATTCGCTGTGATGTGAATTTGAACGAAACCTCTATTCTAAACATCTGTGTCTATGTGTCGAGCGAACATACGGATTAGGGTTATATGTACCATTGGGATGTGTCAGTATGGGGAACTCTGAAACTATAAGAGATAGAGAAAAACTGCATTTATAGATTTACAAAAAAACTCATACGCGACTCGCGAATCGAACCCGGACATTTTCAGAAAAAAAGTATGTTATTTTGTTACGAAAATTGATAGTTTAGAGTAAGGAATAAAAGTACCGTAACTATATGATATGCGGCAATATATAACTGGTCTAAATCTAAGTAACAAGACTACCGAAAATCAGTCGGAAATCTATACAAATAAGAATAAGAATAGTTTATTTGTAAATACAAATATACTTTATTGCACACCGGGGTCAAAAACAAAACATACAACATAAAGAGAGGTACAATACAATGTGCAGAAGGCGGCTTTGTCGCTTTAAGCGATATCGTCCAGGCAACGTTCCAGGAAATCTATATACGAGTACTTCTTCTTTCTTCAAATTCTGGCCTCCGTTGCAGCTAGTAGCTCCTGATTTTACGATTAGGCCAAACATAATCGAGCAGCGTATTCATATAATTGTAAGGTTCAAATGTACATTCAGCAGTATATTCAAATGTCACGAATGCACAAAACTTACGACGATAATCTCTAGGTTGCAGTGTTAAATTGGCTGAAAATCAATCATGCCAATTGGAACTCCATCTGAAATGCGAGACGGGGCCAATTCCGAGCGTCGTCGGCAGATCTCCGACTACGAGCGCGCTTCCTCGACTCAATTGTTTACGTGACACGAACCTAATTAAGTCGGAATGCGTACAGTCAACCACAGGTCAACCTACCCATAACGTCAAAATTGGAGTATCTAAAATCTCAGGTATAAGGTTGAGATTTAATTGAAGGTTTTTGACAGATGGTATACTACAGCTATGGAAAGATCTATGCTCGGAGTATCTCTGCTGGATCGAATCTGAAATGAGGACATCCGGCATATAACACAAAAGTTATCGACATATCTCATAAGATTAGCAAGCTGAAGTGGCAGTGGGCCGGTCACATCTGTCGCAGAACCGACATCCGCTGGGGAGACGATTTCTGGAGTGGAGACCGCGTTTGGGCAAACGTAGTGTGGGACGCCCCCCTGCCAGATGGAGCGATGATTTGCGCTGGCTGCGACTGGATGAGAAGAGCCGAAGATCGGGCTCAATGGCGCGCCCTGGGAGAGGCCTATGTCCAGCAGTGGACTAGAGTAGGCTGCTGCTGAAGATGACGATACTATAGCGTGTGATCATAGTAGGATTATTAAGTATCAGTGAAGTAGTACGAGTACAATTGAACTTCATTGTATTTTGAATTAATTCCCCTTATGATCCGAAATTCTAACTCGCAAAACCTGCATATGCATCTTAGATGGTGGCATGTATCTTTGCGAGTCGTTTCCATATTATTATGTTACACAACTCTAAATTATTATTTGGTCCTTCGAGCCGGATGGGATGGGGTATCCCGTGTGTTCTATTGGTTTATTCATAAGTTATATGTCGTTGTTGTCACATACATGGGCACATAGCTAAGATCCCCTTCATCCTCAATAGGAATTATATGGGGTGTAAAGTCCATTCTTTCAAATAATCTTGTTACACCCAGACGGAATGCGGGACTGCGGGTGTTTAACAAACGGAAGCAATCGGCAGACGGCATCATCTGTTGTCGCGGCGGCATTTGCAAACAGCGATACTATTTAAGCGAATGGACTTTAACAAAAACCCCTTATAGAACATTGGAAAATAATAAGTAATTCTAGTAATATTTAATAGTACAATCTATCTTATAGGTGGCAGGTACATATTTAACAGATGTCGACATCAAAAATAAGCTCCCTTTGATCGCGCTTTGAAGGTGATCGATGTGCGTGCGATCCGCGAGTAACAGTCCATTGCCTGTGTCAATATTTAGTTTTCGAACACGGCATTTCGTCATCGATGACTTCAACGATTTGAATCAAGAATCAAGAACATCTTGCAAAGAGATAAGTAATTAGTTATCACTTATTTAACCTCCGATCGACCGTGGAAGGGGTAACTATAAGTTTAACGCGTTTGTCTGCCACAGACAACCAATGATCGACCAACCAGCAATTTTATTGCTGATAGCGGCCCGTCCCGGCTTCGCACGGGCATTAAACATTACATTTAGATTTGTTAATTTTAACACATTCATAATAATAATATGATCTTAACTCCCCTCCCGTACCCCTGCCCGAGTAACGCCCTACAACGCATAAGTAGCCGAATGGAGTTTATTTTTTCAAAGTTTTAAACTCGTGATATCTTTTGAATGGAATGTCAGAATCGAATAATTCAAAAAGTAATATAAAGGTATTGAAGCAGTCTTAAATAATAAATCATTTATTTTGATAAGGTACAAATAAAGAGCTTTTTGTCTATGTCACTCAGGAAAAATGTAGCTTTCCAACAGTGAAAGAATTATTCAAATCTGTTCAGTAGTTTCGGAGCCTATTCAATTCAAACAAACAAACAAAAAATCAAACCTTTCCTCTTTATAATATTGGTATAGATTACAGGTTATATTGTTCCTATTTATAATTTGATCCGCTATAATCTACCTTGTTAAGGCATGCAATGTATTTTATTAACAAACATATTATATTATGTCCCTTTTAACTATTAATGCACTATAATTATGTCAAAATATTTATGAATGTATTGTCAGAATAAAAATTAGGATTATTTATTTGTATTTAGGTAGGCATTTATAGAATAAAAGCACTTTTCAACAAGCCAGTTACGTAGTTTCCAAGTAAACTCTGGTAAAGTATTAGTTTTAATGTCTGCTGGTAATGCGTTATAGATTTTTGCACACTTTGCCCTGGGAAGCGCTAAATCATTGGCATATCTAGAATACAATTTAAGGTGAGACTTTTTGAGTGAACATATTCAAAATATTTAACAGGAATCTTGTCAAAAGTGTTCTTAGCCGTGTCTGAAAAAAATTTGATCAGTAGTAGACCAAGATCTTGGAGTATGTTTGATGTCAGATGCGATCTCTGAATCGGTAACAGTTAGGCGTGGTTCTATTTTGAGCTCAAATGTTTAGGATCATTGTGCCTTTCCCACATGTGAAACCTTGAGAAACTGATGATGACCAGGTCAGTAAGAGAATCTCCGCAATGGTAAATCAAGGGCTTGAAGGAGCGAACGGCCGCCCCTAGAGAAGGGAGACTAAGAATGTTTTCTTTCATTCAAGGTTATTTATTATATAGTATATTTTCTTATGTGTGGTGTGGCTTATTTTCAGGATAACCCATATTAATTCACTTAGCTTAATTATAGGTAAGTTATAAAGAATTGCATTCAGTAGGCTGTACAAAGAAACATAAAAAAATACACAAGAAAGGGGTAGACTAGCTAGACAATAAAACACGTCCATATCCTGAAGAATGCACAATAACACGCCTATATGAGAACATTAATAACGCCTAACACAAATTCCGGGGAAAAATTTCAATAGCCTCCTAACAGACTCCTTACAATGGACGGTTAAAATGAACCGAACGAATCTAATATCAGTTCCTGTCCTTAAAACGCGATATAGCCTGTAATACTTCTGAAATGGCCTGGTTTTTCCGCACACAGAATCGCGAATAGTTTTCCATAAGCCGGCTGAGTTTGAAAGTCTCTTTTGTAATAGGAAAATTGTGCTGAAGCCTACGTCTTTCAGCTGGTAGGGTAAACCGCCCAGACAGCCCTGCCCTCCGGTAGCTACCCCTGATTTTCATTCATTCGAGGCAGTACGCCCGCGGCGGGTGAACGATTCCATATTTCACGCTCGCGCGTTGTCGTGTCAATCGCAAATAAACAATAGTTCAATATAGTCGCGTTTACCTTTCGTGGTTCGTGAGAACGCAGAAATCTCTATAAGGGTGAGTTTTAAAATCTAAGTTTTTTTGTCTTACTTTGTGATGGTTGCTAAGTCACGTGTTGGATAGAGACATAACCACAGTTTGGAAAATGAGCGTTTATTGTCAGAGTTTCTGAGAGTGAATGTGGGTTCGCTCTCTGAAAGTTAAATATTAATGTGGGCGTTAACTAGCTACTTAGTTAATATTTAATTAAAATATACGTCGAATACGCTGCGAGTTTTAACCAATTTAATATTTATTAAGAATTTCGCTATTTAAACAAATTAAAAAAAGGTTGAAAAAAATTCATGCTTCTTTATTTACGCTACGAATATTTGCTTTAGAATATTGTCCGTCTGTTAGATTATCTACTTAAATCTACAAATTTGTTTTTTTTTTCTAAAATATTAAATTTTATATAATTTTATAAATATACGGAGTAGATCACCTGCTTTTCCATATTTAAAACTCAATTACAATTATCTTAATTATAGGAACATTCCGCGTGGTCAGACTGCGCTATCGGATCCGATACACTAGGAATTTTTTTCTACTTGATCCGATCCATCTGACGACGAGGAACTGTTAACAAGACAAGCAAAGTTTTAGTTTTAATTTAACTATGTACAAAAAATAGTAATAACCTTTTATCAATAAACGTCTCATTAATAAAATATATACTAAACAAAGCTTATTTTGAAGAATTGATGTGATCATAAATCATACATAATCAAATGATGAACCTTTTTATTATAATAAGTCAATAAATATTGAATAATTTAATAATTACAAATCTTCTTCTTCAAAGTCGTGTTCCTCATTGCTGGGGGTCGTGATCATTCTAAGGAAATAATCACATAGAACGACTCTCGTGGCAGATTTAATGGGGTGGTTTGCCATTTCCTTCCCCATTTCACACACTGGTTATCTCAGTGTGCAGGTTTCCTCACGATGTTTTCCTTCACCGTCAGAGCAGTCGGTAAATGTACGTAAGCCTTTCGAAAAAACCAAAAACTCATTGGTACATGACATTGCATGATTTCGAACCCGGACCTCCCGCATGGGAGTCCGGCGTCCTAGCCACTGTGCCACTGACACTCCGAATAATTACAAATAATGTCAATTAATTAATAAATAATTATAAATAAACCTCGCCCTCGGGTTTTGAGTATTGAGTTTCGATGTACTGCTAACCTTGAGGATATACCGGATTTACCGGCTCTGCTTAAGGCGGCTCTTTTATGTTATTTCGCCGACTTCACATCATGTCACCTTTAGAACTCGAGTCTGACACTACCAATATGGAGTCAGACCAACTCGAGACCTTTGTCTAATTCGGATTGATTAGATTTAGGTGTTTTCACTCATAATTTTCCGTAATCATTTCATCAAAATCAGCCCATAGCCTAGTTGCGAGCACGGTCTGAAAGTGATCGTGCAGGTTAAGCGACGTTGGCGCGGTCGGTACGTGGATGGGTGACCGCTAGTGGCATATTTCATCTGAGCTCCTCCGTGCCTCGGAGAGTACGTCAAGCAGTCGATCTCGGTTGTTGTCGTTCGACAGCAGTCGTTAAGTCATGTCAGATGCCTACGGGCGGTCTGAACAACTCTGACAAATAGGTTGACCACTAACCATATGAAAAGCAAGCAAGCAAGCCCTCTGGTTACCAAGAAATTATGAGAGAAATCCACATGATGGGCGTAAAATAGAGAACCTTGTTTTGTTGTCGTTAAAAATTAGCTGTTTCTTTCATTAGGCGACGCGATGGTACCATAAATACATAGCTCGTACAAACATAAATCCAGGTAAATGAAATAAATAAATAAAAATCGGTAAATGAAATCATCAATAAATGGTTGATTCTCTGTTCGTTAATTCAATTCAATTCATTTATTCGCTAACAAACATACATTTGTGTCCGAAATCGTATATACAAAACAAATGGAGAAATATTACATTAGATGTCGAAAAAGTAATTGTATAAAATAGTGTATAGCAAGAGTATGTCAATAATGATAATAATTAATAATCAATTTCAGTCTAAATACAGTCAAATTAAATTAAATTTGACAGAATAATTATTCTGCGATATAACCTATTACAAAATAAGCTCCTTATATCGCCAATTAGCGATAGCATTTAAATACCAAATGTAAAGCATTAGAAGGCATAGCTTTTAAGCTCAAAAGCCCCGTGTAATTTGTGTGTAATGTTTCATAACGATCGTAAATATAAACCCAGTGTCATAATGCTCGAAACTAGAACCTAGAACCGAGAGAATACTGCTCTGATACGGAAAAAGGCAGCTAAGTGGTGTTTCTGGTTCTATGAAATTCCAGAAGACTTCAGAAATTTCAAAGTAGAATTAAGTACTTACTGTTGCTTTCTTCGTCCGTGCAGTCACTGAGGGGCCAGCTGAAAATCAGCGCTGTGGCTTGCCTCAGCATTATGCTGAGCTGGTGTACCCCTTTTGGCACTGTACCGCACCAGATGTTCTGTGCTGCATGTATTAAACTTTGTACACTTCTGTATTGTGTACTATATTCTGGTGTTTACAGCGCTAAATAAACGTTTTCAATTTCATTTTTTTACTGAAATCACAAAGAAATAATATACAATAATAAATAAATTCTTTATTCAGGCACACGTCCCAATATGTACAATTAGGTACAATTGTATGACAGTAATAAATTTAAATTACTTATACTTATATACGATCATTTACTTAGAAAATTTAAGTCATACATGTACAATGTATCGCGCCAGCGGTATCTGGGACGTCCGACCGGACGTCGTCCGTTAGGGCGTCCCACATACGCTCGTTTAGCGATGAAGTGGAGAAGGATTTGCGGGAGCTCCGGGCGCCTGACTGGCTCGAGACTGCGCAGGAGAGAGAGCGATGGCGCTCTTTGGTACAGGAGGCCAAGATCCACTTCGGGTCGCTGCGCCAGCGGAGTAATTAAGTAAGTATGTACAATGTATTGAATATGACCCTGATAATATCATTTTTACATTTAGAAATTCTGTCATTGAACGCAGCCCTCATTTTGCGTATAATCGCATAATAGTCGTCCATCCTGTTCTGGGCGAACATGCCTGACGCGCTACACCGCCACGGCAAGCCCATCATCGCTCTGAAATCATTGTTGTACTGAAAACCCATATGACACGTTTTTTGCCATTTTCTCCTTATATACTTACTTGAAAACCGGAATAAAATTCAACGCTTTTCAAGTTTAGCCTTCACAGACGGTTGGACAGACCCGCAATGTTTCTTGTTTAAAAAAAAATTAAATTTTAATCTATTGTTATTTAAATCACAAACGATCTCTGTATGTCAGTGCGACATTACTCATGCGCAGATACAAGGAGGGGATTTTGGCTGTAAAACTTGATCGATCGACGTAGGTTGTTAATCTAATATTATACTTAGGAAGGGTAATTAGCAGTATATAACGATGAGTAAATTATATCAACGATTCTTGTAAACAAATAATTAACGACGATTAAAAAAAATTGGTCAAAATGAATCCGCTCTTGACATGAACTTACAATTTATTTACCCCATGTTTCAGTATCACCATATACTGCCCGATAGCGTACAAATCTTTGTTCATTTAATAAATCAATCAATCATAAATTGTCATCAATAAAATAATCAATCATAATAAATTAGCAAAATAATAATAAAGGTAACAAAACAAACTTTTTACTGATATGTTTCAATTTAAAACATTACATAAGATTTAATTTTTATAGATAGAAACACTTTATTGTACACAAATACAGGAAAAGTAAAACTACAGGGATAGTAGCACGATATGTACAAAGGCGGCCTTATCGCTTAAAGCGATCTCTTCCAGGCAACCTCTGAAGTTAATTGGACATTAAAGAGATTAGCGACAGTGTAGTGTGAAGATATGAAAAAGGTTACTATTACTTAATACACAGTAAATTTAGGCGACTAACTAACACTTAATAAGCCGTATGATTTATTCCCAGAAGTGTCCAGCACGAAGGTTAGAGCAACTAGCTTAATTCAGAATGAAAGAGATTTCCGATAGGATAGGGATTAATCTCAGCAAGGTTCAGTACAGGGACGTATTCAGTGCGGCGAGGAGCGGGCGAAATGCCAGGGATACATTTTTTTTTACCACAGGAAGGTTGAAGGTTTTATTTTTTACATTCTTTCTTTTTTTGCGTAATAAATGATGCGAAAGTTCGGATGAATGTTTGGATGTTCTATGAATTCGTTGTTACCATATTTATTATTACGTTACGCGGTCAAAATATTGTGCATATGACATACACATTCCGGCAGTTAGATAAAAGAAACATTGTTTAAACATAAAAAAATATTGCTTGCTAAAAACTAAATCCCTAACTTGTCAAGTTTTCACACAAGAATTATTCAAGAGAAGTGTTCAAGAGTTTTGTGTGAGTATTCTGTCATGGAAACATCAGACATAATGCCGTTTTGTCTATTGAAATAGAAGTAGAAAATCCTTTATTAATAGACCATTTTTTGTTTAAAATACTACACCATGCGAATACATTTTTAAAATGATATGGCATAAAGTAGTAAACATATGACCTATTAAAAAGGGCGAAGTTCAGCTGAGTCTCGCTAGATGTATAGACCTATACCTCAAGCAATGCGACAATCAAGCACATTGGTACATTTTGGTATTTGCACGTACTGTAGCCAGCGTCTCGAGAACGATCCACACAACCTCAGTTGCCTTTTTGGATAAATAACACGAAGATATAAAAGTGGACCCCGCTCATATACTACAGGTGCTTATGTTAGCTTGGTATTGGAAAAAAACATTAGAATAATAATAATAGTTTCGCTGATTGCGCCCCTTTGTGTTGCGGATTTGCGCCTATTGCCAGGGTCTATCTGCGACCCTGCAAGGATTACCCCGGCTTAGCCACACAAGTAATCTGCTGGGATAGCAGATAATTATGAAGTATGGACCATGTTGGATCACAGTTAATGCAGGATATTAAAAGGCTGCTCGCTCCAGAATTCTGAAACCACAGTTATACAAATTAGAATGTTGAAAGCAATGATGTTTTTGGGGTAAATTTTTAAGAAGAGATGTTTTTGATTAAAAAAATGTACCTTACTAGAAATGAACTATTTTACGACGCTTGCACTTTAGCTACTTTAAAAATCAAAGTAAATTAATTACCTACAACTTACGTCTTTAAATAATTGAAACTATCGTTGTTTGAAACTCAATTTTTTCAATAATTTCGAAATTTTCTTTTCTTTAAATTTTTTTTTCATTCTTTTTTTTTTATTAAATTTTTTTTATTTGCACTTGACATAATAAATATTAATTGTAAAATATCATCACATCACGTACGAGTATAAAATCCTTTTGTTTGTAGGGTACGATTTATAATAACTAATAACCCACGATTTATTATGCCTCATAGCCATAGATAGAGAACGATTTGAGCTCCATGTTATTCCCGCACTCAGACCGTATTGCACCGTTAACTCTCGGGTTATCTCAAACCGATGTACATTTTGTTTGAAAATCATAGACAATTCGAAATTTAACCCAAGGTTAAATTTTCGCGCATTCGGGCCTCATTGGGGGAATGTGGCACTTCCGTACATGCCCATTTTTGAGTAAGTGTAACAAAAGTATGTATTTTTTTATTAGCGTTAATTAATTATGAGCAGTTGGTACGTAGAATTTGAATTGCTACTCTCATTTTAATTCTACTGAGACAGTAGAAGATACTCATTATCTGGTGTAGACTTCATCAGTGACTCGCCTTCCATAACGGTGTCATTAGGCGTACGGTTAATGAAACTGTTCCACAAATGACTCTCTTGTGTCGTCATTAAAAGCTACAGAAAGACCTCGTAAAGTCGGGAGAAAATGAAGCTTAAAGCTAAGCTAAACACATTTGTAGCCGTTAGGGGCACATATTCATATGAGCTCCCTCCGTCCTCCATTTTCTATTAGCGTGGAATTATGTGTCATATTTAAAGCTCAAAAGAGATAAGAAGTTGTAGTATGTACTCGTATAGTAGTAAACTACATGGAAAGAGCTGTAGCTAGAAAGGCGCGAAAAGCGCCATATTTTATAGAATAAGTTATGAGACGCTTGGCTATTTCATTGTTTTGAGATTTTTAATTCACATTTAATACGTACCGACCGGACTGACGCGCGACGAGGGCAAGAGGCCCGACGGAATGACCCTCGTACCTTGGAAGATGGGACGGCCTTTGGTGTGGGACGCCACCTGCGTCGACACCCTTGCCCCGTCTCACCTTCCAGCCACTTCTTATAGAGCCGGCTCTGCGGCCGCTGCTGCAGAAACCCTCAAACGGCGCAAATATACCAATCTGGGTGAGACATACATATTTGAGCCGTTTGGGGTTGAAACATTGGGACCCTGGGGCCCGGGAGCGCACCGCGTCTTCAAGGACCTCGCAAAGCGCCTGGTCGACGCGTCAAAAGACCCAAGATCTGGATCCTATTTGGCCCAGCGGATTAGCTTAGCTATCCAACGGGGCAACGCAGCCAGTCTCTTGGGTACACTGCCGGATGTGGGGGACTTAACCCAAATTTTTTATCTTTAGATTTCTTAGCCTTAGTTTAATTTTAGCTTTAGTATTATTTTAGTGTTATATTATATTATATTTTCTATACGTAGTATAAGTAGATATTATTATTATTATTAGTTATGAAAAACTGTACTTAATTTTAAGTTTTAACATTATACTTCTATTAAAAGTTTGTTTGAATATCGCAGTTTGCATGGCATTAATGAGGTTATAAAGTATAAACTTTGGGGTAGATTGTAGGTACATTTAGTCTCTTGGGATTGAAACTGGGTCTCGACCGCTGGCTGGTTCCGATTTCTTCTTTTGAGCTATTTAATTCACTTTTAATAATAAATTTGAATTAAAAAAAGCTTTGTTAAGTTTGAGTGTCGCAGCTTGGAAAGTTCAAGTTCAGTTTATTCATAATCCCTTTGGAATGCATCGCTTCGTTCGGTGGAAAGCTATGCTAGAGCAGCTTTTATTTTTTAATAGATGTGAATTAAAAGCTGCCTTTGGCCTTGAAATAAAGTTTCACCTCACAATGGCGCAGTTTGCCATACTATTGTTCATGGGTACCTTCATTTATCTTATTTTCGACTAATCTTGACGCAGTTTTGCTGCTCTCACTGGAAGGTTCAACTTGCGTTACTATTTCTTCCCAGTTAGTATTAATCGGTGGCGTAGTGGACTCGGGATGCGAGGGTTCCAGGTTCGAAACCATGCAATGTCATTACAAGTACCATTGATTTTTTCAGTATTTTCTGCTCTAACGGTGAGTAACATTGTGAGGAAACCTGCACAATGAGAAAACCAGTGAAATGGTTAAATCTGCCAAGAGAGTAGTTCTATGTGGTTAATTCCATAATTATGATCCTCATTCATGAGGAATACGACATATAGAAGTGTTCTTACATTGTTATTATTCCATTAACCCTCTTTGCGGTTCATTTTATTGTTAATTACTTTCCCTACTTCCCCTTTGGATGATCCAAATTACCTGATACTTACTGGACTTTTATTCTTTGTAACTTTATTTGGTCAGGCGGACGTTTGATAGCTCTTAATGGCGCAATAAAAGATCAATTTCTGGCATTATCCATATCTAATACCATCGTTAAGATAAGGAGGGAACTTAACTTGCCACTTACAGCGTCTTTCACGTATAAATACCGCCATTTGGTTGAAAAAATGTCCTAAAAGTTCAAATTTGATTAAAACATTCTATGAATCTTTTTATCGCAGCTCTAAAAAGAGGTCGCTTTTAACTTATTCTAGTCAGAATTTTAAGGAATTTAAAATTAAAACTAAGGATTATTTTCTATACAGACATCTTCACAAATTCATATTCAAATTATTTATTAATTCGGAAATATAGGTTGCACAAGTTGTAACATAAAATTCTGGAACTCTATATTTAGCTATAACAGCATACGAAATTTTTCTTAACAAATTATAACATACGAATTCAAACTAAAATAATTAAAGTAATCTTTAACAAGTAACTAAATAAATCAAATTTGAAACGCAGTTAAATGTCGTTCATTATTGTCGTAGAAATAGTGGTCCTAGAGATATACTCGTACAAATAGGACCCGAAGAGGCAAATTGCAAGAACCATAATAAAATATGTTAGGGCATAATAAAATGAGAGAGTAGTGCTTGATTAATGAAAGACATTCATCCACAGTGTTTGCCAAGCATGTAAGTTCCTACCACCCCATCTAATGACGTGTATTGTACCATCAAGTATAAGTATGGTCATTATTATGGCAATAGACCGAGAGCTGGATCTTTTTACTACGAGAGAAAGAACGCGGCCGCGTCTCTAAACTCGACTAACAGAGAATTAGTTATTCAGGGCCCAAAAAATGTATTTGGCCTGTCACAAACTGATAGTTGTAGATAGGGTTGCCAGATCGGAAAACGGTAATATCTGGTCAAAATTTCAAAATGTCGGGATTTTGGAGTTGTTATCTGGAGAAATAAAATAATATGAATAAATATTTTACTTTTTATTCTTAAAAAACTAAACATGATGACAATGATTAACAATATTGAGATCAATGAACTTATTTTTTGAATATATTTTACGGAGTTTACCAATTTGGATCCTTTAGGAGCGTTAAGAAAAACTTAAAATTAAAACAATTTTCCTCGAAGTTAAGTCTAATTACTAGCTCAGCTTTAATTAAATCAAACCATAAGATTCCTCTTTGTATTGGTATTTATAAAGACATTTCTGGCGGGAGATTTTGTATTTTGGCGGGAGTCTGGACATCATATGAAATGTCGTGAGAATCCAGGCGAATCCCGGCCATCTGGCAACCCTAGTTGTAGACCATACAAAATATTGACATGTCCATCTATTTATATTTTAGAAGACAGGCGAGACAATGCCATGGTTCTTGTGCCACGAGCTAGCACAGCATTCATGTACAAGAGTATGCTCTGCAAGGCTCCAAGAATCTATAATAGATTGCCAAAATCTATAAGGCAAAAAAATTATAGGACTGACAAATGTGTCTATAATTTAAATGATTTTTTGGAAATGTTGTAGATTTTTTTTCAATAAATTGGCTACGACAAACAGGCAGACGGGCCACCTGATGGTAAGTAGTCAACGTTGTCTAGAGACACGTGCAATACCAGAGGTATTGCTTGTGTGTTGCCGGCCGTGGAGGGAGAGGACTTTTTTAACGTTCTTTTTGAAGCATCCCATGTCGTAGCGCTGTGGAATAACGTATTGTAATTATCTTTAAATTTGTATGCCAATAATGGTAGAAAGTAGCTGGACTATAATTTTTAAGATCTTCTTATGACCTACTTCAAACAAATCAATTTATCTTTATCTTTTATCTTAAATGGCACTATTTTTTCCTTCATCCAAGCCTTTTAACCCTCACCTTCCCGAGGAAGATCGAGGTGTTACCTATAACTTTGACGCGACTGTACTGTATGTCTGTTTGTCTGTGGCATCATAACTTAACAATCGATGATTCGATTTGGACGCCAAGTGTTGTCGAGAGTGTTCTTAGCCATGACTGATATAAATTGGATTTCCAAGATCTTAGATTATATTAGATCTCAGATGGGATCTCTGGAACGGTAACAGTTAGGTGGTTCTAGTTTGAGCTCAACGTTTAGAATCATGGTGACCTTCCCACACCTGGAATCTTGGGGACCTGATGATGACCAAAAAAAGAAAAAAATTAAAATTTATACAAATACAAATATACTATATTGCACACCCGGGACAAAAACAAAACATACAACATAAAGAGAGGTACAATATAATGTGCAGAAGGCGGCCTTATCGCTTTAAGCGATATCTTCCAGGCAACCTTCAGGTGATGGAAAAATCATAAAATATGTAATATACGGGTGCAAAAGGCGTATGAAATAGATACTACCCTCAAATAAATAAATAACAAAAATAATTTTTAAAAAAATATGCAAACCTTTGCAAGCTGCCAAGCAGTAGTAATAATAGTAATAATATTTATAGTTTGTGATATTAAATTTTTAAAAGCAAATTCTTAACAGATCTGAAATTCTTCACCTGTATAAATGAGTAACAGGAAATAGCCCTTGGGCCTGACTATTTCTGTACATGTTTGCGTTATATAAGTACACAGCATACGCCCACAGATAAATAAACAAACAGACGTATACTTGAACGTGAAATGCGCGTCCTCGCACGTGCCAATCGATAAGTTCAATAAATAATTTGCGGTTAGCTCTACGATATCGTCCTACCAATAATGAATGTCTTTTGTAGTTTTTTATTCATTATGCATTTAGCCATGCTAGGCGTATGTAAATTCTAATTAGTAGAATAAAAATTATCTTTTTGTTAGATCTGCTCAAAAATTGGCCTATTTATCGACAGAAATCTATATGTGCCACATTCCCGCAGCGGGAATCTACTACCTACGATCGGAAATTTAAATTGAAAAACGTTTATTTAGCGCTGTGAACACCAGAATACAGCAAGTACACAAAACAAAATTATACAAGGATATAATACATTCATCACAAAAGATCCGGTTCAAAAAATCAGCTGTTATATACATTTGAAATCAAAATCAAAACATTTTTATTGTAAGTAAGTACCTTATAGTACATTTTTACAACGTCATTTTTTTACTTTACCACCGCTTCGTAAGGTGCTGTAGCTGAAAGGAAAGAAGCGGCGCAAGAAACTTTCAGCAGCACATCTTTTGAAATAAATATATCTTACAATAATTATGAATACAATCAAATATGTATACAATGTGCAGAGCTGGAGCTGAATTTGGGACCAAGCCTCTTTATCATTTAAGTAATCATTTATTTTATAATAACCCTTTTTACATAAGGTCCGTCTTATATGGGTCTTAATTTTTTTATCTGTCATATTTATTACAGTGACCCATAAATGATGAGTTAACTTTACTAAGTCTAAAGCGTGGGACTACCATGAGACCCGCGCCATCCGCCAGAGAGGCGGAATCGACCAGCACAGAGAGCTCGAAGTGTTTAGGAGGAGGGCGCGTCCACATGTGAACGAATTGTGGCATACGTGTGCGTTTGCGTGCATTCCGCGGCTGGTTGAGCCGCTTTGAAGCTTGAAGCTTGGCTCCGACGGGAGAGAGGAAGCGTCACCTACCGGCTGACTCAGGTACTCACCGGACACGGGTGTTTCGGTGAGTACCTGAATCGAATCGGGCGCGAAGGTTTCGAAGACAAACCCCCCCCCCCCCCCCGTTATAAAAAAGGTATTTGCAATATAATGTAACGGGGGTGCAGCGAGATATAAAACACACTCGGCCAAGCGTAACTTGTCGGTTACATGCAAATTACGTGTGAGATTTTGATATCATTCTGTATGTATCGAATGAAATAACACCAGATACACGGATGCGATAAAATAGAAAGAAAGTAAGAATTTATTTCAAATAGCGCACACATACAAACCATTAGGTACAGAAGAGAAAATAATATTAAACAAAAATATTATAAAATAAATAAACACTTCTGTTTATTAAGTTTAATCAAGGTGGCAGCACCGGAAAAAGGGGACTGCCTCAGCCTGTTGCCGCAGCGGATTTAGCACTGCGGCGCTGATTGTCAGGCATCACCTGTGTGCCAGGGATCTCTCCCTAACGATTGTAATGATACACTACCGGAAAAAACCTAGATAAATAGTTTTAATTTACAATTTTTTTGACTCGACATCAATTTGACTCTTTCACCTATTTACTCGTAACTTTACTTGACCTTATTTAATATTTCTGTGTGTACATAAATGAGACCATAATGAGACTCCATTTTTCTTTAAGGCTTCATCTTCGCCATTGTATAAATATTTTTTTACCAAAAAGGTTTTATTTTAGAAATTCAGGCCGCAATTGTTAAGATAAATCGTTCGCATCGCCGCCGTATTCGATTAAAAATAAACCCATTTTCTTTTTAATTAACCAAACGGCAATTGCAACATCTTTTTAACTAGCCAGTCATTTATTTATAAATAATACCCTACACTTCTATAAAATAATTACATGCCGAATAATAATTTTAATTAGTAAGTAGATAGTAATAACTTACTTGATTTTTATCTCACAAAAGTCTTATTCTGTCATATTAATTCAATTCCACTGATATAGTCCTATCGTGAAAAGATTTTAAGCCTTAATAAGGAATTTTGAACAATGAATAATTTATTTTTAGGCGACATTGTGGCACGGGGACTTTGAATGGAGTCTAATCTCGAGGGACTTACAAAAGAGATAGGAACTTTTTCGGGAGATAAGACGGCAACTTTGTAAACATTATCATAGGCCCTTCAGGAGAAGAGACAGATTAAAAGATAAACCTAAACATTTAAATATCTTGGATTTAAAAAAATAGTTATCCTCCCCTCGGGCGGGCGTTCGTTTCTTCATGTTAAATACCAACAAACTTTGTTACTTTTATAAATCCTCTAGAAAAATAGACTTCGAACAACTTGCACCGATTTGCTCTATGAAGAAGGAATAACCAAAGAAGCAAGATGATATATGTTGTGTATTGTAGCTTTATACCTTTAAGATTGTAATGTGTGGTAAGCTTTACATTTAAAAAAACTGTCTATGACTGTCATGGCTTCTGTGTGTTGTTTGTCTTTATAATAAAATTTAATTTAATATAACAATATAGTTTAAAAAATTAATTAATTTACCCAAAACCCCTGGGTGATTCCGAATTCTGAGTTTAACAGCATAAAAAAACTAAGTTTTTAATATACCTTTCCGTCAAATGGAGTGCCATTAGAGGTTCGTTCTTCTACGACCCCATTGTGCGTTTTCATATTTAAATGATAATGACACGGACACGTCACCAATATGGTGTCGTTGACGTTATTGTTGTGATCGTTATCGTTGCCGTGTCGTCCATTCTCTTCTTACACATTGATTGATAGCAACAGTCAATAAAGGACAAATAAAAAACACTTAGCTTACACTTGGTCTAGTGAGTTTCTCCCGCGCTTTTGTGGCATCCACTTTAGCTTTGTTTCTTTTTATCTTGCAAATTGTTTTACAGTAGTGCTTTTCAGAATGGTGTTTCTTGCTCGAAGAACTTCGACAAGATGTGAATAATGTGTGGGACAGTGAAGTAAAGTTAATTAAGACGCTACAGCCCGATCCGTACTTGGCTGGATTTTGAAGAGTCATACTGCGTCCGGGACGCATTCTTCCTTGGTTCGGATGGTGCAGAAGCGTGGAAGATCCTCCCAGATAGCATTGAATTGTGTCACACCAGCATTTTAATGAAGACTTGAAAGAGTTGTTTACATCTGACATGGCTATATGGGCTCAGTTCCCTTTGCCTTAAAAAAACAAAAAACAATATTGGTCTAGTCCTTTACAGAGGGCAGTTAGCTTTTTAGCCTTTGGCACTTAAATAAAAAAAGTGGGCAATCGCGGCGTTTCGCATCAGGGTCCCGCTATTTCATCCAATTTATAAAGGATCGCGGCCTCCTATAGGCCATTAGGCCTGATCCCGCCGGACGACCGGTAGTGCCAGGGTTTTGGGTTAGGGTTGCCAGGTTGAAGGAGATAATGCCGAAATTATGGGTATTCTGTTTTCTGATGAAACAACGTGATACTTTATGTATGACATCTTCTGCTGAACAAAATTATGTGTGATTTCTGAAAATAAAAGTTGTTGTTATTGTTACAAGTAATTGTCTTGGTATGTATACCATCAACCTGGGATTCTATTTTTTTTATTTGGAAGAGTAAAGCGAGTAAAGAGTAAGGAGCAAAATTCATCAAAACCGGTTTAGTAGTTTGTCAAGATCTTGGATTATCGTAGATGTTAATGTTAATGATGGGACCTTAAGGAAAACAATATTAAGTGGTTCTAGTCTCAGATGAAATATTTAGGACCCATTGACATCTTTAATCTTAATAATCTGTGGTTCTACTTTGTATCTTGTCACTGGTGATAAAAAGGGCCAAAGGGAAAAATACGTACGAGCTAATTTTTAGCACTTCTTTTTATCACTGGTGACAAGATACAGAATAGTGTCACTGATCTAGGTATGGCACATTGCTAAACTAAGATTGTAAAATTGTAGATCATTTATAATCATAAAGCAGCGTGTGAAATGTTGACAGCTATAATTTGTACCTACCACTCAATGATAGGGTACTTTACGCTTCCATATTATACAGACAAATGGAGTGGAGTACTCTAAAATATGGGGTGAATAATAAGATATGAAAAAAAACGAATCTACCAAGTATTTAGAAAGCTAGTAGGTACTTAGATCTCAATCATGTCATGAATTTTACAATATTTTTTTGACAATTATAAAATATTAGTAATAAATAAAGTTAGTAAAAATAAACAGATAAGTATGTGTTAAAAAAAAGGTCATGGAACATTTTACCATGGAGCCTGTATTTGAAATGAAAATGCCGTGATTTTGAAATGAAAAAAATTACGATTTCTCTGCGATCGATCCCAGCTCGATAATTCGATAGAGGAAAGAAACATAAAACACATCTTGACAAAAACTCCTAAAGTATCTCTGAACCCAGATATTTGACGTTGAAAGTTGCATTATTAACATTCCTGAGTCAAATATCTGGGTTCAGAGATACTTTATGAGTACTTGTCAACTGATGTTTTATGTTTCTTTTGATGTCCTCTATCGAATTATTAAGCTAGGTTCGATCGCCAAGAAATCGTCATTTTCCGAAATGGCGGATAGTAGGTGTGCCAATAAGGTTCCATGGTAAAGGCCATGGAACCTTATTGGCACACCTACTTTCCGCCATTTCGAAAAAATGTTGTTCTGTGGTGTGTAAGAGAATCAACATCCGTTATATTTAAGGAGTTCTTGACTTTATCTGGCAACCCTAAGGAAACTGGTTGGTTCGGAAGGGAGGGATGAAATACAGCGTTCTATATGGACGACTATGAAAAGTGTTAGGGCCATGTCATGAATACTAACGAGGCCTCCTTGGAAATTATTTAGCACTTATATAGGTCTCGAGACAGGAATTAAAATGATTTAAGACCTGGTTACACAATACGAGCTGCTGACCTGACAGTGGACAGCTACTGCCACTGTGTACTCGCATGACAGTAGCTGTAGAGCTACTGTCGCTTCGACCGGTCACACAATGAGAGTAGCTGATATTGCGAGTAACCACAGTCATGCCTAGGTTGACACAGTGCGAGCTAGCATGCGAGCTGGCCTAGTCAGTTACTGCAGTGCAGCTACTGGCACCGTATGACAGCATCATACGATTTTACTGTCATGTGCGAGTTGGTCAGTAGCTCGCATTCGAGTTACTACAACATTTTTTGTTTTCATTTCATTCGCCACTCGCCTTCCCCCACCATGTCACATGACATGACAGTATACATGTGATATGACAGTAACTCGTATGATGCGGTCACACGGTTCGAGTAACGAGACTCGCACTGTGTAACATAGGCATTAGGTATGTCGGTTTGAGTTGTTAGATAAAATATGTATCTATATAGATATGTACATTTTGTAGAGAATTTTGTGTTTCGTGTGTGTATTTCATATTCTGAATTGACACACCTATGTATGAAGGACGTGGAATCACGTAATGCTAATTGGTGTGAAGAGGAAAAATTGCAGAACTTCTACCAGGCGGGCTGTTGTGCCTGGTGACCAGTAGTGCTAATCCACCAATGGAAGTTTGGAACTCGTATATAGGCGAAGTCCTATTGAAAATATCGATAGCGCGTTCTATGTTTATAGGGAAATACGGACTCGAAGTATGCAGTATGCTCCGGACGAGTAGCGACATCTGTCGGCGCGTTGTGTGAATAAATCGTAGTCGTGCGTCGCAACAGTATGTTTTTTAAAGCTCTGTGTGACTAGGTTTTTATTAACGAAAAGCCGGAATATCTGGCGATGGAGGGCACGGATTAAAGAAAGTGGGTTGCCCCATTTTAATTAAACCTTATGTTCGATCTATGTGTATGTCCAAAATCAGTGTTTAGTGAATTAATACTACTACTACTTACTATTAATACTACTACTACTAGTCAACTGTTTAATTTAATTTTAATAATTTATATAATATTGATATTTAACAATTTATTGAAAATATTTGTATGTCAAACGACGGAGCATAGTGATACCAACTCATTTAAACTGTATACAGTAAGTATACAGTTACAAGTATACTTACTGTATACAGTATACAGTATACACTGTATACAAGTATACAGTATTATGACCTATGTTCACGAATAAATGATTGATTGATTGATTTGTACATAAGTCCCAGATGGTTTATCCCGTAGAATTCAGATTGACAGTTACGAAACGAAAATTTTGACAACGGGTCTCGTAAACCAAGCTCCTACGGCAATCCTACGGGATAAGCCCTCAGTATACGACGCTCGGGCATTTCACAACTCAATGAAATTACATATAGGTACTGTAACTTTCGCCGCCTACAAATACTCGTATTATTATTAGATAAATTCCGAAAGTGTCAAATCTCGAATAAAATATCAATTTCGGAGGGAACAACCAAGTTCAGGCCAAGCGAACAACGTAGGTGATTATTTCGTATCTCTAGGTATAGGCTGGATAAACAGACCCACAGGCTGACACAGAAGTCATGGAGAAATCTAAGTGAGGTGTTGACTTAGGTCGTTTCCAGTCAAAATAGAATTAGAATTAGAAGAATTAGAATCATTTATTTCGGTCTACAGTATTAGAATAAAGGTACATAATGTTACATTATAAGTAGCATTTGTAGACTGATCGTCACAAAATAAATTCAATGTAAATTAGATATAAATATAACAAGTCAAATATAACATAATAATAGTTATAGTTTTTTAGTAAAGGTGATGTAGCTTTTATGAAAAAAAAATGAAATTTTTCAACCATTTAACAATCAAACACAACATTAAGGCATAGAATACCTATATACCTATTAATTAATTAAGGGGTAATTTTGACTGAAATGATCTCAGCAATTACACCCATCGTTTGATCCCTGATTTCTGGGACACGCTGTATAGTACTTATATCCGATCACAATTTGGTTTCGACATGCTGCTAATTGGGCTGTCAGCTCCCTGAGAGCTTTCTGAGAGCTTCTGTGAGTGACGAGGAAAATGAGGTTTTGAAGTATGTATTTGCAACTGTGATTTGCAATATTGAAGAACTAGAAGACGCGTCTTCAATTGACTATCGTTCTGTCCATTCAGCAACCATTTTCTGCCATTTGTACTTTAACTTTACTAAACCATTACTATGAAAATGAAAATGAAAGTTTATTTGCCCTCAGTACAATAAAAATATAATATAATACAATAAAAATGCAATAAAATTAAAACATGAAGGCAAATGGGTCCATGACTCAGCATAATGGCTGACGACGGGATGTCGTCAGCCGCTGGTATTCTGACATGTCCCGACATAACACAACATGAAACACACAAAATGACAAAATTAACCAAAACAGAACAAAAACACAACAATTTTTTTTAATTTTTTTATATGGGGACACCAGCCTCCCAGAATTGCCTTGTCAACAGCCACCCTGAACACATTTTTTGGAACAAGGAACGAGACTTTGTCAATGCACCACGGACAGGTGGCGGTAGGTCGTTCCATATTTTGGAGGCAGCGTGCAAGCAACCCTATGCAAGGAAATCGGACTATAGTAGCCTTGGATTAAAGAGAATTTCCAAGTCTTTGGTGACTAACCTTTAATCGCATCCTGATGAAACTGCCGAGGTTCTGCAGCGCGTCGGGTATGTTCGCCGCGGCCAGAGTCCCCGACTTCTACGCGAGCATTAGATCACGTGTTGCGTCTTTTTGGCAACGTCTCCATGTCTCGGGAAATGGGATTCTCCGTACGATGACTGAGCGCCTGAACAGTCCCATCTTTAGGTACTGGATATCTGTGCAGCGTGACCAGAACCGGAAGTAACGTTGTTTATACATTTTTTAATTTTTTTATGTTGTCTAAGTATGACATTCTAAGTATGTCTAAGTATTCTAAGTATGTTCTAAGTATGTTCTAAGTATGTCTAAGTATGTTTATGACATTCATTCATTCATTTGTTATTTTTATTATTGTATTATCTTTTTGTATGGGTGTTTACCTGAAATAAATAATATAATAATTATTATTATATTATCAGGAAAAGTGTCCAAAGTACTGAAAGTGTAGAGAGTAGAGAGACCACTGAATAAAATTTCTGCACCTACCAAGTAATTTTATTCAGTTGGATATACATACATTGAGTGCGCGTCAATTGTATGGCGGACCTGAATATAGACACGAGTCGCGTTTTAGTACGTTTTTTTGTGTGTTATCGGGGTGTAGAAGAGCTACGGAGCGGGACATGTCCTCCCCCACACCGCGCGGTGGCCCGTACTTATCACTGGCTCTTCTACGTCCCGCTGACACCTAACAACATGCATGCAACGCGACTCCTGCCTATATCCAGATCGGCCATAAAGATTGACGCGGTCTATACTTACATAACTCTCAGTTGGATATGTTCTTTGAAATACACTAACGATAATAATGATAGATGCTAATATGATGTTGGTAAACCAAACCATCTTGGTGAGCTCTAATGGAAAGAAAGTAAGTTAGTATTTCGTTAGACAAATCGATATTCAATCACCTGGGTCAGTGGCCTAGTGGCTAGAACAGCGGTCTCCCATGCGGGAGGTCCGGGTTCGATACCGTGCAGTGCCATGTACCAATGAGTTTTTCGTATTTTTCAAAGACTTACGTGCATTTACCGACTGCTCTAATGGTGAAGGAAAACATCGTGAGGAAACCTACACACTGAGATAACCAGTGTGTAAAATGGGGTAGGCACAAAAGATTCTCAAAGGTAGAAGTGCCGCTGGGTTTATTCCCGGCCCCCTATCATAAGATAAGATGGTTAGATTTGGTTTAAACCAACTCATCGTGGTGCCATTCAAAACTAGGAAAAAGAAAGGGGATCTCCACAATGATTAGTGGGGGGGTTTCTTAAATTTTTAATTTTGAGTTATATTAAATGTCTGTGTTTCCCCGTTATCTCCCCTAAGTTGGGCCTCGGCCCGGAACTCAGCAAAACCCCTAATTTGTATGACGGGCACGTTTCGTTAATTGATGTTTGGTAGGAGTTCGCGGGGCGATAGAATTAAATTATCTATTGTGATAGGTAAGATATATTATATACAAGCTTTCCCAGAAAGTATGGATGGATAAAGGCACATTATGGAGTTATATTGAATGGTAATGATCTCAACTACCTCGAGTAGGTAGTATATCACCGTGGAAGAAGCAATACTACTAAGTAGTAAACAGGAAAATCATATTCATGGAAAGAAAGTGCCCCCGTCGAAACGCTATTTAAAAAAAAGAAGAGTAAGCGAGACATACGGATCCTATCTCTTTTTAGTACAGTGACCATAAATAAAAAAAAAAGTAAATATATCCTAAATTTCCTATGATTCAATAGCAGAACTATTAATGCTGGTTACACAGGTTACGATGAAAAGAGACGGGATGTCCTACTACAGTCTCGCTTACTCTCTTTTTTAAACAGGGTTTCGAATGGGGCCACTTTGTTTCTATGGAGATCCCATTCCAGTTACTTACTTTAGTAAGTGTGCAACTTTCTGAGTGTAACTTGTTACACGTTGGGGATAAATAATGAGTGTGAATGAGATGACTATTAGTATACTCAGTGTATTATGTGAAATTATGTTCGTTCTGCTTAGTTCAAAAGTTCTTTGTCAGAAACATTTATGTTCTAAAATTTATTTCGATCTTACTACTAAAAAGTACCGACACATTGAATCTATCGACAGATTAAAAAAACTGGGTACAAATTGGACCATCCGTTGTTAAGTTTGCTACAATCTGCCCTCTAGGTGCCGGCTATCAGGGTTCTAGGACAGTGTGCAGATGAAGTAATAGAATAACTTGGTAATAGTAGATATAATATTTATCAGGAACTAACAACACAATAGTAGAAAATAGGTAGTAGTAGGAGACAATTTAATAAAGCGGAGAAACGTCCATTCAGGACAAAATACAGAGAGAAAGTCAAAAACAATGAAATTAATGGAATAATAGAATTTAGAAATAGAATGGGAATATGATTTATTATTTGAAAATATCGATGAAGAAATGAAGATGCCAACACGATATGAGGTGAGATAAACATTATCAATGAGGTTGAAATTGATGGCAAGGAGGTTGATATGGACGATGAAGTCGACATCGTTACAGTTATGATGCCACCGACCGACAAACGTGTCAAACCTATAACACGCCTTCCCTCGATGGGTCGGGGGTTAAAAAAAGAAAACTTCAAAAATATTTAGCACGTAAAAACCGTAGCCCACGCTGTCCCTATGGGTCTATTAATTTGAATACACCCATGGCCCAAGGATTTCGACAACACGGGTGAGAACCACTAAAGAGTAATGCGTATATCTTCGGAAACCGCTGTACCCTCTTCAATTCGAGTGGTCGGCCTGGTCGGTTTGGGATTTCCTTTTGTACAGTTTTGTATCTTTTTTTCTTCCTTTTATTGAATAATCTTTACTGAAAACAGATATCAAAGGTTTATAGGTCACTCATAACCCTCTGGGTTTCCGGAGTGATCGAGTTCGAACACATCAATTATGGAAGTATATTGTTGATATTTTTACATAGTCATTGTATATTTCTGTATGAATTTTTATATTGGCTTAGTGCTATACCCAGGCGTTAGAAGAATTTTTTTAAGTTCACGTTAAGAAACGGTAAGAAACAATGACCTTTTTATATGATTAGACTTAAATAATATACCTACTGTGTCACGGGTTTTAATTGTATTTTATTAATTACGACCGGTTACGTTTACACATCTTCAGATATTTGTTTATAATTTATAAACAATTACCAAAAAAATTAAATTACATTATTATTATTTTTTACCAAGTATTCGGGGTTTATTCAAAATAAAATAAAACTAATATAACAATAAAATAAATGCTTAAGCTAAAATTACAAAATACCTAACTATTTTACAAATAAAATACCTGGCCTAGGTCGCTCCCTGCAGGGAGTGTCCCGAGGAGGCTGGCGGCGTTGCCCCGCTGTATAGCGAGGCTTATACGCTGAGCGAAGTAGAGGCCAGCCTTCTGGTCCCGGGATGTCTCTACGAGGCGCTTGGCTATTTCCCCGTACAGGCAGTGGGCTCCAGGCCCCCACGGCCCTAAGGTCTCCACCCCGAAAATATGCAAATATGCAATCACCACCCAGGCCCGCATATTTACGCCGCTTGAGGTTCTCCGCAGATGCTGCTGCTGACCCGGCCTTCGCCGCCGTGGCTGGAAGGTGGGACGGGGCAAGGGTGTCGACGCAGGTAGCGTCCCACACCAGAGACCGTCCCAGCTTCCAGGGCACGAGTGTCATACCGTCGGGCCTTTTACCGTCATCGCGAGCCAGACCATTGGGCTCCAACACGGCTGGCGCACCGGCGGTAGCAAAGGCCCGGCGGATGATGTCGTTCAAGTCGGCGTGCCTCGGAATGCGCCCGGCACTTCGGGCGCACGATAAGCCATGGTGGCCATGCTGGGATTTTAAATTTTACTAAATTATTATTAAATTTATTGGTATATTATTTAAGTCTAATCATATACAAGTTTCACCAAGTACCAACAACCGCAAGTATTAACCAATGTCCTTTGTGTTATATAAACTAAAACTTAATTGAAAAGAAAAAATTGTCTGAAAATTGGGCCCGTGTGGCAGGATCGCAATGCTGAATTTTTGGGCGAGTAGTTACCAGCCCTTGGGGCCGGCACTTCTAGTAAGCAAGTTTGACTTAAACAATCTTTGAAAATTACTTCATACAATGTCCCTGGACAATTCTATTCAGTGAAGTTTCAAAAGTAAACAAAAGAAAATGCGTCGTAGTTGTAAGACCAATAAATAACTGATGAGTATAAATTGAAACAAGGAATAATTTGGACAATAGGAGGGAGGGACCGAAAGTTTCGTTCGCTTAAATAATTCAGTTAGGGCGTGGGAGACAAGGTTAGGCAATTAGTTAGCGGCCATCCGGCACATCGATCGGAAAACGGCTATATTTGGATGTTATTAGGTCGAAGTCGGATTGTGTAGTAGACCATAGATCTAGAAGTTTTGTGTAGATGGAGAACTTTCTTGGTGCCACAGTGCGGCGGGGTGTAAGAAAATCCCAATATAAAGCCGAAAGGGGAGTGTGCATCATAGAATATAATATAATAATATTGGCATAGTGTTCAGGATTTTTATTTGATTTTCGAAAAAAATATTGGCCTTTATGAAGAATCATTTTTTTCCAAAGAAAAAAGTCGTTGAACAAAAGTTGATTAGGTAGTTTAGTTACAGATCTTCTTATCTTATCTTATGATGGGGGGGATGATAAAACTTTTGCTGTGAAATGCTATTACACAAACAACGCAATGCAACAAACTCACCGATTAAACTCCAAACCAGTTCAATCTGTTCATCTATCCAAACTACGGCGGTATCGTTACCGATATTATAACTAATGTGGAGCTCAGCTTCCTCTAAACTAATGTTAGCGAAATGGAAGCTTATTATAGGGGCCGGCATTAACCCCAGCGGCACTTCGACCCTCGAGGATCTTTTGTGCCTACCCCATTTTACACACTGGTCATCTCAGTGTGCAGGTTTCATCACGATATGTTTTCCTTCACCGTTAGAACAGTCGGTAAATGTCTTCGTGTCACTGCACGGTTTAGAACCCGAACCACCCCGCATGGGAGTCCGGTGTCCTAGCCACTAGGCCACCGACGCTCTTTTAGTCACAGATGTTATACACCATTTGATAAAGTTAGCAAACCGAGCCGAAACCGAACCGACTTCGTATAATCTGACACATCGACCTATTCGATATTTTCCTTTTATATCTTTGGAACCTTTCCTACGTGGAATAATTGGTAGATGTAAGGCCGTCCGCTGTCCATGTCGATGTACATTGCTGATTATCGTGCTCTTTCGCTGACGTTTTAACTTCATAACGAGCAATGGACATTGACGTCCGCATCACGTAGCGGACGGTATAAAAGGGTTTACGATTCTAAGGAATTTAACATCAACGTATTATCCACTATTTATTCAGGCATGTTGTTGAAGAAATGTAGGTCCAGCTTTCGATTTCAGGTCTTATTTATTTACATAACAATCAGTTCGGAGACCTTCGTACCAGATGTCACGTTCAAAATGTAAATTAGGCAAAGACCTATTATTTTGTAGGTATATATTCACCTAGGTATATTAAAAGTTCTTTTAAATAAGTGATCCAAGGACAAATATCGTTATACAAAACAATACAGCTCAATTTTGTAGTATAATTAGTTGTACACACCTGCTTAATTAGTACCTAGTTCCTATAGGTATATTAAGTAAATAATAGGATAGGATATCTGATAATATCTGTAATCAAAATAAATAAAACAACATTTGTCAGTTTTCACATGTCACTTATTGTTACATCAATCACGTGTAATCAAATGTTACGCTCAAACAGCAGTTGTAGTAAAAAAATCCCAGAAAATGTTGTTCATCTCTGTCCAGTTACAACTTTACCGCCATTTGAAGAACTTTGTTAGACTTTTCAATTAAGAATAACTCAATTTCATCACAACACTTTGGACGGCATCACCCGTACTAAAATGCCCAATCTCCTTGACCATCCTCAACGCAATTTCTGCCGCGAAACAGAAATACAACTGTGTTTACCGGCACATGAGGCACTCTATCTAATGTCTCAAGGTTAGCAACGCATCGAAACCCCTCTAAAATAACATTATAGTTAGTTGAGATGTTTATGGACATATTTTTATAGACTTTATAACATGTGACAATTGACAATGCCCCTTTACAGCAGCTATAATTTATTATAATTATTTGTACGACAATGCCCCTTTACAGCAGATATATTAATTTTTTTTTTTTCATGTTTATTAATTTAGATAAATAATAATAATAATAACTTCTTCTAATTAACTCTACTTCTAATACGTCTTCACTCATACTGTCGTTTGACCAAAAGCTCGCGACAGTATGGTAAACTCATCCCAATAATGGGTGATAATCAGTAGTATAATAATAATGGTAAACTCACCCCAATAATGGGAGGAAAGCAGTAGTTTAAAAATAATAATAATAAGTTTATTTCAAATATGACAAAAAGCTTTAAACTAACTTACAAATAAAAATACTAATGAAATTTATGTAAAATATCTTAATGTAAATCCGAACAGAGTTTATTCAATTTCAAAAGTTAGTGTCTAGTGTTTTTTTTAGGCTGGGTGAAATATTTGCATTTGATACCTACAATAGGTTGCCCTGTGCTGTAGGGATCATTTGCTTCAATGACAAAGCCCCTTTACAGCTGCTACAATCTTAATTTTTTAGCTGGTCTGTTCACTCCTATCCAGTTATGTTTATGGTTAGCAGGAAATTGTGTTTTGAATTTTAAAGTTATTGTAAAAGCATGACGTAACCAAGAGTTCCTGGTGTCCCGATGGTTTTTATTTAATGAGTATGAGTATGGGCGACGGTGACCACTTACCATCAAGTGGACCGTTTGCTCGTCTGGAGTCCTTTCACAATGAAAAAAAAAATGTTGCGTGTTAAAAAAAAAGAACTTTTGAATGAATGAATGAACGAATACACTTTATTGCACAAAATTAGTGTGATATAGTGCGTACGAAACGATTAATACAAACTTTTATATTATAACACTGGTATAATAAAAGACAAAGGTCCTTTGCTATGTTTATTATGTCCTTTCCCTAAAACTAATAAAACATTGACCCGGAAAAAGTAATTTTCTAAAGTGTCACCTCTACGCAGCTTCTATATACGAGTACGTTATTGATATGACGCGGGTTTATGATTCGCGTATAAAAATATTACCTTTTATGTGACGATGTTTAACTTTATAATGCCTTTTCAATATCTTATTTTAACGGTCGTATTTCAATTTTATTTTGATATATACGAGATAAGCTAAAGAGGAAAAAAGATCGCACTCCATACTAGCCGACAAAGGAGATTGGGTGCTTTTGGGCCCACGTCTTCGCTTCTTACGAAACATTTCTCATTTGATAGATCTCGCCAAGGACTACATCTTTCATTATGGAAGAAACATCCTAAGTCCTGTAGGATAGGAGCTAGAGACCTAAAATGTCTTCATACTACTTGCGTGCTTATAGTATGGTTAGTGGCCAACCTATTTGTCAGAGTTGTTCAGGCCGCCCGTAGGCCTCTGAATACTACTACAAAATACAAAATAATTTATTTACCACAAAAATTTTACAATTGCTTTTAAGTTTACTGTTGGACCCCGCACTAGGGCGACCCTGTGTCGCGGCGATCCTTAAATACATTACCAATATGTATTAATTAACTAATTAATTAGGACTCCGTTGTAGTTTACAGTTTACCTATATGCCTACTTCAGACAACAATTAGAAGAATCGGTATAGTTGAGATTAAGTGTGTAAGCATGTGTATAGTATATGTGTCTGTTAGGTGTGTTAAGGTGGGAAATGGTGTGTGGGAATATGCGAAATGTGCGTGTGTGAGTGAGAGAGAGACTGTATGAGTGTGTGTGCGTGTGTGAGCTTATAAGCGATAAATTAATGATTTGTCTTTTTATGTAAAGGTAGGAGTAAGAAAGTAGGTACTAAGAAAGGAGAGATACTAATTGCTCTGATTCTATTATAATTTTGTTTCGCCAGCGACTAAATAAAACTCCTGTTCCACACGACTTAGGGTGTTAGATCTATCAATTTTTTTCTCTTCGCTTTCAATCAATTAATTAGACTTGCTATCTACTACGCTGCAAGACGGCCGATGAGGCCAGTGCAGGTAGTAGAGACCGATATTTACTTATATATTGTAACTACACTGTTGTTTAGTGATTATAATTTGAATATTTGAATATTGTTTTGAATCAAACTATGTTTGGTTGAAAGCGAAGAGAAAAAAATTGGGTCCAAGCTTGTAGGATCTGCCCAATCTCTTTTTCTGCTGTGCGAGTGAACGCGTCATGCGCACGCGGCATTTGGGCATCCATTGCTGGTTATGACGTTAAAACGTCAGCGAAATAACATGAGAACCACCAAGGTACATCGATATCGAATAGTCCGCGCGCGCCTATCGTAAGCCAGTGTTGGGTTTCTTTAAAAATAATGTATACCTTCTTCTTTGTCGTATTCCTCAGTGATGACGGTCGTGATACTTCTATGATAATAATCGCATAGAACTACTTTCTTGGCAGATTTAATGGGGTGGTTTGCCATTGCCTTGCCCATTTCACACACTGGTTTCTCAGTGTATAGTGGAAGACAAATCAAGCTATATGTATCCCACCAAAAACATAAATGTGAAAAAGGTGTCAAGTTCGGTGCAACGAACCAATAGGCCTGTCTGTTAAAATAATGGAGATCTAACTATGGATGCCAAGTTCAATTAACGTTCCTTCAAACTTATCTACAGAAATGTATAGCATAGCATAAACTCTCACGCCCATAATCCCCGAGGGGGCAGACAGAGGAACCACCTTCATCATAGATAGTAGAAATATATAACATTGTTTAGACATAAAAAATATTGCTTGCTTAAAACTAAATCCCTAACTTGGCAAGTCTTCACACAGAACTCTTGAACTCTTCTCTTGAATGATTCATAACAGGTAAAAAGTCAATTATGCAGATATATAGATATATGCAGTTAATAATAATAAAATAAAATCGATAGTCTCATGGGAGTAACCTCTACGCCATCATCATTCAACATGCTACCTAAACCTTCGTACCTATACCTACCTCATCATCATCAGCAGCCTACTCTAGTCCATTGCTGGACATAGGTCTCTCGCAGGGCGCGTCATTGAGCCCGATCTTCGGCTCTTCTCATCCAGTCGCTGCCAGCCTTGCGCAGATCGTCGCTCCATCTAGCAAGAGGGCGTCCCACACTACGTTTGCCCAAACGCGGTCTCCATTCCAGAACTCGTCTATACCTAAAACTTTTGCTGTGAAATGCTGTTACACAAACAACGCAATGCACCAAACACACCGATTAAACTCCAAACCAGTTCATCTGTCCAAACTACGGCGGTATCGTTACCGATATTGTAACTAATGTGGAGCTCAGCTTTCTCTAAACTAATGTTAGCGAAATGGAAGCTTATCATAGGGGCCGGCATTAACCCCAGCGGCACTTCGACCCTCGAGGATCTTTTGTGCCTACCCCATTTTACACACTGGTCATCTCAGTGTGCAGGTTTCCTCACGATGTTTTCCTTCACCGTTAGAGCAGTCGGTAAATGTACGTAAGTCTTAGAAAAATACGAAAAAGGTACATAGCACTGCACAGTTTCGAACAAATAAAAGCTTACAGTTATAAGCTTGTAAGTTTACAACTCAGCGGATTGAGTGCTTGATATGAGTTGGTTTAAGTAGATGCGTTTAGATCACTGCTGATTGTGTTTTAATTTAGTGTTTTTAGGAATCTGTACCCCGAAGGGGAAAACAGAGACCTATTGCTGTCGTTCCGTTGCGGTCGTCCGCCTTGTTGTCACGCAGGTCAAAGACTGTATCTTATTCCGTTTAGGCACCAGGAGCCGTTCATTAATTACGTAAGGGTCCCGAGGAGGGAGGGGGCGTTTAAAAAATGTCTACACGACCTTCACTCTTGGGGGAGAGGGGGTAAAAGCGTTCTTCCGTAATATTTTACAACGAGTCGATATTCGTCTGGATGCGGCGTGCGATTTGTTTCCTTACTTTAAGATTGTTTCAAAATTTTCAAAACTTACCTTTAATTATAATACGCATTTTTACACCAAATAATTGTTATAAAAAATTAAAATCTTTGATTTATTGTCAAATGATAACGTGTTTTAATGTAACTGGAACTTTTCTAACGACATTTAACTATTTAACGCTTTTTAGGGAAACTCTAGGTAAAATCTTATGTAAGAAGGGGGGGGGGGGGGGGGGGGGGGGGTCCAAAATATCTAAATTGAAATTGGGTAGAAATAGAACTACAAACGCTGTTATTTAGGCGAATTGGGCCTCTGAACCGAATAGTCGCTGGAACCGTCGTCGTGTAGTACGAGCCTAAAGAAATCTTTGGCTTGATGTGTCTTTACAGCCCTTTTCTGCTTCAAAATCGGCGCCACGAGCAACAAATGTTGCGTTTATTGGTCGCTATTTATGCGGGGGGTAATTTCGCGAAGCTGTTTTATTCAGAGTCTCCGCTGCCGTGCCGCCTGGATTATCTTTATTGTTACAATCGCGCTCCAAGAAGGATTCTAATGGCCGATTTTATTTCTTTTCTCAAATGTAAATGTTAAAAATTGCGCTATTTATAGGGGAAACAAGACGGTGTTTGACCGCTTATGTAACTCTTTTAAGTAGTGAAATGTAATTATCGTGTTATGTATATGTGTGCAAATATATATTTGCACACATATACATAACACGATAATTACATTTTACTACTTAAAAGAGTTACTTTTTTTTACTTAGAGTAAGTTCACATGCATATGTGGCAAAAAGGTCCCTGGCTCAGCATTATGCTGTGACGATATGGCTAGATGCTAGCCACCGCCGCGCCGCAGCGCTGATTTTCAGTCAGGGCCCGGTGACACGACGCCACGGTACGTAACGGTGAGACGACGCCACGGTACGTAACGGTGAGACAGCACGTAACGGTGAGACAGCTGTCAGCATTGCACAACTATATAAACATATCTCAATACAAAATAAGTGTAAAACAACTACTTCCATTCTAATATTAGGTACATTTCGGTTCTACAGAAACAACACAGATGGAATACAATACCGAATAGACTACAATAAAGTACTTATACATATTCCGTTAAGTAAAGTTTGACCAGGAAAATAAAAATCCTGCCGAGATACCACTGGTATTTTTATAATCTGCGAAAAAAATTGTTTCAATTAATTCAGCAACATCGCGAGGGATTTAATTTTTATGGTCAGGTAAGATACTTACTGAAAAAATGTTATTAACTGTAAACCAAATGTATCTTCACACAATTGACTATAATAGCGTCGTTTTTTTCTCACGCTGAAGAAAATTACTGTTCAAAGAGCACTGCACCCACGCGTCGCACGCCTTAAACGTTTGGCATCGAACTAATCGAAGTGTTGGGCCGGCACCGCATATCGATGGAACACAGTTTGTGCACTGCGCGCCGCATCTAGTACGCTAGTACATAGATATCGTTGATACAATTAAATAAATAAATTAACCACTGCGAAGCTAGGAAAACCCCTATCTTTAACTGTATGTTTACTCCCAACGCTCCGCTCACAGAGAATTGTTTTCACAAGCCACGAAAGAAAACATAATCTCCCGTTTTTGCCTTGTTAACAAAAATATTAGCTTGTTTTCATAGAATAATGTAAGGGGTATTTACGTTAATAATTCGCAATCCCCAGCTCTGCGTTTTGTTTTTGCTGTAAGTATGGAATAAATAAATAGAAGATAGGTACGCGCAGTAAAACCGGAACCCGAACAAAAACCGCATACAGAACTGAACTGTTCAGTTATAAATGAAGGCTGGAAATTGGAACTCACTTTATTGTCAACCGAATATTTCTTTCAACAAAATTTTTTTTTTCATTTATTAATGAAAACAACAACTTCATACATTTTCAGGTTTCACTGTCTCCCACAAGTCCCACACTAGGATACCCTATGTTGTGAGGGTCATCTGTGAATGCCAGAATGATCAGCCTCTATTCACATTCCCTCGATTATTGTATACCGGTGCTACAGTCTGTCCTCTAGGTGCCGGCTAGCAGGGTACTAGGACAGTGTGCAGATGAAGTAATAGAAGAACTTGGTAATAAATATTATACTTTAAGGAAAAGAACACAGAAAACAGTAACGTAGAAAATAGGTAGTAGTAGGAAATAAAAGTGAACAGAGAAACGTCCGTTCGAGACAAAATACAGAGAAAAAGTGAACATACAAATAAAACAATGAAATTAATGGAATAATTAAATTTAGAAATGGAATGGGAACATGATTTTGAATTTAAATGAAGATGCCAATACGAAATGAGTTGAGATAAACGCTAACGATGAGGTTCAAGTTGATGGCGAGGAGGTTGATATGGACGATGAAGTCGACATCGTTACACAGGTTGTAACAAAAACCCCATGTAGTCCGTAAAGGGGGTGTTCAGTATCCATAACTGAACAACTTTCGCTATGAACCCAACTTTGAAATAGCGAAAAAAAATCTGCTGTTTCATACATTTCGATGTTGTTGAAACAACAAAAACTACGTTATAGAAGTACCAGTGGTACATTCGACCAATAACTAAGGTATACCTACCATCTGTCAAAACCCTTCGATTGAATCTCAACCTCGCCGATGCGATATGATATACTCGTATTTAAGATTCTAAAATTTTGACGTATTGGGTAGGTTGGCCCGAGGTCGACTGTACGTTAAACAATTGTAATTTATTCAAACCACCCCTATCCCTATATAAACCTCAGTAACCCCTCCCGTCCTTGTAACATTAAAACCTGATTAAAATCTGAGAAACTTTCTTGAAAATAACTTAATATCTAAGTAATTGTTACAGCCCCATTAATCACCCACCTTATATTCCCTTAGACATAGGATTAATTATTCATATTCCATTAGTAGAGTACGTGTAAGACGGTACATCACGTTACGTTTAACATTATTACATAGGCACCCAGGACCGTAGCTAGGAGGAGGGGGAGGGGGGCATTGTGGGGCAATGCCTGCCTTAAAATTATAATGTCCCTACCTTTAAAATATTAACAATGTATGTACAAAAAAACAAGTATCAATCTAGTCTAAATTATTGTAAAATGTTGCATGGTAATGAATAAAAATAATTTTATTCAACGATTTAGATAGGTATCCTTTGGTTCGTTCGCCCGATTGACAAAAAAGTAGTGGAAGGCTGACTTTTACGAGTATAAAGTGAAGTTATTTAATTAACCCTTTTAAAATCGTAACAGAGTATCTATTACAGTTTTCCGAATTGCGAAAATTGGAAGGGGGTCGAGGGGGGGGGGGGGGGGTTTACCTGAAACCTTCACTACTAAGAACATCACTACTATCAGATAAGTATTTACATTTACGTTAATTTTAATGTTTCTGTAAAAATTGTATATACTCGTATTTTGCAATAAATGTAATTCTAATCTATCATACATTCAACTCTGGCTACGGCCCTGTACCTACCTACCTACATACCTATTTCTTTATAAATGATTTACGTTTCATTTTCCTTACACGGTCTCAAATACCTAAGGTAGTATTATAATAAAGAAAGCCTTAATTACAGGTACAATCTGTACCCTGATTGTGTGACCTCCTTTGATACCTGATACGTCAGGTAGGAGGGTCAAATAACTCAAGGAACTGATGAAAATGAGTAAGGATTAATAACTACCTTAAAGGTACAGCCTGTACCCAAATTGTCTGACCACCTTTGATACCTGATACGTCAACTAGGAGAGGCAAATAACTCATGGAAACTGAACCTATCTACTCGTACCTTGTGCAATATTCCGGCTACTTCATAAATACATAGTTTAGTATAGATAGATTAAGCGGTCTATTTTCTCCACAAAAGTTTTTTTTTCTGAAGAAATGCGAAACCTTCCAATATGGACATTTTTAGTTGAAAGCAAAGAATTTTTAATACAAAGTGTCCAAGTCATCGCCGTCCAAGGTGGAACTGTGAGGGGTTAGGTACAAGAGCAAACATACGAGAAATAGTAAGTAAGTAAGTAATATGTTTATTTCACACACAGCACGGACCGAAACAGTTATAATTATAATAAAATAATTATGTAGTCAAAGGTAAACATATTGAAATCATGTCTGATGGTCTGCTGTTGTTGTAAAAAAGGCCTCAACTCAGCTTATTGCTGCAGACAAAAATGCCTACAGCGCTGGTATTCTGTTGAACCATGATTCATTTCATGATGACCATGAAATCGGAATTCATCCTACGTCAATTTGTAGATATGCTATAGATTTAATTTTTAAGTAATTAGGAACATTGATCAATAATGTAAAATCTGGTAAACGGAAAATAAAAACATAAATAATAATTTAAAAAAAAAAAATATATTTTCGAAAAATTATTTACCAAAGTAGACAACAACAAACAAATTATTACACTAAAAACATTACATTACATTAATTATTAAACTATTCTTATTACAAATACAAATTTCGCTCAGTATTTCGAAATGGGAATGGTTTTAGCTATAATATGAGAGTCCTAGCCACTGTGCGACCGACGCTCGTATTGGTGTAACGTTACTCGTATGTCACAGTTTTCATATAAATTATTTTGCACATTCCTGTCGTACTTTTGGTTTATTTTACTGTTAGTTCAGTCATGCATCATGCTATAAAAATAATACATTTAAATGGATTTTAATATTTTTTTGATTTGACGATATTGATCTGTTGTTAATAATATTTCAATAAAATATTGCATAAATACGACATGAATGTGTAAAATGACTTGTATGAAAACTGAGTCGTAAGTTGCATCTTAAAATCGCTCACCCATAATTCCCATCGGTGTTTTTATTTTTGTAGAAAAATCAATGTTTTACGCATGAAGGTAGGAACGCCCGCCCCTGGGAGCGAGATTATTTTTTCTTTCATCCATGGTTTTACGTATTTATTTTGACAAGAAAGCAGATTTTTGAAGGCGGTACCACCCTCTTATCTATTTCTGCCGTGAAGCAGAAATGCTTGCATTTCTGTGTTTCGGTTCGAAGGATAAGAGAGCCAGCGTAATAACCGGCACATGAGGCAGTCCATTTTAGTCCTCAAGGTTAGCAGCGCATCAAGAACTGTCTTATAGTGATACAGTGAGGTGAGATGTATATACGGTGACCACTTACCATCAGGTAGGCCGTTTTTTTTAAATATAGGTAGGATATTACCGAGATTCTTATTTCGGTATATTAACGTAACTCAGGACCTAAACACAAAAGTCTTTTCCTAAGGGACTTTTTCTTGCCTAATAAATGGAACTTTTGCGAAAAACAAAGTTTTTATCTGAACGCCTTCCCATAAATCCGACAGTTACAAAGTTTTGACGGTAACCTATGTTACCTGGCAGTCATCAGTCTTGCTTGCCGAGAAATCTAACTTTTTAGAGACCCGCACACGAAAATTGGATCATAATGATATATTATGGATAGGGGGCCGGGAATAACCCAGCGGCACTTCGACCTCTTGAGGATCTTTTGTGCCTACCCCATTTTATACACTAGTCATCTCAGTGTGCAGATTTCCTCACGATCTTGTCAGTCGGTAAATGTACGCAAGTCTTCCAAAACTACGAAAAACTCATTGGTACATGGCACCGCGTGGTTTCGAACCTGGACCTCCCGCATGGGAGTCCGGTGTCCCAGCCACTGTGCCACCGACGCTCCAAGACTTATTCTTAAATCCATTAACTTATCTACTTCTATTATAGGTAGATAAAGTAGTGCAGCAACATTTCATTATTCGTTATATGGAATTGATACCTATTGCTATTAATACCGACAGTGAACGATGATCAATTGATAATCGTAATGAGTTCGTACCTACTCATAAACATTTTATGATTCAGGGTGAGATTGATGTTTTATTATTGTAAAATTAATTTAAAAATTGCCAGTTAATATTACATGTCTAATTTTAGAAGTAAAGTTCGTGCAATAAAAATAACAAATTCTTCTTCAATAAATTCATTGATTGAGAGTCGTGCGTGATCTTTATATAAATTAACTATAGAAGCAAGATAACAAGCTGAAGTGGCGATAGACCGGCAGATCACACTGTCGCAGAACCGACAACCGTTGGGGTAGACGAGTTCTGGAGTGGAGACCGCCATTGGGCAAGCGTAGTGTATGGGACGACCCCTGCTAGATGGAGCGATGACCTGCTCAAGGGGTAGCATCTAGATGAGAAGAGCCTAAAATCCGACTGAATGGCGCGCCCTGCGACTCCTGCGAGAGGCCTATGTTCACTGTGGAACGTACATTACCTTATTCCACATAGAATGACAAAGACTTTTTTGACAGTTTTATGTGAATTTGTCATTGCCTTCCACGTTTCACGTACTTTTAACCTTTTTTTTAATTCTCACGTGCCGCCGCCAGCTCTCTGTGGTCTATAAATTTTGGTAAAGCACCCATTATGGGACAATTTCCAACCAAAATTATCAAAAACTTTCCCACTTATTTCCAAGGTCAAAAAAGCTCGAAAAGCTAGAATAACTGCTACTAACAAAGAAAAGCTCTCGAGTTTTCTTCGAAGAATAAAAAATGTAACAATTCTCCAAAGCTAGGCTCATTGACGCCCAGAGCAGGATTCAGATATTGCGGCGATTTGCGTCCACAAGCGATCGAGCAAGCAGTGTCTACTTGTTCTCACGTTTTGGGTAGGATGACTTGTGGTCTAATTTAATTTTATTTATTTATTTGGTAAACACAACAACCAGAGAAATTACAGAAAAATCAATATAATATAAAGTTATGAGCTAGGTCGTAACCCTTAACGTGTAAACACTGCATGAGTAGGAAGTGGGAAATTGATTGTTGTACAAAATTGAGTTGGCAAAAAATAGTATTGAATGTAATGATGAAAAAAAACTATTGAAAAATAAAAATAATAAAGTAAAGACTATAAAGGATGTAGGTGCGTGGATAGCTCACTTGAGGACATCCTCAACCCGTCTTTTAAAAACTAATGTCAACTGTACAAAGGTGTAGTTTTTATAGCGAAGTGACAACGAAGAAAAAATATTGATAGTCAGACTAGTGTGACAAGCTGGTGTGACCACGAGTCGGTCGTGGAATAAAACCAAAGGGTCGATGTGTCGCTATAGTGTTAGCTCCAGCTCCCAAGACCAACATCGATTCACTGACTGCGCCCCCCGCAGTTGCGCCCCTGACTCGTGCCTCTGTTACAGCACCTAGTTACAGCGCTGCTTACTCGCCGCGCCGGCCCGGCAGCTTTATTTTTTATTTTTTGTGCAAGTTAGGGCAAAGTTGCCGGCACGTGGCGTCCCTAACGCCGGGTGACAAATACTTGCGAATAAAGTTCCTTTTACAAATTGCTTCGCGCTGTAACACGCGCAGAAAAGGTCTTCCCGAAGTTTTGAGGGTTATTAGGGTAAAGTGAAAGAAAAATTGTTTTCTTTTTTTACGTACACGGTAGGGTAAATAAATATAAAAAATGCGGGAAGGCTGAGGCTGAACTTAGGTTGAAGAATTTGTAGATGATTTTTTTCTTCAAAATTTATTTATATAGACAGAGTTAAAAGGGTTTGGATTAAATAAATCGGAAAACGCTTAAAAAAAATCTTTGATAAAAGTACTATACAAGTCTTGGCAGAAATAGCCATCGATGACCTCGTGTCTTTTCTCGCTTTCTACTCGGACTATCAAACTAATAATTTCCTGGCCTTGTCAATAATAATTACCTTATTTATGTTTAATGTAGGTACCATGAATCTATTGTACAGTGACTAATACATCAGGATTAAGCCCATTGATATATTGTCGCTTTACCTTTTTTAATTATAACTGTTTCGGTCATTGCTGTGTGTGAAATAAACGTATTACTTACTTTTTTTTGACACATTCATACGAAAGTCAAGAAATCATAACGAAAGCGTATTGCGATACGGTTCTACAGAGATAAGCTTAATGTGTCTTTTTTTTGAGATATTTTGTATCTTGCTTGTCTAATTTTGAACTTTCTTTTGTTACAGATAAAATGAAAACGCAGAAATAACTCTAAAAACGAATTTACACAAAAATACGTATCTAAATAAAATACGTACTTAACAAGTTATCTAAACACACAGACAATAAACCAAGCCAAATTATTTAAGAAACGACAAAATAAAAATATATTGCAATTTTTCATATTTATATTTATACACGAATATTTTATTAACAATCACAAATTAAATTAACTAAACGCACGTTTAAAAGTACCTTACCTACTGATAACAAAACGCACAAAGCTTTTTTTAAAGTAAAGATGAGTATAGACTCGACGTCATCTGCCAAGAGGCTGAACATCGAGAGAGCCACGAACTTCATGAGGCAGTTCAGGGACCCTGACTCCAGGGAGCTGAAGAAACTGTCTGCTAACCAGTTTATGGAGGTCTGGAGTCACTACGACAAAGATGGTGAGTTCTGTTCAATATTATTTATTGACAGTGCCGATGGCGCTATTGTATATGGTACCTTGGCACAAGAAGAACAGGCGTATCAACTACGGATTGCACGATGTTCACATTACTGCACAATGGTACGTCATCATACGAGTGTTACGTTTGATGACGTACCCTTGTACGGTGACTTGAACATCGTGCAATCCGTAGTCATTTTGCCTGGTGAAGAATGAGCCGTTAAATTTTCTTGTGGCATGTATGAAACTTTGGTTTTCGAGACCCGTTGTCATAATTTCGTTACTGTCAAGTGAAACTTGCAAGATAGAGCCTCAAGCTGATGTATTCTGAGCCCCACTTACGACAATCGTTAACTGTTGGATTAACACTAATCCGAGGTCAATTTTGTACTAAAAGTTCGCGAGTTTATCCAGGGTTGGAATAAGTGGGGCCACTACTCAAAGTACGGGTTAAATGTCCTTAACCTTGTAAGATTATCCAGAATTCACTACAAATTTGATAAGAGTCTAGTTTAACCTAGAGTTTACGTTAGTTCCCTCGATCTTCGCGCAAATGGGCCTTCAAGTAAAATGTAAAAATATAACAATTTCGTAGGAATAGGAGATACTGTTTTATATGTCGATTTACCCTGCTAGTTATTAATATAGGTATTCAGTAACTGAATACTACAGCTTCAAAATACAGTGTAACTTTATTTCAGTTACACTCTGTATTCTGAAGCTGAAAAGGGCATACCAAAATAACCTTGTTTAGGATAACATACAATTTGTACAGTCACTAGAAAACGCATTCGATCAATTTTACTACGAAACAACCGTAGCACTTGCTACGTACGCCGCTGTCCGCCTACGCGTAGCGCTACGCTCGTACTGCTTGCACGTTCTTGGTGGTTGTTGGTTGACTATACTTTTTGGCCATTTCCATGACTAGACATTACTCACCGAGAAGAAGCCCGGACAAAGAACCTTCAAGCCCCGAACTTGCCCTGTAATTGGGCAGACGACCACGTCAATATTTTTTTCCACGACCGTACATAGCCCCATTAGTTTGGGAGGGCTGCGTAGGTAGACAGACAGAGGACTGTCTGTGACTCTGCGTACAAGTAAAGCTATGTACGAATGATATCACATTGTCACGACACCTCCCACGTCAGGATAGCGTAGGCGGAATGGAGTGCGAGATGAATTGTGATTCCACAGGGGCGAAGTCTGGAAATGGGGATGGGGGGGGGGGGGGGGGGGGTTTAGATCCTGTTGCGTTAAAAAAATTAAATAACTGCATCTCTATTTACCAATCGCTGTAACGGAACTGTCGTTACATGGGAACAGTTAGTATAAACTGTGTGGCGCTCGACTTCTTGTTTAAACCAATTCCATTGATTGATTTTCTAAAAACATAATAATAGAGATCACCGTGCCTACTCAAAACCATATATGTAATCATCGAGTTCACACACATACCGAGCAGCCGCGGGTAGCACTCAGCGCCGCAGCGGATTTAGCACTGCGGCGCTGATTGTCAGGCATCACCTGAGTGCCAGGGATCACTCCCTAATGATACACAACCGGAACATATAAATAACGGAAATATTAATAAACAGAAGTAAAATATTAGGAAACGAAGGAACTTTTTTTAATTAATTTTTTATTCAGCCTGACACTTCTCTTACTTTAAAAACCAGGCTATATCGCACAGTACATTGTGTTTTAATAACTTAACTTTAACTTTGGAAGGAATAATATAGGCTCCCCCCGGTGCTAGGGGGAGGCAATAAAATTACCAGAATCGCAACCCCCGTGGTAGAGAACTAAGGTCCGATCTGTGGAGGTGCTGCGTGGCGGTTTTTTATTATTTAATAAATCTAAGTTGGCATTTTACTTGGTAATGGTACACTGTAGCGATTTTGAAACGGAAACCATAGAAATCGAGAAAATCGAAAAGTAGATTTATTTGGATTCGGCCAGATTCCGTTTCAAATTCGCTGCAGTGTGCAGTTAAAAATTCCAGTTACAAATTCGAAAGATCTATTATTACTCGTATTTCAAGATAACGGCGCCGCGACACAGTGGGAACCCTCCAAACAAGAGCATATCGAAAATGGTTATGGTGAAACTCGTAATTTTAAGGAACTGTCGATGGTTTTACCTAATAGAATAGACCAGCTTATCGGCAGAAAGGCTTTTATATTTTTCAATTTAGTTGAAATTACCTAAAATTATTTTCAAACATAACACTTCGATAATTTCATGTTTTTCAAACTATGCATGGTGACAGTTAGACGTCAATTTCTGCTCATGTTGCTATAGACACTATAGCAAGATTATATATTTTTGGAAAGCTCAAGATCTCTAATTTATGATCTGCAATTAATATTTGACTTTCATTTAGAAATAAAATGTTAAAAATTTATTCGTGAGAGAAGTCATTTTAAACATTTTATTATTTTCACTTGGAGTTTTCTCTGTTGCCGAAGGCTGCCGAAGTTGAGTAAATTGTTGCTAAAGGTTCGTAAACTATTCAATATTGAGAAGAAAAAATAAAAACTTGCGCATATTTGCGCCATTTTACTTTAGAGCAAAAAATATTAGACAAGTAAAATTCTCAATATTTGGGAATTAATAAATATTATTTCTTATTCTATAAACTGTTGAGTAATAATGATGAATAAGTATTTTATTTGACAAATGACTTTAGGTTACGTGCCAAATAATTAATTTTAAAAATTTCAAAATTAAATATATTTTTTTAAAAATTAAAAAAAAATCCTTCTGATAAAAAAATATCTTGCGGTCATCTTTTAATCATTAAAATGATAAACATATCTGTATTATATATCTATATTGGTTAACTGATAGATAACAATGATGGTTGCATTTATTGCTTCGAATATCAATTAATTTAATTATAAGTTTATAAGATATAATGAAATAAAATTTAATTTATAAGTTTTGCGCTATACACTAATCTTGGAGTACTCTAAAAAGACCATCCAACCATTAAAGTGATCGGATCCTTTGATTGTGATTACAACTTTTACATACATAACAAAAACGAAATTACTGTGCAACATGAGTGAATTTGTTTGCAGTAGACGTGTCTTGTGTACTTTAATTATTAACGAGAAAACTACTTCTGAAATTGAACAGTATTTAATGGTAAATTTTAATTTACCGGCATCAGAAATTAGTACTGTAGTAAACAGTATTCATAAAAGTTTGGCCACGTCATGTAGACAACTCTGTGCGATTAGCACAGAGTAAGGGCTAGAGATGTGAACGAAAACTCTTTCCAATACGGACTCTACGTTACATGCTCGGATCAGATGTATGGAGAATTGGAGATGCTACTACACATTTCATACAATTTATCTTCTCAATAGTGGTCAGCGTCAACACCTGAGAACAAAAGAAGTAAAGAAGAAAAGAAAAGGCTTGTGCAAAGACGTTTTCGTGAAGAACTTGGCTTGCATATAGACCAACCAAGACAAGGTACTGGTAATAGCAATGACGTCAAGAAGATTCTTTCAAAACTATCAATGCTCTGCAGAGATAACGGGTGTTGACGAAGAATTAATAATAAGAAGACTATACATAACTCTTCAAACTATGTCCTCAGGACTTCCGATTAATCCCGTAATATTCATGGCGCACAAATTATAGAATACTACGTAGTTTTGCCAATTGGTCAACTTTCTGAAGACGCCCAAGAAGCAAGGAATAAAGATTACAACAGTTTTCGGTTGCATCATGCCAGAACGTGTTCCCGGTCAGCTACAAATGAAGACGTCTTCCACGCTTTGCTATGTACATCTGATCCATACATATCGAGCCTCTACAGACCAAGTTTAATAATATAAGAATTATTTGACGAAGCTAAAGAACTTCTAGATATAACTGTTCTCGAGTAGAGAAAATAATTATTATATGTCTTAAAAATATACAACGTGGTTCTTTTTATGTTTAAAAGTATAGTTTTAGTCATAAAAATATTATTTTAATAGTGTAATAATTATTGCTATTTTTTAATTAATTTTATGGCAATAAAAATGAAGATTTTCATGTTTGATATTTTTAAATTAAATAATTAGTTGTGTTATAACCATGAATTTTTATTCAATTGATAGCCTATGTATTCTAGTATGTGTGTATAAAATTTCAAAATAATATGTCAAGAAATAAAGAAGTTATAGATTTATGATATGGAACGCACCGTTTGGGCCCACTGTGCGCGAGTGCAATAGATTTATTGATTAAGATACCTGATTGATCGATTATTAGTGTTAAAATTAAAAGTCAAGTTGAAGAGTTTTATAAGCCTAAGAATAGCCTGAGGTAAATTCATTTGCCAATGCTATAGGCCAAGGTTCCAATAAAAACCCGTGCCGACCACTTCATTTACTATTAACGCCATTTAATGGTTAGGTACAGTCGACCACAAGCTATAGTATACCATCTGTCAAAAACCTTCGATTAAATCTCAACCTTATGCCTGCGCAATATGATACATTTCAGATTCTTAAATTTTGACGTTTTGGATAGGTTGACCTGTTGTCGACTGTACTATTTATAGACCGGTAACTGTGTTTGCTCAGAATTAAACAACAAATACTAAATCTTGATACATCTATAATAGTTTGTAAGTTGTGAGTAAAAAAACTACGGATTCCTATAGGCCCGACTCGCACTTGACCGGTTTTTTGTCTTCCCATTGTAGAACGCGCTATGAGGTAGAATGACGTAAAGTGTGACTTCCCCGTGTCGGCCCCGTGTCGTCCTCGTGTCGACCCGTGTCGTACCCGTGTCGTTCCCGTGTCGTCCCTGTTTCCTCCCCGTGTCGTTCCGTATCGTCCATATGAGATTGGACACATTACATTGCAATACACATTGTGGTTGGACGTTTTTGGAAATTGAAGTTTTGAGACTGGACGATTTGGGAAATTGACATTTGGGAAATTGACCAATTGAACCCAAACGACCGAGACTAGGCTAAAAATGTATTTTACAACAAAATCTTTAATAAAACGTAAAATTACCCTATAATATGTCGTCGGAAAATACTCTCAAAATCTCACACCCGCATAAAATGCGAGCGAATTGCGCCCCGAAGCGCCTTAAAGTATGCAAAGTGAGGTGTTGCGAACGCGACAAAACGAATGCGACCCTAGGGGCGTACCCGGTGCGGGGCGTTAGGGAGCAACTACACGACGGATTGTTCACCAACCCAATAGTTTAGTCGGTGGGCAAAAAGCAATGCACTAGTATGGGGGGGGGGGGGGGGGGGGGTTCGCAACTTAAAACACTCTAAGAGGTTCATTGGAAATGGTGACACGACTGGGAGTAGAAAAATTTACAACCATAACAGGAGTCTCACCCGTCTCATTGTAGGGGCGTTCACAGGCCATTTTGGCACTAAGAGCCTCCTACATAAGATGATACTGACAGACAATCCCACTTGTAGAGCCTATGGTGACACCGTTGAGTCAATGGAACACTTGCTGTGCTAATGTTACACGTTGGCTGGAAAGCGTATGAGTCTTCTGGGGGTCGCCTACCCGAAACCAGAGGACTATAGGCTTCTTCCTGTAAGCTGTATAGCGTCCTTGATACAAAGCATCTTTAAGGAACAGGTAGGAGACTAAGGTAAGGGGTGAGCACAAAAGATCCCTGAGGGTCGAAGTGCCGCTGAAGTTGTCCCTGGCCCCCTGTCATAAGATAAGATAAGATGGGGGTTCGCACACGGCACCAACTCGAACTTGTTAATTGACACAATCGAAACCGATCGCTAACAAATAGTTGACCAATTGACGTAAACTAGCCAACTAAACTGTTTAGTTTGACAGAAATCAGTGTCGACGTTCGATCGAACTGAACAGTTTGGTTGGAAATAGAATCGGTCGTGTAGTTGGGCCCTTACTTACTTTAAAAATTAAAACAATCCATTTTGTATAAATAACACAAATAAAAACTTACTTTCTATATACGAGTACCTTTATTTTATACAACGAAATAACGATTAATGGAGAAAGGTAAAGTGTACAGTTGTCCAAATAGAAAATGTCAGGATTGGAAAATGACCAGATTGGAAAATGTCAAGATCGCATAATCGACATGTCTCGGTTTAAGGACAGAAAAAGCAGTAGGCATGAGGCTGATAGGGTGCGCGCGCGCCGCTTTGTTATAAAATATATTATTTAAAAAAATAAAAACTTTCTTGTGAAAAAGTAACCATTACATATTCTTCTAAACGTCATTATCTATTTTTTGTGAGAAATGGTTTTATAAACTTCAAGTATGACCAAAAAAGCAATCAAAAATTTACGTCTCGTAATTTTTTTTGATGGAGTGAAGTTGAATCTATCGTTGTTTAGAAACCATAAAATAATCTAGAACGCTTATGAAACTACAACATATATGTTTGTATCCGATCATAACAAAGAATATTTGATTGTTTACCGTTGAATCAAAAATAGGTTAATTTCAAAGATCGTGGAAGAACGTGGCCTAAAATAAATAAAATACCGATACTCTTTGTTTGTCGATGGTGCACATCTCTACATGTAAATGTTCAATCCAATCTCTGTCTTCCCGTCTGAGTGCGTTTTCCTGTTGTAAACAGGCTTGTATATAAACATAATGTATACCTAAATGTCTTATATATGTCTACCGTCTTATGTCTTACGAATAGCTACCTGTTAGACACAATAACAATTACCTACAATGGGGTTATGATGCGCGTTCATAGTGTCTTGGCGTGTTCGGCCTATTTTATTGTTTAAAAACGGTTTACATTGATCATTTTCTCGTAAAACTGGAGTATTTTACTTAAAAATCGTCCGTGATAAGCAGTGATCGTAATTTGGATTCAGTGCCGTAGTTGGATAAAAGTAACCACTCGTAAGCCAGTTTCACTTTGTTTGTTTTTTTCGTGAAATGAATCGGCATAATATTATGAAAAAGATTTAACATCTATTGAAGTTAGCTTGTGCTGGCAGAATATAGAAAAGAAGAAATATTTGAATAAAGAACCATTGGTCTTAGAGAATGAAAAGTTAGCCCATTGTCATTTTTGTGTCGTTGAACATTCCAGTTTCGAACGAAATTATTCTACTCGTACCTTACTCCTTACATGTCGATTACTGGACAGATGTTTGTCGACTACATTCTAACGCGGAGAAATTTGCAAATTGCAGATCGTACACTTTATGACAACTCCATCGAACAGCAATTCGGGATGATTGTGTATCCATTCGTCAACTACCTCTCGAAAACGTCGTCTAATTGGCGGCATTTTAAATGAAATGAGATTAAATGTGCATATAATGCAGCAAATTTAGATAGTATATAGTGACAACTTTGACAGTAAACACAAAGGACAACATTTAAAAAAATATTAGTCACAAAAAAGGTAACACTACGTGTCATAAGAACTCTACAAATAGAACTGAGAGCCCATTACTGCTAAGGTAGCTTACAAGTGGTTTCTTATCCAATTCCGGCTCTGTTACTGAATCCTGATTACGATCAATGGTGATAAGTGAACGTTATATAAGACAGTGAAATGATGATAAGATAAGATAAGATTAAATTTATTGTTATAATTGTGGTTCACAATATAGGTCTTATGAATGAGAATAATGCAAGGTTCTCAAAATTCACCCTGTTCGGATATACAATATTAAGAATTAACAGTTTGTTTAAAAACACATATAAATTATTAATTTAATTACAATTAATTATATGTAGTGATTTCGGCAACCTAATCTGTAATTATTATTTTTCTCCTTTATTTAAATTAAACTAATTACATATCTTACAGCATAATACTGACATAAGCCTCAGGGCTTGTGCGCATGGAATGCAAGACACAAGGTATTCCGCTCCCATAACACAGCGTAGTCTCAGAATGTGCGCGTTAATAAAAACATCCTCCTTAGAGTTTCGCCGATACGTCAGTACGTCGCGTGCGTTAAGTCCGCGAACGTACAGTACGCAGCGGACAGTACGCCGTGGACAGACCACCGTCTGCGTTGAGCCTTAGTCCAATAGATGATTATTGATTAGCATTATATTGCAATAGATGTTTAGCTTTAGGTATTTCACAATTTTAACTCATCTGTATTGAGATTTTTTTTAAAGAAAATGAATTTCTTTCTGACTCCGATAAATATGGGCGTACCATCTTCGCACTGGTATCAAATGGGTATAAGCGTGTTACCTACATAATTACATAAGAATTATTACTTAGGGTGTAGCAAGTATGGATTCTGCCTATTTCACGATTTTTGTCACATTTAAAAGTGTTACCTACACAAGCGTAGTTAGCTAACTCCCTCTCCCTTTGGGCCAACAAAGTACTATAAAACCTTCATCTGCGAAAATAATAAACTTCATCCTTACAGAAAGCTCTGGGAAGCGGAGACCTAAAGTTTGCGAGTAAAATGTAAGATATGTTGCTTTGACCTGACTTTTTTATACTCTGAATAATTTTTTTATGTGTTCCATTTGTTATTCGACTTCAAAAAAGAGGGGATTTTCAATTCGACTGTGTTTTCTTTTCATTGTTGTTTTTTTAAGGCAAAGGGAACTGAGCCCATACAGCCATGTCTGATGTAAACAACTCTTTCAAGTCTTCATTAAAATGCTGGTGTGACACATTTCAATGCTATCTGGGAGAATCTTCCACGCTTCTGCACCATATATCGTGGACGGACTTCCCTCTGTTTTTCTTTCTTTCTTTTTTTAATAAAGACATCAGGCGAACTAACGGACCGCCTGATGGTAAGTATTCGCCGTCGCCCAAAGACATCTCACCTCACTGTATTATCATTTACAAAAATTTACACACGAACACACACACACACATACACAAACACGCATACACAAACACGCATACACAACTCTCACTTTTTACCTTCTTTAAGCCCAGAGAAATCTTTAATATTACTTATATTATTTTACTTACCTTAATATTATTAGTTATTTATATTTTTATTTTATTTTTTGTTTCTATTTTTGATTTAATTGAAAGTTAAATTTTTAACTGATAAAATATTCTAATACACTTCTGTAAACAAATTGTGTTTAGATAATGGCTGAATTGTACGAGTCTTGGAGGAGGGGCACTGTATGCTGACATACAGGTTACACCTATTTCGGCAACAGTGGATTAAAATAGTTTTAGTGACATAGCCTAATATAGTTTATTTAACAAAACTGTAAAACGTTTAAGAAATAAAAAAATATTTATTATTGTTAGAGGGTTTCCGTTGCGTTCTTATACTAGGGATGTTACGGAGCTTCGACTCCGACTCCGAAAAGTCGGAGGTTATACCGAAGATTTGTGAGCAAACATATTCAACTATCAATATTTTATTAAATAGTATAGGATTACATAAAGGAATATGTTTTATTGCCGCAAACGTCATCATAAAAATATTGGCCAGTTCAAAAAAATTAAAAAACGGTTTAAAATTTGAACCTCTTCTGAACATCTCTCTTCTACATCCGACTCCGGTTCCGACTTCGATAAATAAAATTTCAAACCTTCGGTTTCGACTCCGGTTCCGGTAAAACCACCTCCGTAACATGTCTAGTTCTTACATCTTCTTGCAGTGCCATACATAAGAAGAGTCTCAACTCAACAACCCTCCAACAGCTCAAGGTTGCCAGCACAATGGTTTCCCTCGAGATTACTTTAAACACCTGCGAACACTATTATATTATACGAGTAGGCACCCACTTGACGCTTCTCTGCGATGTAACTTCGTTGTTTCGTAAGCTTGAATACATAATTTACTACATAAAAGCTTTAGAGAGCGAAACGTTAGGATTTTTTTTAATTTAATCTGGAGAGCAGACAAGCATGACTCGTGAATTCCGAGGCTTTTTGTTATTGTTTATGGTGCGCAGACGAGCAAACGGGCCACCTGATGGTAAGTGCTCAAGGTCAAGATCATTTATTCCAATAACAATATATTATACATATTGTGTTTGAAAATACATTAACATTATATAAATATATAACCGTTGTCCTTAGACATATCACCTCACTAGAATGTTATTAGAGGATTTTTGATACGCTGCTAACCTTGATAACTTATGTGGAGTGCCTCATGGGCCGGTAATTACGCTGGCTCTCTTACCCATCAAACCGGAACATAGCAATGCAAGCAATGCTGCTTTGCTGCAGAAATATAGGTGTATATATAAGTGTGATACCACCCCAGGCTGTCTCAGTACAGAGTCATACCACCTTCAATTGTAACTGTAATTCCACTTTATGATATTTTTTTGCACTTTCTTTCAAACAAACTTGAAACCGTGAAAAGCTCGAAGTTTCGCAATGAAGTGAAACGAAAGCCAGGTAACAGATGTGGCAAGACTGGTGTGAGACATTCGTCACACCCTCGTCACGTCAGTGCCACTTGGCACGGTCGACTACGTCGTCTAGATACAACCGTTCCCTTAGAGCTGGTTTATACTTGGTCAAGTGTTTAGTCTAGTGCGTTTGTCAAGTGGCAAGGACAGTAGCGAGTATGGCAATTGCCTGGCCAGTGACAAAAAACTCACTGTCCTAATGCACTTGACCAAACACTTAACCAATGGATACCAGCCAGGCCGACTTGCCCGGGCCTAGGGCGGTCAACCGCGAAAAAATATACATTAACGTGAATAAGAAACGACACTTGACAAATGGCAAACACACTACAAATTGCACAATGGCAAAAAATGCGTCAAATTGGTATTCTATTGGGTTTTTTGAACACCTACCTTCCAACTTCCCTTTAACTAGTACCTACCTATAAAATACACCAATAACTGTAACCATGTGAATCCCCCCTGACTAACGCTCTCTCACCTCCCTCACACCGGACACACAACTCGCTACTCGTACACCGCACACACACGCACGTAAACATTATGCGACGCATTTCTCTCATTCATAATAGTAACCTACATCTGTTTTTTGTTGTTTTCTACCAAAGATATATTATATAATGTTAAGTAACATAATGAAAATTTGTAATTGGCAAATGTTATATTAATATTTTATTCTTTTTATAAGTTGTTTTTTTTAAGGCAAAGGGAACTGAGCCCATACAGCCATGTCTGATGTAAACAACTCTTGCAAGTCTTCATTAAAATGCTGGTGTGACACATTTCAATGCTATCTGGGAGAATCGTCGATCGCGTCCCGGACGCAGTATGGCTCTTCAAAATCCAGCCAAGTACGGATCGGGCTGCAGCGTCTTATTTGACTTTACTTCACTGTCCCACACATTAATCACATTTAGTAGACGTTCTTCGAATAAAAAACACCATTCTTACTTGAAAAGCACTACTGTAAAACAATTTGCAAAACAATGAAAAAAAGCTGGTGTGGACGCTACAAAAGCGCGGGAGAAACTCCGCTGTAAATTTAAATAAATACAATAAATATATTTTTTTTAAAATTGTGGATAGGCGACTTGGCTTTTTTAAATCAATGTTGCTATAACTATAATTACATGTTACCTTGTAAGTTTTCTTACTTGTGTAATGTGTTGGATTAATATAAAATAAATAAATAAATTATGTTGCTGGAATTCTATGATAATTTTAGAAAATTTCAAAGAAGAATTCAAGAAAACACTAGAAAATCTATTTGGCGTATTTTTGCCATTATAAACTATAAAAACGGGGCTTAATCGCGTCGGTATTTAATGTTTGGTAAGCTTATAGTTAAATTTTTTCGACGCGATTAAGCCCCATTTTACCAAAGGCCACTAATTTTTTTTAAAAGCCTCATTTTCATAGTTAAAAATGAATACAAATCTTGTAAGTTTAAAATCTCATTTTTGCCATTTCCTCGAAAATGGATGCACAGAACATGACGAAACAATCAGTGACCTGCGTAGGTCGAGGATTTCCTCGATTTATATCTACAGATATAAATACTTCAGCAAAGGTTTATTTCTCTTAAAATCGTATGCGATTGTGGGATTTCTGTAAAAACAAACTGTAGTACGAAATGATGATAACCAGATGTGCCGCCCTGCAGCTAATAATTGTGTTTATGTTACAGATACAGACTAAATCAGTCTGTCTTGTCTGTACTCTATATCGTAAGGGATATTTTGGTTCTGAAGGAAAACTGTTTTCTGTCCAGGACTGTTTAGGAACATAATTTCCTACATTTTCTTTAAAATATGTTAGGTATAGACAGAAAAAAACCAGGATTTTGACACAATACTATAAAGCGAGAGAGAAATAGAAATAGTAATATCATTTATTTGTAAATATTGATACTGCAGATGTTACATTGTGTTTCAGTATCACCATATTCTACCCGAAAACGTGCCATTTTTTGTTCAATTAATAAATCAATCAATCATAAATAATCAATCCAATAAATTAGCAAAATTATTGTAAAGGTAACAAAACAAAAACATCAAAATTTTTACTGATATGTCCTACATGACACATCAGAAACATCGCACTTATGATGCTAGTAGTGTGTCTAAACGTCCTTAATGTTAAGGCTTGCTTAAGTACCATGTCATCTCTATACATAGCTTTGGCGTAGAAAGGCATAGTATGTATTTGAATGAAGACTTAATTTTAAGAATGTTTCGTGCAACTGACTGTAAAACTTTCCTTAAACTTGAACCTACTAGAACTTGGAATGTCACTTTATGGCGCGGAAGCGGGACGTGGGTAATTAAAAATTAGCAATTCCCATTAACCATAATGAAAGCCCTCGTTAAACGGACGAATTGCTCCGAGAAGTGTTCATTTTATCTTTTTATTACGCTCGTTTAATCTGAAAAGACTGGCTCTTTATTTAATTCTTCAAAATTTAAATATTACGCTTAAAATCCTTGTACAGAAAAAATATTAAGTATATAACTCCGGCAAAAAGTTTCAATCGAAAACACCGGCTGCATTTATTGAAACAAATTTGACGCTGCCGTTTCTAAATTAAAAATAAAAACAATATTCTTCTTTTTCGCTTTATTGGCGTTTGCAAATATTTTTTTAGTAAATCTGGCCAGCCATATACCTATCTATATAAAACTTGCCATACACTTCCAAAAATATTTACTAAAGAGAAATGCACAAAATAGTTTTTAAAATGAAACGTTCGTTAACTGAATACTGGCTTCATTGATGAAAAAATGTAGCCGCGTGGAGCCGTATACAAATTAAAAATTATATAATTTTCTTCTTTTTTTACATGCAAAATAGCTAGTAATTAGCCCTAGAATGCGTGCAGTGTACCATCAGGAACACCGCCGCCTACTTACCTTATGGTTCAATATTGCCTGCTGCAACCAACATGCCGCTCTAATTTGGTATGTGCTCATTAAACCTATAGCGCGTCGGAAGCGTGATTTATAGTAGTTAACAGCAAAAAAAAAACTATTGTTGCTTGTTTTGTTATCCATCAATGAAATGACCTTCAATGAAAGTTTAAAAGGTCGCAAAAAACGGGTTTATGTGTCCTATAATCCTTGTACAGAAAAAATAATTAAGTAAATAACTCCAGCAAAAAGTTTCAATCGAAAACATCGACTTCATTTATTGAGAAATATTTACTCTGACGTTTAATAAATTAAAAATAAAAACAATATTCTTCTTTTTCGCTTTATTGGCGTTTTGTACCTAAATAATATATAAATAGAAACCTATTATACCTATACTATTATAATAATATAAGGAATGAAATAAAAATCATTGAAATTTTTTTAATTTTATTTATTGAGGGCATTGGATAGACCATCAGCCCAAACCAAAAGTATTTACAAGAAAAAAACTTACATAATACTAACTATTATTAAACATAAAACATGAAATACTTAAATTCTACCTTTAGAACTAGAAATAAATTAATAAGTAATAAAATACAACTCCGGGATGCTTAAGAAGATCTTGAACATTAGAAGACACAAATTATTCATTTCTACGCACAGTTTCTACATATCTGTGTTTATTTAACCTAAAAATATATACTAAAGTCAGAGATATTTCAAAGTAGGTCATATACTACTGGGGTGCTCAATAATGAAAACCGTGCCCAAAGGTACCTAACGTGGGCACCAATCGATAGTTACGGATTATATTCTATTACGGTCGGTATATTTTGTATAAGTAATGTACGGACAAAACGATTTGGGTATCTATTACTTCACCGCTCCATTCACCGTTTACGATAGTTAGGCTATCAGTTTTATTGAGCCATAACATAAGTCATAACATAAATAAGCTAAAATTGTTGTTTTTTTAAGGCAAAGGGAACTGAGCCCATACAGCCATGTCTAATGTAAACAACTCTTTCAAGTCTTCATTAAATTGCTTGTATGACACATTTCAATGCTATCTGGGAGAATCTTCCACGCTTCTGCACCATCCGAACCAAAGAAGAAGGCGTCCCGGACGCAGTATGGCTCTTCAAAATCAAGCCAAGTACGGATCGGGCTGCAGCGTTTATTTGACTTTACTTCGCTGTCCCACACATTATTCACATCTTGTCGAAGTTCTTCGAGCAAGAAACACCATTCTTACTAGAAAAGCGTGCGGTGTCAAAAAGAACAAGACAAAAAGAAACAAGGCTGAAGTGGATGCCACAAAAACGCGGGAGAAACTCACTAGACCAATAAGCTAAGTGTTTTTTATTTGTCCTTTATTGACTGTTGCTATCAATCAATGTGTAAGAAGAGAATGGATGACACGGCAACAATGACGTCAACGACACCATATTGGTGACGTGTCCGTGTCATTATCATTTAAATATGAAAACGCACAATGGGGTCGTAGAAGAACGAAACTCTAATGGCACTCCATTTGACGGAAAGGTATATTAAAATCTTAGTTATTTTACACTGTTAAACTCATAATTCGGAATCATTCGGTCTAGGGTAAATTAAATCGTTGTTTTTTTAAGAATATCATTTTGCTTCTTTGATTATTCCTTCTTCAGTAACAAAGTTTGTTGGTATTTAACATGAAAACGAACGCCTGCCTCTTAGGAGAGGGATACTATTTTTTATCCAAGGTATTTAAAACTGTAGGTATATCTTTTCATCTGTGTCTTCTCCTGAAGGGCTATGATAATGTTTACAAACTTGCCGTCTTATCTCTCGAAAAAGTTCCTATCTCTTTTGTAAGTCCCTCGAGATTAGACTCCATTCAAAGTCCCCGTGCCACAATGTCGCCTAAAAATAAATTATTCATTGTTCAAAATTCCTTATTGAGGCTTAAAATCTTTTCACGATAGGACTATATCAGTAGAATTGAATTATAATGACAGAATAAGACTTTTGTGAGATAAAAATCAAGTAAGTTATTACTATCTACTTACTAATTAAAATTATTATTCGGCATGTAATTTTTTTATAGAAGTGTAGGGTATTATTTAAAAATAATTGACTGGCTAGTTAAAAAGATGTTGTAATTGCCGTTTGGTTAATTAAAAAGAAAATGGGTTTATTTTTAATCGAAAACAGCGGCGATGCGAACGAATTTACTTAACAATTGCGGCCTGAATTTCTAAAATAAAACCTTTTTGGTAAAAAAATAATTTTACAACGGCGAAGATAAAGCCTTAAAGAAAACTACTACTACCTAACTAACACTATTGTAAAACAATTTGCAAGACAAAACGAAACAAAGCTGAAGTGGATGCCACAAAAGCGCGGGAGAAACTCACTAGACCAACACTGAGAGAAATTTGTCACGACGCCAAATCTTTACGTAATGCAGGTGCCGTTTTGTCTATAATACGTATGGTACAACATGCATTTTGTTGGTAAATACAGAGTAATGTTGTAATGTATCAACACGTAATTAAGTTACAACATGCTCCATAATGATCTTCCTGTTATGTACGTACCCGTTTGCCGCCTACTTAAGCAAGACACTACATCTATACAGGCATAGCCCGATACATGACCGGAAGTAGGCCGTTGATATGACGTCACGTACAATACATTAAATAATGCAGTCGCACTTTTCTACGTGTACTACAACATTATAAAGACTGCACATACTTATTGCAATTGTAAAGAGCTCGCATACGTAATGAATGGATCTCGACACATGAAAGCATGACTCTTAGAATAATGTTACATCGTCCTTACTACGTACGCAACTCAATTAGGAGTGGTGCCGCATACTGATAAATATCCCGTTACAATCATAATGATACCACTTTTAGGAAAGCGTCCACTTACCCGCAAAAATGCGGATGACGTCATCCGCAGCGCCCGCAAGATACTGCTATCCTTTTCTTAGCCGCTGGCGCTGCGGCTGACGTCATAGGTGCCCGCAATTGTATGAGATTCCATACAAAGTAAAAATTCCGTTGCTCCATGAAAAACGAGGTTTGGTACGTAATACAGTTGACGCATACTTATTGTAAGTAGCCGGGTACATGATACGAGACACCACTCTTACTTTACGTACTTCGCGACTATCGCGACATTATAAGTAGCTCGCATACTGATGCCTGTAACCGGAGTATGACTAATGTTAGATCGTCCCGACTACTGATGGAACTTCATTAAGAATGAGGTTTGGTGCGTAGTACAGTTGACGCATACTTATTGTAAGTACCCGGGTACATGATACGAGACACCACTCTTAGATTACGTACTTCGCGACATTATAAGTAGCTCGCATACTGATGCCTATAACTGGAGCATGACTAATGTTAGATCGTCCCGACTACTGATGGAACTTCATTAAGAACGAGGTTTGGTACGTAGTACAGTTGACGCATACTTATTGTAAGTACCCGGGTACATGATACGAGACACCACTCTTTCTTTACGTACTTCGCGACATTATAAGTAGCTCGCATACTGATGCCTGTAACCGGAGCATGACTAATGTTAGATCGTCCCGACTACTGATGGACTTCATTATGAACGAGGTTTGGTACGTAGTACAGTTGACGCATACTTATTGTAAGTACCCGGGTACATGATACGAGACACCACTCTTAGTTTACGTACTTCGCGACATTATAAGTAGCTCGCATACTGATGCCTGTAACCGGAGCATGACTAATGTTAGATCGTCCCGACTACTGATGGAACTTCATTAAAAATGAGGTTTAATACGTAGTACAGTTGACCCATCCTTATTGTAAGTACCACGTCCACGAAACTGTCCACGCGATTGAGTCGAAGTTCTTCAAGATCCACCATAAAAACAGAACACAGAAACTCTTAAGTTAAATCCTCAAACTCATGAGCGATCGGCGCGAAATGAGATTGCAGTCTTCAGTGGACGAAACAGAATATGAGCGGCTCAATAGACAGATCTCCAAAGCAATAAGACGCGATATATTACGTAGATTTAATACCTCACGCATTAAAGAGGCGATCGAGCGAAATAAAGGCTCCGAAGTGTTCGCACGAGATCTGTCTATGGGGCAGAGCCAGCTGATGAAACTAAAGACCGACACAGCGGCAATATCATTTCTAGCAAACCGGAGATTTTGAGAGAGCTTGAGATATTCTATGGACAATACACTTCTTCACGGCAACCTCTTACCAACACGGCTCAAGACCCTAGAGCCAAGCTAACCCGACATCATACCAATGATGTCCCGGACATCAGTCTGTATGAGATTCGTATGGCTTTCAAACAACATAGTCCGAGAGCGGAAGGTATAATTACCTACGTCATCTGGTACCTCTTCCGCACTGTTATAGGTAGTTGACCGCACTTTAGATATGTAAGAAAAAATAGCCAGCTGGGGTTCCATTGGTACGTTTTGGAGATATATCCACCCGCCATCTGCACTCTGACACTCTCCCCTATGAACATCCACCCCCTCGAAGTTAGTCGAAGTATTTCGAATTAAGCTGAATTTACTGTTACTGACCAGAATTCAATATTATTTTCAAGCTTGTCTGCCGCGGGTATTGGACCAACGCAGGGATGGCAGACATTCACATTCGTAGTTAGCGATGCGTAAGCTATTAAATAGCATTGGTTTCATCTCGGTACCCGATGACGTAGGTTGACATGGTTTTTGGGCCATATTTAATGTTGTCTGGCGGGCATTTTGGATCAAGGGGCGGGTGGCAGACTAATGTTTCTTGTACCTACTACTAATGAAGGGGCAACTGCTGATACTAATTTGATTTCGGTACCAGATGACGTAGTTTATGCCTAAAAATACGACCTATATATTTTGGCATATCTCAGAAACGGACCAATGGAACCCCGGCAGACCCTATTTTCCTTACATAACTAAAGTGCGGTCAACTGCCTATAATAGTGCGAAAGAGGTACCAGATGACGTAGGCGTTTCTTACATGCCAGCTCTCTTATTATAAGAACGCCGTCATGTCAATCCGATTACAGGACCAAAGTACGAAACCAATCCAATTTCAAAAAGGTGTAAGACAGGGAGACGTGATTTCTCCGAAACTGTTTACCACCGCATTGGAAGACGTTTTCAAACGTATGTCCTGGAAAGAATTCGGCATCAACATCAATGGCGAGTACATCACTCACCTTCGGTTTGCCGCCGACATTGTGATCATGGCGGAATTCATGAAAGACCTTGGCATGATGCTCAAAGACCTGAACAGTGCCTCCCAACAGGTGGCTCTTAAAATTAACATGGACAAGACGAAAATCATGTCGCACTCGCACCCGTAATGGTTATCGTTAGGGGCACTGGTTTTGAAGTTGTTGACCACTACGTGTACCTAGGACAGATTGCAGAGCTAGGTAGTGCAGAGCTAGGTAGGTCCAACTTCAAGAAAGAGGTCAACCGACGAATCCAACTCGGCTGGGCAGCGTTCGGGAAACTACTTCTACTTACTAGGTATTATAGAATCGGTCAATTAAAGAGGTATGAGCTGGACCATAACACCTCCATGGTCAAGATCCGTACAATTTATTTTGCTTTATGTGCCTGGAGATGACGGTTCATATCTATTTAAGTATAAAAGTTGTACCTAATCCATATTCGGCGGAATAACGATTTTCCGAGTAATCATGTCATCGTAATACTCATCCCTCTGTGTATTAGGTATGTGATCACTTCACATACATCATCATCATCATTATCAGCCTATTTATCCCCATTAAAGAGGGCACAAGCCTTCCCTTCACAAGGGGGTACAGGCCATGAACCATCGAGCGGGTCCAGGACTTTTAAATACTAGGTACTCATAATTATTATTTTGAAATGAAGACTTTTTTAAATCAGACCCAAAGGGCAAGAATCCAGAGCTGTAAAATAAACAAACCAATGTTCTCTTTCTTTAAAATGTATGCTTCACATTATAATTAGCAAAAAACATTATATAAAGACTCTACAACGGAACGTAATGAGCGCCGTACATTAAAAAAGATTTGCATACATTATTCCTGTACCACATACATTAGATACTGTAGGTACTTACTGCTCTCTTGTAGTCTTGTTCTGTGTGGCAAAACTGGCATAAACCTGTCACCTATCCATAGGTGTGCTCAATCAATAGAATAAAAGATATCAAAATGTATGTAGGTACGTCGGCCAAGTTTTTCTCCAGTCTACATATTTTAACCAAGCATAATATGCAGATGATAAGTTTATCATTTAACTATGTTCCGTCTGCAATTCACATATTAGTCGATTTTCGATAAACAAGGTTAAAAAAAATGGCGAATCCCAAAGTTTTCTGGCGAAAATTGTTCACATTCATGGGTACTGTTACCTCTTGAAGGGATTGGTGCATTTAAACTTACCTCTGTATAACTAGGAACTAAAATAGTAAAATGTCTGTTTGCCTGGAGTCGCGACTGTATCATTTTGTCCATGGTTCCCAGCTATTGGGATTGGGTCGCCTCATCTCTTCCCTTAGATAGACGTCGTAAAAGGTGACTAAGGGCTGTTTGAGACTGTATGAGAAATACGTTAGTTTTCAATTTAGCCGCCTCGGTCGTTCCTCTTTCCTCAAACCTAATCCAGCAAGCGCTCGATTCCAAACAAAGAAGACTGGGCGCTTTTGTACCCAGGGCTTCGCCCGCAACCGAACAGTACAATTGGTAGATTAGGATCCAGGAGTAGGTACCTACATCTTTTAAATCACCTATGGGACGAATTTCCTAAGTAGTGTCGGTCGAGAGCTAGAGACCAAAACCGTCTTCATAATATTTAAGATGTCATGAAAAATAGTGGATTCAAGCTTGGGAAATCGCCCAATCTCCTTTAGTTGGAATAAATTTAATAGAACTTGGCACCAAAATGCTATTAATTTATTTTGTCAAACGATTTACTAATTTAAATATGTATTTAAAACATAAATATTTTAATTCTTACTAATTAAAATCCCACTAATATATAATTTATAGATGTGAAAGTTTTGTAATATAATGTTGCCTTTTTCATAGTACCTGGTGACGAGGAAAAATAAGTAATGAAAGTACTTATTTTGACGAATTTGTGTCGGTTTTTAGCTTACCTACCTATTTATTTAATTATTTCCATCATACCTAAGCATTTGTCAGCTTGCCTCTCCGACTCGCGGCCAAGGTGCGGCGCCGTCCGAGCGCTCGGTAGGTAAATAACGCGCGCAAGTACATGAAGTGATGAGCACTGGCTCTGGCGTAATTTCTTAAGTTATGTTATGGGTCAACAGTGAATGTGTTAGTTTTGGTGACCATTTACTGTTTTTGACAACATAAAGGCGTTTTAAGCAGAAGCTCACAGATAAAAGACAAACGGGTGTGAAGCGGACGGCGAGGGGAGGTACGTGTGCGGTTCATTGCAATGCATTTGCCTGTGACGTCAGTCGAGCGCCGCCGGCTAGTCAAGGTTACTGTGCAAGTGTTGTTTGATTTAAAGTATTTGGTAAGTGATTTTGTTAGTTTTATTAGCGACAAGTGATTATATTATTGTATAATGACCTCAAGTGATTTTATTAAAGTGACAAGTGATTCCAAGTATAGCGTAATGACTTCTTTTGAGTGTTTGTGACAGAAAATTATGTTTTCAAATTATTTTTACCATTTTAGGACCGATGGCTGACGACGATGAAACTCCAACTTGTTCTCAAAACAAGCCGTCTATGACTTATATAAAAAGGGGTGGTGGCACAATCCTCTTACATGCTGGTCATCAGTATTCAAGGAAAGAAAAATATAAAAATGGGACAGAGATATGGGAGTGCATCAACAGGAAGAAAGCGAAATGCGGAGGCAAGATTACTTTGAAAGTAAGTGAAACAACAATATTAACCGCCTAAAACATTTTTCTAGTATGGAGACCCCCTTTAATTTTTAACTTTATTTTTTATCTTAACTATTTGTTGTTAAATTATGGTTCACAATGGTCAAGTAATAATTCAATCAATTAATAACATATATTTTTATTGTTTTAGGGCACAGATATTGTAGGAGAAAAACATTACAAATGCACGCCGGATTTCGCAAAAAATATGATAGACGAGCCGTTGAATGAATGCAAAACTAAATTGTCTTCACCGGAATTTCCATCAATACAACCAACATTTGACGCTACAATAGCATCATGCAAAGACGCAGGTCTGGAACTTATAAAAGCAATTCCAAGTTACAAAAATGTTAAAAATACATTGTACAGGCATAGAAATGCTTCCATCGGGATGAAGAAAATTATGTTTAGTAATTTAGCTCTCTTACCTTCAAACCGAAACACAGAAATGCAAGCATTTCTGCTTCACGGCAGTAATAGGTAAGAGGGTGATTGATACCAACCCAGGCGATCCTGCACATCAGGATCTACCACCTGTAAAAAAGCGTGAGTTTATATATGTGAGAGTATCTGTGTGTATGATGTAAGTATGTGTGTTACGTTAGCCATAAGGTAGATATAATCTTGGGATCAGTAGGTCTGATTTCCAGCTACCCTTACCTTATCTTATTTGTGTAAATGTAACTGTTTACTAAATAGACCTCTTTAATAAGACTTTTCAGATTGTAAATCAATCAAAATAATTTGTTTGCATAAAATACATGTCAAGTTCTTAAATAATAACCCCATTGTCTGCAGTCTAAAACACTTGACGTTGCATTTTTCAGCTCATTGTTATCAGTGATTTGGATAACACTTTCACTGTAAAAGAACCATCTACAAAGGAGACATTTATAAGGGAGACACATACAAAGGAGACTTCTACACCCATTGAAAGCACTAGTTCTCAAGTAGAAATTGCAAATGTTGAAAGCCGCAGGAGTTCGAAAGTAAGAAATTCTCTTTGATTCCATTGGCTAATAATGATATGATACCATCATCCTGTTCGACCCCGCGACTGTGCCATTTATCGTTGTTCACATAATAATGCAAGTTATCTCACATTGTTTTCCTTCACCGTCACAGGGTAAATAGTAAATGAACGCAAGACTTCGATAAGAATTATTATGTGTTCGAGATTAAACAAATTAATTTAACATGTATTAATTAAATAATAATTTGTAACCAAAATGAAGAAATACATAAAAATTTTAAGAAGTCGAATGTCGTTATAATAAAAATAAAATAACAATTTTATTTATTTTGTTACAGGTGTTAGATATTTTACAAGTAAGAGGACTTTTATTATAAAATAACTTTAATTTGTACTTAAATTCTACAATTTTATTAGTAAAAAACTCGCACTCCGAAAGGATAAGTAGTATTTTTTAAGCTAGCATTAATATCTGTAGTTGAATTCCGCATTTCCGCCAAACGGCCACGTTGCGTCGTGTAACTTCAGGAATTGAGGTAGGGATATTAATGCTAGCTTAAAAAATACTACTTCCTTTCGGAGGGCTTCCGGGCAAGATTTTTAAATAAATCTTAATAATGATATAATTATGATTTTTTCGATTGGTGGCACTAGTAGTGTGCGGAAAACCCAGTCTTAAAACTGATTGATTTGTTTATATGGAATAAAGCAGGTAGGTAACGGCTTTGTAACATGTCTGAATATTCCAAAATTTGACAGTTTGTATTTACTAAATTTTTTTAATTTTCTTATGACTTAATTATTTTTAGTTTATGTTTAGCACATAGCAATATTATTGTAAATTGTATCCATTTAATCATATTATGTGGTTAGTCTGTTTATTGTCGAGACTTGATGTGGTGTCCAACTTTAAGTACCTAGGTATTAGTTGTTAGGCCGTCGTCGTCTAAACTCTTAAAAGTTATTTTCTGTGTAATTATTAAAAGCGTTGTTGTATTGTATAGTTATGTATTTCGTGTTAATTACGGGTTGTTCGGTGTTGGTATTGGTCATGTTGTGTTTTATTCATGTTCTGATTTAGTCATGTTCAATTCTGGTTAAATCATGTTGTGCTTTAGTCATGTTCTGCGTTAGTCATGTTACGGTTTAGTCATATTCTGATTTGGTCATGTTCAGTTCTGGTTAAGTAATGTTCTGGTTTAGTCATGTCTGGCACATATCATAACACGTCCGTAAACCCTGTGGGGGTAGACAGAGGAACCACCTTCAATCATAGGTTATCACATTCCATTATTAGAGGGTTTTTGATGTGCACTTACCTGAGATTGAAGATGGTTCCTCTGTCTACCCCCATTGGATTATGTACGTGTAATGTTATGTGCCAAAAACATATTCACAAAAAATAAACCAGACATGACTAAACTAGAACATGACTAAATCAGAACAAGACCAAAGCAGATTATGACCAAAACCGAACATGACTAAAGCAGAACATGACTAAATAAGAACATGACCAATACCGAACAACCCGTTCATTTCAGGTTAAGTCATGTTCTATACCGCAGATCTCGTTACTATGAATGTCAACAATTATCATGATCAGTATAGGGCTCTTGACAAAATTGTATCGTCTTTACAATACCGTAGAGCTCGATGCTCGATACTTGTAAAATATGCACATGATATAAGAAAAAATGTATCTCTAAGTTTATTAATTGATTGACAATGTTTGTGATGTTAAGGGTGTATTAACAAACAGATGACAGCTAATTTATGTCAAATTTTCTGTGAATCGAGTTATTATTATTAAGTTATTTTTCGATTCACAGAAAATTTGACATAAATTAGCTGTCATCTGTCAAGTTTGAAGTAGGAATTTGTTTTGTTTATACTTAGCACTTAGCACAGGCACTTAGCATATATTGTAAATGTTAACCATTCTGATTGTATTTGGTTATGTTTGATAGTTCATTCTGGTCGATTGACAGTCTGTCAGAGAGCGAGATGCTCCCACGGTACGCGTACTGATCGCGGCATCTCGCTCTCTTACAGATTGCGTGTTGGACGCGTTCATGTTAGCACAGCTGCCGACACTAATCGAACGTTTAGTCTTTCTGTCTGGTTATTTCAATAATCCTCACTGGTGGATTTCTGAATTCGATTAGCCACAATAGACTTCAAAGATAACCATTGTTTTACTTCATTACGAGAAATGGTAGTATTGTTAATTTTGGTAAAACAAGTTTAGAAATAAATTTTAAGGTAATTTTGTCGTAGTCGCTATATCATAATCTTATTAACGGATGTGGTAATAAACTATTGCAGTCTGTATCTAATTCACTGCCTTTTATTTACAGATGGTCCTTTTACACAATATAATAGGGATGAGAAAAGGACGTATATAAGCGGGTACAACATTAGTGCAGCATAATTATGGTAAGGACGTGCGAACCGCATAACCATAGTTGCAGCCTGTGCGTACAACAGGTATGTGTGTTAATGCGTACGCAAGGTGCAGAATGCGTGTAGTTAAAATGTTACGTGCGTAATTGTATATATAATATATGTATTATACTTACAGCATGGACGTTGCTACGCTGTGGGCGATTATGTTCCCCTGCGCATACAACGACAATCAGCCGTGCTACCTGTCACTGCCTGCCATAAGGAGAAACAGGTGCGAAAGATAGAGAAACCTCTTTCGCGCTTGCTTGGTTGGCAGTGAGGTGCCGCAAGGCATGAAGTCACAGTATGCGCAGGGAATATATTCTCCCACGGTGAAGCAACACCTTACTGTACGTATGCTACATTTTTATGTACGCATGTGACATTTTTACTATAAGTAGGCTGCACCATTGTGTACATAAGTAACACCATTACTGTACGTAGGCTGCACCATGGTATATGTAGGTGATGTCCTTACTGTAAGTACGTTGCACCATTGTGTACGTAGAATGTACCATGATGTACGTAGTCGATATCCTTACAGTACGTAGGTATTACCCGTATTGTACGTAGGTAACACTGTTAGTGTACGTAGGTAACATCCTTACTGTACGTAGGTAATATCCTTACTATACGTAGGTAACATCCTTACTTTACGTAGTTAACATCCTTACTATACGCAGGAAACATCCTTACTTTACGTAGTTAACATCCTTACTATACGTAGGTAACATCCTTACTTTACGTAGTTAACATCCTTACTATACGCAGGAAACATCCTTACATTACGTAGGTAACATCTTTACTATACGTAGGTAAGAACCTTATGGTAATTAGGCTGTGACATTATGTACGTAGGTGAGATCATTACCGTTCATAGATTTAATCATTACGTACGTAGGTAACAACACCATGGTAAGTAGGCTGTACCATTTTGTACGTAGAAGGTATCGTTACTGTAAATAGCCTGAAGCATAATCTACCTATGTAACAACCTTATATAATTAGGCTGTAACATTATATACATAGATGACATCTTTACTGTACGTAGGTTGAAGCATGATATATATAGGTAACAGCATCACGGTAACTAGACTGAACCATTATCTACATAGACTTAAGCATGACCTACGTAGGTAACAACCTTACTGTAAATAGGCCATACCGTTATGTGTGTAGGTGACAACGTTACTACATAGACGAGAACATTACGTACAACAGTACGGTAAGTAGGAAGGGTCTAGGTACGTACTCTGCAGCATTACTTACGTAATTATCAACCTAAGCACGGTTGTTGTCTACGTACATAATGTCTGTGCCTGCGCACAATAAGGATGTTACCTACGTACTGTCATGTTATTAGATACTTATGGCATGACAGTACGCCATTGAATGAACGAATGAATGGATAATTTGTATGGGGAGTCGTAATGTTTGGGGTTCCTTACATGCAAAGTCATGAAGCGTAATGTTGTTTCATCTTTATGTACTCCTGGTACGTTTTTAACAAGAAAAATGGATGTGGAGTCTAAAATTACGTATGTCCGAACATGACTTTTCTCTCAGTGAATAAGCATTCACGTCATGCCACAAAAGCGCGGGAGAAATGCCAAAATAAGCTACAAATAAGAGTCGGCTACCATCAATCGACATTGTGAATCGTGTTTCACATGTGTTTCACTAAATGGGACCCCTTCTAAAATATTTTTTTCTTTTTAAAGTCGATATTCGGATTTGGATCAAGCGAATACATAAATTAGGTAAAAATTTAAATGTTTGTATCTTATTCCATTTAGATGTTACACCCGCGTGACTACTACTACGGACTAACGAACGAATGGAATAGCGAGAGCAAAAAGGGTCCGTTTTCCCCTTCCATGATCCCTAAAAACTGTGTAAAGTTCGTGACAAGAATTTTAATTCATATCTGAATCATAATCATTTGCTGATGCGTCTATGTCACAGTGTTGTAAAATTTAAAACCAGTTCAAAGTTTTCACATCATTTCATATTATACAAATGATCCATTATTTTATTCGTTAGATTTGCCATTTTGATTTTTAAACCAATATTATCTAGTCGACTTTTAAATTCGTTGACAGCGAGTAGGTAGACAACCTCATTTGGTTCCATGATTGGACTACCCGGTCTTAGTGCGGCTTATGCTTAAATCAAAACCAAAATCAAAAAATCAAAATGTTTTTATTGTAAGTAAGTACCTCAAAGTACATTTTTACAACGTCATGTTTCACTCTACCACCGCTTCGTAAGGTGCTATAGCTGGAAGGAAAGAAACGGCGCAAGAAACTTTCAGCAGCACATCTTTTGAAATAAATATATCTTACAATAATTATGAATACAATCATATACACAATGTGCAGAGCTGGAGCTGATTTAGGACCAAGCCTCTTTATCATTTAAGTAGTCGTTTATTTTATAATAACCCTTTTTACATAAGGTCCGACTTATATGGGTCTGAATTTTTTTCTCTGTCATATTACAGTATCAGGTAACTTATTATAAAATCGTACACAGTGACCCATAAATGATGTGTTTACTTTACTAAGTCTAAAGCGTGGGACTGCAAGTTAGTTTTTGTTCCTGGTATTGAAATTATACATACATAATATTGTCATAAATATAAGACAGTCAGTATATATGGTGGTGTATATTAAATAGTGTCCTCGTAAAAGTCGTGCATTCTTCATCGTGAAGAGCTGGTGCAGATTTAGAAAAATTTGCTCGATTTGATTATTAGTAACACAAACTGTTTACCTTCAGGTAACGGCTATATCGAGGGAACGGAGCTGGACGGCTTCCTGCGGGAGTTTGTCTCCAGTGCCAACTTCACCGACATCAGCCCCGAGGTGAGTTCTAAGTTCTACGTGCAGTCAAAGAGGCGTACCTATTATACCCTGACAGATACGACTTTCTGGCTGTCGTAGGTAGCTAAAAATCCTGTCACGAGGGCAGGGCGCCACAGTTTTATTCTGTGTTATGGAGAGATTTTAATAAAAAAATGGTCTCTTTTTTTCCGAAAAATGGCGAGAATTAATCCTCGTCAAATATATAACAGAAATAAAATGACCAGAAATATAATAATTGTTATATTTCTGGTCAAGAAATGCGCTGCTTTGATAACAGACGAATTTGTCTCCAGCTCCCATGGAGATTGTTTGTACGTAGTAATTATTTCCAATTTCACTGTCATCAGCCCCGAGGTGAGTTCTAAGCTAAGTTCTACGTGCAGTCAGAGGAGAAGATCTGTTACATGCAATTGAGTTGAGTTGACAGCAGTTGAGTTTGTCCCCAGTAAGTACAAACTTCACCGACATCAGCCCCGAGGTGAGTTCTAAGTTCTAAGGTAAGTTCTACGCGCAGTCAGAGAGGTGTATCTGTTACATGCGATACTTTGACAGCAGTTGAGATTGTCCCCAGTAAGTACAAACTTCACCGACGACAGATCCGAGGTTATAGGTTCAAAGTTCTAAGCTAAGTTCTTTGCGCAGTCAGAGAGATATCTTTCTGAGCACTTTCTGAACATTTCCATATCAATATTGCTTAGTAACTTCTGGATATCGATATTCCCGCTAGCTATAGGTTTATATACATTTGGGTAGCTACATTTCCATTTGGGATATAAAAACCATCGTCACTCGTCATGAAAGATTTTTAAATACAGAGTGAGCTAGTAGAATTCCATTTCAGTGTTCCAAATAGGTCATTTCAGTTCCACCTATTGTGTAGTAAAATGGATGATACAATCGATACTCTATCAAATATGAACTGAAATAGTTTTCAGCAAATATGGTTTTGTTGCTTATGTAGGTACTTTGATATTATTATTTTATATGCAAACGTTTGCGTTTCATCTAAGAATGCTTATGTGAATTTTGGGTAATAAATAATCCGTTCGAATTAATGATTAAGATAGATACATTATAATACGAGTAGGTACCATATAAGGTGTTCCTGAGAATATGCATTAACTTCGCCAAACACTTCCGTAGCTTTTACATAATATATTTGACAATGGAAGTGATCCTCATAAACGCTTCGTTATCGAGATACTTGCTATTTTATTTAATTGAATTTTATTTACAATGAGTAAGGGTCTTTATTTATGCCCGTAAGAAACCCTGAAACAAAACCATTACAAACTATTTGCCTTTGGTTTGCACATGTCATTAATAACCTATGTCATGATTGTCAAGTTTAAATTAATCAAAATGCGACGTTGCCAGCTCGGATAAAGAGTATGGCATACTAGGTAATTTAAGGCAAGGCAATTTAGTTTGTATAAAAAAATTAATATTTTTTTAATTAATATTAAAAATGTGACAATATGGAAAATAACTACTTCGATGTTCTGAGTACAGTGTCGAAGTTAATGCATAACCAAAGAAACACCTTGTTTATTAACTATAATAATTAATAATATTACAAATACATATATACTTTATTGCACACCCGGGACATAAACAAAACATACAACATAAAGAGAGGTACAATACAATGTGCAGAAGGTGGCCTTATCGCTTTAAGTGATATCTTCCAGGCAACCTTCAGGTGATGGAAAAATCATATGATAGATAATATTAACTTGTAGGTAGCAAATAAATTCATCTCCCGTATAAACGCCACACATAGGCGGCGATATCGACTTTATAGACTCTACCACCCTTTTACCTGTTTCTGCCGCAAAGTAGTAATTTACAATATTGACTACCTAACTCAATTCTTTAAGTGGCAACTTTAAAAAACAACTCTGTAATTTTAAATAGGTAGTAGGTCCTATGTAAACAGGAAAAATTCAAAAGTTTTTAATTACAATGAAAACAACCATGCCTTTATTAGTATTCACCTACAATGATGATGATGGTAACCAGAATACGTAATAAGACAATAATTACGCAGTAATTTCTATTTACATTGATGTAACTTGTAAATCAGTCTCTAATCTAAGTTTCAAAACTAACCAGTACAATGAATATTTAAACTTGATGGGCTCGTGGCCTAATTGCTACCCAGTTAGAAAATCGACGGTCGCTACGTACTCGTACAATCCCAGAAGTGGAAGTTAATTTCATTTTTTATTGAATTTTTTTTTGCTAATGTCCTCGTCAGTGTATAAACTATACATGTAATTAAATTTATTGAATAGTTTCTGAAATACAGAAAAACTTGTTTTGACTCTACTTTGATCGTCTGCTCTACTTATACAATAAAAAAATGCTCTCCGAGGAACGGAAGGTCATAGATGTAAATGTTACAAGGACATTTGCGCATACGACTTACATACATTTACCGACTGCTCTTACGGTGAAGAAAAACATCTTCCGACGGCGTGTGAAAGCCACCAATCAGCACTGGACCCGCTCGGTGGATCATGGTCCGTACCGGGGGGTACGGATCATGGTCCGTACCCCCCTTGTGCAAGGGCAGGCCTGTGCCCCAACAGTGGGGACATTAATAGGCTGATGATAAAATAAATTAAAAAACTGTGAACCATAGCTGACAAAACGAAAGAAACAGAAAGAAAGAAACATGTAGGAAGTAATATGTAAGAAGTGTTCTCATATTGGACTCACTAATATAATATGTAAGAAGTGTTCTCATATTGGACTCACTAATATAATATGTAAGAAGTGTTCTCATATTGAACTCACTAATATAATATGTAAGAAGTGTTCTCATATTGGACTCACTAATAATATGTAAGAAGTGTTCTTATATTGGACTCACTAATAATATGTAAGAAGTGTTCTCATATTGGACTCACTAATAATATGTAAGAAGTGTTCTCATATTGGACTCACTAATAATATGTAAGAAGTGTTCTCATATTGGACTCACTAATAATATGTAAGAAGTGTTCTCATATTGGACTCACTAATAATATGTAAGAAGTGTTCTCATATTGGACTCACTAATATAATATGTAAGAAGTGTTCTCATATTGGACTCACTAATATAATATGTAAGAAGTGTTCTCATATTGGACTCACTAATATAATATGTAAGAAGTGTTCTCATATTGGACTCACTAATATTTGGAGCAGGCACATCACTGGTGTCGTATTAATATTATATTTATTTGGACCTAATTAAAACTAAGGAAATAACGAATAAAATTAAAAAAAAACCTTGGTCTGGGGCCCTGGAGCTTACTGGAGGTCACTGTTACAAGAGGTGTCCAAGCGTCTATTTGATGCGACGAAGGACCTGGGAACGAAGATGCGACGAAGGCTGGCGGCTATCTCGCCCAAAGGAACAGCAGAGCGATCCAGCGGGGCAATGCCGCCAGCATCCTCGGTACCCTACCACACGGGACTAATTTAAGACATTTTATAAGCACCATTTAATTTTTATTTGTGTACATTTTCTTTCCTTCGGTAATTATAATATAAATAATTTTAAGTTGTAAATATATAGAAGTACTTTATACGCAACGAATAAAATAACATTAAAACTAAAACTAACTTAGAAAATAAAATAATAATAAAAAAGGGTAGAATTTGGACTAAGTCCCCCAAATCTGGTACGTACCCAAACGACTAGCCGCCGTTACACGGCTAAATTTAGCATCTGGGCAAAGTACGTGCCAACCTTTGGGTCCTTGGATGCTTCAGTGTCGTATCAGATTATTTCAGCCGTATCACATTGGCAACCCTACAATATTTCTTTGCGAAAAAGTGCCTGTCTATCCAATTATATGCCACTTATCTTACCTTACCTTTCGCAACACAGGTACGCGTAGGTATAATATATACCCTGAACAGGAATATAAAAACCATGTCAAAGAAGGCGCACTATAAGAGTTCATTATGAAAAAAGTGTACATAATATGGCAAGGGTCCTATTTTATTAGCGGCAAATATTTCTACGGTGTCATCTATAGGTTATAAGTATAACAACAACTATAGGTCAAAAAAAATTGTTTTTCTTATTAAATTTTCGAGAAAAACGACAAAATTGTTTGTTTGAAAATTCTACAAATTAATGAATTATTGCTATTCTAATAACGACATGGATGAGTTTATGCCACCAAGGCTAAAAATAATGGGGTTTATTTTTCTTTAGTATGGAAAACTTTCATACAAGTAACAGGGTTATTTTTTCGTGTAAATGGTAACAAATGAGCAGCACACCCTCCAAATATTTGCTACTAATAAAAAAGGACTTTATACCTGGGTCAGGGCTATATATATTGGTCATGGATTAGTCTGCTCCTACATACTTGTCTATTTAGGAGTCTGCATTGAACCTAAAAAAATATCGTTCTATTTTACTATTGGTCATTATCAATAAAGCCATACTTTAGCTTACGTTGTAACGATGTCAACTTCATCGTCCATATCAACCTCCTTGCCATCAATTTCAACCTCATCGTTAGCGTCCATCTCACCTCATTTCGTGTTGGCATCTTCATTTCTTCATCTATATTTTCAAAATTCAAATAATATTCCCATTCCATTTCTAAATTCCATAATTCCGTTAATTTCATTATTTTCTTTGTATTTTGCACTTTCTCTCTGTAATTTGTCTTGAACGGAAGTTTCTCCGTTTTATTTTTGTCTCCTACTACTACTTATTTTCTATATTTACTATTTTCTGTGTTCTGTTCCTTAAAAATATAATATCTATGACCAAGTTCTTCTATTACTTCATCTGCACACTGTCCTAGAACTCTGCTAGCCGGCACCTAGAGGGCAGACTGTAGCAACGTAAGCTAAAATATCAATTTTTCAGGCAGCCAAGAGTCAATATGAAGGCTATAAATTGTCTGGCCATATGTCGCCCTTTACCTAACTTCTGAAGATCAAAAAACAGACAAACTTGCCGATGACACATTGGTTTTCATATGGAATATGGACCTCGAATTTATGAATGTCATAGACTTTTTGAAGGTGATATTGTGCAGAGACCCTGGAGTGTTGACACGTTGACCTATTTCTGCTACAAAGTAGCAATACTTACATTGCCGTATTTCGATTCGAAGGGAGTCAGCGTAATTACCGGCACATGAAGCACTCCATTTATCATTTATATTATGTATATCTATGCATTTAACAATTTTAGTATTTTATTTTATTTTTTATTTCAATTAATTTCACAGCATAACAGTGATACCAAGGCACTGTGAAATTCAAACAAAAATATATCCATATAATTAATTACAAACTAACTGAAGACGGACGCACATCCATACTCTCACAGAACCTCAGACACTCATCACCGTATACCTACATAATAATTTATGTTTATCATATTACTTTTACATTCCCGGCCCCTATCATAAGATAAGATAACCTACTTTAGGCTATCACGAGCCGATTGTCATTGCACACCTGGTCCTCATTCCATCTAGCAGGGAATCAGTATCTAGCCTAACAATACCTTCACCTTCACCTAATCATAGTCTAAAACACTTCTGGTGACATGCAACGCGCCGCTACGATTACAAAGACTATACATACATACAAAAAAACCTATAATCTCCAAATAAAACATAAAACGCGCTATCGATATTTTCAATGGGAATTTGCCTATATAACCTGTTAGGTTAGGTGGAACCTCGTGGAAACGTTAGACACAAATTTATCATGAATCGCAACGTATGAAGATTTGGAGGCGAGCCAAGTGAACTGAGTTGTCAACGGGCTTTACATTCACCGCCCAATCCACCGAAATTGTTTATAAGGATTGTAGGTTTTTAGTTTTACACAACGATATCTTTAGTCATGATTTATGACGTCAGAATAATTAAAAGGATAAAAAATCATGCATGATGTTAAAGTACGTCAAAATACAGTAACTGTCAGTAAAAAAACAGGATGGCTATCGGAATAGATTCGAACACCCAAGCTAAAAATTTATATAGATGATTAAAGTCCGGAAATCAAACGGTCTATATATAAGGTCGGGGAAAAAGTTTCTTAGCATTTTATATGAAAACTCAAGACATTTTTTTTCAAAGTTTATTTACATTTAATTATAGTATATATGTGCCATCTTGTAGGTAGTGACAGGATCCCGTTGCTGTAGAAATTTTGGGACTTCTGATCAAAAACACGCAACAAGTAGTTTTGGCAGTCCTCTCTTGGTGTTAACCTGACACTGCCTAAAAAATTCTGAAGATACCGAAACAGGTGGAAATCTGAAGGTGCAAGGTCAGGGCTATATGGCGGATGCATTAACACCCCCCAGCCAAACAAATTAATATAAAAAATATAAAAAATAATATAAAAAGATAAAAAAATTTCGCGGCTAGAGTTGCATTTCTTCCTTCATTCTTCATTAGATTCACTCATTTTGACAGAATGAAAAACAAATGAAACATAGCTGGAAACAACATTATTCTATATATTTTTTTATGTAACCTTTTTAATGTCATCATAACCAGCCAGATACAAATAGTACAGCCAAAGAAATTTTATTACAAGTTTATACATACAATATGCGAAAAGACTTTTTCCCCGACCTTATATATAATATAAGACGACAATGTATAATAAATAAGACGACATGTACAATCCGTCAGAGAAAAGCCAAACCAACAAAAAATATAATTCCATTTTCAGTCCTCAGACGGACGCCGAATCGCCTGGAAAAACACGCCCCAAATATCCACCATTATAGTAGAGAAGAGTAAATCTCGTTCGCCACTGGATAAGCCCTCAGATAGAGTACCCTTAACGACTCGCCACTGTGTCCGGACTGTGACGTTGCTCTGCGCCAAGCCGCCGGCTATGATCCATGCGGTCGCGTATTGCGTATAGTCCACCTTAGTGGCCTGTACGGCCATTATCCAGGTGGACTATTCACACTAAGTTTCCAAAAGACACCATACTGTGGTTACAAAATAAATAACAGTAATAAAACTTTTATCGTATCCGTGTAATAGGTAATTATTTTACAAGATATATCAATGTTTTATATTTTCAAACAGTTCATATTGTCAGACTTTTTACACGTGCAGTCTGTGGGTTAATTATACCAAAAAGGCTTTCAATGCCCTGCGGATCCAATATAATAACGCCTTCAGGATGCTGATGGGGCTGCCGAAATACTGTAGTGCATCGGGGATGTTTGCAGAAGCCCGCGTGGATGTCAATATCTAGATGATAAAATCTTACGAAAAAGGGTTGCTTCCCTGATGCACCGAGTACATAGCAGTCCCAGCAGCATCCTGTTGACTTTTGCCGAGTCCCCTGACTCCTGGATCCTGAGGCACTGGATATACCTGCATGTCGGTACCATGGGCTTGGTATTATTTCTATAATTATTTTTTTTACTAACATAGATTTAAGTAATATAATATACTAACTTTATTGTATGGACCATGTCTGACTCAAATATATAATAATAATATAGCTAGAAACACGTCTCATTCAGTCCTCAGCGTCCCCAAATATCCACCAGATAGTAATACCCGTATCCTCTTGCGGACTGTGCCCGGACTGTCACGTTGCTCTGCGCCAAGCCGCCAGCGATGATCCACGCGGTCGCGTATTGCGTATAACCCACCTCGGTGGCCTGTACGGCCATTATCCAGGTGGATTATTCACACTAAGTTTTAAAAAGACACCATGCTGTGGTTACAAAATAAATAACAGTAACAGAATATTTTATTGTATCCGTCTAAAGTCTAATGGGTACTTATTTTACAAGATATATCAATGTTTTATAGCTAGAAACACGTCTCTTTCACTCCTTAGCGTCCCCAAATATCCACCAGATAGTAATACCCGTATCCTCTCGCCGACTGTGCCCGGACAGTGACGTTGTTCTGCGCCAAGCCGCCAGCGATGATCCACGCGGTCGCGTACTGCGTATAGCCCACCTCGGTAGCCTGTACGGCCGTTATCCTGGTGGACTGGTTGCCTCGGAATACCAGGTCTTGGTATTGAATAGCGTTGGAGATCGCGGTCTGGTACAGGTATTGTCTGGAAGTGGAATATCAAATACAGTATGCTACGGAACGTTTACGTAAAAGGATGGAAGGTAATGTGGAAGGACGGGTCGTTCCCGTGATACAAGGGGAATGAAAATAAATATTTACAGATGGACAACCAACAGGTTGGACCATGGGGAAAAAATCTCCGTGGTCCAACCAGTTGGACATTGCGGTTGGACCACGAGGAACGACCCGAAAGGTGTCACAATATTTTTTCTTATGATTTCTTGGAAATTGGTTATAAATGTGTCAAATAATTTAAAGCGACAGAGTAAGTTCCAAAGGGTATACCCGTATACCCTGATGTGTTAGCGTTATTATGAATACCTACCTATATTCTCATAGATGTTGTGAAAACAAGAACAAAGTTAAATTAGACAACAACTTCTTATATTGATCCGTGAACTCAACGCGATTTGAGATACCCATCGCACGTACACTTTAGATACCAGAGATTACCTATATAATAAACAGGAATATCTTTTGCAGATAAAATTAACATTGAGATTATATTAGGAGTTACCATATACGTCAACCTTTTAAGCGGAAGTACCTATCTATTTTAGGTGGTTTTACCCCAGAGTCAGCCTGGGGTAAAACCACACTCTTACCTATTTCTGCCGCAAAGCAGTAGTGCTTGCATTGCCGTGTTTTAGTTTTAAGGGTAAGAGAGCCAAAAAACTACCTGTATAGGAGTCTGTCTCCATAGCCGACATAGCCGACGTTGAGGTTGGACCTCGTGGCTGCTGCCTTCACCACTGCTGCCTCCTGGCCTGTGATCAGCACTGTTACTACAGCCAGTAATAGTGTGGTCTTCATCTGAAATAGCATAGTAAATAGTATACTTTAGTAAACTGTAATGGGAACATAAATTTTCTAATAAGGCAGCAACGACTAGAGAATAAGAATAAGTTTATTTGAGGGCGTAATTCCGCCCTATCGGTATTCTATTGGTAGAGTTCTACCGATAGATCGAGATTTCATTGGACTTTTTTTTGCAAAATCATATTATATTTCGTTTTATTTACCAAGTATTTTATTTTTACAATACAATACAATTGGCCGTGTTGGAGCCCAATGGTCTGGCTCGCGATGACGGTAAAAGACCCGACGGTATGACACTCGTGCCCTGGAAGCTGGGACGGTCTCTGGTGTGGGACGCTACCTGCGTCGACACCCTTGCCCCGTCCCACCTTCCAGCCACGGCGGCGAAGGCCGGGTCAGCAGCAGCATCTGCGGAGAACCTCAAGCGGCGTAAATATGCAGGCCTGGGTGGTGATTGCATATTTGCGCCGTTCGGGGTGGAGACCTTAGGGCCGTGGGGGCCTGGAGCCCACTGCCTCTACGGGGAAATAGCCAAGCGCCTCGTAGAGACATCCCGGGACCAGAAGGCTGGCCTCTACTTCGCTCAGCGTATAAGCCTCGCTATACAGCGGGGTAACGCCGCCAGCCTCCTCGGGACACTCCCTGCAGGGAGCGACCTAGGTCAGGTATTTTATTTGTAAAATAGTTAGGTATTTTGTAATTTTAGCTTAAGCATTTATTTTATTGTTATATTAGTTTTATTTTATTTTGAATAAAGTGTCTATTACAGATACAATACAAAAACGTTTATTATCAGACGTTTTTGTTATATTTTATTTTTTTAGATAAAAAAAAGTATTATTTTGCTCTAGTCGTATCGTATTCAATATGATACGAATTTTAATTCCAAATTTTGGACGAAAAAAGTGCACGTTTCAAAAAATGACTCATTTATGAGAGTCTTGATCACTACAAGAACGATTATCTTGACAGATTTAATGGGGTGGTTTGCCTTCCCCATAAAATAATAGTCACGTTTTGGACTGAATTCACAAATCTTCTACAATACACCACAAATAAATAAACTCCCAAAACTACCCAAACTTACATACTAGGTTCTACTCACCTTCAAATCTTAATAAATAAACCTTGCCAAGTAATCTTCACTAGTAGTCCTCAAGAGCTACTTGCCAAGAAACTGAGACGATAACCGGACATCTCGACTCCAATATTTATACAGGACTATCTATATGATTAGATTGCGTTATCTATGTGAATCATAGTGAATTGAAAGGATAAATAAACTTGAGATGTTCTTGCAGGTAAAAGATAAATAATCAGTTAACTAGACTGGCACTGATAATACGGAAGAAGACTGCAAATGGCAAAAAACGCACCAAATTGGTTTCCTACTAATATTTTCTGGGAATTCTTCTTTGAGGAGTTTTTTGAATTTTCACGGAATTTCAGAAACAGAAGACCAATTTGACGCGTTTTTTACCATTTTCTCGAAAATTACGTTTTAACACTTTTTTTTTAAATCACTTAGCAAGTTAGCGAAGTCTAGGCTTTCTTCGCGGTCTAATTCTGATGGTCGGACTATTGACACAAACTTTTTAGTTTTAATTGATTTCATGCAATATAAATTATACACATGTCAGAAACGTCCAATATCCTAAATTCCCCGTATCATAAATCCAAAGAAAATACTCGTACAGCACATAAATAACGAAAAATTATTCCCAGAAAAAGCCTTGGGTCAAGCATCTTCCTACAGTAACAAGTGTTCTATACTGCATCTAGAACATTATTCAACTTAGTGTGTAGAAAGACATCGCCTAAAACTTAAACCAGAGACTCAATTATAGAAATAGAATTCTTGGTCCATTGGTTGTGTTTTTCCTCGTTGAGTTTCTACATAGAATCATTATCAATTCTGTAATAAAATGTAGAGTTTCCTCTTAACAACGAGACGTTTGAGGTTTACCTACACGAGAAAAAAGTTTTTCGGTTTGACTTGACATTGTTCGGTGAGAATTAACCGCTGCTAAGTTTGTCAGAATAAACCCCCTGCTAAGCTTGTCAGGTGATCGCTAAATAATTGATGACATACACACTGGATCAACAAGTTTAGTTTTGTGATTTTTTCAGTAATTCATAGTAGTTTAGTAGTAATCCATTTACGTTCAGAAAATCACTTGAAAAATCATCACACGAAACCCGACTTGCTGGATTTTATTTGCAGTCGTCAAGCTCTAGTTTTGAGAAACAATAGATACTGACAACTGATTATTATTGAAATTAGTATTCTTTGATAAACGACGTGTGGTGTGTGTAACAATTATTGGAAGTGGCTGTAATACGTGTTGGAGTAATTAACTAAACAATAGGATGTTGTCACCTGATGAGGATAAAGATTTATCTTTATCTTATCTTATGATAAACCAGCCCGGGAATAAACCAGCGGCACTTCGACCCTTGAGGATCTTTTGTGCCTACCCCATTTTACACACTGGTCATCTCAGTGTGCAGGTTTCCTCACGATGTTTTCCTTCACCGTTAGAGCAGTCGGTAAATGTACGTAAGTCTTCGAAAAATACGAAAAACTCATTGGTACCTGGCACAGCACGGTTTCGAACCCGGATCTCCCGCAGGAGGAGTCCGGTGACCTAACCACGGTGCCACCGACGCTCTTAGGATAAAGATTTAAAATAGGTTATTAGGTAGGTGCTAAAGACATTTTTGAATTTCCGGAAAATTACTAAATCTTACCTATAAGTCCGGAAAAATACTTATATTTTTCCCGGTAAGTAGGATAACTAAAATTTTAAAAAAAACATTTTATAGCTAAATGCCGGGGTTGAACGACCCACAACAATTTTCTCCAAATATATCAATAGTATAGTGGACGCATAATATTATTATTTGTGACTCTTTTGTATTTTGTGGCTTTAATTTATTTAACTCGTCCATACGAATGTCAAGGAATCATAAGAAACATTTATTTCGACAGGGTTCTACAGAGTATAGCTTGATAATGTATCTTCTACACAAGACAACAAGTGGTAGTTTACCAAATATCGAGTCGTCGTACCAATATACATAATATTAGGATCCATGTCATTTAAGACCAATTGTACAATCCGTACCACGCATACCTAGTTTATAAGTTTTGTTTACATTAGCGACAGTTATTGTAGGTAGTTTTCTTTAACGTAACTTTCGTTTTTTGTTTCGTTCTGTCAAATATTAATGTCCAGTGAGGGTAATTTTTATCGTTGATTGCCACTCACCGACACAGTCTCGGAAATACAGCCCTTGAGACATCATCGTTTTGAGCGCACGTCGCGTCGCCGTATCTCTTCAACGCGTGTGATCTATCGCCTCCATGGACTCCTGCCGTGCTGATACATTGCTGGTGCTTCGATTACTATAAACTCCCAGAATTTTGGACATTGTCGGCGCCGATGGGTGATCTCGGGCTAAGACGCTGGTGCGTTGGTTTTTAAATGGTATTTATTACCTGCCCTAGACATTCTCTCGTTCCCCTTAGTTTGTTTCGCCCTCGGAAGATCCCTGGAATCGCTGGGGATCGCAAACTAATAGATAACTGTTATTACTTACCTATACTAATCATAATATTCTCTTGGATGTAAACATAAAATATAAATCGCCATAATCTTTCCTATCAGCAAAAATCCACAAGACAACAGCCAAGAAACATTGCACAGATTTGTCATTTTCTAACAAAACATTGTCAGTTTTATCATGTCGCTTACACAATAGTTTCCGATCCAATAAAATTAAATTGCACGAGGTGGTCTTTACGTGACTGCGGCCACTGGCCGAGTGCCAACTTGCCAAGTCTGGTGCCAGCCGTGCCAAGTTGCGGAGTGTGCGCGAGCCTTTAGGAAACCAGCGGATATGATGAGAATTTGACAAATTGCCCACATGCTGCAGATGTGCGATGGATCTAATTTTATCGTGTTGCTAGGTTTTTATTGCCTCAGGAGAAACATAGGGTAAATCAGTGTCAGTTCAACACTGACTGATTATTTTGACAGAACAGAACAGCTAACATGTCACGTAGCTTATGACTCCTGCTTTGTGATTTGGAAAGGGAAGGATATCTTTGCTATAACCATCCATTAATACTTACAAGTTTTCCGGAGGACCCTTTCTATATAACGACCCCTTTTCAGCCTTCTTTGACTAAATGCTGTTGCAGGCTAAATATTTCTTGCTGTAATTCATGCATAATCATGAGTTACGTACAGATGTTATTTTGTTCAATTATTTAGTCCTAACATGATTAACCTTGTCGGTATAGCAAGTTTTATATGAGACTAATAATTGTATTCATTTATTGATAATTTAATGTAATAATTAATTGTATTAATTTTTTATAACTTGTATCATGAGACTTGATCAAACTAATAGGTACTTTTGGTAATAGGTGAAGTAAAGTTACTTGTTGCTCTATAATTAGCCTTTTACTTGTCTATTAACTATACGTTAATTTTAAGAAGTATGAAACAAACAAAACTGAATTATTTTTATAAATAATTTTTTTCACTAGTGTTGCATAAAATATCGTCTGTATTACGTGCGTTAAGTGCCAAATTGTCTCAACTCAAGTGCCAAATTGTGTTTTACAACCAAATCATAGCCCTTACCTTAATTTGAAATATAGATATCTACTATTATCGAACAAATCAACGAAATTAAATCCACCCACGCGTTTTATTGAATTCCTGAAATCCCTACAAAGCCGAACTATTACAAAGGAGTTAATTCTTTAAGCAATTTCACAACCCTACTCCAAGTTGAAATCCAAACTTAGAGATGCCGAGAGGAGTCGGAGTACAAAACAAGTTTGAAATTACTTCCATTCAGATGACACCGGACGGACTCCGAACAATGGACGTATTTCCGGAAAACTTTCAAATGAAAAGAGTATAAAAGTATTTTTTATTTTGAGATGGGAGATCGTGAAGAGATTAAAAGTTGGAGAAAAACTCGTTAAAACTCATTTACAGAGGGTAAGACAATAGGTAAAAAATAGATTTCCCTTAAAATGCGACGCCTTAAATTGCTCTCTCTAAGTTTAATTGCCTTTTCGAGGAAGGCGGGACTGATAAAATACGGTTAAAACCATTATAAAGGCTTTCACACATTTTACTTTGATATCTGTACCTATGTTATATATAAGGCACACAAGTGCTTAATAACAATAAACATATTAATAAGTCGTGTACAAAACCGACTGTATTAACACCTCGACAATTGACTTTTTACTTGTACGATAATTTTGAGGAACATGAAACTGAATTTTATTTCTGAATTAAATTTTAGTTTATTTTCCGTCACAGGTATTATACATAAAATATTGTGTGTATCACGTGCTTCAAGGCCCAATTTATCTCAAGTCGTGTTTCATAATCTGACGTCTTCGGTTTTGTAATTTGTAATGGAAATTCGCGTAAAAGATTTTTTTTAATGTGAACATTGCCAGAATTGTTTTATAGGAACATGCAGAGGTTGCCTGGAAGAGATCGCTTTAAGCGATAAGGCCACCTTTGTACATATCGTGCTATTATTCCTGTAGTTTTAACTTTTCCTGTATTCGTGTACAATAAAATGTTTCTATCTATCTATCTAACATGCGTTTCTGGCATTATGCGTAATTGGTAATTCGCGTAAGAACATTTTTCCCCCGAAATCTTGGCATTATGCGTAATGTGCTGCTAAACCGACCTAACACTCGGTGAGACAATTCGGCCCTTACCACACTACAATGTACTATGTCTATTTACTACTCACAAATATTTATCGTGACCGGGATAAGGAATAATGTTCATTGTTTCAGGCGGTATCAGACTCGATGCTGGTGGAGCTGAAGGCATGCTTCATGGAAGCTTATGATGACAACCAGGATGGCAAGATTGACATACGAGAGGTAGGTTCTTGCTTTTAAGTCGTATTCCTTTTTATATAATTAGGGTCTTAACAAGAATTCAACCACATAGAACAACTCTCTTTTTGCCATTGTCTTTCCCATTTGCATTTTTCACGATGTTTTCCTTTACCGTTAGAGCAGTCGGTAAACGGATTACAGCCGCGTAGATAACGAAGCTTGATAACCGTCCTAAGTCTTCGAAAAAAACAAAAACTCTTTTGTACATGCCAATGCATTTGCATGGTTTCGAACCCGGACCTTCCGCATTCCAGTGTCCTATAGCCAATGTGCTGCTGGCGAACTTTTTATCCCCTCTTTTTATCCCCCCTTTTTAGCCTCCCTCCGCAGACATTGATATGGCTTTCAACTCGTTTGTTAATACTCTTCCCCCACCCGATAGTAGTTCACACACAGCACCTACATACCGCCCGCGCCGGCGCAGGCGGCGACCCGCTTCTGGCGCTTACACGCGCTATCGGCGTATTCCAGGCCGCTTCTCCCCGACCCCTCCCTCCCCAGCGACGTCCTAAGCCGAGGTCCGTACCCACCTGGGTGCCCTTAGGCAGTCGCTTCTTATAGTAGTTTTTAAGTCCTCCTCTAGGCTGGAGCGCATTTAGCGCTCGCCCCAAAAAACCCGGTGAAGCTGTAAAGGTCATTAGGACCAACAGCAATTATCATAATAATCTTTCTTTCTTTGTTATTGAATTGTTATATACAGCTGGCCCAACTGCTGCCCATGGAAGAGAATTTCCTGCTGCTGTTCCGGTTCGACAACCCTCTGGAGTCCAGCGTCGAGTTCATGAAAGTATGTTGACATTTTACATGTATACTTTTACACTTTATTTAAAATCATAGGAACACTATGGAATACTTGATTACGTCACGAACAGACCAGAACAGTATCTCTTAATATACATTTATCTTGACCTCTTCTTCTAAGTCGTTTTCCTCATTGCTGAGGATCGTGATCAGCCTAAGGAATTAATCACAGAACGACTCTTGTGGCAGATTTAATGAGGTGGTTTGCCATTGCCTTCCCTATTTCACACACTGATTATCTCAGCGTGCAGGTTTCCTCACGATGTTTTCCTTCACCGTCAGAGCAGTCGGTAAATGTACGTAAGTCTCGAAAAAACCGAAAAACTCATTGGTACATGGCATTGCCTGGTTTCGAACTCGGACCTCCCGCATGGGAGTCCAACGTCCTAGCCACGACGCCACCGACGCTCTTGACTTAAATACATATAACAAAATACATATCAACAATAATTATAATAAATTAATTGTAAAATATATATATTATTTAACAAAAACTAGGTTCTTTTAGGTGACTCTGTTAGTCTGGTATAGTACGCGACGTCCCCGGACTATACGTATTACTGTCCCAAAGCAGCAATGCTTTCATTGCTGTGTTTAGGTTTGAAGGGTAAAGAGAGCCAGCGTAAATAATTACTGACACACGAGGTACTCCATCTAAATCCTGAAAGGTCAGCATATGAGGACGCCTCTATACAGCAGCTTTATTATTATGTAGGTATATTAATTTCTTGAAATGTTGACAGTTGGTAATAATAATCGTCTTTGACATATATTTTTATGTTTTGATAATGCCTCTATACAGCAGCTAATTATTATTATTATTTTCTGACAATGCCCATAGATTATTATATTATTATATTTATATTCATATTCATTTATTTTAGTAATGATCATACATTGTCAAAAAATAAATAATAATATGTTAGCATGTCAGGATCAATATTAACAAAATTTCTTACTTAAAGTAAGAATAATGTCAAAAAGTTTAAAAAATTAAATAAAAAATATTGCAGAATATAAATCTACAGTATTTCAAACATCATTCGTCAAGGAACTCGTTGACAGAGTAATAGGCCTTTTGGATCAACCATTTTTTAAATTTAATAACGAAACATTTTTACGTTTTAGTATCTCAGATAGGAGCTGGTATTTTGTTGTAAATTCGCGGACCAGCGACGTGCGCGGACAGCTGGGTCTTCAGTAGTCTACTGTCAATGAATTCGAGGTCCTGCTGCCTCATTTTTGTCAGTCTCTTGCCAACCCATTTCTTAGTAGGATACTCTCTTAAATTTTTTCTGACATATTTACCTATTTCAAGTATGTAGAGCGATGGTACAGTGAGGATTTGAAAATCGATGAATAGATCACGAGCCGGTGTATCCTCGGGGACAGGCGCCATTCTTCGAACTACTCGTTTCTGAATTATGAACGGACGGTCCCTATCTGCTGCCCGACCCCATAAGTCTATGCCGTAAGTTAGGAGGGAATGAAAGTAACCAACTTTTACGCTTAACAGTGCTAGCTAAGCCAAGCAAACATTTCAATTTAACGATTTTGTGTAATGCGTTCCATATTATGTTGACGTAACCGCAGTGCTCTATATGTTCCAATTGGTTAAAAATGAATAAATATACAACGAAACATTATAGTGAGGTCAGATGTCTATGAGTGACGATGAGCACTTACCACCAGAAACATTATGAGCACTTACCACCAGAAACATTATGAGCACATTAGTAATAATAACGTCATTATCTGCCAGCTATTGGATGCTGAAAGCCGAAGATTGGGCTCAGTGGAGCAATTTAGAAGAAGTCATATATAATGATCTGGCCCCCCAACACAGCCTGTGTTGCCAAACCAGATAATTTCAATTTCAATTTTTCAATTAATTTATTCGTTAACAATATAAATTGTGTTCGAAATTAAACATAAAAATAATTAACAAATGAATCATAGTAAAATAATTATTAACAATAAATTATCACCTAAATCAACAATAAGAACTGGAAATGGATTACATTCATCATAAGTGTGTTGGTGGCCGGATAATTTTATTTATTATTATTTACGATAGATAGATTACAGACATACATATATAACTTGACAATTTACGTTTATTTATTATTACAAATACAATTTATTATGGACGTGACCGTCCATAATCCCCGAGGTGGTAGACAGAGGAACCCATCCCACTTTTCGCCGTAAGATTTGGTGGAAAAACGTGATAGGTGGCGAGCCTATCGCCGTCTACTAGGTGTAGAGTAGTATCCACTAAGACCCTTAGTCGCCTCGTACGACACCCACGGTAAGAGTTGGGGTGGTGCTACTCTATAGGTTATTGCAATATATTTAGATGCTTAAATCAATGCGGTATTTTCAGATATGGCGTGAGTACGACACGGATGGCAGCGGGTACATAGAGGCTGATGAATTGAAGGTAAAGGTCAAATCTTTTATACTTTCGACCCTAAGAATATTTTTTTAGTCTAAAATATGCGTAGAATGTTTATAGTGTAGTATAGCAGATGTTGCATGAGATATTTTACAATTTTTACTCAAATGTTACGAGAAAAAAAATGATAAAAATTCATACTGGTATCATTCAAATGGGGGCATAGCGTGTTATCTAAAGTCATAGGCATTATTACTGGGGTGGAGCACGTTGGTGTCTGCTCGTTTCGTGATTTTTGTCACACAGAAACATTTTTGAAGTCGTTATTTTGACAATATGGGTTACTCTTTAGTCTCTCTGCCATAGGGGCCCCGTTCGTTCCTTCATAGTTCTACTCCATTTACCAGTCATGACCCCTTTACAGCAGCTATTAGATTGTAAGTAGTAGTCATGTAAAATTGTAAACACATTTTCTATTTAATATTCTTTTCTTTATTATAATACTTATAATATAACGGATAACAATTGTTCCTTGACGTGTCTAAGTGTAACTATGTTATCAAAAGATAATTTTTAAACAAATTAATAAGAAAATATGACCGATTTTTCCAGTCAGACTAAAATTTCACCTGTATAAAAGATTGCATGAATGCTTATTTTTCAGAATTTCCTCAGAGATCTGTTAAAAGAGGCCAAGAAAATTAACGACGTATCAGAGGACAAGCTGATTGAATACACAGACACCATGGTAATTTATTTTTTCTCCTCATGGACATGTTTGAATAGAATCCTAAATCAAATCAATCATTTTTTTTATATTGTATGTACCTTAAAGTACATTTTTATAACGTCATTTTTTACTCTACCACCGCTTCGTAAGGTGCTGTAACTGAAAGGAAAGAAGCGGCGCAAGAAACTTTCAGCAGCACATCTTTTGAAATAAATATATCTTACAATAATTATGAATACAAACATATACACAATGTGCAGAGCTGGAGCTGAATTTAGGACCAAGCCTCTTTATCATTTAAGTAGTCATTTATTTTATAATAACCCTTTTTACATAAGGTCCGTCTTATGTGGGTCTTAATTTTTTCTCTGTCTTGTTTATTACAGTATCAGGTACCTTATTATAAAATTGTACACAGTGACCCATACAGTATGTGTTTACTTTACTAAGTCTAAAGCGTGGGACTGCAATTTTTGAACTTGCGACCCCGCCATGGAAATCCTAAGCCACTTATCATCAGACCACTTACCATCAGATTCTGTGTTTGTTCGTCTACACTCCTCAAACAATAAAAAAAAACTACTCAATCTTTATAAGGTTATAATCATTTCTTACAGCTCCAAGTGTTCGATTCAAATAAAGATGGCAGATTACAGCTCTCCGAAATGGCAAAGTGAGTATAAATGATTCTACTGATTTTCAGCCAGTCGTGAAATGTCAAGAAATTACAAATTACCAATTTTATTGTAAGACGATCGCTGTAGCAAAAATAAAATTAAAATAGTGAAAATCTGGACATCTGTCTACACGTCTAGATTTTTATGTAAAACTTTCTGCTTCTAACCTTGCCTTGATTTTGTATCTAAATCTTTTTGTATAGATTTATTCAATATGCTTTCATAAGTATTACCTATATATACATGTCACTCAGAATACCTTGTCGATGTTGCCTGCTCACTAAAGATATAAATTCTTAAATATTTCATTTCAAATAATAGTTTATTAGGTTCATGATCTGCGTTTTGAACATTTGCGAAGCGACGTTTAATACCTAGTAGGTACCTTTACCGACTCGTTAGACAGACCCGTTCCGTGGGTAGTCATATATTTACGTAAGCCGGAATCTGAGCAGATATTCCCGGAAAGGTCGGGTCGATATCGGATTTTCCATTTTAATCTCGTCTGTCGAGAGGAGAGGCTGGCAGATTAATTAAATTTAATCTCGACGTGGAGCACCTCCGATCATCCATTTCACGGTTATATAAATACATTCCTTTATTGGAAAGTGGACATTTTGGACCTGGCTTAATACACATTCACTACCTATACTTTCAAATAAATAATTCTGGGAAAATGACCCTAGCAAGGCCAACTTACAAGGAATCATTGGCTTTCCTAGGAACACTACCGGGTTTCTAACTTAAATGGAACAAAAGTAATAAATTTATTCTTCAATGGCAAAGCAAAATCATCATAAATCAATGCAGAATAAAAATCTAAGAGAAAATGCCAATATTATTACTTGAAAACTTACGTTTTGCTGTGCGCGGGAATTAGAACTACAGCGTCCACAACCGACCTCAACAAAGTTAACCAAAACTGCCAAAATAGCGGCGCGAGGCGCCGCGTCTAGGCCCTTGAGTTGGATTAATTTTATATTTCAATAGGTATTTTTTAATTATTTTCAATAATTATATACTAGTATTTTTTGCTTTCCCAACTCAATTTTGTACAACAACCAATTTTCTACTTCCTAACCATGCTGTGTTTACACGTTAAGGGTTACGACCTAGCTCATAACTTTATATTGATTTTTCTGTAATTTCTCTGGTTGTAATCTGTTGTGTTTACCTAATAAATAAATAAAATAAAATAATCTTTGTGTGAGTAGAGCGAATTCGCGATGGCACGATAATAACCGCGATTTTTGAATAATCGGCCTTACAAGGAACGCAGTCTTACAGGCTCCTTTTGTTTTATGTATTTTGTCATCTCGCTCAATAAGATGACATAGTCGTACATATCCGGTAAAATATGAAATGTAATCGCAAGTCGTGATCTGCAATTAGCACCGCGACCACATCGCGGCGCCCCATATTTATATATAAGCTAGTTAGCTGGCTGAATAGTCAAGTTATTATTACATTACTGCAGAGGCCAGGAAATTAGCAATTTCCGACCGTGGAGTATTTTGAAATATAGGCATATATAAGGCCCTTTTTTATTAGAAGCAAATATTTGGAGAGGGGTATGTGCTGGTTATTTGTACCACTTTACACGAAAAAATAACCCTGTTACTTGTATGAAAATTTTGCATACTAAAGAAAAATAAACCCCATTATTTTGCGCCTTGGTGGCATAAAGTCATCAATGTCGTTTTTTATTTTTCATTCATTTGTAAAATTTTCAAACAAAAAAATTTCATTTTCAAAAAATTAAAAATTGAGGTGAGATATGAGGCGATGGTGCCATGGCCCGTTTGCTCATCTGCTCTCCATAAACAATTTAAAAAAGCCTTGGATTTCACGAGTCCGATTCCAGCCACGGTTCCATGCTCGCGGGTTTAGCCGTAAATGACCAAAACACGTATCTTTGACCATTTGCGTATTTTAATGACTCTGTACGCAAATGGTCAAATCAGTAAAGTGTCAAAAACACAAGTAACCAAATCACGCATTGTTTACCATTTGCGTATTTTAGTACTTCTATGCGCGAATATTGGCACAATGCGTTTTTGGCCATTAGCGTAGGATTCGTAAATAAAATTTAAAAAATGTAATGTAATTATTCATTATCTGTATTGTATTATATTGCTAAGTATTCCACATGTAATGTTGCAGACTGCTGCCCGTCAAAGAGAACTTCCTCTGCAGGCAAGTGTTTAAGGTGAGTGGCGTCTCATTTCCCGACTGCGACTGCTAGCTCGGCAGCCGAGCGAGGAATTCTTACCTTACAGGAGGTCCGGATGAAATTACTAAAGTCCATTTATTCAGCAGATACCCGTCACTGACAGCACCTAAAATAAGCACATATTTTTGTACAAAAAATGATCAAGTGTTTTCCGTACTCGTGCGCGCGAAATGTACTAATGTCCGCCGTCATTGGTCGTGTTTATTGTTTGACATTTGTTGACGTTTCGTTCATAGCATCGCCATTCGCTAGTATAATTTATTGTAATATTTTTTTACTATTTTGGCCTATCAAACTCTCTAATCTTATCTCGATATTCTAGACTACCAGAACACTTCTGGCGCTTAGAAGTCTAGGATTCCAATCGCAGGAAGGGTTAAAATGCAAAACTAAGTATTTTGATAAATTTTAATGATAAATAACTATAATTATTTTGATAAACTTTTATCAATTTTATCAATAAAATGTGAGTGTTTCCTCAAAGTTACCTTCAAATTTGACAGTTATTTGTAACGAGTATCTGCATCTAATGAAAAAATGGACGATATAGTAGTTATTCCACGTGTATTAAACCTTTTAATTTTGCACTTTTACAATGTTCGCTCTATAACGGTACCTAAGAAAAAAAGAGAAAGATATATTTGTATGTGTGCCAGAATGAGAGGGAAACACGTTATTGCCATTAAAAAAATACACTTTCTTTCACATCAACCTCATATTTTGACTGACCGATAGGAACGCTTCTTATGCAGTTCGAGACTCTAGAATTTCCGCATCTACCAACATTCGGACCTTCTGTGACGTAAGAAATTCAGATCAGTTCCCTGTCTATAAACATTAAAAACATGCCACGAGACTGTCACGCGAATCATGCTATTTACTTTGGTAACGCTGCCGTATTACGTAGGTTTTTCGGGTTATATCGGTAATTTCATTTACTTATCGTATAATGAGATCGACTCTGTCTCTAAGGGCCGCTAGATAACCATGAGTTAACTCGCGAATTGTCTATGATTTCATACAAACTTTTTCAGGGTTTGCGTTGGTGCTAGAGGTTTTCACGCAACGGGTAGGTATAACCGTCGGAAATATATTTTTGTGTTGTTGTTAATTTACTGACATTATTTATAATTCTCATTCAATTTAAATTAAATTGAATTCAATTTAAATTAATTTAATTTAAATTAAATTGAATGAGAATTATAAATAATGTCAAAAACATAAAATAAAATTGAAAAAATAATAATTAATTAATTTAAATAAATTTTCCTAAATTGTTAAAGTTAAATTAACTTTAACAATTTTAATTTAATTTAATATTATTAATTTTTAATTTGTATTGTATTAGCATTTAGAAGACATTACTTGTGGCGACGCACGACGCGCGCCACAACGATTAGTACCTACTCACATCGGTGTAGAACGCGCTATCGAAATTTTCCTAGGAGTTCGTATATATACGAGTTCCAAACATCTATAGTTGGACCAGCACATCTGGTCACCAGGCACAACACCCCGCCTGGTGGAAGATCTTCTCTCTTCCCTTTCATACTACTGACGTTACGTCATCCATGTCCTCACATAGCGCGTTCCTACATTGTTATCTATAATGCTTCTGGAAAATAAATATTTTATTTCATTTACGGATTATTATTATCACGATAGTTAGGCTGGGTCTACACGAGGCCGGTTCGGTTCCGGTTGTTCTCTACATCCAATTATAAAGCGTTAATTTCAAGTGAGGAGTGAGCTTGAATTCAACGCATGTGATTGGATGTAGCAACTCGAGTCGGAACCGAAACACAGACCCAGCCTAACTAGCTTGATAATAATAATCCGTAAATGAAATGAATTATTTATTTTCCAGAAGCATTATAGATACAATAAATGATCAGTATTCTAATACAATACAAATTAAAAATCAAATACATTAAATTAATTTTTTTTTTTTAAAGTTAAATTAAATTTAATGAGAATTACAAATAATATCAGTAAATTAACAACATCACAAAAAAATATTTCCGACGGTTATACCCGTTGCGCAAAGGTCGAAATCAGAGATAACCCGAGAGTTAGTGCAAAACCCGGGTTAAATCACAAAAACCTCTAGCACCAACGCAAACCCTGCAATTTTTTGTATGAATAATAATAATCCGTAAAGATGTTTTATTTGTGTCGTATCTTTGTCCTCTTGGACAGGTTTTGGCCAACCATCGGTCATGGTCCAACAGAATACCAGCGCTGTAGGCATTCTTGTCTGCAGCAATAAGCTGAGTTGAGGCCCTTTCACAACAACAGCAGACCATCAGACATGATTTCGATATGTTTACCTTTGACTACATAATTATTTTATCATAATTATAACTGTTTCGGTCATTGCTGTGTGTGAAATGAACGTATTACTTACTTACATTTTTTTTCGACGATTATACCATGGATGAAAGATAATGTAGTCTCCCTTCCCTTGGGTTACACCGATTGAATCACCAATCTTCAGACTTTCCTCATAACTACTTTATTACCTACAATAACAAGCTGAGTAAGTGATCTTACTCAGCTTGTCCATATAATGCTCGCATCCAATATTCCCAGTGACTTGCACAAACGAAACTTTTACCTCTTCAAGGCCAGAGTGAATAGGCATTTACTGGACCCGCATGCTCCATCGTCGACCTCATCGTCGCTTACCATCAGGCCAGATCGAGGTCAAATGCGGGTTTAGTAGTCAATAAAAAAAACCTACGTAATCAGCTATTCATCATACATGCCTTAGGGAACCTACGCGAAACGGAATTGAATACCCTTTTTTTCACGTGATGAAATCTCCGGATTATGTGGGAATCTACAATAATGAATTTTACTAACAATATAAACACTTAAATTATTGCATGTTCACCTTAAAAAAATTAATCACTTCATTTAATTCGTAATTTAGTTAGTTAATCAATAATCACCTCAACTATTCACTTTTTAAGAAACCTTAACCGTTAATTGCAAGGAACGTCAATGTTAAGGCTTCCATAAGTCTCCTGTCATCTCTATCTAGAGCTATGTCGTAGAAAGGGATAGCATGTACCTATTAATGAAGACTTAACTTTAAGGACGTTTCGTGCAACTGACGGTAATTAATCAAAAAATCTCTTTCTTTTTATTGTTTGATGCACGCCATATTTAAAGCGTGGACATGTTTTTTTTGCGAATGGTTTTCATTTTAAATTTCCTCGTGCTTTACATTTTTAACACATTTCACTGCCATTTCGGATTTCATTCAAAATATAATCAAAATCTTTTCTAATTAAAAAATGTAAAACTGGCTATGTAATATGATGATTTTTGAATGCCCTGTTAAAACAGGGCATTCAAAAAAAATGTATTTTTATTATTTTAAATATACCCACTTATTTTTCCTTTTGAATGGAAAACAAAAAAAAACGTGTTTCAGAGAGTTGTAGGTAACAGTCCCCAATCACAATTATATCTTTAACACACTGCAGCGAGCAATTTTGAAACAGAATCCCATAGAAATCTAGAAAACCGACAAATAGATTTCTATATAGGTTCGTCCAACTAATACAACGCGACCACGCGATCATCGCGCGAATAAGAGATGCTACATCAAAAAATTTCAAACACATCGCGCTACTGACAATTACTTGTGAAGTTATGACACTTATTCGACATCAGTATGTTTGATCGCGCGTTCGTACGAACTAAGTTCGCACGAATCGCGTAATCGCGTTCCATATTAGAACGAGAACCCCTAAGAGTTCGCTTCGATCCGATTCCGTTTAAAAATCGCTGCAGGCTTCAACTAACATTTCGGATACGACACGGATTTTTTTCAGGCTGATTGATTCAAAATAAATAATTTAAAACTGGGACTATGTGGAGCCGGTTCCAGCGCCGGTTCGGTTCGTTGCAGCCAATCACGAGGCGCTGACTTCAAGTGGGGGGAACTCCACGGAACGCTTGTGATTGCCTGCGAAGAATCGAACCGGCGCTGGAACCAATGCATGTAGTCCAGTCTAATTGCATGTTGCCTTGTTGCCTGTCTGTCTGTTTGTCTGTCTTAACACTATGCTTGTGTCCCGCACTGCGCACTATAGGAGGGCATAGAGGTGAGTCCTCAATCCTGCCCAGTGATGATGTATTTTGTACTACTTTAAACACATTCACAGTCCAGTGCCTCCACGCTGAGGACCCCAAGTAGTCCATGCCTCCTTTGTTGGATGATATAACAATAGATTTAAATTAGTTGGACGTGTGAAATTGCCAAAAAAATATGTATGGGGACTGTAAACATATTAAAGATGTACCTGTGCAGAGTGTACCTACCTGGGGTGGTACAACCCTTTTACCTATTTCTTCTACAAAGCAGCATTGTTAACATTGATGTTTAGATTTGAATGGTAAGAGAGCCAGAGTAATTACCGGCACATCAGGTATGCCTAGATCAGCAGCGCATCGAAAACCCTCTAATAACATTATAAAGGGAGAAAGCTATGAGCGACCATGCAAATAAATTAAATCTGTTACAGTTCTGTTCACTTATTCAAAAACAATATAAATTGTATGCGAATATATCGTCATCCGAGATCAAACCGTAATGTCATTTCCATACGATTTCTGTAAAGCTGGGGCCACACCTGTGTCTAATGCCGATAATAAGCGCGCTAATTGACAATAAACGCAGATACGAAAGGACCTAAGCGTTAATTTTTACGAATGGCGTTAGGCTCTTTCGCATTTGTCAATCGCCTAATGATAATTATCGCGGTAATTAACGGCATTAGACAGAGATGTGGCCCCAGCATAAGGGTTATCATTATTTAAAGTTTAAAGGAAGTGTACTTTACAATACGTCATCACTGGACACATATAATTACTACTTAATATAATTCACTTATAAATAAAGCACTATAAATAACCGAACATAAATCAATTTGTATTGTAAATACTAAACTATGAAAACAGTAATCAATATTGAGTTCATATTTTAATAGAAAACTTATTCGAAATTCTGAATTGACATCTCCCCCTCCCATATGATATTCTCTAAATTAGGGTATCTTAAAGTGGGGTCCATAACTTCTTCTTCTCTTTCTGTCACCCCCTGCTGGGATATAGGGCTCGAACAATTGCTGTCCACTTATTGCGATCTTGCGCGGCCTCTTTGAGTTCCTGCCAGGACATTCGGATTGTGGCTGCCTGGTTTGCAATTGACTGGCGCCATGTGGATTTCGGACGACCAGGCTTGCAGGGGCTTGCAGGGCTCCATAACACGAGTGAAAAAAATGTTCTTTTTTCCTACAATTTCCTTCCATCTCTCAAAGAAAGGAACCTTAAAGTCGTTCATGTATAAGGGACCCCCCAAAATGTCGAGGATCACTTCTCCCGCCCCGCCTACCTCAACAATAGGTTTCAGCCGTTGAATTCACTTGACATAATTTTGAAGCCATTGTTTGTATTCAATTGTTCGTAAATTGAACAAAAACAATGTTTCTTGAGACGAGCTCTACGTATAATTAAATAAACATTTCACCTTACAAATATTTTCTTAGTATTGAAGACTGTTTACCTAAATAAAAATATCTAGTACTTCCGTTACACATAAAAGATAGAATAATAAATAATTTCTTCTTTGTAGAGATAGATAACTGAATGGAGAAAAATGGAGTAGAATTTTACTAATGCAATAGATTCGAATTTTTTCTTCACTATTTAAGAATGCGACGATAGTATTTGACTGAACTGAATTTAATATAGGTAAGTATTTACCTATATTACATATTACATTGATATTTTAAAAACCTGTATATTGTTATGTCTATAGGGTGCAACGAAACTGACAAAAGACGACATCGAAAGGGTGTTTTCTCTATACGACAGGGTAAGATTTACGTAGCTTTAAGTAGGTACCTACATTAAATTAAATACATGGCTTGTTCGTACCATGTTAACATTATTATCTACCTGCGCTGAGTAGATTTTTAAAATGGCCACTGGGTGTAATAAAAAAATTTGTACATTTGACATACAATAAAACGTAACAAAAAAGAAAAAGAATCCCTTTTGTTACATTTTTCCTTTTTGTTACATTAAAATGTACAATTATTTTAATATGATCCCAGTACAATCAATCCATAATCTATTATGGATTGATTGTACTGGGATCATATTAAAATAATTGTACATATTTTTTTTTCTACGAATCACTTGGCTCTGCTATAATTTAATATAAACCTATAAATCGATAATTTTCAGGATAACAACGGTTCTATCGAAAACGAGGAACTACGAGGATTTCTGAAAGATCTATTAGAATTAGTAAAAAAGGTTAGTACAACAAAGAATATTATAATAGAATATTCTTTTCGCGTGGGTAACAATCGAAATAATATACGATACCAAATAGGTATCTCGCGACTCACGAAAGTCTCTTTATTGACTTTTATCAACAGTTAATTACCTCATACTCTTACCTACCTATCTCGAATAAAATAATAGTCACTCTGTTCGTGAAACGAACGTCTCGCGAGGGGCCTGAGGCGGTAGCGGGGGCTAATGTCAAAATATTAAAATGTGACAACGAAGTGTCAGACTCTCAACGGACACGGGAAGTGTGTGCAACGTTTTACAAGAAGAGCCGAATAACCAAGTCGCTAATTGCACGTTTTTGTACTCAAATAAGGATTTCTTCTTATTAAATAATTAATCCAGCATACAGTCCACATTCATTTCAACCAACGGATCCCACGGTAGACACCTAAGAGGACGTTGGCCTACACACTCTAATAAGTAAAGACATGCCAAGCTGCCCTAATATTTATATGACCGGAGTAAGGTTGACAACATGCCTTGCATGACGCGTAATGCGTCGCCGTCATGTGAACACAGTTAGATATGAGATATCGGTACGTTACGAAAAATAAGAGACAGCTGTTAACGTGGCTGTGATGGTAAATCCCAAACTCTACGCTGCGCATGCGCTGATGATCGAATAAAATGGTTCCGATTATAATAACGAAATGTAGGTGGATATGTATGCGTATTACAATTTCAATCCCTTGATTGCAAGTATTAATAACCAATTTTGTTTGTTTACCTTTTTTTTTCATTTTGTTAGATACCGGCTGTATTTAAAAATACTCCTAAATTAAGACTGGTTGCACAGCACGCAAACTTTTCTATAAAATTCATGATGTTTGTAACATCTTCTTTTGAATTCCAAGTACCAACCTATAAATAATTAAAAAATATATCTTGGTTTATAAAATTCTTGTCAATTCCAGGATTACGACGCCCAAGACCTGCTCGAGTTCGAGGAGACGATCCTGCAAGGCGTGGAGTACAACAGTGACGGCAAAATCAATCGCAAACAGTTGACCATGATCCTTCTGGCGTTGGCCAAGCATAACCAGGAAGAAGAACTGCTCTCGCCTTAAGGCTGCTTGAGAAAAACTGACGACTGTCTGTCAAATTTAAATCCAAACATTATCTTTGCAATCTTGATGTATTTTCTGTATATTTCTTGTAGATAAATATTGCTTTTAAGCCTGTGAATTATCATTTTTGGGTTTTATTAATCTGATTACTTGATATCAGTTTGTTTCCAAAACTAAATCTAGCGTAACTGACTTATCCAATGCTTAATAACAAAAATAGAAGTACAAAATAGGAAATAAAGTCTTTATCTGCAGTTTTGCATTGAAATGTTTTAAAAATATATCAAGATTATAAAGATTTGTCTGGATTATAAAGCCAATGGCACAAAATGGCTGCCAATTATCAGCTAAAGACAGGGTTTTCAATTCCAGCGCCCGACCGCCGCAACAGCCGCCACTCCGTCCCACAGTCCGATCGAATTTTTATACTTTCGAACAAGAGTTGATGATAGTAGTATCTGGTTACCGATATTTCTTTTAACTTAAGGGCATTTGTACAAAGAAAGTTTATTGCATCGTTTTTTCAGAACTCTCTTACTTGCCAATATTTTTGTAGGTCATACTTTTTTCACAACATTAAATACTCGTATATTTATTATTATTTATACAAATATTGGTGGGTTGAATAAATTACGGCAAATTTAATTTAATAGACGTTTGTTTTAAAAAACGAATATACGTGAGCACACAGACTTACTACGAAAAACATTAGAATAATTTTAGGAACTTTTGTTGTTGTTTTGTATTTGTAAGCCTGATTGTTTTGATGTCTAGACTATTGTTAGTAAGATCTATGAATTTTATATAAATGCTATAATTCTGTGCCCCATCCGGTAAAGAGGATGTAACAAATTAAATCGGCGATCTGCCTCATTCATAATAATTTTTTTTTTGAAATACTAAGAAGGATAATATTTTGGCTCTGATCGCATGCCCTTCGCCAGCTTCCCGAGGTCGTAACGGGAGTGGTAGATTTTGGAAGTGGCCATTCCGGAGTAGTCAGTTTGGGAAATGTTTTTTGGAGTGGTCGTTTAGGAAAGGGGTCTTTTTGAGAAATGGTCATTATGGGCCAAAACCTTCGAAAGTAAGATTAAGAAGCGAGTCGCTGGCGAAATGTACGCGCTCGATCAATGCAAATGGAAAAACGAAATATTTTTTCAAATACTTATTTACCCTCCAAGTTATCAACACGGGTGGTTTTGATGTATCAAAAGGATACTTATAGGTATGTAATTATAATCAAGTGTTCATATTACGAATTCAAACCACAGAATCAGATTTTACGCTCACATTTTTAAGAAAAATAAAAATGACAAATGTTTGTATTAAAATTTTTCCTATAATTAACGGCGAAAATAAAGAAGGATAATGTTTAACAATCAAGCTCATCTCTAGGATAAAGTCTACTAAATCTTTAAAATAATGTCATAACTTTGAAAATCTATTTCAAATTCTCTACATTCTAAGCCAAAAGAAATGCCAAAATATGTTTTTAAGTAGCTGCATATTTTGAAAGGTAAAGCCCGTACAGTTTCTGAAAGGACTTTTTCTGCATTACTTACTCTTTAAAAAAAATTAAGAACTTTACTGTTATTATTCGGTCTGATTTATTTTTCTGTTAATAAAATAAAAGATTATCAAGTACCTAACTAAACCTATAGAGATCGATCTTTGTTTTCGAAATCCCTTCAAACTCAACAGAAACTCATCAGAAGATGGATTCGCTCCCATAAAGGCTCTGCGATTTTAATTTTTAATTTACAAAAAAAAAACAATCACGTCATTGCAAAAGAAAATAAAATATTTATAATACGATATCCCAAATTAACATATCTTTATTATTTCCCAATAACCTAAAATCATTTTGTAATTACTAAAATCTCAGATGTGACATTCACTTGACCTTGATCGACAATGATTGAATTAGCTTAGAGATCCTATTTAAGATTTTGTCAAAAGTGTAGGTGTCTGGAAATAAAGAATTAGTGCATGAAACAAAACAAAACAAAAAAACATTTCACGTATTTCTTTTTCTCTTCCGCATTGAAATTAAACAAAAAGATTATAAACTCTTTCGTGGCAGCAAGAACTTCTTCGTACGTGGGCCTGGGGGAGGCCATGCTTTTGCAGAATGAATTCTTAGGGTCAAATACAGGTCAAGTGATACAATACAATACAAATATACTTAGTGATTTTGTGATATGATATAAACAATTTCAGCCAGATCGGAAAATAGACCCGTGACCATATAGTTAGTAGTTAGTAGATATCAGAAATTATGAATATGTTGATGAATGTTTTAATGCAGGTGATATTTAAAATTAATTTGATTATCAATATTAGGATACGAAAAACAGAAAACTATTTATTTTTAATCCTGACAGAAACTGAGTGTATTTTGATAAACTGTAGGATCTCGTAGTTTAAATCTTAAATATTTAATATAGACTATAAAAATCCTACATATCTCTACGTGACTACTTCATCCATTCTATCTAAAAATTAAACAGTCCTATAGAACTACCTACATAGGTACTCGTTACTACATAAGTATCGAATAGTTAGGTATTCAAAATTTTTGAACATTTTCATATGCGAAAACGTAACGCAAAGGATTTTTTCCCTTTTGTTACATTTTACCACACTTTTTCCTTTTTGTTACGTAAAAATGTACAAAAATCTTGAACATCACCACTCACCTCACATACTATTTCGTTATTAATTTTAAAATAATGGTCATTCCTCATGTTTCACCTGGGTGTTCCACCTGGGTGGAACAAACATATAACAGTCATGCAATGAGATAAATAATGTCTTTGTCATTCTCCAGTGTCTTTAAAAATAATTAGGCACACTAGATAAATCCAAAAACATACTTTTTCTTACTGTATCTTCAATATACTTCGGCTATATCTTGTAGTACATTAAAATAGAATTCTATAAATACTTTAAAAATCATATCACTCAAATTCTCCATAATAAATTAAAAGATTCTTAAACATGGCCTACTTCAACAGATTATAAAATATTTTTAAAATAGAGAAATATAATTACCTAATTACCTGCAAAGGAAAGAACCATTAGGGTTTCGAAAGAACGATTTTAAAAAGTAAATGTGTACCTACTTTCCTCACTGTTTCCCATGTAAAATCATGAACTCGATGTTTACTAGCTTTGAATGTCTTTGCTTCGAAATGGTGTGTATTAAATTAACGGAAGTAGAAAGTGCACGAAAAAAAATGATATTCCTTGGGTTTTATTCGGAGATTTTTTTGTTTGATAATTGTGAAGAATAGAACAAAATGTTCAAAAAAATATGTGCTGGACAGTATGTACCTTTTTTATTACACTAAAATGCATTAATTGTTGATTTCAATTAGGTAAGTATAGTATATGATTATTTAAAACTATATACATGTCTGTCTGTAACACATTTTATATGTATGAAGTTAAAAATAAGTGGAATGTTATTATAATTATATTTAAGGATTAATGATTGTGATGTTTTAGCAACAATTAATTGTGAAAATCAGTATTACGATCGTGAATATATTCAGGCAATGTTATTTTAACTATATATGGAACATAGTATCAATAGTTTATTTAATGGATTCAGTGTTGTGATTACTACTAGCTTTAAAAAGAAGAGAGTATTAAGTACCTACCCTACCTGCAAAACGATTGTTACTACATTTACTACCCATACTACCTATACCCGTCGAAAATATCTGTGGATCTAAAATCTAAGCGGGGCATTCTGGCGCGTCCGATGCGAAGTCGAGTGGCTACGGACTATTCCTGTACACTCCGTCAAAATAGAGTACAAATTAAAAAATTGTAACTTTCCATACATCGATGTCAAATTTCAATCACATTCCCATACTATTTCAGTAGATGTTGCCATTATTTAATTTCTACTCTTTTTTGACGGACTGTATGTTGTTATGCTGGGGTCACACCTGCGTCTAATGCCGTTAATTAGCGCGCTAATTTTCATGAAGCGCAAATACGAAAGGGCATAAGCGCTAATTTTTACTAATGGCGTTAGACCCTTTCGCATCTGCGCTGCGTTTAATGTCAATTAGCGCGCTAGTTAGACACAGGTGTGGCCCCAGCATTACGCTCACACATGTCCTTGAACGATAATCGCTATACCCCACAGATATTTTCGGCGAGTAATAGTGAGAATAATGGAAGGAATAATTATCTGTATTATCGATATTGAGTCGCTCTGCGTGTGAGTAATACAAGTGTTTTTATACCCCCTCTATAAATTGAAATGAACGCCGCCAAAACATAATTTAAACCTACACAGATAGGTATAGATTGTAAATGTTTCTACTTACTTAAAATAGGTAGGTGTAGGTACTTATAATATTAATATTTATATCAAATGTTATTATTTATTTTAGTAAATTTTTGTTAAACCGAAAAATGTCATGTACATTGGATTGGCTAAGTTTTGACTAAGTTACGAGTATTTCCATTGCCTGGCACTAGGTGTGTGTTGAGAATGACGATATTTGTTATAAAATGTTTATATTTGTGATGCGTATTTCATTTAGAAACCTGTGTTAATTTTAAAAATCCTTCTAGAGTTGGCTACATATAAGCAAGCCGGGGGAAAGTATAGGTAGGTAAAACTCAGTCACTTTTCCTGATATCAGGGTTTCATTCTATTTCTAATTAATTTCATTTGCTAAAAATACATGTCAATTAGGTCTTTCGTAGCCTAGTTGCGAGCACGGTCCGAAAGTGATCGTGCAGGTTAAGCGACGTTGGCGCGGTCGGTACCTGGATGGGTGACCGCTAGTGGCATATTTCATCTGAGCTCCTCCGTGCCTCGGAGAGCACGTTAAGCAGTCGGTCCCGGTTGTTATCGTTCGACAGCGGTCGTTAAGCTATGTCAGATGCCTACGGACGGCCTGAACAACTCTGACAATAGGTTGGCCACTAACCTTACGATAAGCAAGCAAGCAAGTTCTTAATAATTAAATATAATGTTCCAATGTATTTTTTTTTTTAATAAATAAGTAGAGCAGACGAGCAAACGGGCCACCTGATGGTAAGTGGTCACCGTCGCCCATAGACATCTCACCTCACTGTATTAATATTAGAGGGTTTTTGATGCGCTGCTAACTTTGAGGACTAAGATGGAATGCCTCATGTGCCGGAAATTACGCTGGCTCTCTTACCCTTCAAACCGAAACACAGAAATGCAAGCATTTCTGCTTCACGGCAGAAATAGATAAGATAGAAATAGATAGATAATAGATATTTTGTCTATGTCATCATCATCATAGGCCTGATACGTCTATTGCAAACGATTTAAGCAGCGTCGCGAAGGCAGAAAAGACGTGCAAATATGTTATATAATACAAATGTCATTTCCAGGCTTATAATAATTTAATCATTTGTTATTTTTAAAGTTATACGTCAAATATTCTTGTACTGAGTAGAAACATTTATCTGCGAGCCACGAATACAATACATATTTAAATTTGTTATTCGGAAGACTTTTAAGTTCTTCAGCCAGTTTATTAAATATTTTTACAGCCATAGCGTAGCAATTTTTACTGGTGTAATCAGTATTCATTTTTTGAAGTACCAATATCATCATTACAACTGTATTAGTATTGGGTCACTCAAATAAATTAATTGATAGAAGCAGCTCAAAGGGCTCAAACAAGCATTGCTATAGTAGGTAGTGACTCAGCAGAATGAAGATAGGTCCTGTAGTGCAATCTATAATTAAATTGAAGAACTTTTATAACGGCCTTTTTTTTCTTACAGTGTTGCCAAGCTGCTTTAAATAGCAACATAATTTTTTTATTGCCCGGCACGCCTCGCCCTTCTCTTTGCGTGTTCCTCTACAAATCACATCAAAGAATTCGTTACAAAATGCTTACCTATCTATCCTATCGCTTCATAATATCGCTGACCTATAACATAGAGGAATAAAATACACCTTCCACTACTAAAACAAAAATAGTTTTCAGGGGGGCCAGTGGCCGCCCGCTAATAGAAACGTCCCGCACACTCGTACACAATCTACCTAGTACATAAGAGAGCGTGACAGTTTCATTTAGGTTTCGATTTGGCGGCTCCCCGAAATCTAAATTTGTCTTTATATAGTTCTGGTATAATTATAGAAACTTTTAAAAACCGCAAACTGGGTAACCCTTTCTCCCTATGAAATCATGTTGTTTTGTTGGTAGCGCTGAATTTTTTGTATGAATTTTTGTTGCCAGTATCACATTATTTGGTAACTCTGTGGTTTATTAAATATCTCACAAACTTTAATTTACTAATTCCAGCTGGCAATCCTGTACCGTGCCGCGGCCGGCCAAGCTTACGCCATTGCGTTTTTGCATTAACTTTTTAGTTTCACAGACTTGTATTTTAGTGGAAATAGTTTATTTTGTAAATAAATCAATAGCACAACCATGGGTGTTGACGTGAAAACCATTTCTCCGGGCGATGGTAAGTATCTCTTTTTACATCAGTAAACCTATCAATTTTTGGGCGTTTTCACTATTTACTCAAAGAAACCAGCCTGTATTTGTATTTGAATCTGAAAGGAATTCTATTAACGAGTTTATTCTGTGCCGAAAAGTAGAAATGATCAATAATTCGGTCTAATATGCTCCGAAATCAAGCGACGCTCTACCACGAGTCAGTGAAGAGATAACCTTCAAAAGACGCTAACTATGATAATGTCAAAAGATAATTTGTAAACTTATGTTAAACACCTAGGTAACGAATTAGCGTAATCAAAGCAGCAATAGACTACAACAGTGCTTATATTACACTTGACTGAATTCATTTTGTTGACTGACTGGGTAAATCATAACATCAGTACTTACTAATTCCATGAGGTAAAGGCTTTCAGTATTAAGCACGGACAGTACGGTTAATCTGTAATTTACAATTAGTCAACAAGGAAATAATTTATCCCTACCTACTTAGGCGCGCACCACTATCATTGCTAATCCTTTTATAATTCCTTGTTGACACCTCTGCGTTATCTTGAAACTCTGATTCATCAACTCTGCATGTGATTTAGTCATTCCTTCTGTGTACAAACACACTATTTGGTATTCTATGCTGCTGTAATATTTATAAATTATCAAGAAAAACAAAATTATAAGTTGTACCCGGAGTGCAAGTACTATTTCTGAATGTCCTTTTAAATATGTTTCTCAGTGTCAGTTTATTAGTTTTATCTGAGCCTTCATGACACAATAAATAGCATTTTCCCACTCAATCTATGTACTTAGATAAAGGGCCTTTGTAGCTAAAGCTCTTTTTTATTTACCACTAAACTAGACAGCATTAAACTACACATTCCGCAGCTGCCCGATGTTGCATACCGAACATTCGAGAAAGCCCTGCTCAGGTACACAGATATTTCTGATGAGTAATACTGAGCAGGGCATTATGCTTGAGGGTCCACAACGATTATGGAGCATAAATTTACTGATACCTACGTAATAAATTTGCAGAGTCCACTTACCCGAAGCGCGGGCAGACGGTAGTGGTACACTACACGGGCACTCTGACCAACGGGCAGAAGTTCGACTCATCGCGCGACCGCGGGAAGCCCTTCAAGTTCAAGATCGGCAAGGGAGAAGTCATCCGCGGATGGGACGAGGGCGTCGCTAAGGTACTTCGCAAGTTTGTAAATCCCAAAGTCATTTCTAACCCCTTCAGAAACCTAAAGACCACTGCTTTCCTCCTTGAAACCTTGAACCCCACAATTGCTGGCTATGAGCTTGATAAACTACTATGTTCTCTCTATGCAAATCTCGCTGGAAGAATTCTCTTTTATAAGCTCTAACGATGTACATCAATTTTCGTTTGTTAATTGTAATAACTCTGTGTACAATAAATAAATCTTATTATTTTCGGTGAGAGAAAGTCTGAGTAATGAGGGTATTGCGAGCAGCAACCTGACAATTTTCTAGAGATTCACCTAGCTTACAACAGTGGCTGGCTGGTATATAGATTGCAAACATAAATGTACTTTGATGTAGAAATTGGTATATAGTATGTATGTTTGAAATTTCTTCAAAAACTCCTGAATCAATTCTAAATATACTGTCACATGTATAGGTAGTATTAATTTTCATCTCTAGTATAATCAGTCCAGTATATATGTATATATATATCAGTATAGTATATTGAGAAAATCACAAACATATTTTGGCTTCTGTATATTTTTAACAACATATCACTGTACAACACACAAACTTAAATCTAGATTATAGTTACTAACATCTAATCTAGACTGTGAATGTTTGGAATCTATTAGGAGTCGAAAGTAAACCATGCTAATGCTATAAAACTAACATCCTAAAAGAAACAAAAGAACAAGTACTAATCACCCACAACACAGGGAATCTTATTATGGGGGATAAAGTTTTTCAAGAATGTAATTTAGTAATGTATACACTTTATTATTAACTAATCTAATATGAGGTCATCTGCATTGCTACATGTGCCAATAAGGCTCTTTGGTTACAATAAAGATTATTCTTATTGTAATTTCTTCTATTATTTACTTTCAGATGTCAGTGGGCGAGCGCGCCACGCTAACCTGTTCCCCAGACTACGGGTACGGACAACAGGGCCATCCCGGCGTGATCCCTCCCAACGCTACCCTCATCTTCGATGTGGAGCTCATACGTCTCGAATAAGTCGCTGTCATATGTACCACACGCATCATACCTTATGTAGATCGGGTTTCCTAACTTCTACACCTTATGAACTTCTGCCTAGGTTATAACATTGTCAATGAACTAACTAAAGCAATCAAATTAAGGATAAATATCGTCTTATATGGTCAGGTATAATTATAAAGGTGTACAATCGACCACAAGGTATAATATTGTGATTCTGGTAAAAAAAATCTATGAAGAAACAAGGAAAAACAATTCTTCATAGATAACCCGGTTATCTTCTTCATAGATAACGCGGTAAAAGAAGTGATTAGAAGTGAACTCTTGCAGGCTTCCCACGTCTCAGATGGTACACCTAAATATACCTAAACTGTCTTAATCATTTATCTATGCCTTTGATATCACCTCACCACCAAGTGATTTTGATTGTGTTGGCTTGCATGCCAAAGCGGATCATATACATAACTGCCATTGAAAATACTTAAGGTTATGCCAGTATTTAGCCTCTTAAGGCCCATGGGACTAAATTGTTAGTCATTCAGACTCAAAAAATACAATCTATCGATTGAAGCCCATGGAACTTTGTATAGGACTAATCGATGCCTTTGGCATGGTGTACTCCTTTCCAAGCTGAAAAGCTCTGGGCCTTACGAGGTTAGTACTGTGTTTAAGGTAAATGTAAGAAAGATATAGTTCTCTTAAGTTTTAAGCCCCAGCAATAAAAATACGAGCTTTAGAGACTAAATAACTACCTTTAACTGTTAGAAACCCTTTTACGTTCCATAAAGCATTTGTCAGAGTCATTTCAGTAGATTTTCTTTTAAATCGTATATGTGTGATGTCTATTTCTATATTGGTATCTAATATCTAACCCAATGTGACGTATTGATTGTAAATAAGCACAAACATAAAGAAGGATAATTACGTCAACTGTGTAAGAGGTTTCGAGAAGATGGTTTCATTCAATAGCTTTACCATTATACTAAGATAAAATAAACTTATTGTGAGATATGAATGTTTTATTTCTACAATAGGCATCCAACTAAAAAAAATATTTCCACAGAAATCGTAGCGTGACCACAAACTAATTTCAGGAAATAGTGATGGCAAAGATCGCCATGCACTGGGTGCCACAAGACGGACAGCGGCGCCGAGGCAGGCCCAGGCGTAGGTGGAAGGACGATATCGACCACTTCCAAAAAGGATGGTATAAGGACGCCGAGGATAGGGGAAAATGGAAAGGAGGAGCCTTTGCCCAGCAGTGGGACAGCCTATAGGCTATTAAAAAAAAAGTAACGGCTTGGTGCAGGAAAAACATCAACAGGGGTTTCACACGACTCGTAGGAGCGTCCACAGGCCATTATGGCACTAAGAGCCTCCTACATAAGATGAAACTGACAGACAACCACACCTGCAGAGCCTGTGATGATAACTCCCTGAGGAGGTGCACCAAAGACTCATTTGCTACAAGTTGAGCGAGCACAAAGGGCTATGTTGAAAGTACTCTTTAAAAAGCGGATACTGTTCCCGACTAAACAACTATATGTGGAAACAAAATATGTCTTAACTGTTTATATTAAACATCTACGGGGATGTTCAGCATCTCCTTGATACGAGTGGAAATATTGAAACTAAACCGCGAAGAATAGTCTGTATTAAAAACGCCTCCGTGCAGAACGAGTTTCGCGCAAAGATTTCGATCATTTCTCGCACCCCACTTATCCAAAAAATATTGTAGGGAGCGACCGGTTGATGATACTGGAATATATAAGGTCGGGGAAAAAGTTTCTTCGCATTCTATATGAAAACTCAAGACATTTTTTTTTTCAAAGTTTATTTACATTTAATTATAGTATATATGTGTCATTTTGTTCGATGACTTTTTGCCATCTTGTAGGTAGTGACATGATCCCGTTGCTGTGGAAATTTTGGGACTGATAAAAAAACGCAACAAGTACCTAGTTTTGGCAGTCCTCTCTTGATGTTAACCTGACACTGCCTAAAAAATTCTGAAGAGACCGAAACAGGTGGACATCTGATGGTGCAAGGTCAGGGCTATATGGCGGATGCATTAACACCTCCCAGCCAAACTCTCTTAATTTTTGCTGAGTGGCTAAAAATGTGTGTGGTCTAGCGTTATCGTGATGAAAGACCACACCCTTTCTATTGATCAATCCCGGCCGGTTTCTATCAACTTCTTGCTTTAATCTCATCAGTTGTTGGCAGTAGAGATCCGAATCGATGGTGGAGATTTTTTGAGTACAAATGGGTCAAAACTGTTTTGTGGTCAATTTCCAGTTCTTCAGCTACGTCGTAACTACTGATATGCCGATCTTGCTTCACTTTTTCAAAAATGGCGTTCATTTTATCCGTAACAGGACGACCAGAGCGAGGTGTATCTTTGACATCAAAATTCCCGGATTGAAAACGCTTAAACCAACTTTGTGCTACTCTTACTGACACTGCATTAGGTCCATAAACGTCACAAATTTTTTTCGCGACTTGCGTTGCATTTTTTGCTTTTTTGGAATAAAATTTCAAAATGTATCGAATTTCTTCATTAGATTCACTCATATTGACCGAAAGAAAAACAAATGAAAAATAGCTGGAAACAACATTTTACTAATTTGTTTTTTTTTAATGTCATCAAAACCAGCCAGTTACAAATAGTACAGCCAAAGAAATTTTATTACAAGTTTATACATACAATATGCGAAAAGACTTTTTCCCCGACCTTATTTAATAAGCGGAACGTTGTAGCCTGGCTGTCGATGAAGGACTATGCTGAAACGGAAGAGCTAATAGATGTATTACGTTAAGTGGTAATTTATCATGGCCATAGTTAACCTCTCACATCACACACACCCTAAAAGAGGAGAGAGAGCCCTAGGCTAGCACCTCATCGGCGCCCCTCTGGCGGCCATATATTATAAATTATATCTACTTAAACTAGGTAGGCCAGGACACGTGTACCCTTAACAGGTGGGCGAAAATGAAAAATGTGATGAGAGTGACATATGCCCACGGCGTCATTCTACAATCGCACCGCTCGCCATCGACAGGGAATCCATCCTCCCACGTTGGAACCAAAATGATCATGTACGGTGCGGTTCCAGAGGGATTTTCTTCCGCGAACTCTCCGGTTGTGGACTGAAGCCGCGACAGGGATGTCGAGGCTTTCTCAGGAGACTGCAGCATGTGGTTCTTCAAAAAGGGTGTGAAGAGGTTTTTACAGGGTCGGCAACATGCGAGTGATACCCCTGGTATTGCAAGCGTCCATAGGCTACGGCAACATCGCAATTTTATCTTACCAACTTCTATTATGGAATCGGGCGATGTAGGAGTAATCAAATAGATGGGGCGCGCTTCGGAAGCTGTACATCTCTAATAGAAAGTATGACTTTTTATTTTATGCTTACTTTTTTTTCGTTTAAAAACTTCCGCGCGCGCCCCTTTGTAACCTCGCGCCCCTAGGCACGTGCCTAGTTTGCCTTAAGGATAATCCGCCACTGCACCACCCCACACAACCTCATACACCCTCATCCCTGTACATACGCACAGTATCATATCCCGCTGGCTATCTTTGTAAGGACTGGCATGTTGCAAGACAGCCGTTGGCTAGTGCAGGTGCCAGGAGTTGATTTTTGTAAATAGATACCTACCTACTTGTATTAAATATTGTATTGTATTATATATGCTTATGAATAAAAAATAAAAATTTGAAATTATTTTCATGTGACTCGTTGGCTAGAAAGCGCATGAGTCTTCTGGGGGTAGCCTAGCGGAAACCAGAAGACTAGGTTCCTTCCTATAAGCTGTATAGCATCCTTGATGCAAAGCATGATTAACCCTTTAACAGGCATAGTACGTTTCCTCAACCACATAAATAATTTGAGTTTGTTAGAGACCCTTAGCATTTTTTAAATTAGCATATACATTATTTTATTAGGTACATATATGTGTAGTTTTCGTTGCAAGCTTTAACGTTTTTACTAAACATTTCACTTTGTGAAAACTTATTATTCAAAGTATGTGGCAAATTCATGCCCTACGCCTGACTAGGGGTTGTTAGATATAGGCACTATTTCTATTACATCTACAATTTTATTTAAGACTGGCACTGCATTCATTTATGAAATAAAAGTACCATAAAAAGTTAACTTAATTTTTTATTAAAATAATCTCCTACGATATTGAAATAAAAAACATTTATTTGGCACTACTTACAAAAAGTATGCAGTTTCCTTTACATAGGTAATAATGGAAACAGATATATACAGCTATACAACTACACTAACAGGCATAGGGCATAAAACAACCACATTTTTTGGGGACAAATTTATTATTTATTTTTAAAATAACTAATAAAATATATTCATATAATAGGGTTATATTCCTCAGGTAAAAATATGGACGATATCATATTTAAATATATTTTTTTATGTCTGAACTAATGGGCCTGATAAAGGGTTAAGGAAAGGGGTGAGCACAAAAGATCCCCGAGGGTCGAAGTGCCGCTGGGGTTATCCCCGGAACAAGATAAGAATGTTCAGTATATACCCTGACCAGGAAAATAAAAACCGTCACGAGGGCGCCACTTACTTTTATAATCTCGGAGATAGCAATGGAAAAAATCATGAAGAAACGAACGCCCGCCCCCTACTGGGGCCTTGGGGAGGGAGACTATTTTTTCTTTCATCCATGGAAAAAATAGTTCATTTAATTCTGTGACATGGCTAGGATTTTTTTATAGTTTCTAATTATCAGTTTAGCTACTCATACTCATACCATTTATTGCTTTTCATGTGTTACAATTGGTCTTAAAAATGTATATTATCTGGTCATACATGAAACCCTGAATAGGGCACCGCAATATTAAATAAGAGATTATAACTACACATATTACCATACCACATTATTATTATATTATTACCTACACATTCAGGCCGCCCAGGCCAATATATTTCCTTCAAAACGACTTACTCAATAGACATGCTGTCCGAAATCGTGTATAGCCACGCCTTATCGATAGGTACACATCGCGGCACATAAGTTGAACGTCTCCCTCCCCTTGACCCCTTCATGGTATTTTGCATGAATAAAATTATAGTATGTAGGTATGGCCTAGTGGTTAGGACGCCGGGCTCCCATGCGGGAGATCCGGGTTCGAAAACCATGCAATGCCATGTACCAATGAGTTTTTCCGATGACTTACGTACATTTACCGACTGCTCTAACGGTGAAGGAAAACGTGAGGAAACCTGCATGTCTGAGGAAATTAAAAGTTCGTCGAAGGCGTGTGAAATGCACCAATCAGCATTGGGCCCGCTCGGTGGATCATGGCCCGTACCCCCTTGTGCAGGGGAGGCCTGTGCCCCAACAGTGGGGACATTAATAGGCTGATGATGATTAGGTATGTACTACCGTATTACGTACTACTGATATGACAACGCCTCTATACAACAGCTTTATTATTATGTAGGTATATTATTTGCTGGAAATGTTGACAGTTGCTAATAATAATAGTCTTTGACATATATTTTTATGTTTTGACAATGCCTCTATACAGCAGCTAATTACTGTAATTATTATTATTTTCTGACAATGCCCATTTACAGCAGCTATAAGTTATAATTATGTTTTTTCTTTCTAATTATGTTATTAGTCCATAGCATTATAATTTATCCGAAATGAAATGTAAGACATTCTTCGCTTAACCGTGCTTAGCTAAGCCAAGCAATAATCAATTTATCGCTTTTAGTGTCATGCGTTTCATATTATGTTGACGTAACCGCAGTGCTCTAAATGTTCCAAATGGTTAAAAATGAATAAATATACAATATACTATAACAGTACCTAATTAATTAGAGGTCAAATGGACCTCCACCACCAGAAATTGTACATTTAAAGTATAATTTCTACTTTGATCTAACTTTTTTTTCGGGGGAAACGCTCTTGCATACGCTTATGCCGGACAAAACACCCCGGTGCTCCTGCACGCCGCGGGAATGCTTGCGCATAACTTCCGCGACACTTTGATCTACCTACCATTCCTGGGTGTCTCCTCAAGACCTCACGATCAAGATTCCAGACCGATCACAACAATTCAAATCCTGGAGTAAAGTACCTAATCTGTTTGCTGCTGATATGTGGACAGATTACGCTAGGCACTAATGACGACGCTTTGGGTGAGATTCGAAACAGCCTAGAACTAATAATAAATAAATACCTAAACCGCACTAGTATATAATTTCACATATATATGGCGCTAATTTGGCAGCAAGTATATAGGTAGGTTTCTATAGGTGAAATCCATTTGCATTAAGCTAAAATAAAGATAAATCTGCAATAAACAGAATGTGTAGATTGTTTAACGAAATCTCTTCCAACAGCAACAATAAGCCATCGATAGACTTATTCGATCCTAGGTCATTAGTTTTTAAAAGACGGGTTGAGGATGTCCTCAAGTGAGCTATCCACGCACCTACTTTATAGTCTTTACTTTATTATTTTTATTTTATAGTTTTTTAGTCATTACATTCAATAGTATTTTTTCATAACTCAATTTTGTACAACAATCAATTTTCTACTTCCTAACCATGCTGTGTTTACGCGTTAAGGGTTACGACCTAGCTCAGGGGTTCCCAAACTTATTTTGTCTACCGCCCACTTTGAGAATAAATTATTTTTTAGCGCCCCCATTTTTTCCCCTACTTAAAAACGACTATAACTTCAAATTAAATTAATTAATTATTGTGAGCTATATTAGCGGATATTAAACATTAATTCTAAACGAGACTTATGAACCACTATACGAATTACTATATGAACCAGCCAATTGATACAGGAATGCACAATTCAGGTTATTTAACAAAAACTTGTTAAAACATGATTGCCCGCGGTCTACTATCTACGAAAATTACCTATCTAGGAGTACTAATAACTATTAAAATGCGAAAGTATGTCTGTTACCTTTTTATTTGTTTGTTTGTGTCTACTTTCATTTCGAAACGAAGCGACCGATTGACATGATTTTTATTTCATATATTCAATAAAACAGGACAGATATATGAACTACGCGGAGAGAAATAGCGAACCGAGTTTGAGCGATCTCTTAACTAATATTAGTTGATGTTCACAAGTTGTAGTTGAGAGTCGAGAGCTCATGCAGTCGGTGTCTAAGAGGCCTCTTAGCCAAATGAAATTACAAATCACCCCCCAAGCCTCTACACAACGCCCCCATTTTTTTTCTGGGTCTCTTACCGCCCCCCTTTAGGCCTGCAGCGCCCACAAGGGGGCGTTATCGCCCACTTTGGGAAAGGCTGACCTAGCTCATAACTTTATATTGATATTTCTGTAATTTCTATGGTTGTAATCTGTTGTGTTTACCTAATAAATAAATAAATTAAATTACTATGTATATTTAGGAAAAAGAAAACAACTCATACTTTATAATTTCAAGTAGATATTTTATTCGAAACTTTCGAATCTTTTTTAATACATACCTAATATACGCACATTTATTTTGAATAAACTCAAGTTATAAAAAACTTTATCACTCTTATGCTTAACGTACCGTAATACAACTTAAAAAAAATATTTCTTCTACTTATTTTATAGCGAGTTATCTGGAAACAGTCATACATATCATACATTCATTGTACAACCGCCAATAATGATATTGTTAACTTTTGAGCGAACATATCGACTTAGCGACTTTATCTAAATAAATAGCCATTTGTAACAAAATAGTTCATGCAATACATTAAGAACTGCCGTAAAACAGATCCGATAGAAAAATTTAAAATAATTATTTTTTTCATATCTACCCACTAGTTCAGTAGTAGGTATCAAGTGATTTCATTTACGTTCGAATAATATTAAATATTAGAATTAATAGTTCCAGTACAAAGTGGTCATTAGCTCGACTCGTTTTGAAATTGGTTAATAGTTCTAGTACTATTAAAATTGGTTAATAGTTCTAGTACTATTAAAATTGGTTAATAGTTCTAGTACTATTAAAACTGGTTAATAGTTTCAGTACTATTCAAAGATATTAGTCTATCAGCATCGGCATGTGTGACTGTATCCAATAATATTAAGTTAGCCAATTGTTATTCACATTCAACATACTATAATATTATAAAAATAAATCATAAAATTTAGATAAGATACGATGACATTTTTATCACGCGAAATATAGATGTCGCGTGATAAAAATATGTAGGTGATATGATAACTTCCATTTAACTGTTATACATATAAAAGTATCGATCATCTAATAATAATCAAATGAAATATTTCATTCATTGGAATTCATTGGAAAGACAAGCAAATAGTAAACAATCTTTGGAATAAACTATCTATGCAAATGGAGCATCAAGTCTGATACAACTGTGAAGGATCTATTATTCCTTGAGACTTTCTGATGTGGTGGACTCACATACTTTTCAGAAAGATCACAGTTAAAAGTATAAGAACTACAAAGGGGTTTGAAGATTTTGGCTTTCTCTGTCCGCCATTTTTAAAATAATTTAAAATGGCAGCTACAAATAACTCCTGTTTAAGTCGACACCTGACAATTCTGACATTCATAAAAAAAGTTATACGACAAAATCTTATAAAATTACACATAGCATAGTATAGCATAACTCTTACGTCCATAATCCCTGAGGGGGTACACAGAGGAACCACCTTCTTCTAAAGATCGATTTACACTTGCATAATCCAAGTAGCGAATTAAGTTAGAGATAGTCCCATTTACCATCTATAGACAGATTCATTGGACCTGTAAATCGTCTACACCGAAGTGTCATCGACATTGGTCATCAACTGGTGGTAAAATTGGAGGTTAGGTCGAAATTGGGTGTTTCTGAACGATACGATTTACAGATTCATTGATAATAGACAACTTAACTCGCTACTTAACTAATGCAAGTGTAAATCGACCTTTAGGTAGTTCCCACTTTTCGCCGTAAGATTTGGTGGACAAACGTGATAACTGGCGAGCCTATCGCCATAAAATGTAACGTTACCAGAATATAAGTTATCAGAGTAAATACATCTTGTACGTTTATATCTTAGAAGCTTCACATTTTAAGAAGATTTGTCATTAACATTTGTTAATTTTATTGATGTCAGCTATCGACTTGTTTAGAATTTAAGTGCGACCACCATTTTGAAAATGAAAATAATACAAAATGGCGGACTATTAGGTAAGCAAGGCTCCATAGCAAAAAACTTTTTTAAGAAAATGAATTTTAGAAACAGTATTAGAGAAATATAATACTAGGAGTACTAACTCATAGGTACTATTAAAGTTTTATACTTAACAATATACATTTCTATAACTTAACTATCTTATTGCACTTAAATCTAAATCAATAATTGTTATCGACAAGCGTCAACTTTTCGTAAAGAATTATATTATTAAATATAGGCAATGGTTCCGATTCTGGGGAATCACTCGCTAAACAATAGCTAGGATATAAATGATCGAAAGAGTTTCATTTAGATTTAGCGGCCACCCCAGGATCGAAGCCATACATGCTACATGCATGAAAACTAGAGAAAATGGAAACATACGTCTACGAAAATCGTCTAATTGTTAGAACCTTAACAGTTACACTGTTGAAGACATGAGGGACAAAAGGGAAATAATATAATATAGGTAATATGCTAATTCAATCACTTATTGCAAACATAATACAGAAGTTTACAGTTGTAGGCATATGACGGGAGGAACCGGGAGGTGGAATGTACACCTCCCAGGAGGAGCCCAAGGCAAATGCTAGGAGGGCACCGGTGCGTTCCACTGGAGATCCCGGAGCCCTCCGATAAGCACGAGGCCGGCCATCGAGGGGGTTTTAGTGAGTGGAAATCTCACATAACTCAGTCTCTCCCCCAGGAGGCTGGGTATCTTTCGAAGATTCCCCCCCGTTACAAAAAAAAATGGTTAGTGGCTAACCTATTTGTCAGAGTTATTCAGGCCGCACGTAGGCCTCTGACATGGCTTAACGACTGCTGTCGAATGACAACAACCGGGACCGACAGCTTAACGTGCCCTCCGAGGCACGGAGGAGCTCAGATGAAATATGCCACTAGCGGCCACCCATCCAGGTACCGACCGCGCCAACGTCGCTTAACCTGCACGATCACTTTCGGACCGTGCTCACAACTAGGCTACGAGCTCCTCACTTGGCTACGAGCTCCTCGTGGGCATATAATCGAATGTCTACAACTGTAAACTTTAGGAAAGTAGTAATTGTAACTTCACAATATTTATTTTCCTGTATAAAGAAGTCAATAAGTACTTAACGTATGTGTATGTACAATGTCGACATTAATATAAAGTTTATATAAAACTAAACTTGTGACCGTATACAAAATATTTCCATTTTGTTGAACATTGTAACGCAATGCCCTTTAATTTGAAAATCATACACCACTGAGAGCAATACATTTTGCAAATGTTCATAGTAATACCTACATAATAGCTGTCACAAACTTTTAAGAGTTCGGTAAAGGTTTTAGTGGCCCTAAACTTAGCAAGCCATCTGCTCCAAGTGACTGCAAACTGCTTGTCAAACCATTCTGCATATTGTGCACAGAGATTACTGGTATACCGAAACAACCGCTCGCCTGTTCACGGTTCGCCAAAGGAATGAAACTATAAATACCTAGATTACTCAATCGTTTCAGGTTATCTTCTTGAGAAAGATCCACTACAGGCAAACCTAATTCCCTATTCGGTCCTGACACATTGTGGAATACTCTCTTATGATGTTGCAGCTGCAAAGATTTAGGATATGAAGCGGGGCACTCGTCACACTTAAACATGGGGATTTTACTTTGAGGATGAGCGGAAGACATATGCACAGACAAGGAGTTGTGGTTCATGAACATCTTTTTGCAGATCTTGCATGATAGCATACCACCGCCGACTTTCGCCTCCGGTATTGAAAAACTACTAGATTTAGAAGTATGCTTGATACTCATGCCAGCTCCCAGATTAGGTATGTGCGGGATCGGTCGTTCTGGTGAGGGCGATCGACTCTTTTGCTTCTGTTTTATACTGATACCTCGTGAGGCTAATACATTAGCCATAGCACTAGCTTCTTTATTGACAGTCTTTTTAGTTATAGAGATTTGGCTACCGAGATTCAGTTTATCTTTGGCACCCTGCACACTTTGTATCATTGGCAAGCCTTCTCGTTGCTTTTGCATCGCCATGACTTGGCAGTCCTCGTTATCGTGTTTCCCTGGTAGCAACATATCCGGTCGCCTCTTCTGGCCAGGTCCGGCCATCATTCCTGCTGGTCTTTTCATCGGCATGCGAACTCCGGGCTTTGCACCGCGAACTTGCCCATGGACTTGTATTCCAGGCCTTATTGATGGTCTCGCACCTCGCACGCCAGGCATACGCGGACGACTACCTGTGATATTTGCACCCGCTGCCATTCTAATCGGACCTGGTGCTGGCATTTGCGCTCCTACGGGCTGGCCTGGAGCTGTCATTTGTCCTGTGCCAATGTCTTGCCCAGTCATCATCTGACCACCTAGCTGTCCAGGTTGGAATGTTTGCACATTTTGTATCCTGACGTTACCGCCACTACTGGCCGGTGGCCTCATTAATCCACTAGGGCTTGATGTCGGTATAAAACCGTGACTCGGAGATGACCCTGGAGGTCCCATTGCACCTACCTGAGTATTCATTAATCCTGGACTCTGACCATATACAGTTTGCTGCATGCCTTGTAATGGAGACGCAGTTGAATATGGGGAATTTTGAGGCATGGAATTAGGGAAGCCAGGTTTAGGCATAGATGGTTGAAATTGTTGGCCATATGTTTGTTGTCCCATATAATGCTGACCGGGGTATTGTCCTGGCATCGTCTGTGCTGTAGCACCGTACATATTATTAGGAGCTTGTGTGAAACCAGGATGCATATTTTGCATATTTATATTTTGACCGGAGGAGTAAGCATTATAAGGTGGGGGCATTACTCCGCCAGCTCCGGGGTAGGCCTGTATATTGATCATTACATTTTGCTGATGTGTAAAACCTGGACCACTTCCCATCCCAGATAGCTTGCCTACTTGTTCCGCTAATTGTTTTACAGGCAGCAAACTGGAAAGTAGGTTCGATGACGGATTGTATGGAAGAAGAGTTGATGATGTCGGTGTAACAAGACTTTGTGAATGAGTCATTCTTCTATGGTCTTCTAAAAGTGATATACTGGTAAACCTAGTATTGCAAACGTCACACGAATGTTGTGGCCCTAAAGTATCTAGAGAAATGTATTCACTGGCGTCTAATAAGGACGATTCTTTTTTCGTCGAAAGAAGACTGTCAAATAAATCGTCAGCACTTTTTTCTAACATATCGATAGGCGGTTTTGTGTCCGGAGCATTCCAATTAAATGTATGTTGCTTTTCAGTGGACGGCGCCGACAATCGAGAGGATAATACCGAAGTCGTGCCGTAACTTGGTTGTGTAGTTGGGTATGCCGGGGGAGGGTAAGTCGATGGCGTGTTTTCAGTTTTTGGTATGATTGGTTTAACATCAGGTGCCGGCGTGGCTGATACCACACAACAATCGTCGTCTTCATCATTAGAATCTCCGTTTATCTCGATGATGGTCATCTCTTCAGTTTTTGTAACTGGAAGAAGTGGAGTAGTAGTTGTAGAATTTTGAAAGAGGGGTTGAGAGCTGGTATTGCCTACGGTGGCTTCAGGCTCACTCTTGACTTTTGCTATAACTAGTGTTGCAGTACTATCATTTGGTGTAGGAGATGATCTTTCCGATTTGATCTGTCCTGAGAACAAAGGTACATTATTTGAAGACTGTAGCTCACCTATATCAGTTTCTTGTTTCACTACAACTCTCTCTGTATTACTGTCATTTGATTCACGTCTTTCTGGTGTGGAATTCATAGAAATGACTTGGCTTTGGGCAAGAGTAGGTTGTTGTTTAGCAGCAATTGGAAGATTGGCGCCCCTTTTAGGGGTTTGTTTTACGACTGGTCTGCCAGGGGGTTTAGAGGCAGGCTGTAATTCTGGCGCAGGTGTTTTGCTTATTGGTTTTGCTGCAGTTTTCAGTATCTCTAAATTTGTTTGTTGGTTATTACGCAAATTCCTCAAAGCGTCAACAATCTTCCTATTGGCCAAAGGAATTTCAGCTTCATCACTGTCGGAATCATTTTGATCATCATTTTCGATCTTAGTTTGTTCATCTCCAGAATCTTGATCACCTGCCGAACCTTCTTTATCTTGATCCTCGTCAGATTCACCACCTTGTTCATCTTTAATATCCTCATTTCCACTGCCTTCTTCGTCATCATCAGAAGTTTTAAAGTTCTTCAGTCCATCAACCACTTTGAATGTGTTGGTGTTATTTCCATCGGACTTCAGTTTGAGCTTAATACCCCCTAATTTACCAAGCTTTTGCATTACGTCAACAGAATTCTGCTCAGGTTCAGACTTCTCCTGTTTTATTGGTGTTACATTTTTCTTTATTGTAAAACCTAATCCGCTCAATTTATTTAGTGCAGAGTCAGAGTTATTCGATTCCGTCTGACCTGGTTTTTTGATGGAAATGCCAGTTTTCTGCATGATTTGAGATATATCGATCTTTTGGGGCGTTTTCTGGGCGCCTTGATTAGGCGCTGGCGGTTCATCTTCCTCATCTGACCAGTTCTCGTCTCCCGAAGGAGGCGTATCTTCGTCGTCGGACGGCAGCTTGTCGAGTACCACTGAGGGCAAGGTCACGTGATCTATAAGATGGGTTTCCAACGTCTTCCAATCGGGGAAGTCTTCGTCACAGGTGACACACCTAAATTCTTGCTTTGGTTTCTTCAATAGAGCTCCACTAGACTGCAGCTTCTTTAATAGATCAGCGACATTGTTGTTCACCGGTGTCTTGACATTGTCTTCTAGTTGACCAGAGTCTGCCGAGTCCGGGTCCTCGTCTTCTGAAAAGAAATTTCAAAAATTACATGTAGAATTATACATTTAAATCGTAAAACAAATCTTAGCACTTAGTAGTAGTAAAGTCTTAGTATTTTTAGTTATTTTATGCAATCAAAATCTACCTTTTAGTAAAACTATCATTGCTGTGGTATGAACCTATAGTTATTTAAGTTCGCAGATAAAAATATAAAATACTGATATGCAAAACGTCAACGGACATGACCAGCGCAATACCTGCAGGTGAACTAAGTAAACTAATCTTGTTATTTCTTATCAATGCTCTACTCTACGATTGACCTCTTTCTTATTCTTTCTCACATTTGTAGCGATAATGAAAACTTAATTAAAAACAAGAACTACATAATTACTGTACTGTTTTACAACATTGTATCGTGCACGAGACTAAAAAAAATTTATTATTACATGTGTTGGTTTGGTAGTGTTAATGTATACTTTAGAACTAATAAAATATATTTTCTAAGATAATAACATCAAGCTTAAGCCAATAAATACTCATACTCATTTATTAAAAACCATCGGAACACCAGGAAGTCTTGGTTACGTCATGTTTCTACAATAACTTAAAATTTAAAACACAATTCCTGCTAACCATAAACATAACTGGACAGGAGCGAATAGACCAGCCGATTTACATATTAAAAAAATTAAGATTGTAGCAGCTGTAAAGGGGCTTTGTCATTTATCTAAATTAATAAATAATAAAATTAATACATCTGCTGTAAAGGGGCATTGTCGTACAAATAATAATTATAATAAATTATAGCTGCTGTAAAAGGGCATTGTCAATTGTCACATGTCATAAAGTCTATAAAAATATAGCCAGAAAATAAAGTCGTCGTATTCGTCGAATAAAATCGTTTCGCACTTTGAAAATGCCACCCGCGTTCGCTTTTCAAAGAGCGACACTATTCAAGCGAATGGACTTTTAAACAAACCTATCCTTCTGATTTTATGATAAGGCCGGAGATAAACCCAACGGCACTTCGACCCTTGAGGCTCTTTTGTGCCAACCCCATTTTGCACACAATGTGCAGGTTTCCACACGATGTTTTCCTTCACCGTTAGAACAGTCGGTAAATTGAAGAGAAAATTGTGAACACATACTGACAAATATACTAAACTCATAATATCAAAAGTTATATACAGGGCGGAATTGCTGTATCAATATGTATGTATTATCGTAGTATTTATGAATATTTATAAATATTATTGTTATTAGTACATATAGTAAGTAGTAATAACTATTAATTTATAATGTATTTGCTATGTATTTCATTATATCCAATGTAAGTTGTGTGTACCTTAAATTGTTTTTTTTCTCCCTTTTTCCATTTACAGTATTTCATCTGTTTCATTTTGTATGTATCGCATTGCGAGAACAAGCAAGTTTAATATCAACTAAGGTTGCTGCGACACGATTCGGTGGTCCTCGACACGGGCTAGCCTAGTGAGGTCCTCCCACTCTCTAACAGCTTGCAACGCTTCTACTTCAAACACATCACTATATTATTTACTTGCTTTAGTATTATGTACTTCTATTGTAACATGTGTTTGAATAAATAAAAATAAATACAAAATAAATGTACGCAAGTCTTCGAAAAATGCTAAATATTAATTGGTACATGGCACTATACGGTTTCCAATCCGGACCTCCCGCACGGGAGCGGGACCTGCCACCAACACTAACCTAACCTATCCTTGATTTATCAACATTAGACGGTAGACCATAGTCATCGTTTGACTAACGAAGGCGCGAGCGCGGGCTGCATTTTCAAAGAGCGTGACAATCTAAGCGAATTTACAACGAGGATAACAAAATTATGAAGTTAACTAATAATAAATAATAACTAATACCAAATAAAATAAATTTTAGAGAGGGGCGAGGTTCAAGGGCGGAACGTTGAGGTTACTGAAAGGTGAGGGGGCGGGTGGGGGTGAAATATCTACGGGCATGAAACATAGGTAGAAGGGGAAGCGGGGGGAGTGAGGAGGAAGCAGGGGAGTGAGGGTGAAGCAAAGTAAATATATTTGTATGCTACACAATGTGGTAGAAAGTGGTGATACTATATTATAATTTAAGAACTCTGTATGTACACACCTACTTTCAACAAATAAACTATTTGATTTGATTTGAAAGGGAGTGAAGAGAAAGTAGGAAGAGTTACTTCAGTTAGTTAGTGTTACAACTTACTTCCTACTACTTCATCCTCAATTCCTATATTCCCTCCTCACTGCTCGCTACATCCCCACACTGCCCACACTCCCCCTACTCCGTGTACTCCCCCTCACTACCTCACTACTTCTCCCCTACTTCTCTCTCATTTTTCTCAGGCTCATTAATTAGGTACTACTACTACTAACAAACTGGAATTTTATAATTTTAAATTAGTATAGATGTGCAGCACTAACTAATTACTCTGTGCTCACATTCAATAGTCGGTAGGTATTAAACAACCTTATAAAAATAATAAAATATTTAAAGCATACAACTACAAGCATATTCACATCCAATCTAGTGAAAAACTACACATAAAATAGAATTTTACTTTATGAAACTAGTAAATAGTAAGCATTACTAATTTAACAACATTGTGGCAATAGAGCATAACAAGTCATCAAGGAATAATATCAGGAAACTACGAGTAGAAGCTGCTAAGTAACACATTTAAATTGAGATGCTTAAAAAAAATGTCTCATCTTCTTCAGGTCTTTAAACTGTGAACACCTAGGGTTGTGCTGTCAGCTGTGGTGATCATAATACAACATGACCAACAGTCGTCTTCTGTTTTGGTCATGTTCTATTTTAGTAAATGCTGTTTTAGTCATATTCTGTGTTGGTCATGTTCTGTTTTAGTCACGTTCTGTTTTAGTCATGTTCCGTTTTAGTCATGTTCTGTTTTAGTCATATTCTGGTTGTCAGGTTCTGTTTTAGTCTTGTTTTGTTTTAGTCATGTTCCGTTTTAAACATGTTACGTTTAGTCACGTTATGTTTTAGTCACGATCTGTTTTAGTCATGTTGTTTTAGTCATATTCTGCTTTTGTAATGTTCTGTTTTAGTCATGTTCCGTTTTAGTCACGTTCTGTTTTCGTCAGGTTCTGCCTTAGTCATGTGAATATGACTAAAGGAGAACATGACCTCCACAGCACAACTCAACACCTAGTACCGCATAGGACTGAGATAATGTTCTTAATTTTTTTGTAATACTTGTTAATAAAGCTGCTTCTAGAGGCAGCCTGAACATACACAAATTGACATGGTATTTAATGATAGACTTCAAGACAATATTTCATGATTGAAAAAAATGTAATGTAATGGTATTGGTGTAATGTGTATGTCATTTAATGATTCTTTCATCATTAATCTATTACGCCACTGTTGGGGCAGAGGCCTTCCCTTGCACAAGGGTATACGGCCCGTGATCCATGACCAGATGGTGGAGTTTCCTCAGAAATACATGTTTTCTCACAATATTTCACGGTAACTAACTGAATGTAAGTCTTAAAAAAAATCTATAAATGCATTACATGGTTTTGAACCTGGACCTTGAGTGTGGTGTCTGACTCAATAATAGATTACTGTTAACATGGTATGTAAGAATTATAGATCAACAACATTTTCTGAATGTTGGCATTGATCGATCATTAACCACCAATTTACTTGTGTAGTTGTGTACTAAACAAGTGAAATAGTATTTGATCAACTTTTTCTGAACTAGTGCAAAAATGAAATGGTATTTTTAATAATGTAAAATCTTTGGCAACATTTTCTGAATTTATTAATTCAGAATATGTAATTCCGATGGTATGTTATGTATGTATGACCGATCAATGACAACATTTTCTGAACAATTACAATTAATGACATTATCTAGACAAGTACCTAAAATATTTAATATTCATATTTGTATAACTATGCAATTAAATTAAATGGTACACCACACCAAGTTAAATTATACTAAGGCCGGGGTCGATTCTAAAGCTAAAACAAATGAAACTGTCATGCTCACAAATATAATAGTCAGTAAAAGTGGAGTGAATTTTCTTTAGCAATGTTGTAATTTATCAAATGAGACACCAGAATCAATGCCAATGTAGGCATTGCTAGCTACCGGATTATATATGTAGGTATGATTGTTGATTGATTAGTAATTATAGCCTAATTTCCAAAAAATAAAAGAAATCCAAACAAACCTGATTCATCGTTTGGAGGCGATGATGGAAAATCAGATTCGAGCTTTGTTGCCATGGTATACCTGTGAACAAGTCACATTCGGTCAAATCAAAATGAGCCAATTTGTGAAATGGTACTGTACCAATTATAAGACAGGTATTATGGCAACGGTCAGGAACTGAAATTAAAAAAAAATGATAATGTAAGTTCTACCACCTGAGTCTTGATAACTATGAATCGGTTCGATAAAAGGCAGGTAATTTGAGTGCCAAAAATGTCACAATATTTGTGAGATATTTCGGATGAAATCTTTACAAGGTGGATGTTTTAGGCATTCTTTGCCACATCAAGGAGAAAGTGTAGTTATGTATGAATTGGATAGGTATCTACTGGGTAAGATTTGACTAAAGGTTATAAAGAAAAAATAGTAGGTAGGTAAAATAATAAATTCCAAATCCACATTAGCTACCATCCAACACAAACATACCACTAAATACCAGGCGCCTACCGGCGTTATGTGTTAATTCTATCTTATAAAACAACACAAATCATGCTGTGATTATATAGAACATCACAATACAAAAACAAAACAATACAAATACTCACACGCATAATCTGAATTGATCAAATTAACGACGAACAAGTCAGCCAACGATATCTTTACAAAAAATCTTGTTTTCATTACTTCATTTTACTGCATGAAAAATCCCACACACAGTGAAATCCAATAACTTGCAGTCAACATTCGTTGAATCACACTCAACAACAAATATTTGTCCTTGGTAAGTGGAAAACAAAGCGAAACAGTGAGGAAATCACAAAAAATCACTTTTTACACGAACTTCTGTCCCTAGATTTCTTTCTTAGCAAGAAGAAATGCAAAATGGCCGGCCAACCAAATAAACGAACGAACGAGTCTGTCAAAAAACGCAGCCACCGCGCCGGGCCGATCGCACAAAATCAACACAAAAAATTGTTGTCTTCCAGTCCAGCAACACTTGAAATTTAATATTACATTTACAACTGTAATCACTTTTATGTTAATTACGGTCGTAATTAGAATAATAATAATCAAAGGACAAAGTGCGCCTTGGACTAGGACTACCGTTGCCCACCGTTGCCGCTTCGATCGGTCGTTCGCTCGGGCACAGGCACACACAAGCCGCAACAAAATTCCGTTCCTTTCTGTCACACACAGGCAAGAACAAACACAGACGCGGATGCCAAGTGCCAACCGTGTGCCAGTATTGGCTGTCTTCCCCACAACAGCGAGTGACGCCACACCATTATTTACTATCTCTGTCGCACTCGCGTATTCATATCAGTTATCGATATAGCTGTCTCTCTCACTATTTTCTAGAGACGGTCGATGGAACATATTTATAGTTATATTTCTCCCCAGTGAATATAGAAGTGAATTATCATCCGTTGGGCAGAAAACGGGTCGTAAATATATATATCTAGATATAGAGAAACGAATGACCTCGCTCGCTTGGCTCGAGCGGTGCGTCGCGCGACACCGCTTCGCGTTATTTGTATAGCCGCTCGTAACTCGTACTTTGTCCTGCTGAGTAATAATAATAGCCGATTTCTACTTTCATACCGAGTCAAGTGAACGCTCGCTCGTTATCATTACGCTAAATTGCTGTTACTACGCGTCATGTAATCATGTTGCACGACGTAGTTGATTGATTGATACCAAACCTTAATTATTCAATCAATAAATGATTAGATTAATAATATAATGATTAAATAATCAGTTGTAATAACGCAGAGATAATAAATAATAATAGGTACCTACTACTAAATAGGTAGGTACCTAGTAAAATTACATAAGTATAGACTAGAACACAATGGAATGACTCGATCTGACTCAACTCAATACGACTCGATATGACTCAATCCGACTCAATGACTCGATGTGGAATTGAGTCTTTGAGTCGGATTAAGTCATTGAGTCAGATCGAGTCGTTACATTGTGTCATTAATGGTTTTACCTATTATCAAATAATATACAGGTGTCCCAGGAAAAAGGGTGAGGCCTGAGGTCATTTACATTGGTACCAATCCATGGGTACAAGGTTGTCCCAAAAACCAACGTCAAACCGCCAAGACGTGATGGGCCAGCTCATAACTCACCAGAATAAACTTAACCTCAGTAAAAACCTCATAGTTTTCAAGCTACTGGAGTTTTTCAAAATTCCGAAAAATATCTACCTCCAGTAACTGTTTCGGATCTTTCAGCTACAAATGTAGGAATTTTGTAAATCTATATTTTTCCTGAATACCACCAAGGAGGTTGCTTCCTAACGTAATAAAAAATATTCTGTTATGGTTACGGATATCTCATTAAAAAAATATTTGCAGCGGTCTTTCAAAATTTTCATAGCCCAATTTTGAGCGACTGCCTATGCTGTAAAAACTGTACTAAACTAAACTGGCAAAATACTCTAAAACTAAACTGGCAAAATACTCTAAAAGATTGTCCATTATGTGTAGATTTTAAAATGGTATAGCACTTCAATTTTTTTACTTTGGAAAAGAAGTTACCTATTGCTATTTTTCTACAAAAGGTTTGTAATAATAGATATAATAAAAGTTTGTAATAATTAAAGAAAGAATTTCGAAGAAAACGCGGTGTTTTGTTTTTCAACGTGAAGAAATTGGTATCAATCCAGGTAAATACCCGCCCCTGGGTTAAGATCTGGGTAAACTTAGATAGAAAAAAAATGACTTCCTAAATCGTTCTTTATGAATGTTAATAGTTTTTTTAGAAACTAAATGTGTATTATGAGTACTTTTGAAAAAATACACCCAAATGTTTTACTTGATCGCTTGCGGAACGACTCATTTATTATTTATTTTTCATACCAATAAATAATAAGTGAGGCGTATTACTTTGCACCGACTAATGTCCAATTTATATGCTAAAAGATTTTTAATGCTCACAGACAATTTTCTATAATAGATTTTGATAGATTTTGTATATACAAAAAGAAAATCTGCCAAATCTCTATTATTTCATTTTTAGTGGGTTTTTGAATAATAATAAAAATGGCCTAATTTTGTTTATTATTCAAAAAGAATCATCAAGAATCTGATAACCTTCTGTGGGTTTATACGGCAAGATTGGCAATGACCTCAGGCACCACCCTGTTTCCGGGAGACCCAATGTATTACTATGTCCTAAAACTACGCGAAGGTAAGGTACCTACCTACCCTACTTGTTGCAGGTAGGTTAAAACGTAGGTAGGTAGTTCATAATTTTATTTCCTACGAATGTAGGAATCTCATGTCATATTGAATTGTGCTGGAAATATCATTGGTTACCTACAGTAGGAACCATAAATAAATAAAATAAAGGCAAACCTATTTATTCAATTCAATTCCATCACTAAGGTAGTGATATCATTGTACATAAATAGGTTTACCTTTATGGTTTCTACTGTAGGTAACCAATGATATTTCCTGCACAATTCAATGTGACATGAGATTGAGTCAGATCGAGTCATTGAGTCGCATGAGTCACTGAGTCGAATTGAGTCAATCAATACAGTTGAGCGTTATTAAAACTGGATGATTAATTATTAAGCGAGCGAGCGATTTAGGTTCTAACTTCAGTCTCAACTACCTACTCTCACCGATTTTACATGACATGACAAAAATAAAAGAATCATGACCCAGCCTTGTACGTGACACGTCTCGCCAAGTTACGAGTTTGTGTGGATGTATGGTGTGTGGGGTGGGGTACATGTTGAGGATGTGTGTGTCTGTCTCTGTGAAGTCAAGCACAAAGATAACACACACAAAGCCAACTAGCCAGCCATGAAGACCGACCGGTTATTATTATTACCTATACCTAGATAGGTAAGGTAAGGTAAGGTAGGTTATATTAGTTTTGAGTCTTTCTCGACTCGACTCGACTTAAATAACGGAATAATTTATTTATTGACTCCATTTGACTTTCGTCACTCACAACCTTCCTTCATGCATGCATTGCGTGACTCAAATTGAAAACCCAATCAATTGAAGCTTCCTAAACCTGCCATAAAAACAAAGAAATTTTATAGTACATATATATTTTATATTGAATCACTAAAGTAAACGTTCCAAATCCTGCTTCGGCATCGTAGAAAAAATCCTTTATTGTACCTGGTTTCGTAGGAAAGAAAAATAATTCCTTGGCATTCCTAGTAACTGGTTCAAAGGTACCTACTTACCTAACTACAAGCCTAGTGGGAACGTTATTTTAGGTAACCGTTTGAATGGAAGGAATAATTTTTCTTTTGTACAAAACCGGTTACGAAGGAATTATTTTTCTTTGTACAAAACCGGTTACGAATGAGGAATTATTTTTGTTTATACTAAAAGCTTATTAGTTATATTTAAATTTATTCTTAACGTTGTTTCTGAGATACCATAACTCTCTTTTTGATAAATGTATCTAAATCGAAATTACCTTATCATCGTCTATTTTTGTAAACTGTGAATTAAGTAGTTAGTTATACATTTACCTTATACTTGTATTATTTACTATAGGTACTTATATAAACTTGTATTATTTACTATAGGTACTTATATAAACTTTAATGTATAACTGTTTGTGATCCCTAATAAAAAATAGTAGGGAAGGGAGTTGGATGCAATAGGTTTGGAAAGCGAGCATGTTTTATTGTTATTACATGGCCCGCCGCAATCCCGCATAGACCGGCACAGCATAGCGTCAGGGATACCTACTCCAATACCTAGCACTTTTGTAAACACGGGTACGTAAAATGTGGTAGGCACAAAAGATCCTCAAGGGTCGAAGTGCCGTTGGATTATTTCCGGCCCCCTATCATAAGATAAGATAAGTGGCAGGTGTTCTTAGGCTGGGGCCATACACGTAGGTTTTGCCCGGCCCGGGCCCGAAACACACCTATTTGGAAAATGTCTAGAGATTGTTTCTTCTTGGATTTTTCTCTCTCGATTTCGACTGCATGCCTAATAAACTAATAAAGATGCAATAATCGCTACCGCAGGTCCATAGATATTTCCGACAGACTTATGCCATATACCTACATGGGTAAAGCCCGATATACAAATACAAACAAGAGTCAAGACAAAATATTTGACGAGACTCCGTTTCTAGAATGCGCTCCAAAACCAGTTGAAATAATTCACGTTGACATCTGTACACCTTCCATTACTTGTTTCAAATAAAAGTTTGATAAAGTTTCAGCTGTTAACACGGTAATGGAACATGGGCAGTTGTCAACTTGAATTATTTCAAATGGTTATGGAACGATCTCCTAAATCGATTATTTCTCGTCTTTCTGACGAACGTAAACAATAGACAACACTCTCCGCAAAATTGTACATTGTTCACCAACATCACCACACTGCACGCCAAAGCTATCGACCAAATTAACTATACCTGGTAAATAATAGTCACCGAGACAGATAGATACGGTATACCACGCGCGAGAGCGAGAGAGACATATGACGCGCATACCGGACAGGGGTCTATTTCAATTTGTTAGATAGTGTCGTATCGACCAATAGACTGTACGTTGAGTGAGAGAAAACGGTTAAACATATACGGTCGAAGGACATGCAGGATAAATCTCAAGATTTAGCTCGAGAATTTTAAAATAGAACATGTATAAAAGAAGTTTTATAGTTTGTTATTTTTAATGTCACCTGTATAATAAACACAATGTGTTTCGGGAAGGTGGACGGACGGATAGGCGAGTTTGTATTTTATTTTAACGGCGACTGGGGAAGGGAGTTGAAATGGCCGTGCCTTAGATTCTGTGGCTTTTATTCAAGTCATTATAGATAAATTAAAAATTCTAGATGACAGTTCTACATAACAGATAACAACCACTATAAATTAAAAATTTAATTAACCCCCGAAGTACCATTGTGGAGATCCCCATACTTTTTCCTGGTCATCATCAGGTTTTCAAGGTTCCAGACGAGGGAAGAGCATCATGGTCATAAACATTTGAGCTCAAACTCGAACCACTTAACTGTTACCGTTGCAGAGATCCCATCATACGCCATTATCCCAAGATACTCCAAGATCTTAGAACTACTGACCCAGTTTTTATCAAGCGTAGCTAAGAATACTGAAGACGGGGGGACGCTCCGAGCTTCGCCCTACGCGGATATCGGCCTTCGGCCTCGCCGTGCCATGCCATGGCTGTCTTAAAATCCTCGCTTAAAGCTGATAATTTTCAAATTCTTCAAGTTACATTCTGTGAAATTGAAGTTCGCTTGCTGTTCGTCACTAGATCCTCAAGGTTTCAGACGTCAGAAACGCACTATGAACCTGAATATTTGAGCTCAAATTCGAACCATCTAGCTGTTACCATTCCAGAGATCCCATCTGACATCAATGATACTCCAAGATCTTGGAAACCACTGGTCCAATATTTATCAGACTTTTCAGTTCTTAGCTAGCTAAGAACACTCTCAACAAAATTATCTATTAAATTAAAAAACCGGGTCCAAATCGGACCATCCGTTGTCAAGTTATGATGCCACAGGCAAACAGACCGACAGACAAACGTGTCAAACTTATAACACGCTTTCTCTCGATCGGTCGGAGGTTAAAAATGTTCAAATCAAATATGTACTTAAGTACTAAATATTTATTGATTAGGGTACTAAAATAATTAAAACATGATCGTTACTAAAATCAATCAAAGGAATATTCAAATTCCATCTCGTCATCTTCATTTTCGTTAGTATCATTAAATTGTTCATCGTTCTCTTCCTTCACAGTTGTCAGTAAGCTGTCCACAGCTGCGTCGAACTTCATGTCGTGTTCATAGTACTCATCCTCGTTAGCTTTAACTTTGTCAAAACATTTCTGCCAGTTTTCCTTTGTGTATTTCATGAACATAATCTTTGGAGCGGCTTGGATTCCCTTCAGTTCGTCCCACGCTAAAAGCATTGGATTAAGGTCGGTGTGCTTAGAAGGCAAATGGAGCACTTCATGCCGCTTTTCCGTCAAGATTTTGTTGAAACTGTACTCATATTTCGCATCCAGATTTGTTATTAATTGAAACAAATCGCGTTTTGGGTCGGTGTCTTTAAAAGGAACGTTATGTTTCTTCAACCATTCCTGCATGACTCCCCGTGTTGCATTCTGGGCCGGTCTGGCTTCGTTCTTAGTCACATCAGCCTTTGGAAGGAAAGGTGTATTCAACACAACAACTGAACCAGGCGGAAGTTTTGGTAAAAGCTTGTCTTTTACCCAATCATAATTTTCGAAGTGCTCAAAAGAAATGTCTTCTTCATTTTGCGATTTGGGTTTTAATTTCATCATGACGATTTCATCGTCCGCAAAACCAGATGCGCCGCTTGCATGTACAGCTATGAGATCTGGAAGACCTGGTGTAGTTACTTCGCCTTCTTTTGACTGCCAGAGTTTCGTGTCATTAAGGTAAACGACGGTTCTCTGTTGAGCTCGAAATTCTTTTATGGCTTGCAGATAATTAAACCTCTGTGAAACTATGTCTGATCGTTCCATGATCATACCTTTTGAATCACTTTCAGCATTCGTAAATCCAAGTTTGTGTAGTAACTGTCTCAGGTATTCGTTGGAGCAACTGAGAATTTTTTCTGCTTTCAACAGTGCATTTAGTTTCCTGACGCTTGGGACTTCTTTCTTCACAGTATAGAACTGGATGACTTTTCTTCTGATGACTCCTTCTGTGAATTCGTCTACTTCAATCCTTTTCCTTCGCACCTGTTTCTTCTTCTCTTGAGGTTGGAATTTCACGTCTCCCGTTTCTAATTTCATCGTGTTGCCCTCACTGACTATTCTAGTGACAGTACTCTTCGACAAACCTGTCGCTTTAGAGACGGTGTCGATTAGATTGATGTCTTCCTTATACTCGTAAGTCTTTGGGTCGTGTTTCCGGCTCTTGTAATATGAGTAGACATTGTAAGTGATTTGCCTCGCTTGATAGTCTATAGTTTTACCGATTAGTGTTTGATGGCTCATCTTGGGATGTGGGTCTCATGTGCGTCTGGGTGGGCGACTCCGAGAAATAAAACACGACTAGATTACACAGGGCGCGCTTGCAAACTGACATTGAGCGAGCCCGCCCCGTTCCGCACTCCGTACCCCTGTGTTCTCCAACCGGCGAACTCAGACGAGTCCAAACACCTCGCCCCGCTCACCTCACCTCATGTCCTATTTTGTTGTCCTTTGTCCCATACTTGGGGCCACAGAGCTTAGGGCGCACTCTTTGAAATGTTTTCGTTCGTTGTTTGGTTTCAAAAACAAATAAGTTTGAATTAAATACATAGTTGATTGAAAACCTAACCTAGTACCTTGTTTTAAACCTAGTTAGTAGTTTGGAAACCTAATATAATAGCTGTGCTAATAGGTTAGGAATTTAGGATATCTTAGATATTACTTATGTACCTACTAGACCATGTCGGTACCTACCCAGGCTCATTATTTTCATAATCTTAACTTTCCCTCCCCTTATGACTAGAGGGGGCAAACAAGTACCTAATACTTGTAATTTTTGCCCGATTTACACGGAACGTTGATGCTTCCTCTAAAGTGGTAGATAGAAAAAAATGATTTTACATTCCAAACAGCGCCATCTATTGAGGTAGCATGTTACTTTTTGATACGCTCTTTTTCTTGAAACCTATTTGGTTTTAATGAGGTTGCTGCTTACTCTAGTAGTAATACATATTTTTAATAGATGGCGCTGATTTTGTTATAAATGAACTTCTATAAACTAGCTTTTACTTCATAATGTTCGCAATTGTCATAGCTAGGTTTCAAGCTAAGCTTAGCTCGTAATCCTAGAGTTAACGATTGGCTTAACACGGCTTCATGGTGGAGTTCGATTCCCATATTTCTATGAGAATTCACCCCGCGTGCGTGCGTCCAAACATAAATTTTCTTAATGTTTTCATACTAGCTGTTACTTTTTGGTACGCTCTTTTTCTTGAAACCTATTTGGTTTTAATGAGGTTGCTGCTTACTCTAGTAGTAATACATATTTTTAATAGATGGCGCTGATTTTGTTATAAATGAACATCTATAAAAGTTTTTACTTCATAATATTCGCAATTTTCATAGCTAGGTATCAAGCTAAGCTTAGCTCGTAATCCTAGAGTTAACGATTGGTAAGCCAATCAAGACACGGCTTCATGGTGGAGTTCAATTCCCATATTTCTATGAGAATTCACCCCGCGTGCGTGCGTCCAAACATAAATTTTCTTAATGTTTTCATACTAGCTTTTTCTGTCGTGCCGTGCATATTATGGTAAATGGTAGTAGAAAAAAAAAACTAAAATTGTTATAAAAGAAACATTTTTATTATTTACTAATACAATTCTCTACATAATACGCTTCGTACTCTCTGTACGACATCCCATCAACGGTTCTGTTAGGCGATATGCACTTCCTAGCTTTATTGTCAGACCATAGCGACAGGGTTTCCTGGCCTAGATCTAAAGTTTTTTCTGTCTTTTGCAGCGTTAGGAGGTTGTCATTCAATCTTTTCTTAATCTTGTCTGTGGTTTGATGCTCCTCTTCTATTTGCGACTTGATTTCTGTAACAAATGTAAATGTAAAGAAGAGAAATGAGAGTTTTTCCCGCGCTTTTATCGCGTCCACACCAGTTATTTTTGGTTGTCATGCAAATTGTTTCACAGTAGTGCTTTTCTAGTAAGAATGGTGTTTCTTGCTCGAAGATCTTCTACAAGATGTGAATAATGTGTGGGACAGTGAAGTAAACTCAAATAAGATGTTGCAGCCCGATCCGTACTTGGCTGGTTTTTGAAGAGCCATACTGCGCCCGGGACGCCCTCTTCTTTGGTTCAGATGATGCAGAAGCGTGGAAGATTCTCCTAGATAGCATTGAAATGTCACACCAGCATTTTAATGAAGAATTGAAGAGTTGTTTACATCAGACATGGCTGTATGGGCTCAGTTCCCTTTGCCTTAAATAAAAAAAATATAATAATGAAGAGAAATGAAATAAAACATATCTTCTTCGAAGTCGTATTCCTCATTGCTAAGGGTCGTGATCATTCTAAGGAATTAATCACATAGAACGACTCTCTTGGCATAATTAATGGGGTGGCTTTTCTATTGCCTTCCCCATTTCACACACTGGTTATCTCAGTGTACAAGTTTCCTCACGATGTTTTCCTTCACCGTCAGAGCAGTCGGTAAATGTACGTAAGTCTTTCGAAAAAACCGAAAAACTCATTGGTACATGGCATTGCCTGGTTTCCTCTCGGGACCTCCAGCATGGGAGTCCGGCGTTCTAGCCACGACGCCACCGACACTCTACATTTACAGTAAATATTGAGAAATATGATGATTTGTTTCATGGGTTAGGGAAATGGTTTTTGATTGTTTATTTACAGTCGACCGACACATGCCAACCTACCCAAAACGTCAAAATTTAAGAATCTGATATGTATTATATTGCGCAGGCATAAGATCGACATTAATATACTGCTTGTGGTCGACTGTACATACCCGGTGTGATGAAAATTTGCTCACCAATATCCCTAAAACTGCGAGCGCCGTCCAACCCACGAAGCATCCCTTCCATCTCGGCTTTTGACTGCGCCTCCCACATTATCCTCAGGAGATTATTCATCAGGCTGTCCAATGGACAGATGAGGGTACTGGTCATGTCTTCAGTCAGACATTTGGAATGGAACCGGGCGACTGAAGACTGGAGCGTCTCGAATGTCCAGATCTTTTCGCCACTGCAACATTAAAAAAAAGGGCTCTAAATTAATAGGAAACTTTCCGCTATTCTTTATCTTTCAGGACACAATCATGTCCTCAATATTCCAGATATGGCAAGGGAACCACCTAGCTACAAATATCTGCACATAAACTACAGTCTAAACGAATTTATGTCCTCAAAATTAAAACCTTCTCATTTGCAATGACCCGGGAAACTGACATATATACGACTCTTAGCGTCTGTGACATTTTAAAATTATTTTGACATTGTATCCGCACTTTTATTTTATTTTTTATTGACTGTACACTGTTGTACTATTATAGGTATTTTTTTTGTAATGTAAATAGTTTAATTTTGATTAATATGATTTATTATTTAATTTATTATTGAATTATTTTGTACGATAAGTCGTAAAACAACAAAACCCGTTGCAAGATAAGTCTTGCAACGGGTTTTGTTGCTTTCAGATGAAATAAATACAATTTACAATAAAAGCTGGCACGCCTGTTTGCGTATTGAACAGTCAATTGTTTATGTCAATATCAACAAATTAAGTACATATTGTAAAATGAACTAATAAAAAAAACCTTTTATCTATATAGATTATATATAAAATTAAGTCTATTTTTTTTTTTTTTATTTCCTCTAAGAGCCTCGATTAAAAGTAATCGGTGGTGATCCGACCTCCCGCCCCGAAACCTTCAGGGAAGAGGAGGGTCGGAGTCCCTGTTAACAAAAACTGTGTCTCCTAATACTTTGCTGACTATTGTTGCCGTGTGGATAGCTGCCTGCTTCTGTCCTATGTGTATATTTATGTGCGCGTCCAGTTTGTCACAGTACCTGTGTATACTTTTGGCTACTACTCCTGTTGCTCCTATCACTAAATTATGTCTATTAATTATAATTACTATTTTAATAAATTAATATTATATTAAATATAAATTTTACTAACTTCAGCGAGATTTAACATATCTGTTTTATTCATAAAATTAATTTACATATAAAAAACCATGACAATGTCATATTTTTTTTGTAAAATTATATTATAATTTTACTCAAATAGCCCCCCGGCCGAAAGTACCCAGTAGTAAGTATAGATTATAAGGAAATTATATTATAATTTTACTCAAATAGCCCCCCGGCCGAAAGTACCCAGTAGTAAGTATAGATTATAAGGAAATTATATTATAATTTTACTCAAATAGCCCCCTGGCCGAAAGTACCCAGTAGTAAGTATAGATTATAAGGAAATTATATTATAATTTTACTCAAATAGCCCCCTGGCCGAAAGTACCCAGTAGTAAGTATAGATTATAAGGAAATTATATTATAATTTTACTCAAATAGCCCCCTGGCCGAAAGTACCCAGTAGTAAGTATAGATTATAAGGAAATTATATTATAATTTTACTCAAATAGCCCCCTGGCCGAAAGTACCCAGTAGTAAGTATATTATACCCGATTGTACCTATCAATTTTTTTGCTCCTGCGCACTAACTCGCAGTCTTTTTCATAGCATTTTAGTTACGTATCGATGTGTATGTCTAACTTTAAATAAAAAAAACATATGAATAAACTTAAGTACCTATCAAGTATAAGTTTTCGATTCTTCTCCAAACAGAATTTCTTCAAATATACCTTCAGCTCATCAGTGAATCTCGGATTGTTTGTTTCTGAAACAAGATAATTCGTTAGTAATCTTCCATCCTATAGTTCGACCGCCATCTACCATGGTCCTCCTGTACATGCATTTTTAGGGTCCCTTACCTAAAATAGTAAAAAAGGAAAACCCTTATGGTGAGATACGAGCAAGCAGGCCATCTGATGTAAAGCGTTCACCATCGCCACTGTAGTGTTATTAGAGGGTTTTCGATCCAATGCTAACCTTAAGGACTTGGATGGAGTGCCTCATGTATTAGTAATTATGCTGGCTTTCTTATCCTTCAAACCGAATCAAAGGCAAAAATTTCTTTGCGGTAGATGGTCAAATGTGAAAACAGAATTAAAATTCGTTGAAAAATAAAATAGCTACGGCAATCAAAAATAAGACGATAGAAAGAAACGGCAAAAGAGCATTATGACGTCACTGTGCTGCAGCGTCATACAAGTAGGTCCTGACTACATATAAAGAACTGTTTTACTAAAAAGGGACAGAGCATCTCTCCAGTACTTAACCATGAGCGTCGGTGGCACAGTGGCTAGGACACCGGACTCCCATACGGGAGGTTTGAGTTCGAAACCATGCAGTGCCATGTACCAGTGAGTTTTTAATATTTTTCAGACTTACGTACATTTACCGACTGCTTTAACGGTGAAGGAAAGAATAGTGAGGAAACCTGCACACTGAGATGACCAGTGTGTAAAATGGGGTAGGCACGAAAGATCCGCAAGGGTCGAAGTGCCGCTGGGTTTATTTCCGGCCCCCTATCATAAGATAAGATAAGAAGAAGAAACTTTAACCATTAATTTCTCTGATGTTAGTTGAGATATCGAAAAACAAATTTTAGATCCTTCTTCAGGAAGTTCATGTAAGTTGATAGATGGAATAATAATAAAAATAGTCAAATACCCAATTACCTATAGCATCACCAAAAGAACCATCAGAAAAGTCCAGTTCCATGCTCAGTTCCAACTTGCTCCTACGTCTTTCGCGCTGTGTTTCGTAGAACTGACGCAGAGTTGCTATCGACTCATGTGGCAAATCTAGTTGCAAACCTGCAGAATACAATTATAATTTTAAATTATCATAAATATACGTGAAAACTTTAGGAAGGAACTCTTAAACGTGTTCGAATAAACATTCGCTATTTGATCAAATAATAATAAGGTATAAAATTTTTCAGAGCGTCGGTGGCGTCGTGGCTAGGACGTCGGACTCCCTTGCGGGATGTCCGGGTTCGAAACCATGCAGTATCACATGATATTGCATGGTTTCGAACCCGGACCTCATGGGAGTCCGACCTCCTAACCCCGACTGCTCTGAAGGTAAAGGAAAACATCGTGAGGAAACCTGCACACCGAGAGAGATAACCAGTGTGTGAAACTGTATAACTGCGATAAGTCTTCATCTAAACTGTATAACTGCGATAAGTCTTCATCTAAACTGTATAACTGTGATAAGTCTTCATCTAAACTGTATAACTGCGATAAGTCTTCATCTAAACTGTATAACTGTGATAAGTCTTCATCTAAACTGTATAACTGCGATAAGTGTTCATCAAAATACATACAATCCCTTTCTATGCCATAGTTCTAGATGTTCTAGTCATATCATCATATATCAGTGTGATGTAAGGACATGTATAAGATAAGCACACGTTCTACACGTAAAGGTAACTTGTGTATCCCCAAGCATAGGAGTGAAGGATTTAGGGGGAGTTTCAAATATTCGGCCGCCAAAATATGGAATGATCTGCCACCGCCCCTACGAAGTATAGCCAACCCGCATACTTTTAAGAAACATTATAAAACAATAATTTTACAGTCACAGTATAGTGATTTTAGAAATCATTATATCAATGGCGACAGAATTTTGAGATCCCTTCAGTCCTAACTCACTGTTTTTTGTTGTTGTTTGACTGAATCCCTAATTTTTGATACTGGTCGAGTATCGGAAAATAATTGTGTGTGACGTGTAAGGAGACGAGCCAACACTACAGACGAACCGAACGACATTGTTGCTCTCTATAGCTATAAGTTGGAAAGGGTCAAGTTGAAAACCAGCGTCGGTAGATGTATAGGTATCTATGCATCTGGCGACACTCAGCTGAACTTGGCCCTTTTAATAGATTATATCATATGATTATATCACATGTCAGAATGTAAAATATGGTCAATTTATAATCCGACTCATTTTGTCATATTTTGTACATATTTTTTACAGATATTTTTAAATTATGGTCTATTAATAAAGGTTTTTCTATTCTATTCTATTCATCATATTTCATAGTTCATAGATGAGTCTAGATAGAGATAACACGTACCTGAAAGGAAGCCTTAACATTAAGGGTGTTTCGTGACGGCAGTTGGTAAATAAGCAAACCCTCTTTTTCACGTAAGTTCCCAAAAAAAACCGAAAAACTCATTGGTACATGGCATTGCATGGTTTCGAATCCCGCACGGGAGCCCGGCGTCCTAGCCACTAAGCCATTAATTCTGTTACATACTTACCTCTAAACCGATCATAATCAACGGGACTGACATCTTTACAGAAACCATTAAACAGTGTGACCAGACATTCTTTGACGTTCTGGATCTTCCTTTCAGTCGCAGCCAGAGATGCTATCACCTTCTTCAGCTCCTCTCTCTTGTTTTCCTGTAAAAAGAAACGTCACATTGGCCACGATTGCATGGCCGCTAAACTTTAATTTAAGTTCAGTTCGTCTGGACAAGACAAGGACAGAGGAAGATGGTGTCATTTTAGATGTAGAGCTGTCAAATTAAGACATGCATGGTGTCTAAAATTGAATTACACTTTCTGTCCTTTTCTTACCGATAACTAAAAAGACAGACGGACTGAACCTTTTAAGTTCAGTCCATCTTTTTCCTATTCGATACCTATGTAGTAACGAGTACCTATGTAGGTAGTTCTATAGGACTGTACCTAAAATATATTGTGATTTAATTTTTAAGAAGAGAAAAAGAAATACGTGAAAAATTGTAATGTTTTGTGTCATGCACTAATTCATTATTTCCAGACACCTAAACTTTTGACAATATCTTAAATACTCTAAGCTAATTCAATCATTGTCGATCAAGGTCAAGTGAAAGTCACATCCAAGATTTAATTAATTACAAAATGATTTTAGCTTATCAGCGTGTTTATCTTAATTTGGGCAATCGTATTATACATATTTTATTTTATTTGCAATGTCGTGATTGTTTTTTTTTAAATTTAAAAGTTAAATCGCTGAGCCTCACTTTGTATGGGAGCGAATTCATCTTCTTTAAGTTTGCAGAAATCATGGCTAATGGTTTAATAGCCGAAGCTGCAGCCCAAACGTTCGATTTGATATTACACTTGTAATGATACAATATACTTGATACACTTACAACAGCGGCGATAGACCTAGCCGTGGCACTATGGGCTTCAATCTCACCGCCAGATTGGGAGATACCGCTTCAAGATGTAAGCTCGTCCAGTAAAGTCAATCAATCTGATTGATATACTCACAATGGCTTTAGCAACAGCGACGATAGGCCCAGCTATAGCACTGCGGTCCTGGGTTTTGGCGCCGGCCCGGAAGACACCGCTCCGAGATGTAATCTCATCCAATAAAGTCAATCAATTTCATTTCGCAATAGCTTTATCAACAGCGGCAATAGGCCTAGATATGACTATGGTCTTCAATCTCACCGCCAGATTGGAAGATACCGCTCCGAGATGTAGCCTGTCCAGTAGTCATTCAATCTGATTGATATACTCACAATAGCTTTATCAAGAGCAGCGATAGGCCTAGATATGACTATGGTCTTCAATCTCACCGCCAGATTGGAAGATGCCGCTTCGAGATGTAAGTTCGTCCAGTAAAGTCAATCAATCTGATTGATATACTCACAATAGCTTTATCAAGAGCAGCGATAGGCCTAGATATGACTATGGTCTTCAATCTCACCGCCAGATTGGAAGATGCCGCTCCGAGATGTAAGCCTGTTCAGTAAAGGCAATCAATCTGATTGATATACTCACAATAGCTTTATCAACAGCAGCGATAGGCCTAGCCGTAGCACTGCGGTCCTTAGTTTCGTCGCCGGCCTGGAAGATACCGCTCCGAGATGTGAGCTCGTCCAGTAAACTCTGAAGGGTCCTCACTCTAGCTTCCACGTGCGCCTTTTCGCAGCGTATGACTAGGAGTTCGCACGCTTCGCTGGCTAGGTAGTTCTGAAATTGTGAACGACAAACTATTACATTTTTAATTAATTATAAATATGTATAAATTTGGCAGTCTTATCTAGGGGATGTTTGTGTAATTAAAGCTGTAACTTATTTATTTTAATTATTGCATATATGTACATAATTAGCTTTAATATTATAAATATATATTAAATAAATATACCTAGTTATATAAATGTATATATTAATATATTTTACAAATTTATAATAGTCTTAATAATTAATCATCTTTTAAGTAATACATATACATATGATCTTTTAAATTTAAGTTGTAATTTTTCTTTTAATTCTGGAATGTAATGTTAAATTGACACATAACAATGTAAAGTGGTTAGTGTGTGTATGTAATCTCCACGACACAAGCAACGCTTAGTGTGGAGGTTATAGTTTAATGTGAAATGCTAATTAATAATTTTTAAACGAATATATTTTTTTCAAATTAAAAAAAAAAAAAAAAAATTATACAAGGTGTTCCTTTGGTTATGCATACTTCGACCTGTACTCAGAACATCGAATTTTATTTAAAAAGTCTTTATTTTCATACAAACCACATGTTTTGTTTTAGATTTTCTTATACGGGCATAAATAAAGACCCTTACTCATTGTATAACACAATTAAATAAAATAGCAAGTAACTAGAAAACGAAGCTTTTTGAGGATCACTTCCATTGTCAAATATATTATGTAAAAGCTACAGAAGTGTTTGGCGAAGTTAGTGCATATCCTCAGGAGCACCTTGTATGTATTTATATGTATATGTATCCTTGGGATCTTCAAGGTCAGATTGATGCTCCACCATCGACCTCATCATCGCTTAATATCATGTGAAATGAATGGGACATTAGTGAATAGCAGTATTCCGCTAGAAAATGCGAACTTGAATTCAAATTCTACACGTGTTTCGCCTCTAAACGAGGCATCACAGGACAAGAGGACAAGTAGACAGCTCTGATGTCAAGAGCTTCTATCTGGATTTGAGCATAACCTGCTCAAATCCAGGCAGATGTCAGCAATGTTGGGCGCGGTCGATACCAGGATGGGTGACTGTTAATAGCATGTTTTATCTGAGCTCCTCCGTGCCTCGGAGAGCACGTTAAGCAGTCGGTTCCGGTTGTCCCGGTGCAGCGTGGTCGTGTGTAATAGCACTGACTCCGGAGTCAGTCTGGGGCACAAACAGATATTGACTTTGACTTACGTTCAGCTCAGTGACAGCGGCGGTCAGTCGCTTGTGGGCGTGTTTCAGATGTATGCGGTTCTTGCTAGCCTCTAACGCCAGGGTGCAGTGTAGCGCGGCCGTGTGTGATAGCACTGACTCCGGAGTCAGTCTGGGGCACAAACGAATATTTTCAATCAATCAATATTTTTTATTAATGTTTTTGTTTCACAGTTCTTATTATGAATGTTAAAGAATCATAATTAAAACTTATGGTGACATGGTTCCACAGAGTATAGCTTAATGTGTCTTCCACTGTACAAGTGATTTAAAACGAAAGTTTCTAGCCACAGTAGTCAGTAGGTAGTTCGGTTGTTTTGTCCGATACCGAACTATTGAGACCACAAAAACCAGACTAGTAGTGCCATCTCCTCTAAAATGGCGATGTGAGCACTGACAGCGAGTCAAAGGGTTTGTACAAATGCACATATAGCTCCATACATTTGACATTTTAATGTCCGACTAATGTATGGGAAAATGCTCACTTCGCATGCGCCTACTACCAGATGCAGACTTCTCTAGCGAGCAATGTACATAGAGAGGATTTCAAAATATTTGATTAAGACCCTTAAAGTCAATATAATGTTCCATTAATTTCTAAAATAAGTAATAATAATATTCCGAGATTGGATCATGGGACTACGAAATTATTGGGATCAAAGGAAAACATCGAGATCAAAGTGTCAATCTGCACGTCGATATTACTATCGACGTGCAGATTGATTGGGTCGTTTCCCTCAGTTTCAGTGCTTAATTGTAAAACGTTAAAGCTAAAAAAACGTGTTGCCCACTGTACCAAACTTCTGAGGCTTGTTCTGTAGTTCGGTTAGAGACGTCGGGAATAATGATTGCAAAGGAAATAACATTAACCGTACTAACTTTCGGTACAGATTAACCTAGGTAGCCGCTTTCGATTCCTGTTCATAAATTAAAATTAAGAATAACTGAGTTACCTATTGCGAGGGAATTCAGGGGTCCGGATCTCACTAGCAACGCCAGAAGATAGCGCAGGAATGAGCCCCGCGCGCCTTTGATACAGCTGTGTGCAGAGCGCGTCGCCGTGGCACTTCACTAACGCCCTCAGTTGGTCTTCTGCCGATTAATACGTTGATGTGAACTTAGAGATGTAAAATGATCGAATTTGACCGGTCACGATGGTATTCGACCATAAATGACCGGTCATTTGTTGTCAATTACAGGCAAATCGACTACATTTATTATTTACTACATTTCTGTCTTTAAAAACCAACTATTGTTAAGAAAGTAAACAGGCTCCGGCTTTAATGTATGTATGGGGCCGTGTGCCCCACGGAATGAAAGTCAGCATGTTGATGCGGAGATGAAATGTATTTACAATATTGCGATGATGAAAGGAAGAAGAGTGACAGCGCGAGTATGAGAAAAGCGGTGGCAATTGTTTTGAGACGGCAGCAGCGCGCGCAGACTGCACAGCGCGCATGCGCCGTCATTGTGTCGCGAAGGCACCACATATGATTCGAGTTCAGACTCAGGAGAAGATCATGAAAATATTGAATTCATAAATGCCACGGAACATGCCTGTGATGATTTTGACAGTATGGAAAACGATCCTTTAATCCATTTCATTTGTTTTTTTAATACAACGTTGTTAGATTTAGAGTTTTTTAAATAAAGTTTCTTTAAATATTTCGGTTTTTTTATTTACTAAACTTATAAAATGTAATAAGCTGTAGAACAATTTAAGGTAGCTTCTTTATATCTTATATTATAAATCACATAAAACCAAGAAAAAACGTCAAAAACATAAAAAATGTGGAGGAGACCTGGATAACCCAGCGGCGTTTCGACCCTTGAGGATCTTTTGTGCCTACCACATTTTACACACTGGTCATCTCAGTGTGGTTTCCTCACGATGTTTTACTTCACCGTTAGAGCAATCGTGAATGTACGTAAGTCTTCGAAAAATACGAAAAACTCATTGGTACATGGCACTGTACGGTTTTGAAGCCGGACCTCCCGCACGGGAGTCAGGTGTCCTAGCCACTGTGCCACCAACACTGTTAATCAAAAGGACCGAAAATGACCGTTTTTGAGACTAAATGACCGTTCATGACAGTTTTTGACCAATTTGACCATAAATGACAGTCAAATTCAATCGCTTCGGTCATTTTCAACACTATGTGAACGTACTAATTAGTCGTAGGTATTATAAACGTATAACCACAAAAAAACAAGGACCACTCGATAAATATCAAAGGATAAATATCAAAGGTGATAATGCGAGAATAGTAAAAAGTCCCGTCTTTCGATATACGCTATTTTTTTTCGATATTTATCTACTGATCATGCCGTTTACCAAATTCGTTGTCTCCATTGGTGGACAACACGGAACTGGCAGCTGGATTTGCCGGGAACTGTGCCCCTGACCGGCGCAGGGACGCGACGCACTTGTCTAGTTTGTCCTGAAATAAAGTCAAAGTGCATTTAAACACAGTCACTTTTTTAAACTACCACTGCTTCATAAGGTGCTATAGATACAATCGAAGAAACGGCGCAAGAAACAATCAGCATTAAGTTCATATGTAGAGCTGGAGCAAGCCTCTTTATTATTTAAATAATCATTTATTTCGTTATTCTTACGTAAAAAAAACCCCGAAGCACGATTCTGAACGTGCCTACACTTTTGGGCAAGCTCTTTTCTGATATAATTTTACTACTGGATAGTATGTAGATTGCAATCGTTTTTTGGTGTCGCTCGGCCCGTTGATGTACCACCCCTTTTGACAGGGTCAAACAGGGTTTTTAACGTAAGGACTGTCTTATGTTGGCTTTAATTTTTTTAACTGTCATATTTATTACGTTTTCTTAATACAAAAACGTACATACGTAACCTATTAATTATTGTTTACTTTAAGTCTAGATCATAGGTTGGTTTTTGCTTCTTAATGTATTTACACAATTTTTTCAGAAACAACCGCAAGTTTTTACGATCATACATGATATTTTCATAAATGTTACACAATTACATTACAGACCTGTATGTCGCCATCCTCATCAATAGTACACAGGGAGTCAGCGATAGCCCTGGTCTCGTGCAGGTTTCCCTTCTTGGTCTGCAGGTCTTGGGCGACCTCCTGTAACAGCCACGCACGCCGCTGCAAGTCTTCCATGCGACGTCGGGATACGTTGCGTTGGGACACTACAAGAACAAGATCAATTTTACATACATACATACCATCACACTATGTCTATTGCGGGGTAGGCAGAGAGAAATAAATAAAATTGAATGCCATGTACCAATGAGTTTTTCATATTTTTGAAGACGTAAGTCTTTACACTTACCGACTGATCTAACGGTGAAGGAAAACATCGTGAGGAAACCTGCACACTGAGATCGTTCGTCGCTTCACGCAAGATCACAGCTGGGCTCGTCAGCTCTGTATATTAAAATCTAAGAGTAATCTGTCAATCTAATCTTTAATGATAAATTTTAACCACAAAAATTGGGCTAGTAGCTTACTCTAGAATTATATGTGAGCACTGACAGCAAGCCAAAGAGTTTGGTCATTTCACGCAGGCCTGGCGTAGGGTGGGGACATTTGCTCTGTATATTAAAATCCATGAGCACTCTATCAATCTGATCTTTAAAGGTCAGTCTAGGACCAAGTTGACCTTGCTCACAACAGCAGCACTTACTTTTCCCAGAGACTTTGTCCATAAGTATCTTGTGGTCCTTCCTAACCAGTGCTACTCTAAACTTAGCATCTGCCACTTTCTGCTTGAGCTCTGTTTGCTGCCTCCATAGAGTCAGCTGTTCAGGTTCTATTGCACTTGAGTTTCGCTGAAAGACAGATAATATAGTTAACATAATTGAAACTGGTAATAAATGACAATACTATTGTGACTTTTAAGCCCAAGGCACAGTGTCGGAGTGGCGGCGTGGCGTTTTACTTCGGTAACAATTGAAATAAACCTTAACTACACTAAATTGAGGCTCGAGATTTATTTCTCAGGGATCCGTGCCGCGCACCCACCCCACTCCACTCGACCAGTGTGCGCTGGGCCTTAAAGGCTATAGAAAACATAGGTTTGAAGCATATTATCATATCACCTAGTGAAAGATCTTGGGATAAATTGGCTTGTCTCCTTTGTGTAACAAAGTAACAACACCAATTAAGTACTAGCCCTTCCTTCAAATATCAAAACAGATGATGATCATGATGAGAAAAATGGGCAAAAATGTATTACTGAGATTTTCCTTCTATGGTAAAGATAAAAATAACTATGTACCTAGATACAATACTAGGTATGTACATTTATACTATGAAAGATGTTTACATATTATTTGCTTAAAAACCTTTTTTTTGTAGACTGGAATGATATATTCATTACCACGATGAACCTATTTACATTCTTACTATTGGGGCACCAACTTCTCCATTTACAATCTTCCCCATTTTGTTATTAGTTTTATAAACAATAAGAACCTTATTCAACACATTCTTCAGCTTGACTCTATGAATATCATCACAGAAAACCTGCAGCCTCTTCTGTTTGGTGACGTCCTTCGGTTCCACATGCTCCATCATACTTCGCCACACCATGTAGTACTGGCCTCGACACATTCTGTTTAAAAACAAAGTTATAGCGATTGAATTATATGTTATAAAATCTATAGGGAAGGGTTTTGAACATTCTTCTACCGCATAGCAGCCTCGCATTGTGTGGATAAGTAAAACAAAACAAGTACAAAACAAAGTAAGAGACTAGAAATTACTTAAAAATACTTACTCTGTCAGTTTCTCGAGTGACGGCACTTTCTCTGCTGGACATCCCATGGCCAACAGCCAGTCGACAAACTTCGCTGGCACGGCATCACTGCTTAACTTTTCATTGCTCATTTTATAGTTACTTCAGTCTTCTCAGTGATAAATTGAAGAAATTACTAAAAATACCTGAATACACAACAACCGATGAAATTCAAATAAAAATTACAGTTTTTTTAAAATATTTTATGACTCAATATTCTAGCTCTTTTGAGCTAATAAAATGAAATATTAAAAAAAAAATTTGGCCTAGAGAAAATGTTGAATAAGGCTTTATCTGGTCATTATTGTCCAGTAAAAAATGTGTTTTGGAACGGAGCAATAATGTCAACGTCAAAAGTTATTGATTAGATCAATTATTTTAGTCTCACCTTTATGAATTATTGCTTCACGTTAATATTAGAGCCGTTCTAAAACACATTATTTAACTTGACATTGACAATAATTACTGAACAAAGCGAAAGTGATGGAACGTACCCTTGTACATATGACTATAGATTTTCACAGATTCTGGTTGGTGGCAACCCCAGAGGTACCAATATAACGTGTATTTGATTTCTTGAAGCGTGGCAACACTCCGGTCATCTGTATGTCAAATACCTAGCAAAAAAAAAACAAATTAATTGAATGTGAATTGAATTAGTGAAAAAATATTAGAAAATGTTAGGAAATCTCAAAGATTTCATATCCGTAGTGCAAAATGGTATAAGTTCCAACAATAATATAAGGCAAACTCTGCAAGAAGTACAAAAGGTTTTTAGAGATAAACAAAAAGTTCATGTCGAAAGTAAAGTGAACTATGGAGCTGGTGGTGAATTGTTGGAAAAATACCAAGAAAACTGGGAAGAACTGCATGCAAACGCTGATAAAAACGCTAAGGCAGCTGATGATGTCGACAGATTGATTTTAGAACTGCACGAAATCACAAAAAACCGATTACAAACTGCACATGAATTTGCTCAAAGTTTGTCTCATTTACCAACTTTGACTGCGTCAGTAGCGCAGTGTATGGATAGTTTGAAGAACGTTCAAAACTTACTGAAGAATGTTGAGGAAGAGATGATAGAATTTGAGGATATAGTCGAACGGGGTAATATGGAAAAATGGAAACTGGACCATCATTATGAGCTTAGTTTGTATAAGGACAGAAAGATGGGTAAGTTTGATGCATTGTCCTAAAGTCCTAAACAATGCAGATAATTCAACATTCCTCTTTTGTAGATATTCTACCCTTTCTAAATAAAAATCCTGGTATACCTCTTATGCTTCCTCTAGCCTCTAGCCTTCCTGCAACCTCTAGGTTATGTGTTCTATTATAATCTGTGAGCACTCTTGTCAATTTGATCTTTATATTGGTCAACCCTAGATTATGAATATCCCTATATTCAATGGTCATACATACATAAATTTCCCCAACATTTCCAACTGCCACTTTTCCAGCATTTACGCATACAAATGTATGCTCTTGTGCTTTCCAGCGGCTTTAGAAGTTGCTCGAAGTAAACTGGCTAAAGAGAACACGGAGAAAACTAATGAGCGAGAGAAGAAACAGCTGGAGAACTGGCAATCCAAGAGAGAGAGCAGCGCAGTTGCCTTCCAGCAGGATGTGGCCAAATACTTGAGCAGTGGGAGCTTGCCTTCTGGTTGGTTTTTTGACACTTCATTATCATCATTATAATAATAATAAAATTCTTTATTTTCTAGCAACAAATTGTTTTCCGGGCAGTTCGTACAATTCCTATTTGGTACAACAATATCAAAAGTCCTAATTCATTCATTATTATTTTTTTCCTAATTTGTTCAATTGTTATTTCCTATTTCGTTAATTTGATACCTAGGGTGCGTGCATGGTTTTTATGAGTCGTATGAATTACATGGAGGTTGTATATTAAAGAAAAAAATTTAAAGTCGGACAAATTTTTACACAACCCAATTCAATATTAACTTAAAAGGCCAGGTCAGTTTATGCCAAGACCGAAAATCAGAATGCAGGAAAGAAACTAATACTTTGCTAATACTACCAATAATTGCTTTATTTCAGGGCCACCAGCATCACCAAAAATGACCCTAGAGCAAGTGCAACTTGACGATGATGGGACAGATCTGGAGAAATTCCTTGATAGTTGATTATTATTAGATGGGACCTAAGGCAATTTAACTTAGGTAATATTTCTGAGCTTGTATGTTAATGTATAATACTTATAATTTTTATTTCTATTCCAAACTTAATATAAAATGTTGAATGGTTTATGAATTTTGTTCAGTGTTAATCGAAGATCACAGACCACTAGGAGGAACCCAGTAATAGTAATACCCCTGTTACACTTATTATTATTATTTAATTAACACTTTAATGCACAAAAATAGTACATGAGGCGAGCTTAATGCCATGCGGCATTTTCTACCAGCTAACCATTGGGTCATACAGATATTGCAAGGCGGATGCATATAAATTAAATGGAAGTGATTTAATAACTATTATTATTTACTATACTATAAAATACCTACTCATATAATATATAAAAATATACCTACACGTATGCTACTACATAACAATTTTAAGTACATAAATATGAATACTTACATATACACAGACACGAATACATATAAAATACACATATATTTATATACATATATAAAAGAGTATATGAAAGAGAGAGAAAAAAATCAGATAAATACATCGCGGACAAACTTTTTGAACAGGAACTTGTTAGGCCCCCCCTGACATCCTCAGGTAGACTGTTCCACAAGCGGACTGCTTGTGCAGTGAAAGATTGGGAGAAAAAATCGGTGCGTTGAGTTGGGACATCCAGCTTAAGATTGACAGAAGAACGGAGAAACCTATCGTGAGACAAACCCAGGTAGTGGAACATGTTTTTGAGATAAGGAGGGGAGAGAGGGTCATTAAGGACAGAAAACAAAACACACAGGATACGGGAGTTTCTACGTTGCCGTATAGTCAGCCATTTCAGCTCGGACCGGTAATGAGACACACTTACATGTACACTTCAAAGCTGTAAGGCAAAATGAAAATTTATTGCCATGGTGCCATGGTTGTAACCAGCATTCTGCATGCACCTAGACTTTATTTACTCAACTTCATCAAGTCTATCTTAGCTACCTACAAAAAAACCTACCTACCTTTGTACCTATTGGTATTATTGATGCATATTTTGAAACAAATCTTATGTACTAATTCTGGGAATTTCGAAACTACATCGCTGGCGACGAATAGTATCGCGTCTCAGGAATGTGCCCTCGGCTTTACCCATAAAATAACAGCCTGAAGTTAGAACAATTCATATAAAATTTATTTTTTCTTTTGTTAAATACCTAAAGAATTAAAGTTTTGTATTATTCCTTTTTATGAACTGAAAATGTTTGTCTTATTCAATATCATAAAGTCAAAAATACAAAAATATATATACAAAGCATTTATGACTAGTAAAAATAAGCACATTGCTAAATCAGCTTCGTCGGAACTCTGTCCACAGTTCGATACACATCTGCATTACTTTGGATCTCACAAAACTCCATCACAATATTTATATCAAAAACTGCCTCTGACCACTAACAGTTGACGAACGCACATAAAACAGTAAAAAACACTTGGTCGCCACTTATGACAGAATTTACTCTATTCAGCGGGTTGACCGCACGATTCAACAAATTGTTGGTTCCACAACTTTTAGTGGCGAGAGTACGTGTAAAGGGTAAAAATAAATGAGTAGCAATGATGTTGATTGTTTGACCCCCAGTTTGGACGCCCTGTTCAAAATGCTACGTTTTCCTCATAATGGGACGCAAGTCGCCGCCGCCGTGTGCAGACATCTTCATCTTCCCGGCGACGTGGTTCTTCATGCGAGGTGCCGCATCCTTGATGGAACCGCTCGCATCCTCCATGTCCTCATCCGACGAGAAGTCTGACACGCACAAGGTGAGGTGCCTCTTCTTGGGTGGCACCACGTGCAACGTCCACCGCATCGGGCCCTTGTGGTTCCCCTTCGCTTCTCTCGAGTCGTAATCAGTGTCCGAGGCCGCTCGTTGCGATTCATTCTTTATACTCCGTAAGGTTTTATTCGACCGGTGGGTTTGCTCCTTTTTTTCCCCCCTCGGGGGGGTGTGGAAGTTTTTTAAATTCGTGACACTCGCCGTATGCTTCGCGTTCAGGTCGGGAAAATTCTGTGAATATATCACGACGCTGTCGACAGCTTTTTCTTTATGAAATTTTGCCGACTGTTTCCTGTTCTTGGGGTCGTTCTCTGGCACTAAAGGGGAGCTGGAAGCCCTTTTTTCCGCGGAATTACCGCTGCTGCAACTCGTGTTGCTGTTGCTCGTGTTGTATTGCTCGACTGCTTGCTTCTCCAGTTCGCGAAACTTCGTGTCTATACTTTCGTCTGAAGCTTTGTATTGTTCCAACGCCTCCTTTTCTAGTTCCTCGAATTTGTTGTCGACGTTCGGAGGCCTCATCCGCGTTGTTGGAAGGACTATTTTCGAATTAAGCTTCAGAAGACCAGGGGTGATCAATTTCTGTGATAACCTGACGCAACCGACTTGTGTTAAATTAATGGAGGAAGGGGCACTCATGCTGAGAACTGTGCTATACAGACGCTTGTTCCGCAACCCCGATTCTATTGCTGCCGCACTCGTAGAAGGGATCTGGCGGTCGACTACAATTTTCTCCTTCTGCACAGGTTTGGGACTCACAGATTTTTCCGTTGACTGTTGTGACGTTGACGTCTGCGGTTCAGAAGACGTGGTGGCGTTTTGGTCAGTAGTGCTACTGCCCTCTTTGTCCTCCGGAGCTTCCTGGATTCCTGGCTCAGCAGGTTCGATTTTGACTGGGACTGCCTTCTGAATGTCAGTGCTTGGGCGTGGAATGTGTGTGAGAAGGAAGCGATGGTCGAGTCTGGGTGAGGGGTGGTCTCGAGGCCACCAGACGCCGTAGCGGCGGTCGGGGTAGCGCGCGGGCCGCTGGGTGGTGGGCGCGTAGCGGCTCACGTTGGTGCCCCGGTAGGGCGGGCAGCGCGCGGCCGAGGCGCGTATCACGGCCTGCACGCTAGCCGACAGTCGACCGATCGCTCGCTGACATTCTGTCAGCTGCGGTGGTCGGGGCGCGTCAAACTGAAACTGAACAATATTCTCACTAAATTCTTAGCTACCTCCTGATAACCCTAACTTGGTGTGGTGGGTGCATGGTCAACGATACTTGGAGAGGGTACGGTAATTACGCCCACCGTCTTTCAAGACCAAGCGTAAGAAAAACAGCTGCAATTTGATAATGACCAGTTCAATCGGTCGCTCTGCTCAACGATCCATGAGACATGTCCTCACCTTACACGTCGGATCACAAAACAACTGTGCGGGCGCTTCAAGGCAGTATGCCGGCGGAGGGGGCGCCATCGCAGCCAGTCGGCGCGGCTGCCGACGCCGCGCGCGAATTTTCCGAGACGCAGGCGGCGGGCTCGGCGCACGCGACGTGCGGGGCAGCCCCGGCGGCGCGGATAGCGCCCCGGGTCGCGACGTGGCGCCCCACAGAGGGCGCACGCTGAGGACACGAGCAGCCAGCGCCGCCTCCTCGCCCGCGGTCGGCGTCCCAGCCAGGTCCCAGCGCTCGCTAGCTGCCGATCGGTGCCCGTTAATAGTGTAGTTTTTCAAGTATCAAATATTAAATGCATTTCTTAAAAATTAAGAAATAGTCATATATTGATGGTCAAATGTGAAAACAGAATTAAAATTCGTTGAAAAATAAAATAGCTACGGCAATCAAAAATCAGAACGGTAGAAAGAAACGGCAGTAAGTTTTATGACGTAACTAACTGTTCTCTAGATTCAGATCATATCCGCCATATTCCACTTTCGTCAGATCATTTATTTTTCCCAAAGGCGATGGGCGCTTTCATATAAATCGAGCCAAAAGGTGGCACTAAAGAGAGGAGGCTTATACCCAGCAGCAAAGTTCGTGAGTTACTTAGGCGTCTTTCGACATACTTACAGAAGTTTTTTTTCGGCTAGATGGATTTAGTAATTCATCTACAGTTTAGATCTGAAATAGATTATCCTACTTTCGATACAGAATTTACGTAATTAAATGTGAAAGATTTCATGACTTCATGAATTCGTTGATGTGTCATTTTTCTGATAATGATCATCAACTAGATCAACTCTTAGATCATATTCTTCCGCAGCATTTCTAATTTCCTCCTAAAGAGTGAGCAGTAGTAGTTCCAAAGAAGTGAGGAGTCGTACGCACAAATCATCGTCAGCAAGCATCCGGTACTGGCGACGACGACGCGGGAACTGACTGCGGTCCGAAGGCTCGTCTACCAGCTTACGAAACCAGTACTCCACCTGAGTGAATAAACGAAAATACAGGATAGTTTTGGGTAAACCTAGTTTGTCGATTCCTAACTGTTAAGGAAGACCAGACGATGTTTACGAGTGGTTTTTTTAAGGCAAAGGGAACTGAGCCCATACATCCGTGTCTGATGTAAACAACTCTTTCAAGTCTTCATTAAAATGCTGGTGTGACACATTTCAATGCTATCTGGGAGAATCTTCCACGCTTCTGTACCATTCGAACCAAAGAAGGCGTCCCTTCAAAATCCAGCCAAGTACGGATCGGGCTGCAGCGTCTTATTTGACTTTACTTCACTGTCCCACACATTATTCACATATTGTCGAAGTTCTTCGAGCAAGAAACACTATTCTTACTAGAAAAGTACAACTGTAAAACAATTTGCCAGACAAAATGAAACAAAGCTGACGTGGATGCCACTAAAGCTCAGGAGAAACTACTAGTGGATAGTTTTTGATTCTGCGTTTATCTTATCTGGCCAGTGATGGCCCTAAATTCAATAAATCAGTGGACATAGGTTAAAAGAGTTCACTACCTAATAATGTGAGGGACTTGATATAAGGGGAAGAGGATCTTTCTGTCTAGCATCTTTTAAATATCTTAATTTATGTACGTAATACTTAGCTCAAAGAGCCTATGATTTACGAATTTAAGTGCTATTCTATTCTACGCAGTGTTTTACCTCGGGCAGCATCCAACATTCTGTGAGGTCCGAATTTTCGCAGCCTTGTCCGTTGTAGCCACGTCCGTTTGATTTTTCGTTCGTACTCGTGTAACATTTTTCTCTGAAAAACAAACATTTGATTATAACGGAAGTAAACTTTCCCGCCATAATTGTTTGTCAATAAAATCACGGCGGCAAACATTACGCGCGAAAATTGACGCACAGTTGTGAATGGCAAGCAATGTTTACCGGTAAGCTAGGATTTACAAAAATAATTATGTTTTGTCGTGTTTTATTCAGTATTTTATTAAAATAATATGTTGATGACTACGATAGTCAACCTGGCGTCGTCGTAATAGAAATTTCCATAAAACTGCGCCAATCTTGATTCCGGTATAACGTCTTTTACACTTCTTCGGCCACTACTGCTTCCATTTTCTTGGATTTGGCTCGAACATGATCGTTTTTCTGAAATATCAATTTTAATTTATTACAAATTGCGTCTCAACTTATTTTACGCAGAAAAAAAGTAAAGAAGCGTGACTTTACCTGCCGATTCGCATTGATTATTTGTTTGTGAACTTTGCGATTCTATTGCTTGGTCCTGTAGAACTTGGGAAACACGGCAGTGTTGTGCCCAAAGGCGCTGTAAAGATGGAAATGGTTTAATATTAAGTCCTTGTTGTCTCAATAAGTAGGTGTTTTGGTCTTTCGATGTAAGATACACCTAATGAATTTGCTACGAAACAGTAAGGTTTGGGTTATGATGACGTAATAAGGGTCTGATTTGTGGCTTCGTAAAATAGGTACCTGATTTGCTATAATGAATTCATCAGGAGGTTCCGTAGCCCATGTGAGATCCGCACAAAGGGCGATATGTGCCCACGCAGACGAGTACCGATCCACTTCGAAGCTCATTCAATGTGACATCTCATGCATACAATTAATTATCTTTAGAATAAGAAACGAACTAATATAATAGTCACTAAATTTTAAGAGAAAAATTAACGGTAAAATTGTAAATAAAAATGACGACAATTTGAAAGACATTGGTGGTTAAATCTACAATAACAAAATTTTCCTCTTTTTTGAAAGATACATGATATATTTTTTTCTTTTATTTCAAATCGCTTTTCGAATTTCGTACTGATTGAATGAAACTGTCATGTCATCTCGATGGCTTGGCCGGATGTTAATTTGGAGGTTTTATTACCGTTTATGGCAAGAAATAGGTTTATAATGCCATGATTTCAAGGAAAAAACTTGGAAAAACCTTTTTCTACCCTTTGGGTATTATTTTTTATAATGTATGGCCGCAGAATATGGCTAATATTTTTGTCATATTTGATTTTGAAACAACGCGAACAACATTTGTAAAGCAAGGTAGATATTTTTGAAAGAGGGAGAATTTTATACCTCGACCGACGCTGGCAACTCGTTTTAATTTTTCAATACAGGCATCCCAACCAGCCGGCCGCCCGTCACCCACCCGCCCGTCAGTTCGTCAGTTGGCTTGACTTGCGCAGGTGTGATTGCGCTCTTGTTACGTACGCATGCGCGTGCTGTCTTTGAAGAGGTTGAATGGACATTGACAGATCAGAATAATTTTATTACTTATTTTAACAAATAAAAATTAAATCAAAACCTCAACAAACTTGTGCTTTTATTACCGAAAAGTATTATGAAGTTATTGATCGTGTTTACCGTTCGCTATGTAAAATAAGTGTGGGAAAAAAATAGAAAAAAAATCGATTACAAAACGACTTTTGGTTGATTTTCTCGTTGTTAAATCATCTTTTTGATAGTTTTGCAACAAGTGCTGGGTCCGCTAGGTTGTCTTGATGCGCCGCGAACTGGTTTTGGGGGACCGTTGGCTTTTTTGTGTTGTGTTTATATTATTTTAGGTGTATGTGTGTTGTTTCGCGAGTGATTGTGCGGTGAGCGTGGCCTGTTATTAGTGATGCTGCAGGCTGCAAGTGCCTACTGACTTGCCATCTCCTCGCATGGTGAGTACTTTCAAACCACTTGTGTGCTAGCTAGATTATGCAATTATAACAGGTTGAATATCCTTATAAAGTAGAAAATTAATTTTAAAAAGTACCTAGTCGTTTTTATAGGGTAATCTATCCTTTAAAATAAATAAAAAATATTTATTGTGGTAAGAACTACATTACACGAATGAATAAATAATTAGAACATTTTTGTAGGTATATTAAAGTTTTCTGCTATCCATTTCAAAAAACACCATAAATAGAGGGTGGAAATAACTACCACATACCTACTTAGCCTGTAAAACTTTATTTTTAAAATATTTCTATGCTACTATTATTATTAAATACAATTCATGCACTTTTATAATTATTTAAGTAATTATTTAACTATTGAATTCATCTTAAAACAATTCATTATATTTTTGGGTTGCTGGGCTAATTTAATGTAATCATTTCATATGCTCCGTCCTTATTTTTGTTTGTTTATTTGCACTAATTTCATGTTGCTTTCTTTGTCTAGGTTTGAAGAAGATAGTTACTGGAAGATGCACCTTAGCTTGCCACATTTCCACTGCCACTAACAACATTTTATTTTATTCTTTTGAAATGTTTGCTTCATTAATGCTTTGTACTTACCTACTATTTAATTTGATTTGTTAAATACTTTGCCTACTTAACTCAAATGATAAATAATATTCAATAGAATAAGTGTGTGTTTTGCATGTATGTATAATTAACGCTGCTCATTTGATTATATTTGCAATGCTTTTAATTTTAATGATATCGATATTTGAAATCATTGATGTTGCATTAGAAATCGTCCTTTGTTTTTCATTATTTTTTGTTTCAATAGGCAATATTTTACTGATATTGTGTGTTGTGTGTGCGTACATCTACGCATGCATTTTTTTAATGTATTTTTTCTTTGTATTAATAAAGAAAGGCTACTTTGGTTTGTTCGTGTATCATGCATCTGATGACCTTCTGATCATATTATAAATTGTACTACCTACATTACCAACTTTTACTCTGTAAATAATTATACTCATCTAACTCGAATTTACCTGTAGAGCCACGGTTGTATAATTAGATTAAATATGAAATTAAATTAATAATACATAATTTATTTCAGGCCACTAGGGCCCATGACCTAAGTATATGACCTAAGTATACATTTACTGTCTTATTCATCAGCAATTTCATTAAATCGTTCCTAAAAAAACTAAACAATATTTTCATGTGCGTGCATAATATTATTGTTGGTACACTACCTGTGAGGAACATAACATAAACATAATCTCTCACGTCCATAATCCCCGAAGGGGTAGACAGAGGAGCCACCTTCAATCACGGGCAGTTCTCACTTTTCGCCGTAAGATTTGGTGGACAAACGTGATGTGGGCCTGTCACCGTTTACTATTAGGTGTAAAATAGTATCCTCTGAGATCCTTATCTTATGATAGGGGGCCGGGAATAACCCCAGCGGTACTTCGACCCTTGAGGATCTTTTGTTCCTACTATTTTACACACTGGTCATCTCAGTGTGCAGGTTTCCTCACGATGTTTTCCTTCACCGTTAGAGTAGTCGGTAAATGTACGTAAGTCTTCGAAAAATACGAAAAACTCATTGGTACATGGCACTGCATGGTTTCGAACCCGGACCACCCGCTTGGGAGTCCGGTGCCCTAGCCACCGACACTCTTTCTAAGATCCTTATTTTATCTTATGACAGGGGGCCAGGGAGAACCCCAGCGGCACTTCGACCCTCAGGGATCTTTTGTGCTCACCTTAGTTTCCTTCCTGTTTCTTAAAGATGATTTGCATCAAGGACGCTGTACAGCTTACAGTAATTAGCCTATAGTCTACTGGTTTCGGGTAGGCTATCCCCAGAAGACTCATCCGTCCTCCAGCCAGCGAGTCACATTCGCACAGCAAATGTTACATTGACTCAACGGTGTCACCACAGGCTCTACAGGTGGGATTGTCTGCCAGTCTCATCTTTTGTAGGAGGCTCTTAGTGCCAAAATGGCCTTCTAAGATCCTTAGTCGCCCTATAATATCTAATTTTTTTCTGAAGAACTGTAGTCGGGAAGCTTTGTGGCCGATTTCGTGGGTAGACCGCTGCGACCTTGGCCCAAATCCTCGCTAAACTCAAGTGCTCCCCGAGGTAAAACCGCGTACGTTCCCCGAACATTAGTTGCCGCACTTGCAGCTAACTGAAATTACGGGAAATGTGCCTTGCCCTAGGAAGTTAGGTAATTTTTCATTGTGTAAGGAACACCTAACTATAATGTTAAAGATAACCCAGAAAGATTCCAACAAAGTAGCAGTAATATTTTATAAGTTCGTATCATAAAAATGTAAACCTATTTGGTTATCTTATCAGTTATCATATCAATGACTGTGGTATATCCACAGAATAAAGACCAATTTACCGCAGGACCAATGCAAAAAAAAATGTTTCTTAAATACGTAATTTAGATAGAATAGAATAGAATAGAATAGAATAGAAAAACCTTTATTAATAGACCATAATTAAAAAATATAAAAAATATGTACAAAATATGACAAAATATGATCTATTAAAAGGGCCAAGTTCAGCTGTGTCGCCAGATGCATAGATACCTATACATCTAGCGACGCTGATAGATATGTATCTTCACTTGACTTGGCCATAACAGGATTAGTTTTGGCAGAATATTCCTTCCCTTTGTCTTTTTGCCAATCCTTTGTCGCCTTTCACAATTTGTTTAGGGCCTCATGATCCATTTAAACAAAATCTTTTTTGTAAAGCTAAAACCGCCTTTTTCTTCACGAAAATTCAGGATTGCAATTCATACGGACCTCCGGCGATCCCGGCTGTAACATAACCTTGGCCTGTTTTCGGTGGCAACACCCTCGCTTCCCAGCTAGGGGTGCCTTTTTTGTACATCTGTCGTTTAGATAAAATGAATAAATTATACTTCAGAATGGGATATGCGGCACGTGTTACTCTTACGTTATTTGTATTTGTAAAGGTAAAAAAGAATTGCTTTTTGTGCAAATAAAATCGTGGGATGAAATTTTTCGGAAATGTAATTTATAACGTAATAGGTAGGTAAGGTACCGGTCTGTTTCATCAATTCAGTAATAAGTATATTATTACATATTGTCTTTATGTGAATTGATAGTAATACCACTAATCCTCAAGAGATAGGAAATATGCAATAGCGTATGAAATTACTGATGTCTGTGGTAATGGTTTATTTGCATGTTTATCACGTTTCTTTCAGCTAAGTATAGAATTTCGTTTCCAATTATTTCTTATGTAAGTAAGTACATATTATTTTACGTTTGATCAAAACTTTGGAGCGACTCCAGAAGTAAATGAAATCTAAGGTAAAAATATGAGAAAATATTTTAAGTTGTACGACAAAAACTCCTACTGTAAGTCTTTTTCGCTTCTTTCATCACATCAGTTATTTAGTTATAAGTTCCCGTATTTATAAATATTTACTATAACAGTATCATAATGTACGCGTTGGGACATTTATATCACAAAATAAGTAGTCCACACTGTCCGGTCTGTTTCGACACATTTTTGAAAATGAAACTTACGCTGCTCGTAAAAATAATTGCCCAATGTGCTGTAGTTTAAGCCAGTTTATAGTTCATTTGCAGGGATGTGCGTCTGTTTACAGTGACCCAATTATTAGAACTATTTTTTCGCTATTCTAAAACTCTAATAGAGGAAATACCGACATGAAATCATACAAGAATTGTGAATTTACGAAAGATTTTGCTTACTATCCCCGTCGTGGGTGATTATTTTAACATTTATTTGGATTGAGATTTCTGATCGACAGGTTGATAATGTTTACACGATTTTCTGAGTAATGGCAGTAAATTTTAATAGACAAAACAATACAGATGTAGGTATAGAGGATTATTATCAAAAGCCCACTGTATTTTGCCCAAAAAATATTATAATTATTAATCTTTGTTTTATTTCGAGATCTTGTGGGCATTTCGAGATTATCGAATTGGTTATTCTCAAAATGTACACTGTGACGGTGAATGCGTGTGGGCAAAACGACAAATATTTTTTCGAAATTCTCATTTTGCCCACTAGTGGGCAAAATACAGTGGGCATTTTGATAATAACCCGGTATTAATGTGTTTTGCTGGCTGTAGGTAGGTAAGGTAGGTACCAAATAACCACGTTTTATCTATTTAGAGCACGAATGAGATAAAATGATTACGTACTTTATTCATTGTTCTTATAATGCAAAAATATGTTTAAAGCAAAATAAAATCCTTCAAGTAGAGTCTGAGTTGTACATCTAGAGGGGGTCAGGTAATTCAGGGCACAGTCTATACTTCCCACCTAGGTACCTATGTTTATTTGCCAATAGTTTAACTTTTACACACATTAACTATAACAAACAACTCTATAGACTTCATTTTGTCTTCATAGACTTTAAGAATCGATTTCCATTTATAGCACCGAGTTTTCGGCTTAAAACTGCTGAATGGGCAAAGTTGTTTTAAAATTTACAGTTTAAAGCTGTTTATTCTCGTCCCTCGTAAATCCCAGATGGAGTCAGTGGACTTATCTATCCCATTTCACTGATGCAATGTTTATTTTGCTTTAGAACGACTTCTTAGTTCATGAAACCGCTGTACGGACAGATTTATGTAAATATTTATTGTGCTCGTAAATAAATAGGAGGGAGGGCTCCTTATGTTCTTATTGCTTCCAGATGTTGTCGTTTGCCCGCATTAGATATTTCCATATAGTGTATTATAAGGATAGTTGTGGTTTCTAAGATATCAACTTCCTGTGTTTTCTGCAGCAGTGTCTGTCTGGCTGAGGATTTTAAATAAGTACTCTACTACATAATTATCTATCTTTCTTTGTCCTTTTCTATTCTTTATTTTTTTCTTGTCGTGTGGTTAGTGGCCATCCTATTGCCAGAATTATTCAGGCCGCCTGTAAGCCTTTATTACATTTGTGCGCTTTCGTCTTTGCTTTCGCATTCCACATGCGGCATGCGGCAGCGCACAGCTCGCATGTTGCATCGCATGCGTCTTCAATTCTTCATACGAACAAAATGTTTCGAACATAAATCATGCATGCGAGTGAGCTGGGAGTTTTGTGTGCGGATACGATGTCGAAAACGTAGACGAAAGCACACAAATTAAATTTTATATCCGTGTTACCTTATCTCCCTTCTGAGAGTGCTAAACATTGTGTTAGCCTTCGTTAAACTTTCAACTCCCTGTTACTCCCTCGAGAGCCTCAGACATTTTGTAGTTCAGGTTAGAGGCAAAGCCACCACCGCCACTAAAATAATATTGAAAGAAAAGTGAACAGGATTATAAATTAACCACTACAAATGTTAAAGAATTTTCTAAAGCAAGGCTTAATTGAAGTTTAAACAACCCTATAAATAGTAAACGATATAGTAGTAGATCCAAAACTTGCTATAAGCTTTTTATGAAACTCACTTCTTGGCTAAAATAAGTCGAAACAGCGCATAATTTTAAGCAGCGCTTCTGTCACGGATCGCCCTATCCCAAGCTGATCTCGACAAGATTTCGAGAAACTACTGCCTAGAAGTTAAAAAGCAATACTACACTGGAAATATCTGTTGACCTGTGGTAGTGATTATGGCCCGTGTCGAGTAATTTCGACATACAAAAATCGAAACGACATTTTAATCCATCTCATTCACTCGCAACAAGATTCTAGAACAAGTTAAAGAAATCGTTGAAAGAAGTATGTTTTTGATTTGGATGTAGAAAGACGAATAGCTACCGGAAACAGAGTCAATGGTGCCCTGGCCGCGTTGACGCAAAACCAAAATGTGTCGAAAAACGCACGACTGGCGGTGCACAACGCGGTGTTTGTGCCGACTCTACTGTACTGCAGGGAATCCTGGGTATGCCCGAAGACTTATAAAAACTTATGAAGAGTTATGAAAGGGTGAAGTAAGATGCGGTGGAAATGCGGTCTCTGCGTAAATTGTGCGGCGTAACCTGGCTGACCGAATACGCAACGAAGAGATACGTAGAATCTGGGCTGGTCTGAATGTATGTGTCATCGATGAGATAAAAAAAGGCATGCTCCGTTGGTTCGGGCATGTAGAAAGAATGAGTGATGAACTAATGACGAAACTTGTTCACGAAACGAAAGTGAATGGGAGGAGAAGCTCCGGGGTCGTCCTAGCTAGACTGACCTTTAAAGATCAGATTGACAGAGAGTTCTTCCCAACTCCCCATGCGTGAAACGACGAATGACTGTAGAGGAAGCAAGAGAAGCGTACCAAGACAGGGATTCGTGACGCTCATTATCTCTGCCTACCCCCAAGGATCATAGCGGTATGTATATATGTATCTTCACTCATGCTGCACTCATATAAGTACGTCCGCCAACAACGTAGCCGCCAGGTCCACAGATATTTCCGACGGGAAGTATAATTAAGTAACAATACACAACAATAAAAATTCAGTACCTATAAAAACAATACTTCCAAACATGTATCTCGTAAGGAGTTGTGTTTTGTTTTGTGGAATAATAGAGTACTAGTGGGTTAATAGAGTAGGTATAGGAACCGTTGTCTCATGGGAGCCGTGAGACAGTGCTTTATGTGACTATAATAGGTACCCAGGTACCTCGCACTGACAACCAGTTACTAGAACAACAGTGGTATTGTTTTTACTGGCTTCAATGCTATTGTTATAGTGATCTAATCGACTTACGGGGAAATGAAATCATTTTTACAGAGTTACAGTTAAATGTAAGACGATGATTTCTATCTTTGTGACTAGGGTTTTTCTCGTAACTACTTACATATTGTTTGATTTGAAAATATAAGTACAGTTTCAATTCCAACAATCATTAGCTTAGGTTTTGAATACCTGTGTAATTAAATCATAATAAAGCGTTGTTTTAGAACATGATTACGCCAAGTAATATGGGTAGTTGTTTAATACAAACTATAGTTAAACATCTTAGGAGATTTTAGAATAGACTCATGTCAAGATGGATACGTATTAAAATTAAAGATTAGCTCAGGTACATTCCTGAAGAAAGGAAAAATAAAGATGTGGTTTTGTTTATCAGCACGTCATACAATTTACCAAATGCAGCCCATCCTAACTGGATTCATCAATCTAATGCTAGGGAGCCGGGAATAACTCAGCGGCACTTCGACCCTTGAGGATCTTTTGTGCCTACCCCATTTTACACACTGGTAATCTCAGTATGCACTTGTGCAGGTTTCCTAACGATGTTTTCCTTCACCGGTCGGTAAATGTACGTAAGTCTTCGAAAAATACGAAAAACTCATTGATACATGGCATTGCAGGGTTTCGAACCCGGACTCCCCGCTTGGGAGTCCGGTGTCCTAGCCACTGAGCCACCGATGCTCTTATGTAATGCCTTAGTTGAATCTGTCTAACATAATTACCTGCCCTAGATAGATATAGTCCCAACTACCCACGTGCTCACAACCTGTCAATGTAGCCCCGACAGTCGCATCCCGCCCTGACTGACTGCCATTTGTATTGTTCTGTTACGACAATGGAGAGGAAAGTCTGCTGGTATGCGAGATGCTGAGAGCTGTCTATGTTCACAGTGCAATAGAAAATATCTTGGGAAAGGGGTGGGGTTTTGCAAGTGGTCACAATGTATCTAGACTATCAACATTATTTCGCCCGCAACTTCCTCTCGGATTCGCAATCCTCAACGATAACGATATCCAGAAGGATATACAATCGCAAAGGATGACAAATCCGACCGAATACTAAAGGATGTGATACTTAAGGATTGATGGAGTGTGAAATGTAAAGGAGTCGTCCTCCTATCGATTGGATTTATTCAATTTAGATATCTTTACTTCACCCTTTTACGAATACCTACAGTCGATCGATTGCATAATTACATGCACGGGTCATTTATGTCCGTCAACGGTAATTCGGTAGCAATAAAACGAGAAAAGTGCATAACACACCACAAATTATTGCGCAACGGTGCACTCCGTTCAGTTATCGCGTTGCATTCATTTATATGCACTTTAGCACCTATATACATTTGTAGTTAAGCTGATATGCATCGCTGGCAACTGGGTTGCACATATCGTATGCAGTTTTTGTTCACGCGATCGTGTCCTATCGGGTTATACACGTTTCCCATTCATGCTAGCTTTTAATTGCATACCAGTTTTTTGCATTTGCACTGAATGAATGTAGATGCATTTTGATGATTACTTTTTCGTTTCGATTTTCCATATTGAGTAGGCATATCTATAGGCGTAGGTATATTTCCATTTTTTCTTGGGTAAGTACTATTCTTTTCTTCTATTTCTATTCTTAGACTGACATCAGAAAACAATTTCCGGTTAGATTTTCGACTAGACTATTCTTCCTCTGAGAATTTCTGCGACATCTTTTTCAATTACATTATATTGCTAGGCCATGATATAGACTCTATATATCTGTCTCTATATCAATGGATATCTGATACTTATTTTCACCAGGCACATTCCTCTTTCACATTTTATAAGTACAAGAGAGTGAACTGCATGTTTTTTTCATTGTAATTTCTAACATTTGCTAAAGAAATTGTCACGTGCGATGATCGGGAAATTATAAATTTCTTATGGTATCTAATGATACGAGTAGCATAGCTCAGGGTAATTTGTACATTGCAGTTCTGCTCTACTAGTGGTGGATTCACTAGAAAGTCCACCATTAATATAATGAAACACGCGAATAATCCACCGTTATTTTATATATGTCATTCATTATAATACATGCTAAACCATCGATATAAGTATAAAAAACTTATAAGATAAGGTCCACTCGTCGTGAAAAGAATGATTAAAAAAATTAAAAGATTAAAACTAAGGTAATTAAATGTCGTAAATCTAAATTATGTGAGTTGGTAAAAGTAAAAATGTTAAAGAAATTGAAAACGTTTATTTAGCGCTGTAAACACCAGAATATAGAATACAATACAGAAGTATACAAAGATTAATACATGCAGCACAAAAGATCCGGTGAGGTACAGTGCCAAAAAGGGTACACCAGCTCGGCATAATGCTGAGGCAAGCCACATCGCTGATTTTCAGCTGGCCCCTCAGTGACTGCACGCACGAAGAAAGCAACAGTGTGTGCTTGTTGTGTTGTATGAATATGTTTGTTTATAGTAAGTATTTATTCGAGGGAAAGCTATATCAGAGCCATTCAGAGCCCCTAATATTAAACAGGATGTATTATGATGACTTATATATAATCGTGATAATTAGAAATGATTGTAAAACAGGAATAGCCAATTCCAGAGCGAGGGAAGAAGTGATCCCAGAAGTTTACAGAAAATGTGGGTTATCCAACAACTGTATCACTTAATAAAGTTATACAAAACTTATCGTAAGTCTCCCCAAGATCAGCTTTTCCCATAGTTACCTACGTAGTACCTTCGTACCTAAGTAGACTCATTTCCACGGTCAAGTTATTTTATTCATCCGGTTTTCGTAACAATGACTCAACTAATAACAAATCATGTTAAATCTAACTAAACCTTGAAGCAAGCTTGTCAATTTGTCTTCATTTTGTAGAGCAAATTTTACGGTTTATACCTTAGTTAGATCATAGAAAATAGGAGATGAGTATATTGAACGATAAATTATGTTTTGAAATGAGCATTATTGATTCTTTCTTCTTTTAGTGTTTTAGAAGTTTTGATTTTGAACATTTTACACTAGAGAGATCTAGGTACCTGAAATTAAATTCATTACCAAGATGTGTATGTGACATATTTCATCTGTGCTTCGGAGAGCACGTTCAGTTCCGGTCGGTTCCGGTTGTTGTCGTTCGACAGCAATCGTTAAGCTATATCAGGAGCCTACGGGCTGCCTGAACAACTCTGACAATAGGTTGGCCACTAATCTTACGATAAGCAAACAAGCAATGATTTATCCATGTCTTTATTGATATTTCATCGAATAATGTAGTAAACTAAAAGGACAAAGCGACACGAAAAAAAATATTCCACATGAATTAAACTATGGTTGATTGTCCACTGTGATAGATCACGGATAAATATTAATTAATATGTTTGTTTACATTCTGAACAAACACTTAACACCTAAGTTAGAATAGAATAGAAATAATTTATTTCCAGTAGCACATAACACGTTTTAATCGTACCAAAGATTTTGAAATTCGGGAAAGTTACTAGTCCGATTTCTGTGAATCGTACAGTCGACCACAGCTATAGTTATAGATTATATATGGATTAAATCTCAACATTATGCCTGCGCAATATGGTGGTATATGTTATATACCTGTGGTCGACTGTACCTATCTAATTTCTAATTACTTCTTAGACCGCGTTAAAACAATGAGCTATTTGACGGCGATATGCAAAAATAACGTATTTTGAAATTACTCTATTGTCTCCATGAAAGCTCATGGCTCAAGCCATGTTCCATGATATACGACATGTTGACCACACGACTCACTGCGGGTCCAACAGACCGTGGACCATTTAGGGTGACCATAATGTCTTTACATAAAGGACAATTAAAAATTGAGGATTATTTCAATTTTTTTATTGTAATTATAAGGCGCAAAACAGATACGAGAGGTGCGGATCGTTTGCCCGTACACCGAAGACAATGTATGGGGGAAAAACGCCAGTGATTTTTTCCCCAAAAATATTATGTTTAGTATCTTCATACATATAACATATCCCTGAGGCAAAAACTTTCTATGTCTTTTCTATATTTTCGAGAGAAAAAACATAAGTGATTGTGATATTATGCATATATATTCTATGGTATTGTCTTTGTACAAATAGACAAGCATTATGTAAGATGAAATAGTGACGTAGAGGTATGTTTGTAAGTATGTACCTACTCATTAATATTCAGTAGGTAGGTAACTTAAAAAATATTGACGGGCAGGAAATCTAAAAAGTCGATCGGGTGCTTAGGTAGTAGGTACCCAGCAAAAAGAATGCATAAACAAGTTGACCAATAACGATTATCCTAGCTCCCTTTAAGGACCCACATCAGTAAAAAAGCAATTTCCTACCCCATAATATGGCTAACCTATGAGCAATAACGATCCTAGACGGTTGCGCCAGCGCTTCACGCTGGTTGACCACAAGACAGACGGACGGATCCGTGTGATACATGTAATATGTATAATAGTAGGTGCTTTATGAACAATACCATATTACAAGAAAGTTGCGTCGTTAGAAGGCTTTGTTTCTGGAGCCAACACAGTTGGTTGGTTTGGTTTTTTGTGATAGATAAAGGTACATAAGAGCGTACAGGTCTTAGCTAGGCACGAACATGGTCAGAAAATATACCTATGCAAGTTTAAATACAATTGAATTAGGATCTAAGAAGGTTTTAATCTGATTTTATAAAAAAAATCTTTCATTGGACAGAAATATTATTATTATTTTAGCCTATATTATGCCACTGCTGGGCAAAGGCCTCCCTCCAACATCTCCATATATCTCTATCTTGTGATTCCTCTGGTGGCCATTGAGAAAGCCATCCCAGATCGAATCGCCATCTTCTTTTTTTATTTTATTTTATTGACTACTAAACCCGCATTTGACCTCGATCTCGCCTGATGGTAAGCGACGATGAGGTCGACGCTCACTCGGCCTTGAAGATCCCAAGGTTGTAGGTTTCGGGAAATACAGACGCCGGCAGGCTGTTTCATTCCTTAGCCGTTCGCACAATGAACGAAGAAGCAAATCGAACGAACAACGAACAGATGGGATATCAACAACATAAGGACGGAACTCCTCCCCGCGCCTGGTAGTCCGAAGGCGGAATGGAGATGCTGGAATTAGGTCGTACAATTCCGATGCATACTCTCCGAAATGTATCCTATGAAATACCGATTTGCCCACAAATCGTTCGCATGCGACAGACATATCCTGCCCAGTCTCACTTTAACTTGGCACGTCTGTAATTTAAGTGATGGAACGCAATGTGGTGTTAAATTGATAAAATTATTAGGACAGATGTGTTTAAATAAAATGTCGCGTTCTTCTGCGATTCAATTCGCAAAGGGTAATCCTTAATTTTGATCCCGGCTACTGTCGTTGACAGCAGTCGTTAGGCCATTTCAGAGGCCCACGGACGGCCTGAACTCTGACAATTGGTTCAAGACAAGACAAGGAGAAAGTCAACAATTGCATGGCATACCCCAGCCATAATCATTGCTAGAAGAGGTTTAACATTCCTGCCATAATTCAACATCAGCTGGTAAACTGCGTAGAAACAGTTTAATTTATCGTACGGTCTGCGAGATATTCACAACAACACACTTTGCTGTTCTAGCTACAGTAGGTAATCAAAGATGCGAGCCGTGTTAGGTAGGCACCGGTCGAGATTAGTTCACCGACGCCGTCGATGAATCACTGTCTACCATCAGACTAAACAAGTGCTTGCTAAACTGTGCGTCGCGACGACCCCGTGCAGAGGCGGAGGCTCGACAACTCCAAATTTTTTTCTGAGTCCGCCCCTGGCCCATAAAGCAGCACAATTCAATAGTTTCCAAGAAACAAATATTAAATTAATGCATTTAAAAATTAAGAAATAGACATAAATTGATGGTCACATGTGAAAACAGAATTGAAATCAATATGGCTCCATATTATACGGAGTCGGTTCGGCTCAAGCTTCGCGCACTCCCTGAACCGAGTCGGAGCCGAACCGACTCTGTATAGTCAGAGCTTTAGGCTACGACTACATGGTCCGTTTCTAGCGACGGTTCGGTTTGCTCCATCCAATCACGAAGCGCTGTTTCAAGGGCGGAACGCATCTGACTGCTTGCAATGAACCGAACCACTTGAAATCAGCGCATTGTAGTTGGATGTAGCGAACCGTACTGGCCTCGTATAGTTCGCGCTATGGCATATAATGGCACATCGCAAAATACTCGCCGAGGAGCCCGTAGCAAAGTTTGGGAACTTGATTTAAACAACAACGAGCCGATTGAAGATCTATCGGGACTGCGCTCGTCTGCTGTCAACAGATGTAATTTTAGAGCTGTTGTTGCCGACTGATTTAGTGATTGATTGTTTTGAGGATGGGTAAATTAACGATCAGGAAACCGTTGTTTTTACTACTCAGAACTGTGCAGAAAGTTGTTGTACAATGCAAAGATCTTTTGACAAACTCATTGGCCCACATTGTGAATTTAGAAGGTGGTTGATTTCGTGCAGAATCAGCCTGGGGTAATTGTTACTCGTACCACCCACCCTTTTACCTATGCACGGTTTGAAGGGTAAGAGAGCCAGCGTAATTACCGGCACAAGAGGCATTCCATCCAAGTTCTCTAAGTTAGGAGCGTGTTGAAAACTCTCTAATAACATTACAGTGAAAGATATCTATGGGCGACGACGGTGACCATTTACCATCAGATGCCTCGTTTATTCGTTCGTCTGCTCTCCTTGTACAATACAAAAAAATCACTCCAAACTTAAAATTCAAATAGGTTGGGTACACTGAAAAAAATACTTCGAGCGACAGAGTAAATATAATGTAACACTTGTTTTTTTATGAACCTAGGTACTTATATCTGTACATCAAATATTGTTACCTACATTCACGTACTTACTTAGATAAAGAGATGTACATCGCACTCCTCCGGACCTTTGCAAAACTTTTATACTTATAAATTGTTTGGAAACTTAGCAAAGAAGCAGCTTCTGCTGAGTTTCCGTCCGAATAATTTACAAGCAAATACCTACAAAACTCTTATGAAGTCTATTGATCGTATATCTAGAGTTCATTACACTCGCCTATTTTTGTTAGATAACCAATTTCTACCGACAAAAGCTTACAAGTCGTGATTTAGTTTGTTCTGTAACGTTTATTATTCTTTTATGCATCGTTTGTGAATAGATTCGAAAGCTTGGTATTGGTAGGTAAGAGTTATTGATGACAATATGAGTGAAGGAATCGATTGATTTGAAACCAAGTTTCTTTAGTTCGTTTTCGGTATTGAAAATATACACAGAAATATTTTCAATACCGAAAACGAACTACAGAAACTTCAAATCAATCAATTCCTTCACTCATATTGTCATCAATAACTCTTACCTACCTCGTCAACCATAAAGTGTTCATGTAACAAATTATTTTTATTTTTTATTTTCAGAAGTAAGTAGGTTTTTCAGGTACCTAATTATCGCGTCACCCTCAAAGCTATTGAGCATTGATTGATTACATCGAAAAATTAAATAACAAAGACAAAAAGCGTTATCCAAGCGAGCGAGCGAGTCCACCTAGGTCAGATTTAGGTTTGGTCGAATCATTACCAACGTTCATTTGAAATTAGCTAAGGTTTACATAAATAAATGTGGCCTTGGTTAATGTCACTTACTAATAATTTTATCAGATGTAATGTAAATATTTTCAGAGGGGCGTTAATGTCGATTTTTTGTATGGAAAAACAATGAGTTAGGTTAGACGGTTATTTCTGGGTGTAAAGTGATACTTATAACAAGTCCTTAAAATATTTGTACCTAATAAATTTGACTCTATTGACGTAGTGTGGGACGCCCCCCTGCTAGATGAAGCGAAGATCTGCGCAAGGTGGCTGGCGGCGAGTGGATGAGAAGAGACGAAGATCGGGCTCAATGACGCGCCCTAGGAGAGGCCTATGTCCAGCAGTGGACTAGAGTAGGCTGCTGATTATATGATGATGAAAATTGACCCTATCAAGCGTGTCCATGCGCAGGTGGGCGATGGGGCAAATGAACAAGATCTTTCTGTGCTGCCAGTGAGTGGAGGAGTTGAATTGCCCCCCGCCTAGCTTTCAACTCGTTTAAGAATATTCGAACCACTGCAGTTAGTCGATGCTACAGCAAATGTCGTCAGTGGACCTTGGAACGGAACAATATTGTTCAATAATTCATCCGTCCTCGCCGCCAATTGATGCTGGACAGAACAATTGCTGTGACTGTGACCCCTGACAAACGTCTCCATTGGCAGTGCGCCGAATGGTTTCGTCCCACTTACAGATGTCTTTCACTGTTGTCAGCATTGTATCAGTAAATATTTAATAAAATTGATATATATTTTTAACAAATCTTTATTGTTACAGTAATTACCTTGCAATTATAAGTGGTCTGACGTTAACAATCCAATGTTTGTCTAAAAATATCTGTATGTACCTACAAATATTCTGAAAATTAGACATAGCAATGAATGTTTTGTCTTAACTTCAAACTCAAGCTCAACCTTAGATTATAAAAATCTAAGAGCTCAACCATATCGTTAATTATTCGTTACCTTCGTTGCCGATAGATGTAGAAAAACAATTATGTACCTATCTATCTTATCTTATGATAGGGAATAATCCCAGCGGCACTTCGACCCTTGAGGATCTTTTGTGCCTACCCCATTTTGCACACCGGTCATCTCAGTGTGCAGGTTTCCTCACGATTTTTTTCCTTCACCGTTTGAGCAGTCGGTAAATGTACGTAAGTCTTCGAAAAATACGAAAAACTCATTCGTACATGGCACTGCACGGTTTCGAACCCGGATCCCCACATGGGAGTCAAGTGTCCTAGCCACTGTCTCCTACCTATAGCGCCTACTTATATTCTCTCCTATAGATAAAAAAGCCCTCCTATGGCGACTATGTTCTCTTGTATAGATAAAGTTCGCGTGGGATAGAGATTTTTAAAAATACTATTGATAGTTTTTCTCCAAAAAAAAGACGAAACGAGTAATATTATCGATTATATCGAACTCAAAATTACTATCGATAGTATTGTGACGAGAAGACACTATCGATAGTTCTTTCGCTAGTACATGTGATTTGCAAAATTCCGATACTTATCGAAAGTTATCGAAAAATTGTCTATTTTCTTGCAACACTACCGCAGAATACTGATGGTGCATTCAACAGATCTTATACGTAATCAAGATGGAAAAACCTATCAGCTAGATATCTTTCTCTGCAACCATAGCAGCAATATATAACTCCAATTACTCGATCTCAAATCTCAAGGCAATCTGAAATCGCTCGAGGGCGTAACGATAATTTGGCCACAAAAACTGTAGTTACACAGCTGATCGTGGGCGCTGGTCAAAGAGAGGAATCTTGTTACAAAGCAGTCAAGATTTTTGTTGTTTTGTAGTGGCGCTACCTAAAGTTGTGCTGTAGGTCTCTTTAAAGTAGGATTAACAATTCAACAATTACAATTTGATGGAACATAGAAGGAACATATTGACGTTTCGCGCCTTATAGTGCGTCATATGTTCCAATCCAAACGTCACTTTGTCCTTCGAATTACTTACTTCGCTGGCGCAGCGACCCGAAGTGGATCTTGGTCTCCGATACCAAAGAGCGCCATCGCTCTCTCACTCCTGCACAGTCTCGAGCCAGTCAGGCGCCTGGAGCTCACGCAGATCTTTCTCCACTTAAAATTTGAGTTTGGAGCGGAGGATTAGTAATTACTAATCCTTATAATTTATTCCAGATTGGTTCGCTAAATTCTTTGCCAAAAGTGACAACATTCCTAATTTGTGCCACTTTTAATAGTATTACTGATTGGTACTAAAAATCTGACATACAAAATATAGAACTGCAGGTGTTCGTAAGTCTACAAAAGACAGTAAATTCCGATTTAAAAAAATTCGAAAATACTAGGTGAGCATTTTATAAAAATTTAAAAGCTCATGAAAATAAATGTCTAATTTCCTTCATCGCTTACTTTACGGTAAGTAAATAAAATTCCTACTATGCACACCATGAACTTGGTATTGCATCATTCCCTCAATTTCTTAAAGTGCTTGGTGCACAATCAATACTAACATGCACAGAGCCAGTCCAGAGTCACTAACCTATTAAAGAGCTGGCTACTTAATTGCCTGTCCACTAAAAACTGAATTTTGGTCATTAGTTCCGCATTTCGCCGCAAGCCAAAAAAGTTGGTTGAACTGCACGTGGATAGCTTACTTTTTTTTACTATAGCAAAAAATCGCTAAAATGGGTGCCGGTCGTTTTACAAATTAGTTAGCTTTAAACGGGCATTGCCTTCAAAACGCTAAATTGGTTTTAGATCTTTTTGTTATGCCTCTGTATTGATTCGAAGACTCGAGGAAATCGTTTATTGGCTCCTTTATTTCCATTATTACTTAAAAATTGATTGTTTTGAAATTGATTGTTAAAAATTGATCATACTATGGTCACAAAAGAAATAAAGCTTCGAATTCGGAATTAATCTGAACTTTTCTACTTCTTACTGTTACTTGTTCAAGCAATACCCAAAAAAATAAATTTTGTTAGCAATATTAACTTCAGAGGTTGCCTGGAAGAGATCGCTTTAAGCGATAAGGCCGCCATTGTACATATCGTGTTATTGTTCCTGTAGTTTTTACTTTTCCTGATTTTGTGTACAATAAAGTGTTTCTATCTATCTATCTATCAATACCCCTGGTATTGCACGTGTCTCTAGGCGACGGTGACTACTTACCATCAGGTGGCCCGTCTGCCTGTTTGTCGTAGCCAATTTATAAAAATAAAAACTTACACTTACTGTTGTAGGTATGTATATGATACTACCTACATATGTGGTATGACTCAGTGCAGAGTCAGTCTGTTTCCCTTTTTCATAATTCAGTCGCAAAGCAGTGATGCTTGCATTGCTGTGTTCTCCACCTAAGTTCTTAAAGTTAGCATATAATAATTATTATTATCAGACAAAACATCCATAGATAATAAACATACATTCAATACATAGGGAACAAAAAGAAGAAATAATTATTAAATAAATAAACCTTAAAAAAGAAATAAAAATTACAGTACGAGTATTTTTTACTTATCTATCTATTGGGCCCACCAAAAAAAACATATGCATTATAACATGGTGTAGTGTCTAGCCGAGGTAATCGTCGAATTTTTTTTCGGGTACGACGAGGTAAGTCAGGGTAGCCAGAAATCGCCAGAAAGCTCCACATCTTGAGTAAAATGATGCTTTGGGGGGCGGGATCTTATGGACCCTCAACATACCATCCTCTTATTGAAAAGGTCGTGAAGTGAGTAATAAAGAAGTCTACTTCCCATGAAACATTATGAACTTTATAACAACCGATAAACATTACTCGTGCGCAGACAACCAGTAATCTCTCGACACATCACATTTGCCATAAACTGGAACTTGATGGGTGTACAACAACAACGTGAACGAATCAATATTTAACCGAGGCAGAACGGGCAGTTGATCATAAAACGGTTAAAACCAATTTAACGGGCATTAACCGATTCTATGTTAAGGCTTTGTGTATGGTGTTAGGTTAGTTACCGCTTGGGTCGGTTTGGTTCCAATATACGAGTAATTTAGCTCAGCTGATCTAACTGCTACAACACACACCATACACACATACACACTATAATATACATACAGACATATATAATAAATAATAACCATAAACAGTAGAAAATGTTAAATACTTATATACCCATACCATAATTTATGTTTTGGCTTATCGATTACGGGCATTAATTATTTTTATTTATTGTATCCCAATGGAAGGCGTTAGCAACTGTCATACATTTTTTTTTACAAAACTAGTACGGGGATATCGTTCCTGATATCTACAGGTTTAACTCTCAGAAAAAAAACTAGTACGGGTGCTATCGTTCCTGATATCTACAGGTTTAACTCTCAGAAAAAAAAAATCTACTCTAAATTATGATAAAACAAGCTATGTATGTATTTTGAGCAAATAAACGCTTATTTATTATTTTAACTGGAATTAAAAAGTAAAATACACTTTATTGCACAAATATAAAACAACAAACATGAGATAGAAAAGGAAATAGTGAAGTACAATTTAGGCGGCCTTATCGATAACAGCGATCTCTTCCAGGCAACCTTCGGGCAGAGGAAATGATTTCGAGAAAGTGGAAGTAGGTGTGCAAGGTTAAATAAGAGAATTACATTAGTAGCAAATAAACTCACAGATCATCAAAAATAGTTATGTACATAATAATGTTCTGAGGTTCGATTATGGAACAATGAAACTATTGGGATCAAAGGAAAACAGTAAGATTAAACTGTCAATATGCATGTCTGAGATATGTCAGGCGAGCGTGCTGTAATGTCACTTGAGGCAGAAGAAGTGATAGTGATAGAGTCGTCTCTCTCAAAGTTTCAGTGTTCAACTTTAAAACGTCACAGCTGAAAAAATGGTGTAGCCGGATATGTTGCCAGTAGCCCACTGAAACAAAAAAAATTGTCAAAATCTTTGGGCATTTTCCAGGATTTTGAAATTAACCCCTATGTAGATTGCTCGCAAGAGAAGTTTTATATTGAAACCGCGTCTGTCAGTTCGCGCATGCCATGTGAGTATTTTCCCATACATTAGTCGGGCACTGAAATGACAAATGTATGAAAATATATGGGTCAAACCCGAGGGTTACTGTCAGTGCTCACGTCATTGTTCTAGAGGATAGGGCGCTACTAGTTCGATTTCTGTGGCGTTTTCACATTAGACAATAACGATAACGTCGGTTGTCGGTTGACGTTTTTACGCTATGTTGTAGATACCATACATATCGATGTCGTGTCGGCTTTGTCGTGTACATTGGGGAGAAAGGGGAATTTTAGTAAAAACAAGTCCATCCCCATACTTTTCATACTGAAATATCTCACACTAGCATCTACCAGTATTTGGCTACGTAACCCTGAAAATCCACATGACCACTCTTGTATCGTTAATGCAATTTTAATTAATTAACCAAAGATTTGTTGATTGGAGGTTTGAACCTTGACCTTTCCGCTCCAGAGCACGATATGATTGCCTTTACGCATACAGCCGTCAAAGGATCGGGCTTCAAGTTTCGACAGAGCTGGGCGGGGGCGTTCACGCTAGGGTTGTGACGAGTGAACTATTAAATCTAGTAAAAGCTTAATAAAGAAAAACCCTCGAGATATCGCGAAATTGAATCAAACTATTTTTTTTCATTGCGATCTCTATAACAGATTATACAAGTACCAGTGGCACCCTAGTGACAGTGTTTATATCTGTGTTAGTTACTAACAGGGAGATCAAAAAATGAACGTCAATTAATGACATAATTAGAACGTAGCCCGAGATTGATCGACACTTGAAAACGGTCCTACGTCAATTTATGAGTTGTTCCCCATTCCACATTTTTAGAAATTAAATTGACACAATATTATAATTGTAATTTTAATTAATTACAGTAATACATAATATCATGTACTTATTATTAATGGTCATTATAGGAGCTCGTAGCCTAGTTGCGAGCACGATCCGAAAGTGATCATGCAGGTTAAGCGACGTTGGCGCGGTCGGTACCTGGATGGGTGACCGCTAGTGGCATATTTCATCTGAGCTCCTCCATGCCTCGGAAAGCACGTTAAGTAGTCGGTCCCGATTGTTGTCGTTCGACAACAGTTGTTAAGCCATGTCAGAGGCCCACGGGCGGCCTGAACAACTCTGACAAATAGGTTGGCCACTAACCATACGATAAACAAGCAATGGTCATTATGACTTTGTTAAATAAAGAATAATTAATTAATCTGTGGTTCATCCGGGAGTTTTTATTTATTTTTTATCTGTGTGTATACCTTAGTACAGGGTAGATAGGTATATGCTACATATTACATAAGTATATAATACCTGAGTGTACTTTGACGTGAAATGAACATTATCAATAAAATATGTCTGTCATAGTACAACCGCCATGTCCAACTGGTAGGACCATCGGGGAATTATTTGTTATTTTTCTCATGTATAGTTTGTATACTATTTGTTGCCATTTATAACCCAAAGTAGCATCCTCTTGACAGGGGTTTTTAGACTCTGGTCAGGCTATACATAAATATGAAGTTGTGGGGCTGAACGCGCCCACGAAATAAAAGGCAGGTCTTGGAGATGGAGAGCAAGATGTATTTGTCTGGACCACAACACACACTAGATTGACATCGCGAGTATGTAAAAACCGATAGCGGTTGTTTTTCTGTAATTGACAGGCGCGCAGCACGCATGCGCCGACGTTGTGGCGGGAAGCCGCCATAAAGTTACACTCACGCTCTATTCGCCTTTTTACTTTTTAAAAATTGTTTATGATTTTAGCGCGATGCCCTATACAGTATGGCAGCAACCCTACTTGAGACGCCGTGGGCGTGAGTGGGCAGTCTCATTTTGGACTCGACAGAGTTACAAGACGCCTAGAATGGCAGGTTCGACTAATTTGGGAATTAAGTATTATCTATTTTCGGGCAGAAACGAAATGATACTCGTTTCAATGACAATTTACCGTTTAATTTATTTAATTACTTTAATTATGGGTCAGCAGAATCAGAAGGTTTGTGACCTCTGTCATTTTTTCGGATTATTGTACAGTAGAAGACACATCAAGTTATACTCGGTGGAACCCTGTCGATATGAATAATTCATATATAAGTAAGTAAGTAAGTAATACGTTTATTTCCCACACAGCAATGACCGAAACAGTTATAATTATGATAAAATAATTATGTAGTCAAAGGTAAACATATCAAAATCATGTCTGATGGTCTGCTGTTGTGAAAAGGGCCTCAACTCAGCTTATTGCTGCAGACAAGAATGCCTACAGCGCTGGTATTCTGTTGGACCATGACCGATGGCTGGCCAAAACCTGTCCAAGAGGACAAAGATACGATATGAATATTCGTATATGAATGTGTCAAATGAGTTAAAGCTACAAACCACGTCCTGATATGTACAGCTATAGTCAATGAGTTCTAAGCGAGGATATAGGATTAGGTACGTTTTCGTCTATGAAGAAACGATGTTTCGTTTACAGGAATACAGCTTCAACAAATGATTTGCCAAACGTAAGCTCGGTATGTAATACGGTAGGTACCTATATTATACGTTCTACCCCTAAAAATAGCATTGTATCTCCCGGGCTCGCAAAAATCCGGACAAATCCGTTGGAATCCGCGCGGATCCCGTTTCGCCCGCGGCTGTAGGTACCCGGGTACCCAGCTTGTTTTATTGCTTATCATCTCCAAGTCATGGGAGTAATTCCATTTTATTCCCTGCAATGTGCGTATCGCGTTAGCTAAATTGCAATTTTTGTAATAAACTCGCTACCTTATAGATATTAAACTCGAGGGAATGTGAAGGGAAAAACGTCATGATATGACTCGGTTTTGATACAAAAAAATCGTTATTTTACTGAAATACTGCTACGTCGTCATCGTATAATATTGCTACTAATATCATCAGCAGCAGCCTATTAATGTCCCCAGTGTTGGGGCACAGGCCTCCCCTTGCACAAGGTGATTATGGGCCATGATCCACCGAGCGGGCCCAGTGCTGATTGGTAGATTTCACGCGCCATCGAAAACTTTTTACTTTTCTCAGACATGCAAGTTTCCTCACGATGTTTTCTTTCACCGTTAGAGGAGTCGGTAAATGTACGTAAGTCTTCGAAAAAATCGGAAAACCTCATTGGTATATGGCATTGCATGGTTTCGAACCCTGACCTCCCGCATGGGAGTCCGGCGTTCTAGCCACTATGCCACCGACGCTCTTAAAATACGAGTATAGTTTGGGGCACGTTGTTTATATATATTTGGATGAACCTCCTGACATTGATGAACTACATTACTACACCCTGATAGAGACATTTTGTGACAACTTTTGTATCTTCTTTATTGGCAACTGTCACACCTTTGGTCTCGTCTAGATGACAGTTGTTATTTGGTTGACTTTGTATACGGACTGGCTGAAAATCAGCGCTGTGTGTTTACACGCAAGTGTATTCACTCAAACAGCTGAGCTAGGTGCCTATTGCCAATTGTATTATGGAGTTATAGGTACGATCCAATGCAATTAAGTGATTGTAGTAGGGGTCACCAATTGTAGGAACGATCCAATCCAATTAAGTGTTCGTAGTAGGGGTCACCAATTGTAGGTACGCGCTATGATGAGGACATGGATGACGTAACGTCAGTTGTATGAAAGGGAAAAGGGAAGATCTTCCACCAGGCGGGGTGTTATGCCTGGTGACCAGATGTGCTGGTCCAACTATGGATGTTAGGAAAATTTCGATAGCGCGTTCTACGCCGATGTGAGTAGGTACTGTATCGTAGTGGCGCGCGTCGTGCGTCGCCACAGAGTGAACTAAATATGTTTTTATTTGGGGTAATAAAGTGTTTTTCTTTCTTTCTTTCTTTCTTTCTTTCTTAAGTCCTCGTCAGCCAGTTGTTTGTTTTGTTTGTTTTTATAAATTCTTTATTAATTCAACCTTATATAAACAATTGCATAAATAAACTTAAGGTATACAATTACATATGGTGTTGTTACTTCAACAGGCTAAATAAACACCTTTTTAAGTAATTTACCTGATTAATAATTGCTCATTAGATCTTGAGATGTGTCAAAGTTCAGTAGGTACTAATTTTACATTATCTTTTGAATATGTAAGCTATTGTATAGTCTTTACTTTTTACATGTTGACTCGTCAGCCAGTAGTCTATGCCAAGGAGGCTGAACGCCACGACACCTTCGGTTACTTTACATCACCTATAGATACTATTTACCATATTTCCTGTAATAAACTTCCAGCAGCTGGCTGGCCGGATGACGGCAATAACTTTGTTAAAGGAACTATCACGTCCATTACTTTCACTATTTAATATTACATGACGTTCAGTTACATACGAGTACATCTTATTATATTCGATGACGTATGCCTATTTGTATTTTAAAGATACCTACCTACACTCTCTACCACTACTATTTAGTATTCTGTGACACTACTTCGTCTTATGAAATTTTAGTCAAGTCTTCTGGAAAAAGTTTGGCACGGACAGATGTAACTGGAGCTTAGAATCTAAGTAGATCCCGAAGATTTTATCAAAATAACGACTTCAGAAACAATTTGGCAAAAATCACGAAATAGGTAGAACCCATCGTGTTACACCATAGTTGCTTGCTTATCGTATGGTTAGTGGCCAACCTATTTGTCAGAGTTGTTTAGGCCGCCCGTAGGCCTCTGACATGGCTTAAGGACTGCTGTCGAACGACAGCAACCGGGACCAACTGCTTAACGTGCTTTCCGAGGCACGGAGGAGCTCAGATGAAATATGCCACTAGCGGTCACCCATCCAGGTACCGACCGCGCCAACGTCGCTTAACCTGCATGATACATTTCGGACCGTGCTCGCAACTAGGCTACGAGCTCCTCACCATAGTATTATGCCCATTTAATCAGGTGACAAATTCTGACCCCGTTTCGCTATGTCCACTTGGATTCTTAGTCCATTTCGATGCTCGTCCGCCGCTATTTACAGGGATATGAATTTTTATATTTTTTGATATTTTTTCTCATACTTGAAGCAATATTATCTATTTCATTAACCCACATGCATATTTATTTGCCAAGACTAAGTCGTCGTCTTCATCATCAGCCTATTAATGTCCCCACTGTTGGGGCACAGGCCTCCCTTTGAACAAGGGGGTACGGACCATGATCCACCGAGTAGGCCCAGTGCTGATCTAAGTAATCTTCCAATATATCGGAAGAATTTTTAGACGATTTTGCTCTAAGTAGTGACAAACTGAACGTAAATTGACCACAGAAAATGCGATGCGTTTGTATAAACTTACCAAGATTAAACCTGAGCCTACTCGCACCAGCGTTTACTTAGAATCAGTTATTTTTAACTTCTACGCCGTTTCCCAGTGATGTGGTTAAATATACAACCATACATACAAAAACCGAATCCTGTAGTAAAAGAACCGCATTACGTTCTGTGACTGCACCTGAGGATGTTTTCGTAGCGGTCTGCGGCAAGATTAACTTTTAATATAATTTCATTAGAGACTTGATGATGGATGTACGTTGCCTGAAACCAAATCTTTTGTCGCCTTTTACTGAAACCTTTGAAATTGAAACGCAACATATTGGATATTGAATGCAAATTATCTATGACTATGATCGAAAAGAACTTGTCTTGAATTTAGATTTAATAGTCTTGAATTTTTATGCAAAATTCCACAGAACCATTTTTTTTGTTTTTTTTTTATTTACTACTAAACCCGCATTTGACCTCGATCTCGCCTGATGGTAAGCGACGATGAGGTCGACGATGGAGCTTTCGGGTCCAGTAAATGCCTATTCACTCTGGCCTTGAAGATCCCAAGGTTGTAGGTTTCGGGAAATACAGACGCCGGCAGGCTGTTCCATTCTTTAGCCGTTCGCATAATGAACGAAGAAGCAAATCGCTTCGTACGAGCAGATGGGATATCAACAACATAAGGATGAAACCCCTCCCCGCGCCTGGTAGTCCGAAGATGGAATGTAGATGCTGGAATTAGGTCGTGCAATTCCGATGCGCACTATCCGAAATGTATCCTATTAAATACCGATAGACAGGCATTGCGCCGATGTTCCAGACCATCGCGTTTAAGTTTGTGATAATAAGTTAATTATTTGGCTGAAAGTGTAGTATAATATTAATATCGAACGGATATCTATCTTAGAATTCTTAGACAGTACCTGATCAGTATCATTGAGGAACGTTAGTACATTATACTATACTTCAACGGTCGGTATTGACGATATTTGTACTGGTCAGATACTGTCTGCCAGCGCAGCACTGCACTTTCGTCTGTATCGTTCACATATAATATTTCAATAGCTATATACGGAAGACGAAAAACAAAAATCAGAACTAAATTAGAACAACCATTTCGCTTCTATCTTCGTCGACGTCATTTTTTGCTCGTTTTTGTGTATAAAAATAACAGAAACCGAACCGTAGTCAGACTCTACATTGGATGCAAAACTCGAGCTCTATGAATGAGTTTCAAACGCAATATCCACTGGTAGAGACCGGTTCCCACGCCGCCATATCCCGTCTATACTACCGGTAGGTAACCGGTACCCCGTTCTGTCCCTTCCCCTGCCTCCATTTCATTTCTACCGATATGCACCGAATATAGAACCTCAACTGGCTTGAAATTGCATCGAGAGAACTCATGAACTTTTAAGCGTATGAAGAGTCACTTTCATTTCGCGTTTTTCTAATATTTTATAATCTACGGATATTGATTCCGGAATTCCAGATAGCCGTTAACTTTAAATTCGGACACATTTTTGAAATTTTAGATACTATCAAACCACGTCTCGTTATCTTTAAACACTACCCATGGATATATGATTTATTCCGGATTGATCCGCATAATTCGTGCCAAAAGTGATAAAATTCGTAAACCTTGACCATTAAATTATGTAATGTTACCAACATAAATACTACCCACTAACTAAAAGTTAAAAACCAGTGTTGTGAATGAAACGCCAGCTAGACCGAGACTCATTTATTTGTCATCTACCGACAGTACATTATTTATTATACTACATCATATCCCTTAAAAGAAACAAAAACATAATTTAAATCATACAATCATATAGACTACATAATTTGTAGGACCCAAAATAAACGCAGAAACTTGCAGATTTATTGTTCATTGGTGCAATCATAGCAAACAAAACACATCTCGAGCTAATAACTGTCCATTTTACCACAAATATCAATTAAAAATACACTACCGCTGTCACCACGTTGTGAATGAAACGCCACCTAGACCAAGACTCATTTATTTGTCATCTACCGACAGTCTATTATTTATTATACTACAACCAGTAGTTATCATATTTTCAGAAGGATCGTATTACAAGATAGATAAGAAGCCATTGAAAATTTAAGTGAAGAGGATAAAAGTCAGATTTCGTAGCACTTTATTGGATTATGATGAGGTTACTTACATGGGACGCTCGAAACTGATTTCTTATAGGAGGTATTTACGCTATATTTTTGGCAATAGTAAGTAGAGCTTGTTATAAAACTTTGAGCAGCTTTTTATTCATTTAATTTTATGATGAGATTACTTACATGGGACGCTCGAAACTGATTTCTTATAGGAGGTACTTACGCTATATTTTTGGCAATAGTAAGTAGAGCTTGTTATAACTTTGAGCAGCTTTTTATTCATTTCATGTTATGCGTCTTTCTTTACCGATCGGTTTTCAGATTCAGGTTTCTTTATTTATAAACTAAGGTCATAAGCAATTTTCATTGCTTACTTTAACGACTGCTGTAACCGCGGAAATCCACCAATCAGCACTGGACCCGGATCCGTACCCCCTTGTACAAGGAGAGGCATGGGCCCCAACATGGGAACATAAATAGGCTGATGACGACAAGACGAATGATGATTCTATAGCCAATTTTTTTGCAGCTATAGTTTTCTGGATAAAGGCCTCCCCTCCCTAGCTAAGCAATTAGGGAATATAAATATTGTTCCGCTTATCCTTCGAATAAAATGATCGACATTGCTGCATATATTTTTATAAAAGCCCTGACCAAACTGTTAGGTACAAAATTCGCTACTGACTCGAAGAATCCGCGGTGAAATTCCAATATCTGTATGAAAACTGAAATGCACCAGAATTCATCCACGAAAATCGATTTGGTTTCTGGGATTTCGTACTAAAACGGATTAAGCTTTAGACTTGAGCCGGATGTGTATTTGTGCACATCATTAGTTTAATATTCTATGTCCATAGCCCTATGGACAATTGGCCAGCAAGATTCATTTCTTCTGTGCATAATGATTGATAGCTTCTCACAATGTTGGCCCCCATTCAACATTACTACCATGTAACATAATAGGAGGCATATTGCCAGTACCGAATTAACCCTTAGGCAAAGCTACGCAATATGGGTCCCACGCCGTTATATTGCCAGTTGGGGGGCCGAGAAAAATAAGTTTTTTTACAATATTTCCCAGAGTAATTTCATTGGACGATTTCGTATAAGGAATTATCGTTCCAAAACAAGATGTTATTTCATTCAAGCTTCAATTAATTTAATTATAATCGAATGCAATATAACACTATCACGATGCCAAAGAATGGTGGTCGCAGATGCACGCAAGATGCATACAACGTCGGCTCCGGACGTCGGACATTAGACAGCAGTGACCAGAAGCCAGTTGCCGAATCCCGACGTCCGTGTCCAACGTCCGAATTTTTACGACTGGATTTGGCGATTTAACGTCCGTTGCTCGGCGTCCGACCCGCGTCCCAATATCCGGACTCCGTACAAAAAAGAAACCAATTTTAGGTAGTTAGAAAAGAGAAGATGCCCCGAGGCCTGCGTTACCTGGGGGCCTCTACATGGCTTAATCCGACCCTGCACATAGCCTACGGGAAAGGCCATCATTTCCGTCCGGTTCGCCTTTGTCCTCTATATGGAAAAGAATGGACGTGAGTAAAAGACTGATTTGAAGTGAGGTTTTTGATAAGATGGCAAGGAGATAGCACGTGGTTTGTGATAGTGACATCATTGCCTGTTTTAGAATAGCTACGACCTAATATATTTTTTACGAGTGAAACTCTCATGAGTAATTTTTCGCCAAGGGGAGCCAAAGGTTATGAGTCAAACTCTTATTGACTAAAACCACCTCCGACAATTTATTGTAATACCGAGGCTACCGTACGACCCTTCCAAGAGGGACATCAGTTTCCATCCTCCTGCTGAAATTACCAGATCATAATTGGTATGGCAAGGCAAACCCAACAAAAATGGGAACAACGCGTATCATGTGCAAGCCGCAAAGAATGTTCCCGTGTGTCGGTTTGTTGGTTTAGGACCAGATCTCATCTCTTATCACTCTCCATCCGGTGATTTTTATTGACTTTTGGAATGTAACTTCTCTTTTAGTGCTTGTACGAGAATGATATGTAAAGGTGGATTTACGCAAATCAAACCTCATGTGTCTTTTAGATATGTTCAAAGGAAGAAAAGGTATCATTGAAAGGTTTTCATGCTAGGTGAACTTCTACAAACTTGACTACGGCAATGTCTTAAACCCACCAAAGAGTCTGTATGTTTTTCTGTTTCTTCATATTTACCGATACCGATTATCCGATTTAAAGGCGATTTTTTTTATTTAAATGAAAATTTAGTCAACAGTGTTCTTATAGCCAGATTAAAATTTGATCACTAGTTTCCAAAATCTTGGAGCAGGTGCTTTCAAGAATGGAAAAGGTTTAGACGTAAAATGTAGGACCATATTGCCATTCCCACATCTGGAACCTTAAGGAAAGGGATCTCAAAAACGGTAAGTCGAGGTTTTATCTGACTTGTATAGAATCCAAACCTCTCATATTGAAAATGATAATGAAAAAAACCGTTTATTTGCTTTCAATCCAGTATCCTAACCACTATTACTACTAGTTAACAGTTTAACCATAATAAATGCCATGAAAACCAGGCTTTTTATATTAAATCGGCTACATAACGATTACTGCTATTGCATTTGCGTGACGATGGGCAATTTCGTCATCTTTAATAGCTCGGTTATGGTTTGTGTTATGGTACTACAATTTTCTAATTTCGCGGTTGAAGGTAAGCCCTTGGCCAATTTTGATGTGACCTTACTGATTTTTAGCCAAATTACCGGTTTATTTTTACATTATGATATCATGATTGCCCTAATAATTATTAACACTATTTCAGTAAAATCTTGTATATAAGTAAATAGGACATGAATGTGTAAAAATACATTGTAATTTGTAACCCAAAAATATTAACTGTCATTTTTTTAAATCAAAATTGAATATCTCTAAATTAAAATTTTAAGAAACCTCGAATTATTATTATGGAGATCCCCTTATCACCTGATCATCATCAGGTCTTCAAGGTTCCATAATGTAAGAAGGAGACGATGGTTCTAACATTTGAGCTCAAACTCAAACTGTTACTGCTCCAGACCCCATCTGGCATCAAACCCCTGATCCAATTTTTATCATACATGGCTAAGATCAATGAATCATCAGTTCTTGAGTTATAATGCCGTAGACAAACAGACATTTACGTCTAACTTATAACTCCCCTTCCTTTTGGTCGGTGGATAAAAGAGTTAACTCCTTACGGTCGCTTGGAACTTCGTGGTCAAAGAAACAAGAACTTTCACAGCATATAATGAAGACTTTTGGGAGTATTCCTTCCTCTCATACTTTGCCAAGGGCCCGTCTAGACGGACATCCGGCAACCATCGATTATGGCGTCCCTTCGATCAGTGAAGCGAATGTAACTATAGTAGCAGACTGTGGCGGGGAGACGGGATAAAGAGGCCTTTGTTCTTTGTCTTCCGTTCGCTGTGATTGGTTCTTCACACTCGATTATTGGTTCCGGTGCGTCCAATTGTCTCCTTTTATAAGGTCATGGCATTCATTAAGTTATGGTGTTAGTTAATCTGTGTTACTTATAGGTAATATAATAACAAGTTTTAGATCAATACTTGATGTGTGTAATGGAGTACTCCAGTTACCCTTATTAAAAGTTGGTCCTTCAGGAGTTCGATTTATCTAAATTCTAAAGTATTTATCTAAAAGTTGTTTATGACTTTGACAATTTGCAGTCATTCTGGGTAAGGTATATAAGTCTTCAATGTTTGCAGCGCATCGAAACCCTGCTATGATTTAGTGAGGCGTCTATGATGGGCGACGATGACCTCTTATCTCCAGATGGTCCGTTAGCAAACTCTATCATAGCAATTCTGCGTTCGTTTTAAACATTGCTCTCTTTCTAGCGCAATCTCCTGCCAGGAGTTAGCAAAACAAAGATTTTGTCCTTTATTGATCCTTTATTGACAACCATAACGCATGCGTTCCAATTTCCATATTTCAGAACACAATGCCTTAGATTCCGAAGCCCCAGACGGCGCATCCGAAACGAACCGCCATGTTAATAGCTCCGAAGTTACACATGTTTGTCGCGGGATGTGAACGAACTTACGACGACGTGCGTTGAATAAATAATGCACTCGCGGTACACTCCTGCGCATCGTATGTAGTACCAACTGATGTCAAGATTAGTAAGAAGACAGTGGACCGAAACTGGTTTTATTGGGAAGTTTTTGTGGATTGGATTGAAGCAGAGCTATGTCTAAAATAAGAGTTGATATTTTTTAGTCACAGAAATAGAGCACAGATAATGATATAATGATAAATAACGTGTAACCTTCAAATACCAATAAAAATATAGATAGATTGACACTTCTTGTTACAATAGACCAGACATGTACAGTCGACAACAAGCTATAGTATACAATCTGTTAAAAACCTTCGATTAAATCTCAACTTTATGCCTGCGCATTATGATACATTTCAGATTCTCAAATTTTAACGTTTTGGGTAGGTTGACCTGTGGTCGACTGTAGTACCTGCGCGGAACGACCGCCATTTTTGTTCAACTTATGTGCCGCGAATTTGTACGTAGCTGGTTTCGTTTCTTTCGCTGTCGTTTTAACTTCATAACCAGCAATGGTTACACATTCGTCTACGCATTTCTTATATAATATGGTTACTCGTTTGCTTTGTTTATGTTTTGAACTAATCTAAAAGGTACACATAACACAAGCAGCTTCATCATCTGGCTATTCAATTTTACAGGCAAAATATTGGTCTTTTCACAAGCCATTGAATCTACACCCACAATCCACAATGGTCCAGAGGTGAAGTCTCGTGAAGCTCCTTTGAAGGTGAAAAGGAGCAGGTGAAGCTCCTTTGAGGCACTTTTGTAAAGTTTATCGTAATCATAATAATTTATTGTGTGAGTTTAGGTATACATTGCAGTTCTTAGAACAATTTCCTACTTATCGCTAAATTATATAATAACAGCCATACACAGTTTGTATACGAATATTATTGTATATACCATTATAATTGTTGAGTATGTATTTTATTTGTATAATTATTGTAATTTATGGTAAATAATAATTTATAACTATTGTATTTTTGGTTGCTCACTAATTTTATATAGTTTAATGTAAGCTTAAGTTCCTACTCCATTGAAATCCTACCGCACAAATAAACTATTCTTATATTATATTATATTTTATTTATTTGTCAGATTCACAGCATATTACACATTAAATATATAAATCAAACAATTCTTATTCTTATTTATACTGATTTATTGAACTCCATACTTTTACCCACCACAGAAGTAGTCTAAACTCTCCTAAAATAGAAAACAACAAACAATAGATAGAAAAGGAAATAGTGAAGTACAATTTAGGTGGCCTTATCGCTAAGAGCGATCTCTTCCGCGGCAACCTTCGGGCAGAGGAAATGATTTCGAGAAAGAGGTAGTAGGTGTGCAGGCATTATGGAAAACGTTATATAAGAGAATTTATATTATTATTATTTGTATTTTATATTAGTACCATAAAGAGACTTTAACACGTCCAAAAGCATAAATGATACTAGTTTAGCCTATATGCCTAAATGGGTTAGTATCATATTTACTAAATCGCGAAACGATAAGGTATGTACTCGTAAAACGTCGTGTTACCTTGGTATTTATATGTTATTGCTGTAAAAAAAAATATCTTATATAACGTTTTCCATAAAGCTTGCACACCTACTACCTCTTTCTCGAAATCATTTCCTCTGCCCGAAGGTTGCCTGGAAGAGGTCGCTCTTAGCGATAAGGCCATCTAAATTGTATTTCACTATTTCCTGTTCTATCTCTTGTTTGTTGTTTTCTATTTGTGTAATAAAGTGTACTTTACTTTATGTAAAACGTCTCCGCGTCCGCTTTATACTCACATATTATCATAATCACATATTAACATCAGAGCAGAGATTGTATTGCACCCATTTCCGCCATCTAACTCGTTTTGAGTTTGACGCAGCCGAGTGTACACATCCCACCGCGTAGCCGTCGCTCTAACTACATTTATCTGTGTTTCGTTAACACATACGCTTCGGTTCTAAATCATTCTTTGTTCGAACATCTGCTACTTTTGCTTTTGACTAAATTTTTACCTTTAGAGCTACTAGCTACTAGATTCAATTGTGTAATAAGAGCGGGAAGGGCTAAATTGTCGCTACAATTTTTTTTGGGATAAACAATTATCACACACACTACACATAGTCTTCAAATTCAGTTTCTTGTTCCGCAAAATTAATTTAGTTTTAGAAATGGCACATTTAATAGCAGTTGTTACATAAATAGAGATTTTCGATGTACTGCTAACCCTGATTACAAGAGCTTCGGTGGCACAGTGGCTAGGACACCGGACTCCCATGCGGGAGGTCCGGGTTCGAAACCATGCCATGTACAACTCGAAGACTTACGTACATTTATCGATTGCTCTAACGGTGAAGGAAAACATCGCGAGGAAACCTGCACACTGAGATGACCAGTGTGTAAAATGGGGTAGGCACAAAAGATCCTCAAGGGTTGAAGTGCCGCTGGGGTTATACCCGGCCCCCTATCATAAGATAAAAAACCCTGATTACCCAGCTGGAGTACCTTATGTGCCGGTAATTATACTGGCTCTCTTATCCTTCAAACCGAAACACAACAATGTATTTGATTTGCGGCAGAAATAGGTAAAATGTTGATGCCACACCATAGTAACAGCCTTTTTTTAAAATTAAACTACTTAAGTAAGTAAGTAAGTAATATGTTTATTTCACACACAGCAATGACCGTAACAGTTATAATAATGATAAAATAATTATGTAGTCAAAGGTAAACATATTGAAATCATGTCGGATGCTCTGCTGTTATTGTGAAAAGGGCCTCAACTCAGCTTATTGCTGCAGACAAAAATGCCGCGCTGGTATTCTGTTGGACCATGACCGATGGCTGGCCAGAACCTGTCCAAGAGGACAAAGTACATCTTGTACTCCACACCAAATCGTGTCGACATGTTTCGACACGATTTGGTATTAATTATTTTCGTTCTTACGAGTAACGCATTCGGACTACATAACAGTAATTAATACCTTCATTATCCTTCTGGTAATGACGGTAAAAGCCTGCATCAATAATATTGTGGTTGTAATTTACTGCTACCGAGCTGGTTGAGTTTTCACGTTTATTTTGTACTTTTAAATAATATGAAATCCGCTGTATGTTTACTTACTTCCTGCTGTTCTTTCATAGTAATGAAACATCAGCAGGAAGTAAGTAAGTATACAGCGGATTTCATATTAAAAAAAATTAAATTTATTTTATTCGCATGTTGTTGATATCCCATCTGCTCGTACGAAGCGATTTACTTCTTCGTTCATTATGCGAACGGCTAAGGAATGGAACAGCCTGCCGGCGTCTGTATTTCCCGAAACCTACAACCATGGGATCTTCAAGGCCAGAGTGAATAGGCATTTACTGGACCCGCATGCTCCATCGTCGACCTCATCGTCGCTTACCAACAGGCAAGATCGAGGTCAAATGCGGGATTAGTAGTACATTAAAAAAAACGAAACACGGTACATATAAGATAGTAGTATTGTTGGAATAGATCATACATGTTTCGCCAATATTGTGGCATGCAAAAAATATTACGTCTTGAAAAATAATAATAGGTTATAAATCGCAATAATACAATAAAATTAAATGTACCAACTAGCCATAAGGTTAATGTCAAATTTATTAATTATTATCAAAAAAATCTTTTATAGAATTAAAACATTTTTCAATCAGCCATGCTTTAAGTTTTGTATTTAGACCTTTTGAGGGCAACTGTCTGATATCTGCTGGTATGTGGTTATAAATATAAAAATGGTTATAAGTACAAAATATTTGTGATAACTATATTTACTTAATTTAAATGTGTACTTTCTCTGCTGAGACAATACAACCAGATAAGGTCAGACAGATCAGATATTGACTTCGTACTTTGACCGAACAGAAATAGCTCAACTTTCTTTACTTATCTGATAACCTGAAAGTCCTGAATCGCTAGGTTTGCAGGGTAAGACAACCAGCGTAATTTAAGTCCTCAAGATTGACAGAGCATCGAAAACCGAAGTAATAATAGTGAGATGAGATGTCTATGTGCGCCGGTCACCATATTTAATCCGGAATCATAAAATAACTTATCGTTTAAAAGTACCGTACTGCTAGTATTTAATCACTGCATACAGCTGTTGTACAAACAGATAAGCTTGCACCATACTTGCACTATAATCACAAAATAATTAATGTTGGTACTTATAACTAGATCAGAAAAAAAGCTCCTTACTAGCGTCCTGGCGCGCGACACTCACACAATCACAATGCTGTGTTTTCCGAACCTTCTTCAAGGTCAGAGTGAAAAGTTACGTACCTACTAGACCCACATGCTTCATCGTCGACCAAATCTTTGCTTACCATCAGGCGGAATTAAGGCCAAACGTGAGTAAATAAATGTAAATAAAAAATATAATATAGTGTAATGTAAATTTTTAAAAACGCGCACTGCTTCAGCTAGATCCAGAATTAGAAAAAAATAAGTAGTAATGGTCCAGGGCGAGTCGAACCACGGTATAGGGATCTTACAGGCTTTGGCGCCCCTAAGTCCCCCCCACCTCTGAATCCGTCACTTGCTAGACCGATAAGAAAGTTCCGCGCTCCAGCCCTGAGCAACGACTTACGACGAGTACACGACAGCTGCGAGCGACGTATGATTGTGAAGTACCTCGCGCCAGAATACGAGTAGCTTCTTTTCTGATACTTACCTATCTACTATATACTAATGTGGAACATACTATAAGTGATAGATAGACTCGTAATTAACATGTTTACATTTAACATGTCAGACCTTAACGCACAGCTTCGGTGAGACCTCGTGAGAAAGTTACACAACGGTAATCAAAGTTGATATTAAACAACCACCATGATATCGGTTACTTTTGTTGACATTAGGAGATAATCCTGCAATGTTTTACTACTAGAGGCGCCACTAGCACAATGGTACGTAGCCAATCAACATGTAGGTATACGTTCCTTTCTACCAAAACTTTTTTACCCTTCAGACTTGCGCCACGATGTCTTAACAGATTTTTTAGGTTTGCTATTTTGAAATGGCCATATGATGCCATGATATCATCTCAATTTTACTGTAGCATTGAGAAATTAAATTAAATTAACCCAAATAACGAGATTTTTTTAATATCTTCAAAAATAACGTTTCGTTTTGCTTTTCTGTTTACGGAGTGTGCTCGTGGCTCCATCTACGCAACGTTTTGCGTTTTATGTCCTATTTACATACAGCAGTTGTGATATATCATATCAAATGCACTGAAAAGGTTAAAGTTGTAAACAGAATACAACTGTAGTAGGAATTGTAGGCCAAGGCATTTTAAAAATTAACACCTATAGGTACTTTGTGGCCTATAAAGTATGCTAGATACATCAATGTAGTGAGTGAGTATAAAATCGGTAAAAAGGAATGCTGACTCTTTTTTGTGTCATCCTCACAAATACATTTGTTGATCGCTTTCATGGCGACTCTATATTTCGGTCTACATTAACACCTTCAACAATGTAGATGTAGTACAGTCAGAAAGTGAACATGGTTCGTGGTTTGAAGATGGCTTTCCTCTGGACAAGTTTCTGAGCCGAGCTCTATAACTATAAACTGCGACAAGCGGTTCGAGTCGCATTTCGCAACGTTTACAGTTAGCTCAGGCGGCAGCGCCTGCGCAGCTCGTTTGTGTATAGGCGTACCTACTTACTAATATGTAGTTATTTATTACTGTGCAAGGTTATTTATAACTGCATGAATCCCTAAGATTAACCTGAAATGTTACTGCAGGGAAAAATATTCTTAGGTACCCATGATACCCAGAGATTCTCTCAAAAACTACTGGACCAAATTATACGTGCTTATTATTATGTGGGTTAGTTGCGATTGGTCAAAGGTTTTTAGTACCAACCACAATAGATCCCCCTAATACCCTGGAAAGCGATTTCGCAGGTGGAATGTCGAATTCGACATTAGTCCTATCTCATTCGCTCACATTACATTTGAGCGTGACAAAACGTTCGTAGCACTCTACTTTTGTATGTCGAACTCTGCGAGAATTGGCTTCCAGGATTCATACCATCTTTAACAAATAAGTCTTCCCACGTAATCACACCTGGCTCCGTAACGAACATAACAAACAAAACTCTACTGTCTTGTTCTCGTATGAAGTTGTATGTGATTGTATAGTTTTATTTATTAGACATTTATTTGTGAGGTACATGTAGGCAATGATCAATGGCGCCGCAAGTGTTACGACCCACGCGTGGGATACAACGGTATTGAGATTAATGTATGGCCCAAGTGGAGAGAGGGAGCGAGGATTGTTATTCGCCAATATCTCCCGTTGTGGCGCTAGTGTAGCTGGATATTAAATAGTGATGACTAAATTATAGTCAGCTCGATATTTTCATATTTACTCGTATATGGAAATATAGAGCATGTACTGCCGGCTTGTATTTGGGGTTTTCTTAGCCACCAGCTACCTATTAAAACAAGCTTTTGTGTGTCGGAAACCTATGAAAAGATATTATTTAATTAATTTTCCCGATTATAAAGCACACGTGAAATGGTTAAAAGAATACCTATTGAAATTGAGAACGTTTATTTAGCACTGTAAACAACAGAATATAGCAAGTACACAATACAGAAGTATACAAAGATTAATACATGCAGCACAAAACATCCGGTGTGGTACAGTGCCAAAAAGGGTACACCAGCTCAGCATAATGCTGAGGCAAGCCACAGCTCTGATCTTCAGCTGGACCCTCAGTGACTGCACGGACGAAGAAAGCAACAATGTGCGTGTTGTGTTTCAAAATTATTTATTTCTAAATTACCGTTTTCTATTTCAAACGAGTTCTTTCTCAAAATTTGATAAAACTACTGTACCTACATAATCGTTGCAATATTTTCCCGCTCCCGCTCCCGCCTATCCCCCAATCAGCCATCGTTCAGAGATGGGCCGAAACTCCATTGATACTGATCTTCGGCCATTCATTTTTCAACATCACGTCTCGCCGTCCGTTAGCCGCCTTTCGGTCATTCCTGTCTATTGCTGCACAGTTACACAGTATCGTAGCTCTGGCCTCCCAACAGGGGCGCAGATTTGCGCCCCCAAGGTTAACTCCGGTGGCCGTAATCTGCAACTAATGAAGACTAGGGAAATACAAAAAACTTTATGATAATGGTCATCCTTGTAGGGTCAATGCACACGGCAGATTTTTACCCAACTCGATAGTTGAGTCGTTGTTGGTGGGCTTAAAATTATAAATTGTATGGGTTTAGGTATGGGAGGCGCACGTGAGACCGAATCAATGTTCAGTTACGCGTCGATCGAGGCTATACATTTTAGCGAATGATTAATATTGTACCCTAGTTCTGAGTTGGATAACAATCGGCGTCGCGGTAACCATGTAGTCTTTTAAAAGTTCTCTAATTTCTATCAGTTTTAAATTGTCAAAAAAATTGTAGCGCTACGAATTTGACTACGAACAAGTAGACAATGTCAATCGGCGCCAACAACGATCTCATCTTGCATACTGCAGTAATTTGAGTTTAATTTGAGTCTGCAGTTTTGTACGCATTGTATCACACTAATTTTGTGCAATAAAGAGTATTCATTCATTCATTTTAAAACGAATCAGACTGAGCTCATAGAAATCTAGAAAACCGAAACATAGATTTCTATGGATCCGGTTAGATTCCGTTACAAAATCGCTGCAGTGTGTTAAACGCTTGAGGGCCCTATCTGAAATTTTGCTCGGGGCGCCAGTGACCCTAACTCCGCAGCTGAAGTCACGACCTCCGAACGTTTTCAACTTCTTTATGTTCAACTTATTGATTTTTGAAGCGACTTGCTTGAAATTGGACGGCTTTTTGCTGTGATTACTTTTTTGGATACCTACCTACTTACTTCCTGCTTTATCAGAAGTTGCGAAGGTAAATATACTTACAGCTCTATTTTCTCGTGCGTGGCTCTTAAAATCTGTGTTAATATTTTTTTATTTTTAACCCCTTGGCCAAAATGTAATAACACCCCTTGTGTTATTTATAATTTAAGTTTGACGCATATGTCTGTGGCATCTTACATAACTCAACAACCGTTTATTAAAACAAATAATTTTGTCGAGTTTTCAACATTCAAATTCAAAATAATTTATTTGTTATTACAGGTGAAGAAGTTTTCCATATAAAGCTTAAAAAGCTAGAAAATTTTCTTACCCATATTTGATAGAAATGTTTGTTTCCAAGGATCTTGGATCTTGGAACTGTTACCGTTCCAGAGATCTCACCTGACATCAAACATAATATGTTTGATGTCAGGTGAGATCTCTGGAACGGTAACAGTTACGTGGTTCGAGTTTAAGCTCAGACGTTAAGGACCATGGTGCCCTCCCCAGTCCCTACATATCTGTAATCTTAAGGCCCTGATGATGACTAGGAAAAAATAAGAGGAGTCGGAGGTTTCTCAACTAAATTAGAAACTTACTGTAGAATTAAATTAATACATTTCTGCAGTCTAATTAATAAGTAGGCAAACCAAACTCTTCAACGTTCTTATGACTAATTTCGTGTAAAGTTTTCGACTAAAATCGTAAACCCGCCTGGCTTTACGATCTTTATGATGCTGTTTTAATAACGGTATTTCTGTTATTGTGCTGCGATGCAAATTCGGTGCGTTCTAATGGAAATTACTTATTTTTAGATGCTATTCCGTTATGTTGTAGTCTCTACGTCTACATTATACAAATTAAAATAAATAAGAACGCGTACTCGTATACATCTAAATTACTTCCTTATTGTAGGTATCGATGCTCATTTTGATTACTTCATCATTGTATTTGATTAAATTCTAGATAAAAAGACACAGTTGGTGGCTTGGCTCTGTGCAGAGTTAGCCTGGGGACTAGAAGGCAGCCACATCGATAGCCCTCTGGTTGGCCTAGAAAAGGTCCTCCCGCGTGCAGGTGGTCGGACACGCGGGACATCAGAGCTCCATGGTTTGGGGGGAGACACCACACTCACAATTTGTGTAAATTATCTTCGCAACAGCCAGGCGATTAAGCGTTTTCCAGGTTGGCCACGGGAGTTTAAAACCCGGTGGTAGGTCTTCTATTGGCGGTATGAAATCTTCAGGCGGGTATTCTCCCGCCACAGCTTGCATCTTACTTCTGGTTTGAAACTGTTAGCTCCAGACACCTGCACTAGCATTATGCCAGTCTTGGAGTACGCCAGTTATTCTCCCTTGGCATTTTCTTGTTTAGTGCAAACCCAACGGTGTAAGTCAAAAACAAAACAAAATCAGGTTCTTCTCGAGTCACGTCACTTCGGCACTTCATAACGCGTTGCGACATCGCAGTGTGAAATATTTACATACGGTTGACACAGATCGACATTCGGACGAAGTAACGGCCTTCGATTACTGGAAACGAACCGCTTTGTTGGTATATACCTAGGATGGAAAAAATGAAAAAAATTAAAAAAATATTCGTTTACAAAATATTAATTAACATTTCACATTAAACTGTAACCTCCACACTAGGCGTTGCCTGTGTCGTGGAGATTACATAGATACACACATTGACCACTTTACAATGTTATGTGTCAATCTAACATTCAGATTCCAGAATTAGAATTTAAAATTATAATTTAAGTTAAAGAGATTATATGATTTATAAATTTGTAAAATATATTAATATATACATTTCTATATCTAGGTATATTTATTTAATATATATTTATAATATTAAAGCTAATTATGTACATATATCCAACAAGTTTACGTTGTTTAAAAAAAGGATTGCAAGAAAATACGAAGATAATCCCTAAAAAGGACCCAAATTGAGGAGCTCTTAGCCTAGTTGCGAGCACGGTCCGAAAGTCATCGTGCAGGTTAAGCGACGTTGGCGCGGTCGGTACCTGGATGGGTGACCGCTAGTGGCATATTTCATCAGAGCTCGTCCGTGCCTCGGAGAGCACGTTAAGCAGTCGGTCCCGGTTGTTGTCGTTCGACAGCAGTCGTTAAGCCATGTCAGATGCCTACGTACGGCCTGAACAACTCTGACAAATAGGTTGGCCACTAACCATACGATAAACAAGCATCCCAAACCTATTTCCCTTTCTATGTTAACCAGCACAGCTAACTCCTATGTTACGAAAACTTTAAAAGATTGTTCCATTTGTTTTATAGATAAAACTTAAGTTTCCTCAAGCATACCTACATATTTTGTGATGAATAGATAATTTTTCGATCGCGCGATATTTGCGTCATACATTTGTGTTTAGTCTAGGTGTCAAATTAAACTAAGTTTCCACCACTGCCATGTATAACTTGTGCTGAATCGATACATTTTTCAATCGCGCGATGTGTTCTTATGACGTGTGTGGTATTTTGTCTAGTTTCCATAATTGGATAATAAACTAAATTTTCACCTATACATATGCATGTGTGATAGTTTTGCCATTCTATTAGGTACCTTATAAAGTAGTTATAAATTAGCAGTAAACAAAACTGCATTAGTATTAGCTGAAAATAAAATACCTAATACGTTTTTTGAATGGTTTATAGCAGGGATGGGAAGATGGCAAGATGGGACTTAGCCTCGAAAAATTCAGCTACAAGTAGAATATACAAGAGATAGATACTAGAGGGATGTAAGGGGGGTCACCAACATCTAGACCTCCAAAAGTCAAACTCACCTGCACGTTGTGCATCCTGCCGATTAACGAACGAGTCCCTGGCGACCGACTAGTGGCGGTATAACCACTCAAACTCTGGCTGGGTCAAAATACCAGAAGCACGATGACGGGCAGCAGCGTCATCGGGGCAGGCGACCCGGCTACTGCGATCGCCACCCCGCAGGCCAAGCGTGGCGATTATGGCATTTCCTCCCATTGATAGCGCAAAAAGAAAACGGCCCCCAGTTCCCGGCCGCCCCACTATTCCTGGTCACGGTAGCGGCTGGCAGCGACTGGATGAGAAGAGCCGAAGATCGGGCTCAATGTCGCGCCCTGGGAGAGGCCTATGTCCAGCAGTGGACTAGAGTAGGCTGCTGATGATGACATGAGATACTAGAGGTCGATTACTCCACCAAAAGGTTGTCTGGAAGAGATCGCTTTTAGCGATAAGGCGCCTAGATTGTATTAATCGATTCGTACACACTTTATCACACAAATTTTGTGCAATAAAGTGTATCCATTCATTCATTCATTCATTCATACATCAAGTTATACGTACTCACTCTGTATAACCCTGTCGCCATACGATTTTGTTATGATTTCTTGACATTCGTATGATGTGTCAAATAAATTAATGCAATAAGGAACCATAAAGATATATTTTACTGGTATAGAGTTATAAAATATACATTGTATAGAGTTATAACTACTTATAATATATACAGACCTCAGGCAGAAGTACCTACAACGATTTCATAACAAAGTTTCTCTTTCGTTCCTGCATATGCTTCAAATTACGATGATTCATGTAAAATGATAGCTATCAGGTGTTAAGTTTATCAATTCCACGCCTGTAAGTCAATTGTTGCAACAAAATACATATCATGAATTTAAAATTTCGTCGACAAAGAATTTAACTGTTTTTAAGGGGCGTACGTAACTATAAAGCTGCGTCTCCGGCGCGTGTTTTGATCTACACAATACACAAAAATATCTTTAAAAAATCTTCTACAGGTGAGAATGAAAAACTATCCATGTATAGTTAGAGTGAGGAACATGCATGTTTTGTGTAGACGTTTTACTATACATACTAACCTATAGATAAATACTATACTAACCTATAGATATAAGAAAGAGCCGACTAATCGCTGATATAACCGATCGTCAATTACATTAAACGTCCTTAAGAAAAGTTAAGTCTTTATTAAAATACATGCTATCCCTCAGTACGCCGTAGCTCTAGGTAGAGATGAGCCGAGACTTAAAGAAGCCTTAAAATTAAGACGTTTCTTGCAACCCACGATTAGTGTTGTAAGCGATTTATACAGATATTAGGGTATAAGTACCACCCTATTTTCAGCACCAGACTGCGATGTGTTTGCAAGTCGATGGGCGAGTGTGCGTGATGAATGTATGAGGTTCTATGAGAGTATGGATCTTCAATTAGTTTGTAATTAATTATATAGATTTTTGTTTGAATTTCAGTGCCCTGGTATCACTGTTATGCTGTGAAATTTATTGAAATAAAAATAAATACATTGGGTACTCATCTACACATGCAAGCCCAGACTAGAAAGTTAGTGCTCGCGGGAAAATGAAAGTACATCTCACTGAGACTAGTTTTTTCTTCAAGTGACTTTAAATGGCTAATTACGAGTCATGAGAAATTATAACAATGACTTAGTAGTCGACAGTTAGTGGAAATTGCCGGTGGGAAGGCAGTAATAACTTTTACCCGAAATTTGACGTTTTATGAGTTGTTGCTTTTGAATGTTCGCCTTTATCATGTTTGCCTTTATTTTCTTTGCCAAAGTAGGTACCTAATTATGGTGATGGTAGATTCTATCTTTTACCCATATCAGCATAGAGAATCCGAAGCCACACGCCCCAAGAGCTATAGTGAAGTATCCTTTTTCTGCATATACAGAGCATAGTTAATTTTTTTTCAGAACCCACTATTGCTTGTTCCTATCAGTCTGTTATCTTTTCAATTTTTAAATTTTTTATCTTTTCTATTTTAGCATCTAGTTTTCATTATCTTGTCTAGTCGCCACTTTAGTAAATACGAGGCAGTCTGTTATTTGCTTTATTATCGTTAATTCACTTTGTTAAATCTATAATACACTGTCGATAGCCCAATAAAAATAAAAATAATAAAAAAATCCACTAACAAACGTCACGTATATCATTTGTTTGTCTTTTTGTACGTATTTGGACGCGGTTTTTTTATATTTATCAGAGAACTTTTCGAGTGTTCTTAGCCATGTCTGATAAAAATTGGAATACTGGATTCTTGCAGTATCTTTAATGTCAGAAGGAATCTCTGGCACGGCGTTTGAGCTCAAATATATAGGGCTATGGTTCCACTCCCACATATGGAATCTTGAGGACCTGATGATGACCAAGAACAAGTAAGGGGAACTCTACAATGGTAAGTCGGGGGTTTCGTAAATTTTTAATTCCTCGTCGTCATAATTCAAAGGTTGGACCATGTTTTGTTTAACCAAACTAAACCTACTTCATATAGAAAATTAGTACTCATCACCTCAGCATTCGTGACCTGTTTACAAAACATTATTCTCAGGTCACTAAATCTATTGTTAGGTTAAACATATTCACGCACGCCACATACTAAATTGGCCAGCGATTTTCGGCTAACCGGAACATGTGTGCTTAAAATTATCTGGGGCACAATTAATTATAATTCTATTGTACCTAGTTATAATTATTTTAAGAATATGCGTGTACCAGAAATAACTCGGTTAAAATAATTAAAAAATATGAGAGGCGAATGTTTAGAAAATATGAGTTGTGTGGTTTTTAGGCCTATTAAGCCAAATAATAACAATTAAGTACCTACCTATGTTCTTTAAAATTTGAAAAAAAATATTTTATTAAAATTCTAATTTAAACGGGGTTGGAGTCGACTGTAATGTTCCATCCCTCTAAAAACAAAATAAGTATGATAAAAGGGACTAAGTTCAAGTCTATAGACTTCTCCGATAAAATAATTGTGTATGCCAAATTCAATTTAACTTCCAACTTACGTACTGAAATATATAATTGTAATGGTATAATCGTTTTAAAAGAAAAATTATCAAACTAAATCCCTAACTTGGCTTATTTTCACACAAGTGTCATTACATTCCAGAGGATATAGTTCAAAAGTCTTGTGTGATAACTTGCCAAGTAAGTAGGTAGTACAGTTACAAAACTTGAGAAGAACAATGCTATTAACAATACCTACACACTAAAACTAGATTTTTAGGTATCTTCCGTTTGATCAGCATTGCAATACTCAGTGAAAGTAAGGAATTGTTTTATGACCAAACTTAGTTATGAGAAACGTAACTTTTAAGTAGTTACATTGTAATCTCTGAGATAGATAGAGAGAAGAGAACCACGTAATAAAATGCTTCAATTTTATAACCATAAGGGGGGCGGATTCTGGGGACTCAAACTGCCTCCTGATTGATTACCTACCTGATAATTATATTAATAGAGTCTTCAATAGACTTATTTGACGTGCATTTATAAAATACGTGTACTAGTCCGTGGCCGTTGTTTTTATAGTCACGGATCTAGATTTTTTCACGTGACCTAATCTAGCTGAAATACGAAGTACCGTATTTGGCCCTAAATAGTTTGAAGAGACGATTTATATTACACTTCTTTTTTTTTTATTAAATAAGGAGAGCAGATGAGCCAACGGGCCACCTGATGGTAAGTGGTCACCGTCGCCCATAGACATCTCACCTCACTGTATTAATATTAGAGGGTTTTTGATGCGCTGCTAACCTTGAGGACTAAGATGGAGTGCCTCATGTGCCGGAAATTACGCTGGCTCTCTTACCCTTCAAACCGAAACACAGAAATGCAAGCATTTCTGCTTCACGGCAGAAATAGATAAGAGGGTGGTACCACCCCAGGCGATCCTTCACATTAGGATCTACCACTACCAAAACTACACTACACTATTAGATTACACTAGATTATGATTGTGTGTTCGTGTTGTCTTGTCAGTTTCCCTCATTATTCTAAACCTACCATTTCTTTGTTTCAGATTTACCTTTGATTTGGAAACAGCCGCTGTAATCAGTGCTTGGGGTCTCGGCGGCGGTGCGCGAATGATGACCGCGGCGGGCGGCCGCAGCAGCCACCGCCTGCGCCGGCGCCCCCGCCATGGCCGCCCTGTCCTGCTACCAGCCGTGCCGCTCGCACCTCGCGCAGCCCGCTAGGTGAGAACTCTACTCTGTTACTTGATAAAGTATTGTGGACGGCTTGCACGCGGCTAGTTTTTCTGAACTTTGCCTGCGCGCTGCCGTGCGCTTAGATTTGAACATTTTAATAATATTATGTTATTTATTCATCATCATCATCTTCAGCCTATTATTGTCCTCACTGTTGGGGCACAGGCCTCCTCTTGCACAAGGGGTTACGGGCCATGATCTACCGAGCGGGCCCAATGCTGATTGGTGGATTTCACACGCCTTCGGAAACTTTTAATTTCCTCAGATATGCAAATTTCCTCACGATGTTTTCCTTCACCGTTAGAGCAGTCGGTAAATGTACGTAAGTCTTCGAAAAAAATCCGAAAAACTCATTGGTACATGGCATGGTTTGGAGCAAACGGGTCTCCTGATAGTAAACGGGTTACCATCGTCCATAGATATTTCACCTCATTAGAGGGTTTTCGATGCGTTGCTTGGTGACCTTGAGGGACTTAGGTGGAATGCCACAAGCAAAAGAACCACCAGCAACCCTTCTAACCTTAAGGTTTATGAGGACCGGATCTGTCAATGCAACTGTTACTTAGTGCAAACGCTATGCGTGCGGTGGCGGTGCGCATTACGGCGATGAATGAATATGCATTGCTGGTTCACGAAACATCAGGGAAAAAATACCAGCAACGTATCGATATCGACTCACGCACGGAACAAGTTTTCCATGTACTCACCAGTGCAATATGCATTGACCTTCAGAATTCTGATCACTAATTTCCACTCCCCTCGCTTCAGGTGCCTCGACGACGAAGACCTCCAACCCCAGTCGTTCTCCCTCCGCCGTCGGCAGTTCATCGAGCGATGTTACGAGGCCCGCGGCCCGCGCCTCCGTGACGCCCCGGCTGTGACGTCATCGGTCAGGAAGGCCCGCGAGGAGCTCTCCAAGCATGCGACACAAACCGCTCCGCTGAACCGGCGGCTTAACGTCGAATCCGGGTGGTCGAAGGTCGAAGAGGTCAGGAAGAAGTTCGAAGACGCTGCCGCTTCGGCGTCGTTCTCGAGGTCTTTTGAGTCACCTCCCAGGTTAGTCTTAAAACGTCTGTCTTATCTAAGTTACACCTCTGTCTCTTAGCTATAAAACATGCGATACAAACCGCTCCGCTGAACCGGCGGCTCAACGTCGAATTCGGGTGGTCGAAGGTGGAAGTGGTCAGTAAGAAGTTAGAAGACGCTGCCGCTTCGGCGTCGTTCTCGAGGTCTTTTGCGTCACCTCCCAGGTGAGATTGTCCTACTTGTTAACTGAGACAATTCCTCAGATTTTAAGGACTGACCTAGCATTCGCGTTACATTATACGAACATGCTCCCGGTCAGTATCCTCCTTAGGGTACATACGCGGTGCTGGAATGGCTTCGCGATGTGGGAGGGGAAGGTAATATATTTAAAGCTCTAATGCACTTCAGTCTTTTCCCTGGATTTTTCCACCCCTCGCTAGGTGTTTCTTCTGTATTGAAGAAGTACTTACTTTGTCCAAGTAATTAGCCTAAACACCAGCCTCTCAGACAGGCATAATGTTCGTGTTTCACTAAACACTTTCATAACTCCGTCATTCATGAGTCGTAACCTCGTAACAACTTGTGAGGTGAAATATTTACATAACTGAGCGTCGCTGTGCCCAGTCATTTAGGTAAATTAGTGATTTGTTCAAATGCCTATTTGCAAACACTTTGAACTAAGATGAACGTGCTTTAACGCATACTTTCTAAGCCATTTGTGCATTACTTGCATTTCAATGCAGTTTCTATGGCTTGTTATATGTTGGCTTGTCGGTGTAATGTCTCGATTCGTTTCTCTTGTATGTAAAATCTTACGAGTATGTACAATGGTACACCATTGTTCAAGTCGTGGTAGTTCATATCTTGGTTACAGTGGTCCCCCCGTCCCCAAATCTTCGACTCTCATATAAAAGTGCCTTAAATTCTTTGCGACCTCCTAATATCGACAGTTTCCTATATTTATATAAGCGACCCCAAAAAGATAAAAAAATAAAAGATGTGCTGCTTCTTACAAATCCCTTCTTCCTCCAGGCGTCGCCTCGCAGACTCTCTGTTCGCGAGCTTCAAGCTTCCCCGCAGAAAGGACGGTATGGCGCAATCACGCTCGCTGGTGCCGCAGCCGCAGCAGAAGCGAAAATCCGCGGTCGAACTACTGGCCGAGACCAAAGCCTTCTACGTCAAGTCTGAGACCGTGCTGGATAGGAAGCAGGAGCTGCCTTTGAGGGTAAGGAACTAGAGCCGTAGACGGACGAGGAGTTTGAGGTATAAATCCCCGTAATTTGGCAGCCATTGCAGAGTCGTAACGAGGGAGGGGGAGCAAACTTCCAAGTTTGTACAAAAATTGGAGTTAAGTTATTTGAATCTTCCTTTTCTTAGACCAGGCCCTACACTAAAATTAATTTTCTGTTTATGATCTGCTCCATTGAGTTAATTTCGCCAAAACTTCATAACCCTTCTAACTTCAAAAACTTTTTCCGAAACTTTATTTAATCAAACTCCTTGACACACTCCCTTACACTATCTCTCTCTCTCTTACGGCTCTGTATGTAAAACATTAGACAATCAATGATCCATAATAGGTTTTAGGATTCTCTGTACCATGGGTTCAGGAACACTATAATAATGACGTACTGTAATAACACCAAGACAAAAAGAGCTTGCGTCTTCCTGAAAATAATCTGAATCTGAGTTTCCTTGCACAGAAGACAGATTGACTACCGAGTCCGACTACAAAAGAAACAGACAGAATTAAGAAAACTCAAAATAACATCCAGTCATTAGCATACTTTAGCAACCATATTGTAAGACTTGTTTGCTTTCCAGGTGAGCAGTGGCTTAAGCCAAGCGATTGCTGCAGGCGGCTGCCACCTCGTCAGCTCCGGTACCCTCAACAATGACGCCTGCTGCAATCCTTGTGAGTCACCTACTGCTTCACCACTTAGAGGAACCATTTAATATCTTCCTACCTCTAATACCAAATTAAAAGTACCGTTTAGAATATTATGGCAGCCGTTGAACCGCCATTCATCACGAAAAAAATCTTTTTTTATTGTAAGTATGTACCTTAAAGTACATTTTTACAATGTTATTGTTTACTCTACCACCGCTTCGTAAGGTGCTATAGCTGAAAGGAAAGAAACGGCGCAAGAAACTTTCAGCAGCACATCTTTTGAAATAAATATACAGGATGGAAAGTTTCGGCGGGGCACCCAGGGCAGCTACCAGATCCGTTGGAGCTACGAGAAAATCGTCTTAGGAGACGTTCCCTAACTTTTGTTTGCAGCTTTTTAAAACTGCATCCACATATTTTTGAAAAAAGGTACAGTCAGCGAGAGAAATGCCATTTAAAAAAAAATTGATGTCAAACGATTCTATTTCGTGTCAGGAACAAAATACTTAATGGGGTTAAACGAGGTTCGAGTACTAGAAATCTCTGAAATAGCAAAAAACTATTCCCATACATTTAGTACGATCCCCGAACAAAATAATGTAGAACAAGTGAACCCCTAAGCCGCTGTACTGCATGTCTGCAATAGAGATTATTTCACGGTCACAATGGTAACTTGTCCATTACAGATGCAACGACGAGAGGAAGCCTGGGCGGCACAAGGCGGGCGGTGAGCGCGGGGGAGGGTCTCCAAAATACTCTGAGAAGACTGCTCGAACATGCTGATAGTAGAGAGAATGTGTACGCGCCCGGTTATGCTATTTGTGAGTTATTTGCATATTTCTGGCCTCGAGAATCATCTCTGAAATCATTAGTTTTAGGACAAGGTTACGAGGTATGACAATGGTTGAATAACGTCACTAATTTTCCGTTGAACGTATATTAACATTTACAATTGAGCTCTATTAACTGTTTTATATCAATTGTACTATTTCAACCATTTTAAAATCTTATACCTGCTTTTTAGTCTGCAGTATCTATTTCGCTTTTCCAATATTGAATATTTAAAACCTCTCTTATTAAAAATTCAAATATTTTTAAATTTAAGTAAGTTCCTTAAAGTACACTTTTTTTTACTCTACCACCGCTTCGTGGGGCGCAAGAAATACTAAGTCCTCTAAGCCCGGTATCACGGGTCCAGTTGCCAGTCCCGTATTCGGTTCGCCGTTGCGCCCTCCCCCACTTGTAATCAGCACTTCGTGATTGGATGCTGTGATACGAACCGGGGCTGGAACCGAACCCGTGAAGTCCAAGCCGTAGAATATGAAAATCAATCTGATACAAAAATCCACGTCCTTACTCAAATCTCTACTATTCAGCGCACAAAATCTACGCCGACCCTCGACGTCTCAAAGACTACCCGGAACGCGAGAACATGTCTCGCTCCCAGCACAATTCCGGGACATACTCCGGCAATTCGTCGTCCGGGACATCCGGCTCGAAGGCCCAGAAATCGGACCCAGATCACCGTGAAAAGATGAATAGGCCTCTGAGTTTCGGAGACGCGAGGGTTTTCTTCCCGGAATCGTTTGTGATACCAAGACAAAGGCCTAGTGAAGTTGTGATAAAAAGCGCCTATTCTATACGTGAGTTTTCAAATTATTCTAACACTTATTGTTAAGTAAACAAATATTTGTTTACCGTATCAATAAAAAAATGCAGGAATATCAATACGTACAATCGATCACAGGTCAACCTACCAAAAATGTCAAAATTTGTGAAACTGAAATAAACCATATTACGCGGACATAATGTTGATGTTTAATCGATGACATTTGACAGATGGTATACTTTAGCTAGTGGCCAACTGTACGCCGAATATACGTAGATTCTTTTAATTGTTTTCATACAATTAGATTGTATAGAAGCTGTCAAGTAATTACTATCTAATCGTCATAATTATGCTTTTATATCACGAGTCAGTCTATTCCGTTTGGTATTTCTGTATTAAAAAAACATTATTTAGACATTACCTATAAGACCAAGCTATCTCAATGTATCAAAGGCGACTAACAATCTATATAGACGATATTATTGTATCAGGTATTGTATTTTTTTTAGCTATTTATATTATCCCATTGTAACGCGATAACTGTCAAGGTGCAAGCTTGAATATGAAATAAATTAAATAAATTAAGTGTCTGTTGTTCACAGCGAGTTCACAATCGAGCCCAGAAAACATGGAGTTACCAGATCCAGTGCTAAGTGATGGAGGTTCGCCCGGAGAACAAATCGGAGCCATCAGTCCGCCGGCCAATTATGCACATTCCACACCGAGATATATCAGGTATGTACCTTGGCAATTCCTCATTTTTAAAGCACCCTGGTGATTTATACCCCAGGTTAATTAAAGCAATCTATTTATATGTCCCAAACATTGATACATTCTATTGAAAGGCTACACGGGTTCGGTTTCAGCCTTGGTTCAGTTCGCTGCATCCAATAACGAAGCGCTGACTTTAAGTGGGGGAGGGCAGAACGCATATGTAGCGAACTGACCCGGGGCTGGAACCGGACCTGAGCAGTCCGGGTCTTCAATCGCTGTTGAATGTACCACCTGTAAAGGGTCATTGTCATTTAGGGCTATGGCAACTCTGTGAAAAATACAATAATAAGGAGATGATTCTTAGGACTTCGTTTTATACTTAACCACCGTAAACATGAGAATAAAATGTCGTTAATATCATCATCATCAGCCTATTAATGTCCCTACTGTTGGGGCACAGGCCTCCCCTTGTACAAGGGCGTACGGGCCATGATCCACCGAGCAGGCCCTGTGGTATTTGGTGGATTTCACACGCCTTCGGAAACTTTTAATTTTCTCAGACATACAGGTTTCCTCGGGATGTTTTCCTTCACCGTTAGAGCAGTCGGTAAATATACGTTAGTCTTCGAAAAAATCAGAAAAACTAATTGGTACATGGTATTGCGTGGTTTCGAACCCGGACCTCCCGCATTGGAGTCCGGCATCCTAGCCACTAGGCCACCGATATCGTTAACATACTTTTTGTAATTTCCAGATCAAATTCTCACTCGCAGCCGAGCATGCGGGAAGAGGAGAGCTGCCCGAACATCAACAGTCACAAATCATTACCGGATCTCCACACGCAGGCGCGGTGCTATCCTGAACAGTGAGTCCTAAGAAAATCTCTGCAAATTCTAAGACAATTAGGGTGTTATTACATGGACGCGATCGACATTGATCGGTGGATTTATTATAGAATAGACCGTTCAACATCGATTATTGTTTATTAAAAATTTTTTTATTAAACAACATGGTACGTTACATCAAGCACGTCTAATTTACAAAAAAATATTAATCTAAGTACTTATAAAAAGTACTTATTAATAATTCTTAATATCTAATTACATTGAAGTTAATAACTTAATTTAAAATGTTCAATCTTGGAAATATTTCTTGGGCGCATTGACATATTCATTCAAATTATAAAAAGGATTGTTTTCGAAAACCTTTTTCATTGTACACTTGAACTCTAAAAATGGTAGGTTATTTCTTTGTCCGATCTGACATCTGCCATCGACTGATAATTGATCCGAGGTCGATGCGACATCGATCGCGTCCATGTAATAACACCCTTAGATAAACAAGCTAAAACCGCGCGCAATAACCTAAGTATGTTTTTTTGCTAGTTAGGTATTTTGTAATTTTAGCTTAAGGATTTATTTTAGTGTTATTTTAGTATTATTTTATTTTGAATAAACACTCCATCTGGCGAAAAGAAAAAAATAAATTTGTATATACTCGTAAATATTTGGCAATAAATGTAAAAAAAAAGGGAGTTTATGTCCGCGAGAACGATTTGAACCAGCGACCTTGCCGATCCGTGGCAGTGCTCTTACCAACTGAGTTATCGCTATTTGTATCGTTATTCTGCGCTTTTTCTAATTTATCCTAGTATGTTTCAGCGCTTTCCAAAATAATTTTGATCAATATCTAACACTCTCTAGTCAACGAGAAAATTGTAATTCTTTATAATAAATAAATAATAAAATAAAATAAATAAATAATAATTTTATATTTTGCAGCGTCAACAATGGCGGTACAGACACGATAGGACGGTCGCCGCGTCGACGACGCCACTCCGCTCACCAACGCACCGCATCCTGTTCTTCGAAAGGGACCAGGTAAAAGATCTAAGAAAGTAATTACTGATACCATACTAAGGGTATGGGAGGGCAGCTATCCGCCTCTAGAATTCGTCTGCTTCTCATTATACCGAGCCTGGCGGAAAACTTATTTACACCTACGAGAATGAGCACAGCTGTAGCCAGAAATGCATTTTGGGAGGAAGGGAAACGAGTTTTTAGGGGGAACAGGTTTCGTGAAGATGAAGGTTATTAGGTTTTGGAGGAAGAGGGTCAATGGATTTCGGGGGAGATAGGGATTGAACCCCAAACCTACACAGAAATCGGACTAGTAGCGCCCTCTCCTCTAGAATAATGGTGATTGATCACGTACGTCATCATAGGAGTGTTACATTAGTGCCCTTGTGCCATGGATAAAGTTACATTCGGCAGATAGAATTCTGAGTTTCCCTCATTTACTGACCAAACTTAACCTCCCAGATCAAACCACTCATCCCTGATGTCATCGTGCGAGGCGTTCTCCGAACACCCGTCGCCCGGTGAAGACAACTACCAGTCGTACAACAGCCGCTGCGGGTCGTCATTCGCGCGCGACTCCGGCGGCTCCAGTGGACACTACACGCAGCGCAGCGCTCCGCCCCACGCGCAGCATCGGACCGACTCTGGCTCATCCACTCAGCACGACCAGAGGTATGATACCTCCAGTGGACACTACACGCAGCTCAGCGCTCCACCCCACGATCAACACCGGACCGACTCTGGCTCATTCACTCAGCACTACCAGAGGTATATGATACATTCAGTGGACACTATACGCTTTTTTTCGGATTTTCGGAAGGATTTTTGCTATCACCATTGCATCTAAGCCAATTATTTATTTTGTACTTAAAAAGCATTACTTAGAGAACCGCGCGCGTTCACTCTAATTCAATTCAACCTTGATGACGTATGAACTTCCATTTTTTTTACAATCATTCATTCCCACTCCTATTGCAGCCGCTACAACGCGTACTTCCTAGAAGAGTGCTACTCTCCTGGGGGCGCGCTCGACCAGTGCTTCGTGTCGGCGCCTCCTCAGTTCCAGGACGGCGCGCCGTCCCCGCCGCCCGCGCCGCTACCCCTCTACCCGCCCCCCAACATGCCCCCCGCGCACCCCGCGCTCGTGCCACGCGTCGGGATACACTTCCAGGTATGGAAACCAGGAAAATAAAAAGACTGCCATGAGGGTGCCACTTTTACTAGTTTACATCTGGTATTTATAGAAACCGCAATGAAAAATGAAAAATGTTCGTTGTGAGGAAGGATGATTTGAAGATCTTCCACCAGGCGGTGTGTTATGCCTAGGGACCAGTAGTGCTGAACTACTATAAAGCGTTCTACAGCGCCATCTCGCGTCATCATCAGATGTCGCGTTGTATATTATTATATGACACGAGAGCTTTGACGTCCGTACCAGCCGAACCTCTCGTACAGTGCTCCTATTTGTTTGTCAGGCGAGCGCTCCACCGCCGCAGTTCCAAGACGACCCGCCGCCGCCTGTGTACGACTACAATGACTACGAGTGCTCCTACAAACCCCTAAAATGTCTCAATGTGGGTCGGAAGGACTATGGCACCAGGGATAGGGAATATAGCAGGTAACTGAAAACCAGTCAATCGCATTAAATAAAATGTCTAGTTATTTATGGAGCTATTCATTTCTGGTTGATATCGACACGCCCGCGTGCATGCCTCCTCATGCGTTGGCACTTGATGATACGAACGAATAACTCCGCACCAAAATTAATTAAAATGAAAATAATAAAAATATTCTTGATCTGACTTAAATAATATACTGTTTCGCGTGTTTTTATTGTATTTTATTAATTACGATCGGTTTCGTTTACACATCTTCAGGTATTTTTATATCTAAAATATCTGAAGATGTGTAAACGAAACCGGTCGTAATTAATAAAAACCTGTGAAACAGAATATTATTTAAGTCTAATCATGTACTACAAGTTTCACCAAGTACCAACAACCGCAAGTATTAACCATTTAAAAATATTCTCTTGATTAATTAATTTAATTGCAACTATTTCTAATCTCTCCCTAATCCCTATCCAACCGACTTGGTATATCGTAGTATCACCTCCGTTGGCCTACCCTCGTTGGACCAACCCTATCAAGATGTGCCACTCTAACGTTGGCCAACGAACATGGTGCTGTTTGCCCTACTGTGTCTCTACAATTTGCCAACAAAAAATGCCACTAGGCTCAAAACCCAAATTAATCGATAAAAATCTTAAAAGTGACTGATTGACACAGCCAGTCTACTAACCCCAAATATGATGCATCAAGTGTGTTATAAATAAATGACTACTTAAATGATAAAGAGACTTGGTCCTAAATTCAGCTCCAGCTCTGCACATTGTGTATATGATTGTATTCATAATTATTGTAAGATGTGCTGATGAAAGTTTCTTGCGCCGCTTCTTTACTTTCAGCTACAGCATCTTACGAAGCGGTGGTAGAGTAAAAAAATTACGTTGTATTAATGTACTATAACATTTTGATATTTTTTTCAATGAATTGTCAGATACCACGAGCCCAGCACGGAGCTGGTGAACAAGCAGCCGCAGTACGCGGAGATCCGTCATCGACCGCGCGTCGACGACGCGCAGGAATACGTCAATACCACGCAGGTAATTTTATAACATTATCTGCAAAATATTTAGAGGTCCAGCGGATGATATTGAAACTATCTTCATTCTACAGAAGAGGGCTATTCGTGCAATATATAATCTACGTTGCAGGGACTCTCTGAGGGATCTGTTCAAAGAAATAAAATATACTGAGTGTCGCGGGTCAATATATTTATGAAAATATCATGTATGTACGTAAAACCTTGCAGCTGTTTCCGAAAAATTGTGATAAACATGATTTCAATACCAGAAACAAAAACAAACCAGCAGTCCCACGCTTTAGACTTAGTAAAGTAAACACATCATTTATGGGTCACTTGTGTACGATTTTATAATAAGTTACCTGATACTGTAATATATATGACAGAGAAAAAAATTAAGACCAATATAAGACAGGTCATATGTAAAAAGGGTTATTACAAAATAAATGACTATTTAAATGATAAAGAGCCTTAGTCCTAAATTCAGCTCCAGCTCTGCACATCGTGTAATATGATTGTATTCATAAATATTGTTAAGTATGTTTATTTTAAAAGATGTGCTGCTGATTGTTTCTTGCGCCGCTTCTTTTCCTTCAGCTACAGCACCTTACGAAGCGGTGGTAGAGTAAAAAAGTGACGTTGTTAAAATGTACTTTATGGTACTTACTTACAATAAAAAAACTGATTCTGATTCCTACCTATTTCTGCCTTAAAGTAGCATGGCTTGCATTGCTGTTTCTGTTTGAACAGCCAGCATAGTATTTGACAAGTATCGAAGAATAAATGCATTACATAAACATTAAAAGAGATATAAATTGATGGTCAAATGTGAAAACAGAATTGAAATTCGTTGAAAACTAAATTAGCTACAGCTCAGAAATCGGAAGGTATAAAGAGACGACAATAGCAATTTGTGACGTCACTTTATTGTAGCGTCATACAAGCTACAATATTTGCTAAAAAGGGACGGAGCCCCAAAACTAACTTTAACCATAATATCTCTGGTAATAGTTGAGATATCGAAAAACGAATTTCAGATCCATCTTCCACGTAGGTAAATGGATTGATGCAATAAATTCTAAGTCCTCAGCAAAGCATCAAAAATCCACTAATAACAATGAGCGACGGTGACCACTTTGTAATCCGTTTGTTTCAGGTATGTCCCCCCGAAGAAGTTACGTCGCCGCTCGGCACGTTCAAGCGCCAGCGGTGTTTACGGTACAAACAGCGTCGCCCCAGGCCCATACTGCGATCCAAGTCAGATATCTCGGATAGGTAAGATCACAGCACTATAAAGTATTTTTATTATACAAGATGTTCCTTTGGTTATGCATTAACTTCGACACTGTACTCAGAACATCGAAGTAGTTATTTTCCATATTGTCACATTTTTAATTGTAATAAGAAAAAATATTTTTATTTTCATACTAACTAAATGCCTTGCCTTAAATTACCTAGTATGTCATACTCTTTATTCGAGCTGGCAACGTCGCATTTTGATTAATTTGAACTTGACAATCATGACATAAGTTATTATTCTTAGTTAATGACATGTGCAAACGAAAGGCAAATAGTTTTGTTATTGTTTTGTTTCAAGTTTTCTTACGGGCATAAATAAAGACACATACTCATTGTAAAACTCTTGTAAAAGCTACAGAAGTGTTTAGCGAAGTTAATGCATATCCTCAGGAACAATTATATAACACAGCTTCTACCTGTATTTTTGTTGGAGGGCAGATTTATCTATAACTTGAACACAAATGCTGTACGGCGCCTTGGGTGCGACAGACGTGCGGGGGAGGGATGCGGGCGGGCGCAGAGGGGAAGCGAGCGGGCGCGGGCGGAGGGCAGGCCTCACAGAGTGTAGCCAATGGAGCGGCCGCTCCGCCCCCGCGTCTCGCCGCGCAGCTACCTAAGGCGCGGTACAGCATTTGTGGTCAAGCTTGATAGACGCTGGCAACATTGATTGACGCTGTTTTATATGGGGATTTATATTAATGTTGGCAATCTAGACTTGCTTCACCTGGGGTCCAGATGACGTCATCAGTTGCATATTGCATTTACTCCTAGGTTTCTTGCCCCTCAGTATGTATCATATTCATTTATTTCAGTCAGTAGATCACTACAATCATGTTGTGATCATACATTGTCAGAAATATGTCAGTATGCAACATTCTCTGCCCAGGTACAGACGGTCCGACGGCCGCAGCCCGGCCTCCGCCCCGTGCGAGGGCGAGGACTCCCCCGACAGTCCCTCGGAAGAGTCCTCGAGACTGCAGCAATTCTTCGAGCGGCTCGGGCTCGAGGCGCGCCAGTACGACGCGATTGTGCGCGACGCGCCGCCTGACAGTCCCGTCTTCTTCTCCTCGGCGTCCACTGTGGATTCTAATCAATTGGCGGCCGCGGCTGATTACACGGTAAGGGTATCATCTGTTAAGAATCTAGGGTATTATCTGCTTCTCTTTTCAACCGGTGTCCACCCACTGCTGGATGTAAGTCTCCTCTAATGCACGCCATTTTCTACGGCCTTGAGCTTTTCCTCCAGCAGACTTTCTTATGTCATCTGTCCATCTCGCAAGTGGTCGAACTACGCTCCCAGTCCTTGATCTCCATGTCATGACTTTCTTGCCCCATCGACCGTCATCTCTACGGCAAATATTAATCAATTATATTAATAAATTATCTCCTCAGACTACGTTAAAGACGCGAAGAGACGCCATATTCTTCCGCACATTCAACTTGTCATAAGGGCATTTTTTCTGTCACGCGGATTTTTCCCCACGTGTGGATCCCCGTACAACCTAAGTAAAATACATTTTCATATAAGTTTCTGCATCCTGCATGTGGTACCAGGCACGATATTAATAAAATGTGGTCAGCACGCATATGTAATCTGCTTATCTACACACGACACGCGGGTGATGTAGGGCAAAAAAAATAATTATAAAATCCGCGTGACAGAAAACTAAATGTAATGGACCGTTGAAAAATGCCGCCTTTTTTTGCAAGAAAATTGCCCTCTTTTTTAATCTTGTCCCATCCTTCCAGGTGCAAGGCCCCGGTGTACAAAAACAGATCTACCGCAACACGGAGCCCCCCAGCGTGGTGGAACGAAACGCACGCATCATCAAGTGGCTGTGCCAGTGCCGCAAGACACAGTTGCCCCCGCAATGAGGGCACGCCCTTACTATCACTGTTGTCACCACGAGATACCACGTGTAAAGTGGCGTCGATTCTGAGGGTGCTAAATCTGAATAATTACAAACTGAATCGTTTTAAAGACTCATTTCGAGAGAAAAGAAATCTTGCTCATTTTAATATAATTCCTGTATACAAATAAAAACAAAGTCTTACTGAAATTGGAACTAGATATTAGCTGGTTTTCAATTTTACCTATTGTAGAACAACGTAATACGCTAAAGCTGGTTTCAGTATCATAAAAGTGACCGCATGCAGAAAATCCTAAAAAAGCCCATGCGGAATAGATACGCAATATGCCGTATTATGATGTAGGCAGTGCTACGATAACGTACCACAAGATACTAAAGCCCGACCAGGAATATAATTGAGCTGTCAAGAGGGTGTCACTAGTACTTTTATAATCTTTGTTATGGAGATCACTAAACTAACTAAAAATTAGTTCTCATATAATTCCGCAACATAGCGCACTCTAATGTATTCCAGTTGGGTTTTTACAGTAATATATTTATGGCTGAAGTTATAAGCTCGACATCGATGGTTAAACACGCGCAAATATATTTCTTACATAACAAACTTTCGTAATGTAGGTTTAACGACGATAGTAAAAACATTTGAAATTAACGGCGACGCCAACGACTGCTGCTGACTAAACTAGTAGTTCATTAGTTAGTCAAATTATAATAATTATAGATTTAAGCTGATGAACCTAGTACTAGTATTTACAGATCTAATTTAATAATTAGGAAATACCTACCTACCTATATTCTAACTAAGATTATCTATTAAGGAGTTAATATTAGGTTATGTATGTTTTACCGGGTGACTATTTTGATGTACTGAGATATGACAGTTATCTCTGTATTCGATATGTTCCGGAAATAGTCATAAATCGAATTTTGTCTTGACAACGTTGTACAAGTCGCGAGCTTAGTCATAGAATGAATTATTTAGGATAAATTTTAAGTATTTAGTATCGACGAAAATTAAGATAGTGTAACTATCGTTATGGTGGTTTCTACTGTGAAATTATTTGTTAATATTTTGTTCCATATATTTTTTTTATTATTTACCACGTACCATAATATAACTACAATCTGGCCTAATAGGCACAGACTAATAATAATAATTCCATATTTAATAAACGATTATGAAATATATCAATTCGAGGACAATTGAAAATTATGGTCCTTCGAACCGGATAGAGACATCATATTGTGCTAATTTCGGAACTTTGACCAAAAATCTTGTATTTCCAGATAAGTTGGTTTTTCATTAGTGATATAAGGTATTATCATTGTTGCATTTATGTTGTAATTTCATAGTTTATTGATTGATAATCCTGAATGGATAATGATTGGTTTCTAGAATTGTATAAAATGAGTTTGGCTGTTAAGGCATCGTCTGCAGTAGAAACCATGAATGTGAATTTGTAAAAAATAACGTTCCTGTTACGGATTTGTCATTGTTCATAGCTCTAAGTATTTTCAAGTCTGTTTAAGTAATTTAAATATAGGAAAATTATGACGCTATTACTGCCTCTTTATTGTCATGCGGATTTGCTCCACATTTCGCTATCCCACAGTCAGCATTGTGAAAATTGCGTGGATTCTGGGGTTGGCCGCTAAAACTAAATGATAAAATGATATTGCTTCGCTCACTCATATGTTAGATTGTATAAGAGTGAGGGTGAAAACAAACAACACCCCAGAATGGGTGCCTATGATTCTCATCTCAAGCGTATTGCGGAGTCAATCTACATGACACTAAAACGCCATAAAGAAGGTTCAGTTATTTGATGCTTAACTACCACTACCGCGCTCTAGTCTATAACTGCGTTACGGGAGCTGTTGTCATTGTAAAAGACGAAGAACTGGTCCTTTTTTATGCGGATTATCTATCTGATACTAGTTATTATGTACGTTAAACGATGTATTTGTGATTCGGAAGCACAAAATGGATCAATTTTAGCTGGTACTTTATTTACATTGTGCCAAAATATAAACGAAAACTAATAGTAAATAATATTACAAACACCAACAGTGGAAAAGAAAATGAATAACTATTTAGGGATTATCCTAGACAAATGTGAAAAATATTTATAACTACTCATATTTTCAAAGGATAGGTACAACTAACAAAATAAATAGTTAGATGGGAGTCAAATATAAAACAACTTGTAGACAATATTTATAAAAACGAAAGAACGTAAGTCATAAAGCATAATGTTTAACTATAGTTCCAAATATAACGCAACAACTAATAAATAAATAATTATATTTTGATGTAAATAACCGTACCTACTGTGTTAATCTCAAATGTGTGTAGATACAATAGAATAAATATCTGAATGTAGGTAATGTTTATGTTCTCACATTTTACGCTATCAGATTCACTTGCAGAAAAAGTGTCTTCTTAATTATTTTAAATTCTGTTTCAGTGTCCCAGAACATTCATAGCTAGGTATGTACGTAAGTAAATACCAAGGCTTTCGTTTCAGCGCTCATAGTCATAGATCATAATGATAACTAAATGATTATGAAAATTATGCGGTCTCGATATGCGGTATGCGGTGTTATACTAAAACCACACTAAAAAGGTCCATCATCTTAAATAAATTAGTGACGTTACCGTTGTTTAAAAACGGATCCTTTCCTCTTGTTTAATGTCTGAGAAGAATCCAATACTTACAATACAATACTTGTTACTTTAGGTAATGTAATTTTACTAACATATTTCTGCAAGTGACTACTTAGTATTCAATATTTTCTTTCATGAACCGAAACCTACATAAGTATCAAATAGTTTTCCGTACCACAGACATTTCTAATATAATTCTAAAAGACTGTCGTTAATTTCTCATATTTAATTATATTCTGTGATATGGTCGAATGAAATAGATACTGTTAACCGTGTCTTCGTCTCATGATTTGATCTAATACACAATAATATCTACACAAAACATTTTTGATTCTACGTGAGAATTAAAAACAATTTATGTTTTGTGACTTTTGTGTAGATGTTTTTGTGTATTGTGTAATCAAAACATGCGTTGAAGACACAGTTTTCCGTGTACCTACTAGTATGGGTGTATGTAGTACCTTTTGTTCCAGATATTTCTTACGCGCTTTTTCCTTATAATGTTAAATGATAAACTGTTAACTTTACCTACTCTTATTTTATCTGCCGATATACTTACTTGCTAACTACATTGACGATAAGTTACTAAAGAAACTACAAAATACGTAACTTTTCGGGTCTACGGTGTAGGAGGTGTACGGAGCGGGCAAGTTGATACCGGCGTACAAATAGCGGCACATAATTTGAACAAAAATAGCGGATGCGCAGTCAATCGAAGTGCGTTATGAGGTGCGACGCGAGGGACCGCGCATTACCATAGCATTTGTTCAGTCGACCACTAGCGAAAATATACCATCTGTCAAAAACTTTTAAATCTCAACCTTATGCCAGCGCATTATGATACATTTCAGATTCACAAATATTGACGTTTTGACGACCGCCATTTTTGTTCAACTTATGTGCCGCGAATTTGTACGTAACTGGTTTTGTTTCTTTCGCTGTCGTTTTATGGTTACACATTCGCCGCGTGCGCATGCCTCGTACAGCGTTGGCCGTTAAAAGTTACTAATTTAAGCCTGGGAATATACGGAACCGGTTCGGTTCTCTTGTCTAATCACATTGCCTTGATTTCAAGTGTCGTAGGGAGTGGGGGAAACTTGAAATCGTCGCAAGTGACGAGATCTGACGAGCCTAGCCGGAGCTTAGCTGGCTGAGTGTAGTCTCAGTCTTATTTGTAGGTATCGTATTGAGCATAATCGAGATGAATAGAGTAACAGAACAACAACATTTAGCATTATTCGATGCTTCCATTTGTGTAAATAAGATTTACGTACATTGTTAGAGGTTTAATGTGATGAAAGAATTATATTGTGGTCTGATGAGATGCTTACGGTGTTTTATTTTGGTCCTACCTATCTCATGATCCCAGATTTTCTATTAAATTATGAACTTTTAGATGCACTTTTGCTCGTAGCTTGGAAGTTCCGCTTGTCTATACAGTAGGTGAGTTCAATCCAAATTCAGTGGAAATATAAAGAAAAATATAGGCAATCATAAAGGTAATCATATACGTCGAAAGTCGAAGGTATATCTTTATTTTATAGGTATAACAACATTATTTACAAACTAGTAACAACTAATAACAAGGCAGTATTTACAAGTAGGTATATGTTAATATGTTTGAACAATATAGCCATATATTGTTATTGTAAATAATTGAGCTCACATATGCTTTGGTGAAATGAAAACTGTAATTATATGAGTTATTGAAATTAATAAAATAAAACAATAAATTGTATGAAAAGCATGATCCGTAAAATATGGTTCTACTGTATAGAGTGTATTATACTCTAATCTGTGGAGTGTATATTAAAATGATCTATACTCTAATATGTGAAATGATCGTGTTGGGTATTATGATAGCGTTCCATAACCAGTTGAAATAATTCACGTTGACAATTGTCTATCTTCCATTACCGCGTTAACAGCTGAAAATTATCAAACTTTTATTTGATACAAGTAATGGAATATGTATAATTGACAACGTGAATAATTTCAACTGGTTTTGGAACGCATTCTAGAAACGCTATTTTGACCTTCTGCAACAACAATACAAATAAATAGTCTAAAGCTGAATGCACACTGGCACGCACCCTACGCGCCAATTGAATCGCATTACTTTCGTATATTTCATTTCTTGGAGTAGACGGTAGAATGCGAATGAATCTGCGCCGACCACGCCGCGCCGCACCAGTACGCATCGAATTGTGAAACGCAAAAAAATTTGTGTGTAATTTTTCCCTAAAGTAAAGTAAATTTAATAGCCAAAGCAATACTTGGCAAAGTGTCGTACATTACCGGTTTTTGGGATACACTAGCGCCACGCATGCGCATTAGAGGTTTTTTTGACAGCTCGCTCATTGTGTTGCAGTGTTGCCTTGCCTTGGTGTGTTCTTCATGCATTTACAAAAACCATCCCTTTTTACCCGGAAGGCTGGTAAAACTTGTCATTGGAAAATAGCCAAGAAAATTTTATGAATATTGGATACATCAATTAAAATTGAGGACTCTGAATGGATTTTTTTCTTATAATATAACATAATCCGTGATTATCCAATAAAATATATTAGGTATAAAACTAGCATAAATAAAATCGATTGATAATTTGATACGTATTATTGGTCCTGAAATTACTATAAGGTTACAACTTGGAGACAGGCTATATTAGTCGCGGCCGCATGCGGATTTTTTCCGCAGTGCGCGCGACGACATACAACTCCCTTAATGTGGAATACAAAAAAAGGTGCACCGCCGTACCGTGTAGCAAACCACAGAATAAAATGCGCATGCGTTTTTTCTACAGCAGTGTGCGCACGTCCGTACATTTACATACAATGTCAACAGATTTTGTGGAAAAACGCACGGATTTATAGGTACCTAGGCCTTACAATCAGTGGCGGCGCTAGACGTAGGCGATGTAGGCGACCGCCGACGGCCTCGCGCACGGCGAGTCTCACGCAAACAATTTTAATGTTGTTTATAAAGGCGCACTGTACAAGGCGTCTTAGCCTTCTAGCCTAACCCATCATCTGTGTCTGTGTCGAATCCACGCGAATTTTCGAGCACATTTATTTTATTTCGCTCGCTCCCAACCTAGCCTTCTAACCAAACCTATCACCTGCATCGAATCAACGCGAATGTTTGAGCTCGCTTCGCTAGCTCCCATTCTAGCCTTCTAACCTAACCGTCTGAATGCAAAGAAATCCAAATGCATTAAATTTACTTTACCTAACATAAAAAAGGTAGTAAACAATGTAATATTAGATTACAATACAATAGAATTGGTTAACAATACAGTTTTCCTGGTGATTAAACACTTCAGTGGGGGTGCTTTAGATAAGCACATTGGCCGGAAGATTAAGTGCCACCGTTTAGGTATGCTGTTAGAAAAATAAAACAACTGACAGATGTAGCAACCGCAAGGCTAGTATATTTCAGTTATTTTCACAGCATATTGTCTTACGGCATTCTTCTGTGGGGCCGAGTGGCTGATATTGAAACAATTTTCTTTCAACAGAAGAAGGCACTTCGTGCAATATATAATCTACGTTGCAGGGACTCTCTAAGGGAATTGTTTAGGGAAATAAATATACTGACTGTCGCGGGTTCTAAGGTCGCGAGGCAATATATCTATGAAAATATTATGTATGTACGCAAAAACTTACAGTTGTTTCCGAAAAACTGTGATAATCATAATTTCAATACCAGAAACAAAAATAAACTTGCAGTCTTACGCTTTAGACTTAGTACAGTAAACACATTATTACCAAACCTTGCTTAATTTTATTGGTAAAGAAAAGAAAACTTAGCCCGGTCGCAGGCGGTTAAAAAGAGCCTCGCGGCTTTATTTCACCTACGCTAATTTCTGTGCTAGCTCCGCCACTGCCTTACAATGTGGGGTAGTCATCGATTGACGATTAAAAAAGTAAACACGCTTGAAGAAAAGATATTTTTATTATATTTTAATATTAATAATTTCTTTCTGTGAATTATTCACTGAAATCCAATAAAATTATGTAAAAATTCACATTTATTTATGAGCGGCCTAGTGGCTAGGACGCCAGGCTCCGATGCGGTAGGAAACCATGTAATGCTGAATGCCATGTACTAATGAGTTTTTCGGATTTTATGAAGAGTTACGTACATTTACTGACTGGTCTAACGGTGAAGGAAAACATCGTGAGGAAAGCTGCATGTCTGAGAAGATGACTTTTTAGATAATTTATCGTCCGGAATCGGATAAAGATGCTGGCAACACTGGTGTTGGCAGCTGTCAATTGTCATAGTAGAAAAAAAGTGACGTGCTAGGCTTGGACTGCTGCGTAAGTGAATTTTGTTGTTTTTGTTCTATTTTTCGTGTAATTGATTTACATGTTTGTTGATCAAACGGATCATAAAATGCGCAAATAATTGGAATAATCTATTCATTAAACAACCTTGTGTACGTATTGGAAGCGTCCAAATCGTGATACATCCGTCTAAGCTAATTGTGGCTTGAAATTGCATCATATTTTGTACAAAAACAGGAAGGGTCTGATTCATAACTTAATTCTAGCGTGATATTGTCCACAGAAGCGTTATTAAAAATAGTCCGAATTGGAATTAATGACCCGAAGTGAACACAAATAATTTTGATGATATTGGACGAGGACTCTATGGAGATGCCTCCTGCTAAGCGCGGGAGACGCGGTGTCAGCGACGCTGATGATGAGGAAGACGACGACTACAGAAAAAGAAGGGACAGAAATAATGAGGTATGTTGAATAAAAATTGGAAGCTGTGTAAAGTTATACCCAATACAAAAAAGTCATCTGAAATCCACCAATCAGCAGTGGGCCAGCCTTGTGGAGTATGGCCTGTACCCAGTCAGAGTCTAGATAAGGGGACATCAAGATAGGTAAATCGAAGAAGTTTTTGTGTCTTGTCATAATACAACCTAATAATTGGAGTCAGTTCTGCATCCACTAGGTTTTGTGAAATAATAATTCATCTTTTAACTAGATGAATTTTTCTCATTTCCCCACAGTGTCCCCTGACATCCCAACCAAACTGTAAATATTTTGAATTACACAATATTTAAAACTTTTGCCTAGGTAAATATATCATTTCACAATAGTTTCTCAACTGTTATTTTTTGTGAAATATTTAATAACATTGCATCTAATCTAAGTAAAAAACTTCAGCTTCATAGTATTTGTTGACCAACTAGGCTGGATCAAGTAAAATTTTCATTATGACCATCTCTATAATTCAAAGTGTAATAATTATTTTTTTCTAATACGTTACTGAATATACAGACCATTTTTATATCCGGAACCACATCAGCTGAGCTGCATCACGAGACAGACTTTCATCTTTCTTTCTGATCGAAAAGATTAATACAAAAAGGATCACGAGGCAACTCCGCCAGTGTGGACCCCCTTAATAGCCAATAACCTATTGTTAAAGTTATTCAGGCTGCCAATAAGTGCAAGTACATGGCCTAACAACTGCTGCTATCAAAACAACAGTAGCTGAGACTAAAAATTTAACATGAAAATATACCACTTTCCGTCACCTATCCTGGTTCTAAAAATCTGATCGAGTCCAATGTTGCTTAACATACACAGTCACTTTCACTTTAGAAGCCTCTCCAGACCAACTGAGAACAAACCTAATATCTAGCTAGAGACAAACTAATATTAATCTTATTTTTTTTACAGGCAGTCAAGAAAAGTAGATACAAATCAAAGCAGCGAACTCAAGAAACGTTCACCCGAGTGAGCAAACTGAAGGCAGAAAACCAAATGCTGGAGGAGAAAGTGAAAACCTTAACGAAGGAACTCCAATTCCTCAAAGAATTGTTCCTAGCACACGCATCTAACACACAGAATAATAAATTCGAGGGCATTGACCTTGATAAACTTTTGGAAGATGTTCCTGATGACAAGGACAGCAAGAAATAGACGTGTGTGTGTATATATAAGATTTAAACTGTTGAACTCCTATTTTAAGTATGTGTTGGTTTAATAATGTTTGACATAGAAGAGGAATCATATGCATTAGATTGAGAATTGTCAGGAATTTCAGATTGTATTGTTGTATAGTAAAAACAATCAGGATATCAGATCAGAATAATAGGCAGTGGCAAAGATGGGCAGTCATAAAATACAATTCAATTTTTGAGTTTATGGCTCCGCTGTGGTGTTGATGATTCTGCCAATGTCCTGGTTGAAAAACATGATGGGTATATAGGAATTCGGACAGATAAATAGATATATCGGAAACCATATGTTCCTTGTGACACGGCAGTGTTCGTCGATGATGTCAAAACATTAAAAATTGATGCCATTTAAATACATTTCACCTTTTAAAAGTTTGTAGTACATAGGTGGCATATCTAGGACGTGTAAAATAGCAGCAAACTCTGTCATACAGAGCCTTGATAATATACAAATTTGTATTGTTATCTCTATTAGGAGTTGTAATTTTATAAGGCTATTGGCTAAATGGGTATATTTTAGATTTATTTGGACCTCAATTTTTATTACTACATGTAAGATAAATGAGACAATCCAGGTAACAAATAAAAGTTTTATTACGAAAATATACCATCTTATTTACTATATTACATGTATAATATTAATTGGATCAAAATGAGCATTTTGTAAAATTAAAAATAAAATTTTACATCACTTGACATATTTTCTATTAATTTTTATTATCACCTTGACCTTTAGGAAAGTCAATAAAAGTACAAATATAACTATATCTAAAAACTCAGCGTGGTTTTATAAAGCTTAGGCCGCGATTCCATTATGCATGAACAGGTTTAGAACGTGCGTGTAGGCTTCACATTACGAAACGCCCACTAATCGTAAGCAACTTTCAACCTGATGTCGTGCCGTCCAGCCTCCTTCGCATAGACTATGACTGGCTGACGAGGACTTTGACATTTAGACGAGACATTAGATTTGACAGTTACGAATAAAGACGAAAAAAAGTGGTCCTTCGACCCGGATCTTATTCTGCAACCTGCGCGCACATGTTTATTGGAAACGCTCCTTTATACAGTCAAAGAGAGTGCTAAATCTAGATGTTTCGCTAGCGCTAGCGACGATACATTTCCATATCAGTTATATTGATATATTTTTAAAACATTTACTCGTGTCCATACAGCTACCGGCACGAAATATATGATTGATAATGAAAAGTAGTAAACGTTTTTTGGTCTCTCTGGCGGTATGGAAGTTATTATCACGCGTTTAATTCTAACTTCACTCATAATCGTTGTCAGCAACTACCTGGCTAGCCTCACGCCTCACAATTTTTGTACAAATGTACTGAACAAATCAACTAATACTTTATTAGGTACCCCCACAGCGACATATTATACCCTAGACCAGTAACTTCCAACAAAATCCCCGTAAAAGCCGGTACTAAACCTCACGCCACTGTGTGCGAATTGAAAATAATGCACCACATTTCTCACACAATGAAACTCAAATTAATATTTGACCTAAAATAGATCTTACAGCGATGTCACAAAGGCGAATATTCGTCTACGTAACTCTTACACAGGATCGTATGATACACAGATCTATTTCAAAATTCCACGTCAAACGCAAGACGCAATTGGAGGCAAGAGGCAGTCCCCTTTTTCCGGTGCTGCACACCACCTTCATCAAACTTAATTACTTTTGTTTATTTTTATAATATATTTGTTTATTATTTATTATTTGTATCTACTGTACCTAATTGTTTGTATGTGTGTATTGGATTAATTGACTAGCCGCTCACACTCCGTTTTAAGCCCCGCCCACCTGAGCACACATTTTGTGGCGCCACTCGCGTGCGTCTATTACATTTCTAGGGTATTATATTGCGCTAGGTACACATGCACTAAACAGGAACTACTTCCACACGTTGATAACTCCATCAGCTGACGAGGTGACTAGATAGCATTTATTAGCGTCTACCATTGTTATGTCCGTAATGGGAGCGGTATGGCAGAACGAACGGGATTCCACAGCACGGTACACGTTCTCTTCGAGTAAGGAGACGGGTTCCGCAGGGTTCAGTTTGCAGCATTCTTGTATGACTGTTGTGCCGTCGATTATGCGGCTCCTAAAAAATAGAGTTGTGGTAAATCGATTGGCGTAGATTAATCTGGTTTCAAAATTGTAATTTGTGACCGCTAGCTACTTTTTATTCTTAGCATCCTTGATGCAAAGCATCTTTAAGAAAAGGGGAAAAAAAGATCGCCGAGGGTCGAAGTGCCGCTGGGGTTATCCCCGGCCCCTTGTCACAAGATAAGGTCAGTTCAGTTCAGTTTCTTTAATTATAATATACAAAAAATTATACATCAAAAATACAATGATACTTAATAATCACAAAAATTAAATTAAATTATTATTTATTTATTCCTGCCATGTGGGTAGGCGAGAACCTACCTAGCGTTGAAAAACTCTTCAACAGCGTAGAATGCTCATCGAATTAACAATTCTATTATATTACGTTACCTTACGTTCAATAGAAACGTCAGGTGTGCCTTCATATGTGAAAACCATTATAGGAAACCCTTATTTGCAAAGGATGACAAATCCGAATTTTAACTCAAATGCGCACTTTCCATCGAAATACTACTGTCATTTAGGTCCCATTAATTTCATGCTCGCTCTATCCTTACATTACGAATTGCAGTGTGGATACACTGCTTAACCATTTGTTTATTATATTTTTGATTATATATTAAGTATTATATTTCTGTATATATTATAGTATTTACGTAATATTATTACTATTGCATTGCAGCTTGCAAAGGTTTGAATTTTTTTATTATTGTTATTTATTTATTTGAGGGTAGTATCTATTTCATACGCCATTTGCACCCGTATATTATGTATCATATGATTTTTATATCACCTGAAGGTTGCCTGGAAGATATCGTTTAAAGCGATAAGGCCGCCTTCTGCACATTGTATTGTACCTCTCTTTATGTTGTATGTTTTGTTTTTGTCCCGGGTGTGCAATAAAGTATATTTGTATATCCTTATTACGTTCTTAGGAGGTGGGATTTGTCATCCTTCGCGATTGCAACAACTTTTGGGTTTGGTAATCGTTGTGGAGGGCGAATCCGAGGTTGAGTGACGGGTCCTTCTTCAAATTATTTTGATATTGAGTAATGGATTTTCGCAAAGTAATGTCCGATTCTGTTAACTTACTTATATTTAACAGCATTTGGTGAATACTTTAGCTGGTCGCTGGCCGAGTGGACCAGTATGTAGGATTCCTCAGGGTGCCCCAGATCCCAATATCGGATACTCTGGTGACCATATCTTGTTTGACCATTCGATTTAACTCACCTATATTTGACAGCATTCGGTGAATACTTCAGCTGGCCGAGTGGACCAGTATGTAGCAGTCTTCAGGATGTTTCAAATCCCAGTATCGGATTCTCTGGTCTAACCACCGGTGACAATGACCATACTCCTGAAATTTGACCATACGACTAACTCACCTATATTTAACAGCATTAGGAGAATACTTCAGCTGGTCGCTGGCCGAGTGGACCAGTATGTAGGAGTCCTCTGGATGTTCCAGATCCCAGTATCGGATCCTCTGGTCGGAGCCGCCGGTGACGAGGAAACGGGAGCCTTCGCGGGAGCCGCAGTACGCCGCGCCGATGTAGTGTGATGCCTGGGAGAAAAAATATATTGTGATCTATGGTGTGTATCTAAGGGGCTATTTCGACAGGATTGACAGTTGGAGCAGGCTTTAAGGTGTAGAACATTTTCTGCCGCAAAGCAGCAATGCTTGCATTCATGTGTTTCGGTTTGAAAGGCCCCCACCTGTGAGAGATTCCAAAACCAAGGGTACATTTAAAAAAAAATTAAACTTTATCTGCTTGAAATACAAAAGTCGTTGCCATAGACAGAGTAAATACAACCTTCGCTGCATCGAACAGTAGTACCTATCCTTCCTTCAGTTTCATCTTCATTGCTTGTTTAATTTTTTTATTATTTTTTCTCTATTTTATACAATAATACCTACATACATACCTTCCTGTATTCTAATGTATAATTTAAAAATTAAGTGCCTTCCTTCGTTTCCTAGTATTTTACTTCTGTTTATTAATATTTCCGTTATTTATTTATATGTTCCGATAGGGTATTATTAGGGAGTGATCCCTGGCACACAGGTAATGCCTGACAATCAACCGCCGCAGTGCTAAAAGCGCTACGGCAACAGGCTGAGGCAGTCCCCTTTGTCCGGTGCTGCACGCCACCTTCATCAAACTTAGTTACTTTTGCTTATTTATTTGTTTTTGTAATATATTTGTTTAATATTATTTTTTTCTTCTGTGCCTAGTTGTTTGTATGTGTGTGTCGGAAATAAATAATCTATCTTTCTTTCTAATGGTACGAGAGTCAGCGTAATTAATGGCACACGAAGCACTCCATCTAACTCCTCAAGGTTAGCATCGAAAACCCTTTAAAAATAATACAGTGAGTGAGGTGAGATGTCTATGAGCGACGATGACCACTTACCATCAGGTGGCTCCGTGTCCTCGTCTGCTCTTCTAATACATACATAATTTCACGCTATACCCCTTGTGGGGTATGTAGAAAATAATGGTAACACTGTTTCCAAACTCTATGGTCAGTATTGTTTAATCTGTGCTTTTGTCTTTGGAAATCATACAAATGGAGCGTACACGGTAAATAGCATTTTATTTAAAAAAAAAAAATTCTAAATCCGCATTTGACCTCGATCTCGCCTGATGGTAAGCGACGATGAGGTCGACGATGGAGCATGCGGGTCCAGTAAATGCCTAAACTCTAATAATAGTAATCTCTGCTGTAGAATAATGAAAAACCTAACAGGGTAGGCAAGAGAGAATGGAGCGCCACGTGTCTCAGTCTTGGCACGATTCTCTTGCTTCATCTACTCGTCGTTTTTTATAGGTGCACGGCCACAGCGCGTGTCGTCCGCGTTGACTCCAAACACCAGGCTCTGACGTCAGGTATCCACACTCTAGAGAACAGAAGAGAGTTAGTGCACGGCCATAGAGCGTGGGTTCTCTGCGTTGACTCCAAACACCAGGCTCTGACGTCAGGTATCCACACTCTAGAGAACTAGTGGCTACTCACAGGCGCGTTGTAGCTGAGAGGCTGCGGCGAGTTAGTGCACGGCCACAGAGCGTGGGTTCTCTGAGTGGACTCCAGGCACCAGGCGCCGGCGTCGCGACACCCCACCGTCCACACCCGCGACGTGGATCGCCCGAAACCGATGATACGACGCACACGCTCAGCTGTTAACAAAAAATAAAGCTCTATCATTTTCTTCGTGAACGACTTTTGTTTGACAGAACACAACTCTCACGTACACAATCCCAGAGGGGGTAGACAGAGGAACCACCTTCAATCATAGGTGGTTCCCACTTTTCGCCGTAAAAGATGGGCATATGATAGATGGCGAGTCTACTGCCGCCTACTAGGTGTAAAATAGTATTTTTTATTTTTTTCTTGACTACTAAACCCGCATTTGACCTCGATCTCGCCTGATGGTAAGCAACGATGAGGTCGACGATGGAGCATGCGGGTCCAGTAAATGCATATTCACTCTGGCCTTGAAGATCCCAAGGTTGTAGGTTTCGAGAAATACAGACGCCGGCAGGCTGTATCCACCAAGATCCTTAGTCGCCTCGTACGACACCCACGGGAAGAGTTGGGGTGGTGCTATTCTTTAAGGCTTGCACCACACGGCACTGCTACTTTTGTTTAAAATTCGATATTCTGTTAGCCAGAGTAATTACTGGTACATGAGGCACTACCTAGAGGTACCTAGTGGTAAGCAGTGCATCGAAAACGCTCTAATAACATTTAAGTGAGGTTAGATATCAGAGCGTCGGTGGCACAGTGGCTAGGACACCAAACTCCCATGCGGGAGATCCGGGTTCGAAACCGTGCAGTGCCATGTACTAATGAGTTTTTCATATTTTTCGAAGACTTACGTACATTTACCGACTGCTCTAACGGTGAAGGAAAACATCGTGAGGAAATCTGCACATTGAGATGACCAGTGTGTAAAATGGGGTAGGCACAAAAGATCCTCAAAGGTCGAAGTGTCGCTGGGTTATTCCCGGTCCTCTATCATAAGATACGAGCTTAGATATCTATGGGCGACGGTGACCATTTACCATCAGGTATACTTCACGAAACAAGCAAATCTAAAACGGCATATTTTTTATTTTATTTATTACACTTGGGACAATAAACAGAAGTACAATATGCATTTAAAATAAGATAACATTACACGATAAGGTAATTAGTACCCCACACAGCCTTGTCCTCGGATATACATATGAAATTTACAATTATGCTAGGATGATACGTGCGGACCACTAGTTTCCAAGCAACATAATAATATTTCATTTCAATACAAATATCAAAGAGACAAAGCAGTACATTAACAACATAGCTACAAATTCCTAATATTACTGCACACCGGGTAGCATAAACAAAACAAAATAGTAACATAAATAGATTGAAAGAAGATTGAATTAATTTCGTAGATTGTATTAATCGTTTTGTACGCATTGTATCGGAAGATCATCCGCCAGAAGGTGATACCTAAAGGTGGTCACGACCCTCAGCATTGAGGATTACGACGCGAGGAGAAGGAGGACGCACTGTATCACACTAATTTTGTGCAACAAAGAGAATTCATTCATTCATAAAAACCATTGCCAGCTTGTAATGTAATTCATGAACCGTCTTCCTATTTCTATAATGTTGCCATTTTTTAATTGTAACAAGGATTGTCGTTTCGTAAACTAAGGTCCTGGTGGCCCGTTTGCTCGTCTGCTCCTTACACAATATAAAAAAATGTATACTCACTGTTGGGATGTGTGACCGAAGTGATCGGTAATTGGAACCTCAAGTCCCAAACACACACTGCGCCGTTGCTAGTGCCCACAGCTATGTACCCTGCACTGTTGGCGTACAGACACGTGTAGACTCCTTGTTTGAGATCTCCTTGCAGTTTCCACGCGTTTCCTGCAACCACAGTAATCGATACTATAGTTAGACAAGGGATTCTTACCACAATTAAATAAATAAATAAAATTGATATTTATCCTGGGGTATCCCACAGGACTCCTAAGGGAAGGCTCTTCAATAAAACACTTGTGTAGCTTAGCAACGTCTATTGAGGAATGAATGAATGAAACTTATATTTATCTACCCTACATATATCACAAAAATAATCTTTATTGAAAACATCACAATGCTTGTAAGTCAAACAATACCCTGACTCCCAAACTAGACGAACCTGTATCTTGGGAGCCAGTGCTTTCCCAAAAGGAAGGTATTCAATAAAGTGTAGTATCTATCTCATAATTAATAGTTACAAATTACATATTATTTTGAACATTATTACATATTATTTTGATTTTGTTATTTGATGGGGTTCCGAGGCCAAGGATTCCCGCAATGGGGAGACGTATAATATAAAGGAGAGAGGAGGTGTTCCGCCGGCCGGCCACTTTTTAGCGCAGCGCATTTCCCATGCCATTCAGTGAGGGAACGCTGTGAGTATCTTGGGTACTTTCGGCCAGAGGGCACTCGCGGGGGGCTATTTGAGTGAAATTATATTATATAATTTTATATGGTATTTAATTATATTTTTTATTGACATTTAATTTATTTTTGACTTGTAATCTGTTGATTACTATTGTAATGTACATTTTTGTAATTTGGACATATTCATTTGTAGAATTTTAATGACGTAAATATCAATATTTAGATTTTTAACGAGTTATGCTACACCATTTATACATATTTTATTTTTTCGTTTATTAAGTATTTTTTTGTATTTTGTCTATGTGTGTAATAAAGATTATAATAATATTTTGATTTTTTAATTTCTATTATTATTGTTGTATGATTGATTAACCGCCAATCACTAATAATCATGTTGTATGATGTATTACCACGAAAGGTTAAAAATTAAATAACATCGGTGGGATTTGAAACCCACACCTCTGGCTTAAGCCAGATTAACCAGATTAACCAATTTGGTCAAATCAACTGGCGATTTTTGCATCGTTCCTTTATAGATATCTATATCTAAGTATAGATTTATAGGGGGTTAGTCGCCTTGAAGGGAAACCAGTTGCCAAGCTGGTCTGAGTTGGTAATTCATTCAGATGTTCCCCTGTGAGGCTGTCAATGTGGCATGTCTCAAGGGTTTAATTCTCACCGAACAATGTCAAGTCAAGTATAGATTTACTAGGCAGCTTTTAATCGACTTTTGAAAAACATTACCAATTTTTTTAACAAATCTAATGAATCTTTTTTTTTATTGTAAGTACCTTAAAGTTTTTCAACGTCATGTTTTACTCTACCACCGCGGGGTAGGCAGAGAGAACGGAGCGCCACGAATCCGTCTTAGCACGCTTCCCTTTCTTCCTCTACAGTCATTCGTCATTTCACGCATACTCCCATTTGGGGATGTTTCAAAAAAAAATTTTTTTTAAATTAATTATAAAAGTCAATATCCCTATGAACATACCCGGCGCGCGCAGGTCCCAGCCCACGACAGTTGACAAGAGCGTGGCGTACGAGATGACGCCCGCGTGCACGCCCCCCGCGCAGGCGACGGCCGCACACCCCCCGTCCGCGCCCGCTTCCAGCTGTCTCCCTTGGGACAGCGTCATGCGGGACGAGCCGCTGTCCAGTCTGAGAATACATAGATTAATAACTCTAAAGTAAAAAAATTAAGAAACCCCTACTTATCATTGTAGAGATCCCATTACTTTAACTGGTCATCATCAAGGTTCCTGATGTGGGAAGGGCATTTGAGCTCAAACCCGACTCTCCTCCTCTCTTTTTACATTGCCAGAGAACCCATTTGATATCAAAGTTAATCCAAGATCTTGAAAAACCCTGATCTATTTTTTATCAGACAGCTAAGAAGACATCGATCAAGACGTTGATATTTTATTGTAAGTACCTTATAGTACATTTTTACGTCATTTTTTTTACTCTACCACCACTTCGTAAGGTGCTATAGCTGAAAGGAAAGAAGCGGCGCAAGTAACTTTCAGCAGCACATCTTTTGAAATAAATATATCTTACAATAATTATGAATACAATCATATATGTACACAATGTGCAGAGCTGGAGCTGAATTTAGTACCAAGTTATCCGATAAATCTTATCTTACCTTATGATAGGGGGCCGGGAACAACCCCAGCGGCACTTCGACCCTTGAGGATCTTTTGTGCCTACCCCATTTTACACACTGGTTATCTCAGTGTGCAGGTTTCCTTCACCGTTAGAGCAGTCGGTAAATGTACGTAGGTCTTAGCAAAATACGAAAAACTCATTGGTACATGGCACTGCACGGTTTCGCACCCGGACCTACCGCATGGGAGTCCGGTGTCCTAGCCACTAGGCCACCGACGTTCTTATCAAATAAATAAAGATATTGAATTGAATTTACCTGAGCACAAACAGAGAATCTTGCGTGGCAGCGACCAGGGACTGTCCTGCTTCACAAGCCGCCAATGACACCACTGGGCCTGCGCTTCTGTTGTACATTGACTTGGATCTGAAACATGTATACATGGATTTATTAAACAGTATGATAATACCTCGTTACAGTAGCTCGTATTTATATTATAGGGTAGTATGTTTTATGTTTCCTTTGTCCGTTTCTGGCTGGTTTGTCTCGCTACGTATATATATTATAGAACTTTTGTACTATATATTTACAGACATTCTCAATCATATGCACCAATAGGGTAGTTTCTATGTATCAGATATTAAATGCATTTCTTAAAAATTAAGAAATAGTCATAAATTAATGGTCAAATGTGAAAACAGAATTAATATTCGTTGAAAAATAAAATAGCTACAGGCAATCAACAATCAGAACGGTAGAAAGATACGGCAATAAGTTTTATGACGTCAGGGTTCCCTAGTTAAAAAGGGACAGAGCATCTCTCTAATACTAACTTTAACCATTAATATCTCTGACGTTAGTTAAGATATCGAAAAACTAATTATAGGTCCAGATTTTATTTTATTTTTAGATTTTGGATGTTCATGTAAGTTGATTGATGCAATAATTTTTTTTAGAATAATACCATATTCATGAGACGTAACCAAGCGGTCAATATTATCCCTAACAGTTTTAATAAAGAGTAGGAGTATTTATTAAATACCAAACCATTGCTTGATGTACTAAATAAATAATAGTTTTTTAGTTATCTTTAATCTCTTTGGAAACATCCAAAGAGATTAAAAATTATAAAAAAAGCATTAAGAATAAGAATAGTTTATTTGTGAGGTAAGATTACAAAGGATTCATAGTCCATACATTCGAAAGTTTCTTGAAGATAATAATTATCAAGTTTTTCATGAATTTATTTAGGCACTTAGTGATTGAAAATTTCAGTTTTTAAAGAATAAAACGAGAAATAAACGAAAGAATAAAAAAATAGTACGAAACTTTGAAACGATAGAGGGCTCCTTACTCCCTCCCTACTCTCCCTATGGGGTCACGAATTGAATATGCTACAGTGAGAAGGGATGCTGCTGGATGGACGTTTGCCGTGTTTCGGATTGAAGGGGTCTAAGGCTAGGATCCCACGGCCTGTCTTATCACAGGTGTATGTTATGTCTTGTCTGTGTGTATGTGACCCCGCTTTGTTTTCATAGCATGTGTTGATCTGTAACGGTGTGTGACGGTAGCTTATCATAGTATAATAAGCTACCGTCTGAATTTAAAGCCATGCCGTTAAATGAATTTAAGAGGAAAATTTATAGTTGGTTGATGAATAATTGCTTCTACAGTGTTAAGGAATTTCTTAAACACAAAGTTAGTACTTAATAATATTTGATGTAAATAATTTGACAATTAATCATTATATTATTATTGTTATTATAGTACTTATCAGTGCGTCCTACCTGTTTTGGTATATGGCGCTCAAACGTGGACACTCACGGCAGGGCTGGTCCGAAAATTCAAAGTCGCTCAACGAGCTATGGAGAGAGCTATGCTCGGTATCTCATTGATGGATAAAGTTAGAAATCAAGTCATCCGTCACAAAACGCGAGTTACCGACATAGCTCATATGATTAGCAAGTTGAAGTGGCAATGGGCAGGCCATGTCTGTCGCAGAACCGACAACCGTTGGGGTAGACGAGTTCTAGAGTGGAGACCGCGGACAAGAAAGCGCAGTGTGGGACGCCCCCCTGCCCGGTGGACCGACGACCTGAAGAAGGTTGCTGGCGATGATTGGATGAGGAAGGCGGAGGACCGAGTATTGTGGCGCGCCCTGGGAGAGGCCTATGTCCAGCAGTGGACAGATACGGGCTGATAGATAGATAGATTATAGTACTGTTTTTCTCCCATTATTGGGGTGAGTTTACCATACTGTCGCGAGCTTATTATTATTATGAATTGGTAATTTGTGATCTTGTAATCTAAAGAGTATTAGTTAATTAGCTTCGTATCATTTTTTTTCTAAGTTTTTGTTAAATTATATTAGGTCCTTACATATGAAATTGGCGTTTTGTATGGGAGGAATATAAAGTCGTTTTTTTTTTGTAAAATATATTTAATTAATCAAAGTATGCACCATTGTTGGTTTTAGAAAACTGTAGTGAACGACACCGGCACTAGTCCACCAAACACTTACAAGTAATTCTTTCTGAGTCATTTTTCGCTTGGGGCCGGATTTGGCTGATTCTCCAGGGTTCAGCCATTGCGACGAGCGCTTCCGATTGTCGTACAGGATCCACTTTTCATCACAGGTAATGATCCTATTTAAAATCCCTTCATTATTGTGTCGGTTGAGCAATGTAACGTAGCTGTCGACGCGTGTTTGCCGGTTTGATTCACTCAATTCATGAGGTACCCACCTTTCAAGCTTTATTACTTTCCCGATTTGCTTCAAGTGGATTAAAACAGTTTTATCACTCACACCGAAGCCTGCAGCTAACTCTGAAGTGGTTTGCGATGGATCCGCTTCTACAATAGCCTTTAATTCTTTATTATCCACTTTGGTCTCCGGTCGTCCACGGGGCTTGTTCTGAAGGTTGAAATTTCCAGAACGAAAACGTTGGAACCAAAAACGTACCGTGTTTTCTTTTGCGACACCAGCGCCATACACAACATTAATCCTTCGAGCTGTTTCTGCAGCACTGGTGCCACGGTAGAACTCGTACTCGTAAATATAGCGATATTTCATGTTTTCCATTGTGCGATATGAGCGACGCCAAAGAAAAAACTAGTCAGGAAAAAACAAATGAATGACTGCTTTAGAAACTCAAATGTACCAGCTATATGGATTTATAAATTTGAATTTGGAATTCTTAACCAAAGAGGAGATATTTCAGATCAAAGTGGCCAGTACGACAAAACGCCAATTTCATATGTAAGGACCTAATATAAATTTGCACACCACAATGTGGTAGGATATGCTAGAACTACCTATGTAATTTTAAGATCCTTCATAATGTATATTCTTGCAAATAAAAATTCATTTCTGAACTAGCCTATCATTACCATTCCCAGATATCAATTACAGAGTTGTGAAACAAAGCCTCCACGATAGCCGCAACCCGGTATAGGCCATAGAAATTCCTTCGACGTACACGTACGTATTGAAGGCGTCTAACCTGTTAACATAGGCGTGTCCCTGCAGACGCGCGGCGTCCCACAGCCGCACGGTGCCGTCGTCCGAACACGACCCGAACATATTCCGATGTGCGGGCAGCGTCACCATTTGGTTCACTCGGGATCTAGAAAGGAATGGAATGTTCATAATTTGGTTAATACTTGCGGTTGTTGGTACTTGGTGAAACTTGTAGTACATGATTAGACTCAAATAATATACTGTTTCACAGGTTTTTACTGTATTTTATTAATTACGACCGGTTTCGTTTACACCTGAAATACCTGAAGATGTGTAAACGAAACCGGTCGTAATTAATAAAATACAGTAAAAACCTGTGAAACAGTATATTATTTGAGTCTTATCATGATCAAAATTTGTTCAAGGACCGAATGAAGGATAAATCTTAAGACGGACTTTATCAGTGGCGGATCCGGTTGGGGTTAAGCTCCCCCCCAAAATTTCGGACACGAAATCTGGTCCTTATAGTTTCCAATTAAATTCTTCCTATTTTAAAGCACAGAGTTATAGAGGTAGATCCAACGAATTCTTAATTAACTAGTACCTAACAGTATAGTAACTGTTATACTACTTCCTTAAATCTCGTGTCATCCCTATCTACAGATATGGCATAGAAAGGGATATCATGTATTCTAAAGAAGACATAATTTTAAGGCTCAAGGCTCAACCCGTAGCGAAACTAGCGTCACTAACGAAAAAAACATTTATCTTGAATTTATATTAAAAAATGGTTCATCTTGATGCAATGGGAGGTTTTTTTAAGTTCGTTTTTGTTCGATCGCACGTAGGGGCGATCTGTCACTGTCAGTCAATAACAATTCACGTGTCACGCGTTCAAATTGTATCTAAAATGAAATAAATGCGTAGATAAAAAGGGATAAAACATAATTTGCTATACCGCGATCTCGCTCCCACATCTAAAGGCTCTCGTGGAACTTCGATAAACAAACTGCGACACTAAACGTTGACAGTTTTATGGCTCTGGCTACCAGCCTTTATGATTTTAAAAAAATGCCCCCTTGATAGAGCGCCATCTAACGAGCCTCTTGGAACCAATCGGAAAATTTTACAATTCTACCGTCAATTTTTTTTTAAATGCCTTAATACAGGAGAAATAACTTTTTAACTTATGGACGTTACGTGCTGTATACACGAATAGTGTTCCTCTGTCGATACTTACTTATGTTCGTGTAAATAGGCCAGGAGCTGGTTCCCGGGCCGCCACGACGCCGGAGGCAGCATGTCTTCGCTGTTGTCTACACTGCTATCATGACTCCTGCCACAAAAGAACACAGAATCAGCAGAAATAAATAAACATTAAAAAAATATAGCCTATAGGCTGTCCCACTGCTGGGCAAAGGCCTCCCCTCCTTTCCATTTTCCCCTATCCGCGGCGTCCTTATACCATCCTTTTTGGAAGTGGTCGATATCGTCCTTCCAGCTACGCCTGGGCCTGCCTCGGCGCCGCTGTCCCTCTTGTGGCACACAGTGCATGGCGATCTTTGCCCACCTTTCCGGATGCATGCGGCATACGTGGCCTGCCCAGCCCCACTTCAATAGAGATGCTTTAGTGATTGCATCAGCGATGCGTGTTTTGGAGCGCAAGGTCGTGTTCCTGACGCGATCCGTCCTTTTCATGTTGAGTATGCTACGCTCCATAGCACGCTGGCAAACCTTGAGTTTGGACTTTTTGTTTTGTCAGCGACCATGTCTGAGCACCGTAGGTTAGGATGGGCAAGATACACATGTCGACGAGTTTTCGCTTGAGCGACAGTGGAAGGCTTGAGCGACAGTGGAAGGCTTGAGCGACAGTGGAAGGCTTGAGCGACAGTGGAAGGCTTGAGCGACAGTGGAAGGCTTGAGCGACAGTGGAAATAAACAAATATGTTTTTTATAAGAAAAACGATCCGGAGTAGGAGCCTTACCTAAGTGATTTCTGGAACTTTTGCTGCATACGACAAATCAAATTCCTCAGTTCAACTCGACATGGTGCCATGCTATCTGTAACAAAAAAAAACTCATCTTAACACGAAAAATAATATCAATTTTGATAATAATTGTAAGAGCGAAGTTTAATAATCAATAATAATAAGAGCGTCGGTGGCCTAGTGGCTAGGACGCCGGACTGCCATGCGGAAGGTCCGGGTTCGAAACCATGCAATGCCATGTACCAATGAGTTTTTCCGATTTATTCCAAGACTTACCTTTACCGACTACTCTGACGGTGAAGGAACACATCCTGAGGAAACCTACACGTCTGAGGCAATTAAAAAGTTTCCGAAGGCGTATGAAATCCACCAATCAGCACTGGGCCCGCTCGGTGGATCATGGCCGGTACCCCCTTGTTCAAGGGAAGGACTGTGCCCCAACAGTGGGGACATTAATAGGCTGATGATGATGATGAAAAATAACTAGCAACGCCTAGTGTGGAGGTTATAGTTTAATGTGAAATGTTAATTAACATGTGGTACATAAAGGAATACATTTTTCAATATATTTTTTAAAGAATATCCCTTTTTTCGTGTATGGGACGGATTAGAATATAACCTTTACTGGTCATACGTGTCGTACAAAGCGACTACACCGAGCAACTTGCTGGTGATAATACTGCTGACACTACTGCGGGTTGAGACACTGTGTCCGTTGCTATAAACTATATATCTTACACTGCACATAGCTCGCACTGTGTCCCATCTGCGAGTGCGGCACGGACGCCGCCTGAGACGCGCCGCCACTGGCCACGCTCGACACTGCCGCCGATTGGGACACTGTGTCCGTTGCTATAACAAAGGAGAGTTATAGTTGATTTGTATCTTAGTCGTAATCCTCAACGGCGCGTGGGTTCAAGGTTACGCTGGTTTTCCTATCTTGAGGAAGATGTCTGTATTCATCTTCGCTACTTGTCAATACCCTATTCTTAGTAACGTTCCCAAGTCACGGTCAACATAACTGCATATCTCATTTCCTCTGCCCGAAGGTTGCCTGGAAGAGATCGCTCTTAGCGTTAAGGCCACCTATACTGTACTTCACTATTTCCTCTTCTATCTCTTGTTTGTTATTTTCTATTTGTTCAATGAAGCGTATTTTACTTTACTTTATAACTTGATCGTAATGTCCAATAAATAACTGGGCGCGCGAGTTTTCTTGGAAGGGAGATATCTTACCTCTCATAGAGTGCTGTTCATGAGACTGTCCAAACATGTGTTGCCACTCTGTGTTCATGTGGGTTTCGTGAGACAGCGTCGGTTTGTGCGACCTCCTGCGAATAGAACAAGGAATTGTAAGTTTATCATGGGGAGGATACTAGTGGCTAGGACGCCGGACTCCCATGTGGGAGGTCCGGGTTCGAAACCATGCAATGCCATGTAGCAATGAGTTTTTCGGATTTTTTTCGAAGTCTTACGAACATTTATCATTGTAAGGAAACCTGCATGTCTGAGGAAATTAAAAGTTTCCGAAGGCGTGTGAAATCTACCAGCACTGGGCCCGCTCGGTGGAGCATGGTCCGTACCCCAAGTGCAAGGGGAGGTCTGTGCCCCAACAGTGATGACATTAATAGACTGATGATGATGATATTATCCTAATCATAATTACTGCGATAATCATAATTTCAATACCAGAAACAAAAACAAACCAGCAGTCCCACGCTTTAGAGTTAATAAGGTAAACACATCATTTATGGGTCACTGTGTACGATTTTATAATAAGATACCTGATACTGTAATATGCGAGATAATAAAATTTAAGACCCTTATGTAAAAAGGGTTATTATAAAATAAATGACTACGTAAATGATAGAGGCTTGGTCCTAAATCAGCTCCAGCTCTGCACATTGTGTATATGATTGTATTCATAATTATTGTTAGATATATTTATTTCAAAACATGTGCTGATGAAAGTTACTTGCGCCGCTTCTTTCCTTTCACCTATAGCACCTTACGAAGTGGTGGGTAGAGTGAAAAAATGACGTTGTAATGTACTATAAGGTACTTACAATAAAAACATTTTGTTTTTTATTTTTTTTAAATTACAAAGGTGGTATGACTTTGTGCAGAGTCAGTCTATTTTGGTACCACCCTTTTACCTATTTCTGCCCTAAAGCAGCAATGCTTGCGTTGCTGTTTCGGTTTGACGGTTTAAGAGACACAGCGTAATTACCGGCACATGAGGCACTCCATCGGAGTCTTCAAGGTTAGCAGCGCATCAAAAACCCTGTATTTAACATTACAGTGAGGTGAGATGTCTATGGGCCATGGCGACCACTTACCTACCATACCTATCATCAGTTAGCCCGTTTGCTCGTCTGCTCTCCTTTTACAATAAAAAAAAAGAACCGAGACAACATAATGTTTCGGGAACATCTTATCTACCTGCTCTAAGTAAAAAAGTTTCCGTTCTGTGAATAAACGTACCTGTTACGTGCAGAAGCGTATCTGTTCGGTGCGGATGTCTACCTGTACTGTGCAGAAGTGTTCCTGTTCTATGCAGAAGCGTACCTGTTCTCTGAAGAAAGAAGCTTACTTGTTCCGTGCAGAAGCGTACCTCTTCTGAGCAGAAAAGTACCTGTTCCTTGCGGAAGCGTACCTGTTCCGTGCAGAAGCATTCCTGTTCTGAGCAGAAGCGTACCTGATCAGTGCAGAAGCGTACTTTTTCTGAGCATAAGCGTACTTGTTCCGTGCGGAAGCGTACCTGTTCTGAGCAGAAGCGTACCTGTTCCGTGCAGAAACGTACCTGTTCTGAGCAGAAGCGTACATCTTGTCAGCGACGTGCGCTAGAGCCGTGTCCGTAGCTCCCGCGTCCAGTTGCACAGACTTGGATATGCCGGTGTTGGGGACGACCAGCCGGCCCGGCGCGTCTGTTATGTGCTGGGTCGACGAGCTTTGGATTTTGATCAGGTGCGCGCTCATTGCTAGCAGCTGGTTCTCTACGTGTTCTGTCATACCTGCGAATATGGTAGGATCGAAGATTAAATGCAGTTCATAAACATTGAAAAACAGACATAAATTAATGGTCAAATGTTTCTCTTCAATCTTTTTTTTTGCTTAGTTTGAACAGTGCTTTGGTCACCAGATCACCACAATGGTCTTTGAACCATTGTCGCTACTAAAGTCGATGACTCACAACACGACCCACAGTTACTATACAAAATACAAAAAAAAATACAAAAATATGTATTAACCCAAAAATATTCAAATTATAATCACTTAACAATAGTGTAGTTACAATGTATAAGTAAATATCGGTCTCTACTACCTGCACTGGCCTCATCGGCCGTCTTGCATGTGAAAATCAAATTGAAGTACGTTAAAAAATAAAATAGCTACAGGCAATCGGAAATCAGAAGGTAGAAAGAAACGGCAATAGCAATTTGTGACGTCACTGTACTGTAGCGCCATACTGTTTTGCTAAAAGGGGACAAACATCTTCCCACTAGTACTTATTGAGATATCGATAAACGGATTTCAGATTCAGCTTCAGAATGTTCATGTAAATTACCGATGCAATAAAAGTAAATGTCGAATAGGTCCTATTAGAAATATCAAATTCAAAATTTATTATTATCGTGTAGCATATGGCCGAGCTATACGAAGTTTATCATCACATCATCAGCCTATTAATGTCCCCACTGTTGGGGCACAGGTTAGAGCGTCGGTGGCGTCGTGGCTAGGACATCGGACTCCCATGCGGGAGGTCCGAGTTCGAAACCAGGCAATGCCATGTACCAATGAGTTTTTCGGTTTTTTCGAAAGACTTATGTACATTTACCGACTGCTCTGACGGTGAAGGAAAACATCGTAAGGAAACCTGCACACTGAGATTACCAGTGTGTGGAATGGGGAAGGCAATGGCAAACCACCCCATTAAATCTGCCACGAGAGTCGTTCTATGTGATTAATTCCTTAGAATGATCACGACTCTCAGCAATGAGGAAAAACGACTTAGAAGAAGTTGGGGCACAGGCCTTTCCTTGAACAAGGGGGTACCGGCCATGCTCCACCAAACGGGCCCAGTGCTGATTGGCGGATTTCACACGCCTTCGGAAACTCTTAATTTCCACAGACATGCAGGTTTCCTCACGATGTTTTCGTTCACCGTTAGATCAATCGGTAGGTTTATCATCTACAAAAAGGCAACCTCATATTAGGTTGAGTAATAAAAGCGGGATTCATATCACAAATAGAAAATATACATTACCATCGGATGCTAGTCTCCTGAAGAGATTCTTAAGTTGCTGTCCCATCTCGCAGTACTGTGGCATCATACCTTGTTTCACCTGGTAACAAAATATTGTTGTACTTAAAATATACGAAATACTCGTACATTGCCAGTAAACATTTTCATAAGGCTTCCTTTTAAACTGGGAATAGGGTAGTTTCCAAGTATCCTAATTTTGCTGTGGGGCACGGGCGCAGGGTCCATAATGATCTGTAAATTTTCTGATAAGTCCACCTATTATACATTATGGAACGCAATAAAGATATTGAGTATCAAATGTTTAATGCGTTTCTTAAAAATTAAGAAATAGCCATAAATTGATGGTCAAATGTGAAAACAGAATTAAAATTCGTTGAAAAATAAAATAGCGACATGCATTCAAAAATCAGAACGGTAGAAAGATACGGCAATAAGTTTTATGACGTAACTGTTCTCTAGCGCCATACAAGCAGGTCCTGGCTGCAAATAAAGGACTGTTTTTCTAGAAAGGGACAGAGCATCTGTCCATATCTTTGATGTTAGTTGAGATATCGAATAACTAATTTTAGATCCTTGTTTAGTATGTCCATGTAAGTTGATTGATGCAATAAAAAAATAGGTTAATACCGTATTATAGCTGGCGGTCTAGCGCCTTTTCGATTTTAGCAACTGATGCCGTCCTAAAATTATTTTTTGGATCCCCCTGCTATATAATTGGTTCCTATCCTAGTTTGGGAGCCAGAACCTTTTAACCTGTTTTTTTCGTAGGAATTAACAAAGTGTATACTTCCTGGTATAAAACAAGCACTAACTTTGAGCCTTGTGCTCCTCCTCTCTCGTAAAGTCTGCACCAGTCTGTCCACATCGCCGTGGCGTAACACCGCGTCTAGAACCTTCCTCGGAATTGGTTCCGCAAGGCTTTCTAGCAGCAGTTCCGCTCTTTCCACCTAAAAAATAAAGAGCTTTTTCAGCTTGGAAAGGAGTAAACGCCCAAACTCCTTGTAGGGTTTCTTGAGGGGTGCAGGCAATAGAACTTTGGTAGTTTTTGAAGACTTTTAAAGTCTATATTACATTTAGATAAAAATAATTATATCGAGCCGTGTAAACCGTTATCGATCGCGGCCATGTTCGAATTGAAGTTATTTTTTTCTTTCGTTCGCAAATTGTGCATAAGGAGATGGGAGCGTGGGTTCGTACCCCACACCTGACACCAAGTAATATTTATAAGCACTGTTCGGTGTAGGTAGGGCTGTTTGGGGTCAAAGACCTCAAAAGCTAGATTAGTGCTAGGTTAGTATGGACATCTGTAGACGTCAGAGTGAAGCGAATTTATAATTCAATAGAATTTCGTCGTCTATTTCATTTCTTTCAAGTATGTCTAAATCCGGGTTTCTTTAGTAGTCTTCTAGTCTTCTTTTAAATTCCGAAAATCCCGGGATTTTTTAATATTTTTTTTTAATGGCATGTCCATAGTATGATGATCGCAGGTTGGAATTACCAAAAGTAGCTCTATCTACAGCGATTTTTTCAATTCCGGAAATCCCGGGATTATCCAAATATGGTTTATAAGAAAGCCGTATCCATATCATGACCACAGCTTGCAAGTACCAAAAACAGCCCTACCTACTCCGATCGCTATTTATAAGGGTTAGTAATAATTAAAAATTAAACAATTATAAAATAGTTAAGTAATAATTATATCATTAAGCAACCTACTTACATTATAGTTATTATTACTGTTTGTACACAAAGTACTACTACATATGACAAGGATGATACTACACGAGTCCTCAACACTCCTATATAGATGAGTTCGAAACGAAACATCTCCCTCAGGGTGTTATTAGACCGGCGCGATCGACATAGATCGGTGGTATTGATCAACATAGATTACAGACCGTTTAACGTCAATCAGTTTGCTATTAAACCAAACCGATCTACCATAGATCCGACTGTTCAATAGGTTGCCGGTTTAATTAAAAACTATAAATAGTGTAAATATTTTTAAGTGTAAACTAAGAGCTCTACTTGTTGAAAAGTGTTGCTATTCGATATAGGACTTTTAATTGTTGTTTGCTTAATATGTGACATATATAACCACTGATCGGAGTAGGTAGAGCTGTTTTTGGTACTTGCCACATACGGTCATAATATGGATATGCCCAATAATCCCGGGATTTCCGGGATTGAATAAATATATTATTTAGATTTTTAACGTTATATTTGTTTTGATACACATTTAAGATTGGTGGCGAAACATTTTTTTTTAAGATTCATGGCGCTAGTGTACCTATGGTAGTGTTTTAACTTCTTCGTAAGTTCATAATTTTTAGAAAATCATAATCCGCCGAGTAAGGGCGAGGTTTATAAAAGTAATTTACAACATTTGCTCGATAACTTAAAACGGGATCCCGTAATCATATCCATATTAATATAACCTTTGAGGACATTGACCCGAAAGAGCTCTACCTACTCCGATCACAGTATATAACATATAATATTGCAAACATATAACTTAAATTTAAATTTTTACTTTGACATAATTTATTACTTAACTTTATTAGACACAAGTGTTAGTAGTTTGACATTTGTAATTATTAATTTTTTAATTAGTCTTAAGCTTTAATTCGCACACAATATTTATTGTTATTCGATTAAATTAATTGAATTGAGCATTGATCTAATAACATCCTTACTCTAACCCAATCTAACACAGTGAGCGTTACATTTTCATTCAGCTTTAAATTTAACGGCCACCCCGGAATCGACGCCATTACATAACTTACCTGTATGAGCTTGTGTTTAAGGTGCGGCCACACTAGCGGCAGAATCTTGCAATTCACGTCGATAGGGTTGAGCAGACTAGCCACGCAGGATACCAAGCCGCACACTTCGTGTCTTATCTGTAACCACCTTTAACTTAGGGTGTTATCCAAAATAATCACCACCACCGTAGTTCTAAGATCTTGGAGTATCATGGGATAATGGAGTATGATGGGATCTCTGGCACGGTAACAGTTAGGTGGTTCGAGTTTGAGCTCAAATGTTTGCACCCATCATGATGCCCTTTCAACGTCTGGAGCCATGAGGACCATGATAGTGATCAGGAAAAAGTAAGGGGATCTCCACAATGGTACTTCGAGGGTTAGTTAAATTATTAGTTAACTCTTCATCGCCTAAACATTGTCTCAAGATTCCCTACAACTGTAGTTCGAGAAGACCCCATCTAACAATGGTTTTCATACTGTAAAATTACTTACTCACTTACTTTTTCCTGGTCATTTTTTTTATTTATTTTTTTATTAAATAAGGAGAGCAGACGAGCCAACGGGCCACCTGATGGTAAGTGGTCACCGTCGCCCATAGACATCTCACCTCACTCTATTAATATTAGAGGGTTTTTGATGCGCTGCTAACCTTGAGGATTAAGATGGAGTGCCTCATGTGCCGGAAATTACGCTGGCTCTCTTACCCTTCAAACCGAAACACAGAAATGCAAGCATTTCTGCTTCACGGCAGAAATAGATAAGAGGGTGGTACCACCCCAGGCGATCCTTCACTTTAGGATCTACCACTACTTCCTCACTACTCCATCACCAGATCCTCAAGAAAACGCACCATGGACCTGAATATTTGAGCTCAAATTCGAACCATGTAGCAATAACCGTTCCAGAGATCCCATCTGACATCAAAGATACTCCAAGATTTTGGAAACCGCTGGTCCAATTTTAATCAGACCTAACTAAGAATACTCTCGACAATATTCTCTATTGAATTTAATAAAACCGGGTCCAAATCGGACCATCCGTTCTCAAGTTATGATGCCACAGACAAACAGACCGACAGACAAACGTGTCAAACTTTATAACACGCCCTCCCTCGATCGGTCGGGGGTTAAAAAAGCTGATTGTTGATGTAAGATGTTACACGTATGTAGATTTTTTTAATATATTATGTAAAACAATAGTAGAAAGCGATAGTGCTAAAGTGGTCACTTTTGGCACATTCGCTTTCTATTAATATTTCTTATTGTTTCAACAATGAGGATACTAAATCATTATTTAAAAAAATTCAGCCGTAATTTCACTGAATTTAGTCAGCTCATTGACGAACGTCGCGTTAAGTGAAACTATAGGTAAACCGCTTAACTGGACGTCAGAGGTCGAGCTTGCGGCGTGCGGGAGGTGGGGCCTGCCGCACGCCGCATGCTCGCCCTCTATCATCTCGCCCCGCGCCCCTATTATGTCACGGGCGATCCGCCTGTTACGCGGTTTCACTATAATTAGTCGATTAAATCGTCGACTGAATTCAGTCAAGTGTTAACTTACCCATAAGTTAGGGTGCGCGAGGTAGACGGCACTCTCAGCCACCAAGTCGCATAGAGCTTGCTTTGGAAGCAAACCCAGCTCGGCCAAACTAGTGGTGGCGCGGAGAGCCTTCGCTATAATCCACTCCGACTGGTCCGTCAGGCCCTGAGAACGGAAACCACGTATGTACAAGTCCAGCTATTACCTCAGGTTTTGGCCAGCGATCGATCACGGTCCAACAGAATACCAGCGCTGTAGGCATTTTTGTCTGCAGTAATAAGCTGAGTTGAGGCCCTTTTCACAACAACAGCAGACCATCAGACATGATTTAGATATGTTTACCTTTGACTATATAATTATTTTATATCTGTTTCGGTCATTGCTGTGTGTGTAATAAACAGATAACTTAGTAAGTAAATTACATACAAAAATTCACGCCTGTTTCACGCAGGGGTAAGAGAGACTAAAGAATTGAATAAAATATACTTTATCGCACAAAACTTATTATAAGTATTTGTAGAATACAATGTAGGAGGTAAAGATTTCTTGTTGTTTTTTAAGGCAAAGGCATGAGCCCTTACAGCCATGTCTGATGTAACTTTCAAGTCATTAAAATGCTGGTGTGTCATATTTCAATGCTATTTGAGAGAATCTGCCACGCTTCTGCATCGTACGAACCAAAAAAGAAGCATCCCGGACGCAGTATGGCGCTTAAAAACCATCCAAGTACGGATCGGGAAACAATGTCTCATTTAACTTTATTTCACTGTTTCCCATATTCATCAGCATTCATCACGTTAAGTAGACATTTTTCAAGTAAAAAAAAAAACATTTTTAGGAGAAAAGGACCACTGTAAAACCATTTGCAAGACACAAAATAAAGTCAAGAATCCGTTCAGCGCAAAAGCGCGGTATAAACCCGGTAAAGATTTCTACCTGCAATGATCCTGACACACCGACTCGGGCTATCTTCTCTTTCCCAGCGAACCGTTCTTGCTTCTTCCACACGAATTTCTTCATACACGCTCTTCGGTTAGTGATTGACCGCAACTTACCTTTCTATAAAAGAGCGTCGGTGCCACAGTGGCTAGGGTACCGGGCTCCCATGCGAGAGGTCCGGGTTTTAAACTATGCAGTGCCATGTACCAGTGAGTTATTCGTATTTTTCGAAGACTTACGTACAATTACCGACTGCTCTAAAGGCGAAGGAAAACATTTCACAACTTGTCGTTGATTGTATGAGGTTGAATAATGTTTTCATGAGGTTGTATGGTGTTTGTATGAGGTTGTATGGGGTTTGTACTGTATATTACCTGCTGTAAGAGCGGCACTAGTATGGGCGCCGCGTGGTTGCCCACGTACGAAGCGACGCCGACCACGCGCTCGAAGAAACACCCTCGCAGCGCCGCCTCTTCCTTGTCGTTGAGGAATGTCACCATATGTGATAGGATCACGTCGTTTGCTGTTGGCAAATGATAAATTATTATTTATAAAACTCAAGAGACCAAAAAAGCTTTTAGTCTCGCGGCTTTTTTAAAATTTGCTAGCATGGATGGATTTAAAGAAATATCTTTAGTCCGCATTGTGTTTTGATTAATCCATTACTGTCTTGTTTTTTAAATTATTTGTTAGCTTCGAGCCAGAAATTTGTTGGCTTCGAGGAAGGTCTTACTTTCGATCTTCGAAATTCGCATATATTAATTTGTTATATTTTTTATGAAATCGTCTCTGTCCCTCTTTAAATTCCCTTCTTTAACAGAAATTCTTTAAATTTTCCAGAGCGATTCTTCACGGTGAAATACAAGTCAAATACGTATTTCAGCCAGATAAAACCTACACCGGATCTAGAATAAATAAAATGTAAAAGAATAAATAAATAAATCAAATAAACATTTATTCATGCAGACAGTATCTTTTACATTTTCTCAGATTTCCCTGGCTACTGGATACCCTGTGTTATGCAAATAATTAAATAATTAAGAATGCGTTTATGTGAGGGTGTGTGTGTGTGTGTGAATGTGTGTGTCACTCACGCACACGCCCTGTGTGCGTGAGAGGCGCACACGAGGCGAGAGGTTCACACACACCTGATGTGTATGTAAACAAACTTTTAAAGATACAAATCTTCATGATATTATAGTTATAAGAGAAAACGAGTACCTTTCTGTTTGCCGAAGAAGATGCAAAGTTTCGTGATACCATTCTCGACTAACGCACGTTTGACCACCGCCTGCGAGTCTGTCAGCAAATATGAAACTGTCGAGCGTACCTGGAAAAAATCACAATTACAGACACAGTAGCAGGGGGGGTCATGACCCCCCAAAATCTTCGACTCAAAACTATCTAACAGTTAGCGTTCCAGAGATTCCATCTGCTATCAAAGAAACTCCAATATCTTGAAAATCCCTGACCCAATTTCAGACACTCGACTTTTTCTGTTAAATAAAAACCCGCGTCCGAATGGGATCATCGGTTGTTGAGTTATGATGCCACAGACAAATAGATATACAGACATAAGCGTCAAAGTTATAACACCCCTACCTTTCCCTTTTTTTCGCTTTAAGCGATAAGGCCGCCTTTGTACATATCGTGCTACTATCCCCCCATCCGATAGTAGTTCACACACAGCACCTACATACCACCCGCTTCTGGCGCTTACACGCGCTATCGGCGTATTCCAGACCCCCCCCCCCCCCCCCCCCCCCCGCGACGTCCTAAGCCGAGGTCTGTACCCACCTGGGTGCCCTTAGGTAGTCGCTTCTTATAGTTTTTAAGTCCTCCTCCAGGCTGGAGCGCACTTAGCGCTCACCCCAAAAACCCCGATGAAGCTGTAAAGGTCATTCGGACCAACAGCAATTATCAGTACGAAAAAAAAACTACTATCCCTGTAGTTTGACTTTTCCTGTATTTGTGTATAATAAAGTGTTTCTATCTATCTAACACCCCTTCCTTTTGGTCGGGAGTTTAAAAAAAAATACTGCTACAGTAAGACCGCTGTTAAGACTTGATTAACTTTCTTACCATTTCGTGCAAGGCTGACAACTCTGTCTCATAGTTTATATTAGCCGCTTCTTTGTCTATCATGTTCTGCGTCTGATCGAGGAATCTGACCGCAGTCTCTGCTAGTTTTGCTGTTGACAAATATTTGCTTATACAATAAACATGGATAGAAAATTTTGAAGCACATGCAAAAGTTCAAGTAACAATTTAAAGCAGTTTTATCACGCAAAACAGGCGCTGTAGACGTCGAGTTGCGGAAAAAATTCTATTCGTGGAACAATTCTACTGTTCATTTTTTTAAATAAATGAACAGTAGACCCCTTAATTCAGGATTCTTTTTTTTTCAGGAGTGGCGCTGGTTTCGCTAGGGATATATATAAGTAAATTTCACTGGAGTTCTGAACGAAATTGAGAAATTAAATTAAATTAACCAAAATAACGAGAAATTTGTGATATCTTCAGGGTGTTGGAATCAAAATCTCTCACCGATATTATTAGCATAAGCTCTACGCACAGTGTTCGCAAGTGTGCGCAAGTTTCCAAGGTTATCAGCGCATAGAAAATCCTCTAATAAACATTATAGTGAGGTGAGATGTCTATGAGCGACGGTGATTTCTTACCATCAAGTGACCCCGTCTTATCTAGAAAAAAATCTATTTTGGTGTATTATACTCTTGTAGTATATACTCTTGGATTCAGTTTTATTTTGTTTATTTTTTAATATTTTTTGTGACAAGGAGTTTAATAAAAAAAAATTTTGTAATTTTAATTTCTTTTTTATAACGCTTATAAAAGATGTAACGCTTATGTAGTTAAGATTGACACTGAAAGAGTTTAATTTTTATTTTTAATTATTATTTTTGATATTTTTTTGGCATGTTTATTTTTTGTATTCAAACAGAATTTATGATTGTTTATGAATAAATGACATGATGATGATAAAATAAATAAAATAATATATTCTTTATTGAAAACATGACAAAACTTGTAAATCGAACAATACCCTGACTCCCAAACTAGGCGAACCTGTATCTTGGGATCCAGTGCTTTCCCAAAAAGAAGGTATTCAATAAAGGTCAGCACTCATCCCATAGACAACTAGGTAGTTATCTATGGGATATATCTATCTATATAATATTGCAAGCATATTTGAACTGAATTCACTCACCGATGTTATTGGCATACGCAATGCGTACAGTGATCGCTGGATCGGTGGCGCACAGAGCCAACTCGGGCAGGATGTATTCAGGAAACACGTTGCAGTCAGCCTTAGGCAACGTTCGGACTAATGCGACGCAACGGGCTGCCGTGTGCACTGCGGCCGCGCGAACGCGGGATATCGAGTCGTGGGATAAGTGGATCTGTTGGGATAATAACACAATGTGGTAAAATGACGGTAGGTCAAAGGTAATACAACGTTAAGGCTAGATTTAGATTCAGTTGCTGCGTCGCCCGTCGCTTTGTATGGGTGGAGTGCATGGCACTAAGCTCTCTCTCTATAGAAAATGGCAGCGACTGGCAGCGCGACGGCGGTCGAATCTAAATCGACGCTAAAGGTAAAATATGTACAATGAGTTGTAAGAAACGCCCTTAAGAGCGTCGGTGGCAACAGTGGCTAGGGCACCGGACTCCCTTACGGGAGGTTTAAAACCGTGCAGTGCCATGCACCACTCATTTCGTATTTTTCGAAGACTTACGTACATTTACCGACTGCTCTAACGGTAAAGGAAAACGTCACGAGGAAACCTGCACACTGAGATAACCAGTGTGTAAATGGGGTAGGCACAAAAGATCCTCAGGGTCGAAGTGCCGCTGGGTTATTCCCGGCCCCCTATCATAAGATAACATAAGAAACGTCCTTAGTTATAAGGTTTCTGGATTGGACTACATGCGCCGGTTCCAGTCCCGGTTCGGTTCGCTGCAGCCAATTACGAGGCGCTGACTTTAAGTGAGGGGAAGGCGGAACGTTTGTGATTAGCTGCAGCAAACCGAACCGGCGCATGTAGTCCGAACCAACGTCTCGTGTCATCTCTGACTAGAACTATGACGTAGAATGTAGGGGTAGAATGTATTTTATACTTTCTACCTACCTATTTTAATACATTCTACCCACCCCTTTCTTTGTTAAGTCTTCATTAAAGAAACGTTGTCAGTTGCACAACGGTTAGCCATGATAGACGTACTTAAATAAATTAGAATAAGTTGTTAAAAAAATACCGCGAGCAGGATTTGAACCTGTGACCTTGCCGTTCCATGGCAGTGCTCTAACCAACTGAGCTATCGCGGCTCATAAAAAAATATTTTCAATCACTTTTTATAATTTATTCCATAATATTAGAGCCATGATAGGCATATTGGCAAATTCCTGTATACGCTTAATATACTGAAAAGACAGCTTTATTTATACATATTCGTTCGGTTTATTATTGTGCATTACCTGTTTGATAAATAATTCACTATTTTCATACACACTGATAATGACGAGTCATAATTTGAACCTTATCATGTTCTTCATTGTGTACACAATTAATGAATAATAAGGGGAAAAAAAAGAGAAGAAAAATAAATAATATAAATTATGATTGTACATATTAATATAATAACAATATGAATAATAAAATTTTTGCAGGATGAACCGTCAGGTGAAATAGCTTTAGGAAGCGAAGCTCAGTTAGTCCTGGAACCGTGAGCTTCGCTCTAAATTGACCCCAGAAATGGGAGACAACCTAACAGGCTAGTATTTGAATAATAATAATACACAACTAACTCTCTATATAATATTTTAAAGATTAAATAGAAAATCATACTCATACAAAAAATGCTTGATTAACTATTTTAACATTAAGGATTGGCAGCCCTCTCTCTCCGCCCCGCTGCACCGTGCCCTGTCCCTCTCCAACGCGGTGCTGTCCTGGAACAGCTCCTTGGACCTATTCGCGGACACCGAGTCCAGACTTCTGGCCTCGGCCGCACGTTATTTTGAAATGACCGCTCCTCCTACTTCAGTACCAATCAGTGTTGCCAACTCAGATTTATAAAAAGGCGTAGACAAGAGCTCAAATTTACGTAGATTATGTAAAAAATATAGGAAAAGTTCGTAGATCTACGTACTATTTTTTAAGGTGTTATAAGGTTTCAAATAACATAAAACTAATGATGTCAATTCCGGCGGTGACCGCGAAATTCAAATTTGAGTAAAAAATGTAGCACGTTCATTCACGACCACAGATCACAATAGCCGGTCAGCAAAAAAAATCCGTTATTCCCACAATTTGTACAGAATGAGACGGAAATCGATATTAGATCGAGTCATTCTATCATTCAAAAGAGAAAAGACGACGACGACGCGTAGGTATGGAACGGAACGTCATCAGCTAATATGACATTCTACTTTTTTCAAGGCAAAATGCTCGTTCGTTTCATGATTTACTGGCTACGAGTATACGACGAAGATTTTACTAGTTAGGTAAGGATTATGAAAATACGTAGATTCAGGGGTTAAAGTTCGTAGAGTCGCGTGAAGGGCCTAAAATACGTAGATCTACATAAAAATACGTAGAGTTGGCAACGCTGGTACGAATATAAAATACAATGTATGAAGGTTGTCTGGAAGAGATCGCTTTTAGCGATAAGACCGCCTAGATTGTATTAATCGTTTTGTACGCATTGTATCACACTAATTTTGTGCAATAAAGAGTATTCATTCATTCATTCATTCATTCAATGTTGTGTATAAACTAACTTGACATGTAACACACGATTGGAAATAACTGTTAGTGTTGTTATGAAATATGTAATTAATTCTAATTAAAAATAGAGAATCTCACTTAGATATTAGATACTTACAATGTACGGCAAAATTCTGTCCAAAATCGTCTCCGAGGTCGAATTCTCGCACAACAGTTGCAATATCTCCAGGGTATACAACTTGGAAGTGCAATGGTGCAGCCCTCTTATACACGACGTCACTAATGACGTAATCAGAATCAGCCCCTCACTGTCAGGCCCTAATTCTTTCTCCTCCATCGCTTTATTATCATCAACATCTTCATCAAAATTTGTCACATTCAGTGTCATAACTTTGAATCCATCTTTCAGTAAATCTTCTATAGTGTTTACTTTTTGATGTTCCGTGGTTTCTTCGACTAGATCTTTATAGTTTTTGGTGTCGGATGGCTGTGTGAAGATCTTGATTATGTTTTTGATGTCTTGGTGTATGCGTAATATTTTCTCGTCGGGAGGTAGTATAGGCTGGGCGGAGAATATCAGCATGTACGATTGGAGGAATGAGTAGAAGTACTCTGGGAATAATCTGCAAAGAGAAAGAGAGCAATTTCAACTTTTTGGTTGCTCGTAGCCTAGTTGCGAGCACGGTCCAGATCGTGCAGGTACCAGGATGGGTGACCGCTTGTGGCATATTTCATCTGAGCTCGTGCCTCGGAGAGCACGTTAAGCAGTCGGTCCCAGTTGTTGTCGTTCGACAGCAGTCGTTAAGCCATGTCAGAGGCCTACGGGCGGTCTGAACAACTCTGACAAATAGGTTGGCCACTAACCATACGATAAGCAAGCAAGCATAATAATGTCCCGCTATCGCAAGGTGATATTACTCCTGTCTGACCAAACATGGCTGATGCTGACGATAAAGCAATGATATAGTCATTTACACTTCATTATAATTTATCACACAATTCAATCAACTAATTCACAATTCATAATAATTTTATTGTGTGAGTTTAGGTATACATTGTAGTTCTGAGAACAATTTCCTACTTATCGCTAAATTCTACCTTCACAGGCATACACAGTTTGTACACGAATATTAATAGGTATACCAATCAAGGTAATAAGTAATGTCATATCATAACATAATCATAATCACTAAAGTACAGGATGGCCAAAAGTCCGTTAACATTTGAATAGGTCGCTGCGTCGACGCGGGCGGGGTATTGGCGCGGGGGGTGTTACTACAAGCGAGAGCTACTAATAGAGATTTAGTACCATGGCGTCATTCAGCGGAGCGCAACGCGCGTTTTGCGTACGCGAGTACTATCGAAACAACGATTCTACGATCGAAGCTAAACGGAAATTTTGTAATCATTACAATATACGGAACAGAAATCAAGCACCAACAATTCAAACGATTAAAAAATGGGTACAGAAGTTCGAAACAACAGGTTCAACTTTAAGTCAACCACGATCCGGCCGACCTAGGACATCGCGCGATCCAGTAAACATAGAGCGTGTACGAGCGTCTGTTCGAGAACAACCTGGTCTCTCTACTCGAAAGCGGTCTAGTGCTTTAGATGTGCCCAGAACATCTCTAAATCGCATTCTACACAAAGATTTACATTTACATCCTTACAAAATTCAAATTGTACAGGCTTTAAAGCCAAATGACCCTGCTCAGAGACTGCAGTTTGCTAACGAAGTGCTTGAGAGGTTTACGAGCTTCAATAACATCTTTTTCTCAGACGAGGCACACTTCCACCTAAATGGACATGTCAATCGACAAAATTGCAGATACTGGAGTGACACTAACCCGGACTTGAAGCACCTTTACACTCGCCCAAGGTTACTGTATGGGCCGCATTGTCAGCCAGCGGAATCATTGGTCCTTATTTTTATGAAGATCAGAGAAACCGCGCCGTCACCGTTAATACAGAGCGATACATTGTGATGCTACAGAATTTTTTTGCTCCAGCATTACAGGACTTCTCAGGCTTTAATCGAAGCTCTTGGTTCCAACAAGATGGGGCAACATGTCACACCTCCAATGACTCTATAGCAGCACTTCGTGAAATTTTTGGCCAAAAAGTCATATCCAAAAGAGGTGACATTCACTGGCCACCCTGCAGCCCGGATTTAACTCCAATGGACTTTTACCTTTGGGGATATCTCAAAAGTAAAGTTTACATCAGCAACCCAGTGTCTATTGAGGAATTAAAAGAAAATATACGCGAGGAAATGCAGAACATTTCACCAACCACTTGTCGGGCGGTCATGCAAAATTTCCGTTCCCGGTTACAGGTGTGCCAGGATGAACAAGGGTCACATTTGAATGATGTTATTTTTAAAAAGTGAAATCCTAATTTGTCTACTTTATTATTAAATAAACAGTTTTTCACTAAAGTAGCATTTGTATTTTTTATAACCATTTTAAATGTTAACGGACTTTTGGTCCACCCTGTACTAAATATAATCATAATTCATAATAAACAGATGTCATACTTAAGCTAATTTTAATCAGTCTTTATATTTCAAAAACTGTTTTGTATTGTAAAAACATCTATGAGCTAACCAACAACTGCAAAGTCTGGAACATCGGCGCAAGGTTGCCTGTCTATCGGTATTTTATAGGATACATTTCGGAGAGTGCGCATCGGAATTGCAGGACCTAATTCCAGCATCTCCATTCCGCCTTCGGACTACCAGGCGCGGGGAGGGGTTCCATCCTTATGTTGTTGATATCCCATCTGCTCGTACGAAGCGATTTGCTTCTTCGTTCATTATGCGAACGGCTAAGGAGTGGAACAGCCTACCGGCGTCTGTATTTCCCGAAACCTACAACCTTGGGATCTTCAAGGCCAGAGTGAATAGGCATTTACTGGACCCGCATGCTCCATCGTCGACCTCATCGTCGCTTACCATCAGGCGAGATCGAGGTCAAATGCGAGTTTAGAAGTAAATGAAAAAAAAAACCCTTTTAACTCCTTATTAAATTTGTTAAATGGAAGATTTTTAAATTTATCCGGCAGTTTTTTTAATTATTATTAGAGACAATTGTTAATTTAGAACCGGTTAGATATAGCTTATTTTAGTATTGTGGTCGTAAAATCCGTTTTGAAATTACATTTTGTTGCTGAAAATGCGTCTATTTTTAATTTTATTTTATTTTATTAAATATGGAGAGCAGACGAGCAAACGGGCCACCTGATGGTAAGTGGTCACCGTCGCCCATAGACATCTCACCTCTCTGTATTAATGTTGGAGGGTTTTTGATGCGCTACAAACCTTGAGGACTAAGATGGATTGCCTCATGTGCCGGAAATTACGCTGGCTCTCTTACCCTTCAAACCGAAACACAGAAATGCAAGCATTTCTGCTTCACGGCAGAAATAGATAAGAGGGTGGTACCACGCCAGGCGATCCTTCACTTTAGGATCTACCACTACTAAATCCTAGTTCGAAAATTCAATCCATTTTGAGGAAAACGAAAAAACATCGAGCTTAAAAACATCGAGCTTAAAAACATCGAGCTTAAAAACATCGAGCTTAAAAACATCGAGCTTAAAAACATCGAGCTTAAAAACATCGAGCTTAAAAATATCGAGCTTAAAAACATCGAGCTTAAAAAACTTACATTATTGCAACCAATTTTACTTTTCCTAATTATTTTTAGCTACACCACTGATGCCAGGAAATCCGTCAACTTACTAACCATAAAGAAAACTTTTGCACTTTTTTTTGGCACTGTTGTAGATAGTTACTCACTTTCCCCTTGCTTCATCCAGATACAACTCGGCACTGCGTCGATCCCTTGGATTACTTTCAGTCATGGACTGCAGTAGACTTCGTAAGCGAGGGTCGCTGCCTTCCGGAAGGGTCATAGTGGTGGGTCTCTCCTCGCCGTTGCGGTATGCTAGTAAGCCCGGCAGATCTAGAGCTGGAGTGCCGTCGTTCCAGAGCTCTAGGAGAGCGCATCTGATGGAGAAAATAACCAAAGTGAGAACATCAAAACTGGTATTTTTGCTTGTAAGAGATTTTTCGTTTCTTGTTTATAGAGCGTCGATAGTGTAGTGGCTAGGACGCAGGGATTTCATGCGGGAAGTCAGAGTTCGAAACTAAAGAGTTTTTATTTCTTCGTAAGACTTACGTACATTTACTTATGATCTACAACGCCTTGTGCCAATCTATACTCTCCTACTGCATTCCTGTCTGGGGAGGAGCTTCCAAGATTGCTTTCTTGCAGCTTGAAAGGGCTCAACGTGCTGTCCTAAAAGTAATGATGCGTAAATCCTACAGATATCCCACCACACTACTGTATACCGACTGCAAGGTCCTTACAGTAAGGAAACTGTTTGTCTTGCGAGCTGTAATGCGCAAACAAAATCTCGCTGGTAACAAACGACGTAAAAATCGACCGTGTCCCCAATTAAAAAAACAGAATGACGTTCACATTCCAGCATCTACAATCATTAAGTGCAAGGTTGTACAATAAAATAAACGAACACCTTGATATCTACCCACTAAATAAAAATAATTGTAAAGTAAAACTTAATAGATGGCTACTCTCTTTAGATTACGACACAACTGAGGCTCTAATAATATAACATAAAATTTTACACACTAAACTCATTACGTTCTTCAGATTATTAACACTTAACTTCCCACACTCACCCTACACTACAGATGCACAATTACATCATTACACACTCCCACACAACCTAACACACCCCCACCCATACTCACTCTTACCATTATCTTTACTAAATTCCTTTATGATTAAATTTTCCGAATTCCTTTTAGGTTAAGAATATAATTTGTAATTTGCTTGCACAGAAAGTGCGACGGAATCCCGACTTACAAGATACAGGTTTTCGACCTAGTTTGTAAGTCAGAGGTCTTTTTTTGTGTGCCCTGTATAAGTAAATAAACTTTTTCATTTTCATTTCATTTTACTGACTGCACTAACGGTAAACGAGAACATCGTGAGAAAACCTGCACACTGGGATAACTAGTATGTGAAATGGGGAATAAGACAGACCTTATGTAAAAAGGGTTATTATAAAATAAATGACTATTTAAATGATAAAGAGGCTTGGTCCTAAAATCAGATCCAGTTCTGCACATCGTGTATATGATTGTATTCATAATTGTATATTCATAAATATTGTTAAGTATATTCATTTTAAAAGATGTGCTGCTGATTGTTTCTTGCGCCGCTTCTTTTCTTTCAGCTATATCACCTTATGAAGCGGTGGTAGAGTAAAAATTGACGTTGTAAAAATGTACTGTACGGTAGGTACTTACTTATAATATAAAAAAATCCGATTTCTGATTATTGGAAGGCAATAGCAAACACCCCATTAAATATGACATGAAAGTTGTTCGGTTATTTCCATAGAATGATCACGATCTTCAGGGGAATTACATTACAACTAATTGAAAGAAGTTATTGTTTGATAGAATAATTTTATTTTAATTATAACTGTTTCGGTCATTAATGTGTGTGAAATAAACTTATTACCATCTTGCTTACTTATTTTGGAAACTACGTGTGCCACTCGGCGCATGCGCTTTCAGTATAATATGTGATAATAGTTCTTCTTAACTTACCCAGCTGAGAAGATGTCCATACTCGGCACTAATTCCCCTACTTTGCAAGGCGACTCGCTTAGCAACAGTCCTCCAGTTTTGTCATCGCCCTGAATGAAAAAATCACATTCTAAATCAAATGCGACTACATGTATTTATGAATTAGTGCAGTTCAAAGTTTTGGAAGTAAAAGGCAAATGATAATAGTACATTATGATATAAGTGCGGTAAGTTGAAAATTACAGCCGAGGCGATATTGCTAGCCCGAGCCGTAGGCGAGGGCTATAAGGAAGCAGAGGCTGTAATTTTCAAAGCGCACGTATGTCATACGACGTTTTATAACATATTTACGAGGAAATAAATAAAACTTTGACTTTCTTAAACGAATAAATCTTTAATTACTTGTTAAAGCAGTTATAGAAATTTGAACAATTTTTAAAAGTGATTGTTACGTTGCCAGTTGCTTTTTAGCATTGAATAGTAGCACCACAATGAGCTTGACTTATATTTTTGAGAAAGTTCCATGAAATATGCTAAAAACACATTTTCTGAAAATGAATTTGCATCTTTGCTTGTTTTCCATATGATGAAATTTTGATACGCTTGTAAGTATCTATCGGTCGATTTTTCAGGCAAGAGGCTTAGAGTAGCCTTTTTCGCTGCGTTTAAGACTTGTGGCGGTGTCAAATTAATAAATTCATCACTACTTGACGACATTTTCAAATAAAAACAATACAGCGAAAAGAAAAAGCGCGCGGAATAATTTTACTTGTCCACAAATTAGCGATGCGCGCGCATCAACTTTTTTTAGGTAAAGGTACAAAAACAGCCAGTATTACTAATAAAGTAAATTAATATTTTTGTGTTTTTGTTACAGATAAATGGTTGTAATTTATTGTCAAAATTAATTAAATTAAAGAATTAAATCTTTATTTATTATATTTTATCTCCCAAAGTTAATTTTATTCATAAAATATTGACCACTTTTTTAACATAAAAACTCTTTGCTAAGATTTTAAAAAGTATCGTTCATTTTTAGACGGAGCATCTTAAAAAACCGTACATGTTACTTTATTTAAAAAAACTCGTGCGTTTCACATTACTATAACGCACAAGTGCGTAATGAGATACATTACGATATTGAAATTGGTGTAATTACAGCCACTTTACGAGCAAATATGTTATAAATTAATTTATTATTGTATAGGTACACATGTTATCTAATATTTCATTTTAATTTCAATAATAAGTTCAAAACTTAGAACAGTACAGTCGTCAATCAGAAATGTACCACATTACGCAGGTTGACATTTCATCGGAGGTTTTAGACAGATGTATCTTATCTTATCTTATGATAGGAGCCGGGAATAACCCAGCGGCACTTCGACTCTTGAGGACCTTTTGTGCCAACCCCGTTTTACAACTGGTTATCTCAGTGTGCAGGTTTCCTCACGATGTTTTCCTTCACCGTTAGAGCAGTCGGTAAATGTACTAAGTCTTCGAAAAATACGAAAAACTCATCAGTACATGGCACTGCACGGTTTCGAACCCGGACCTCCCACATGAGAGTCCGGTGCCCTAGCCACTGTACCACCGACGCTCTTGACAGATGGTATACTTGGTTGGTTGGTTGTTGGTTGACTGTACTTTTATATTCTATGCGAAGAAGCATGGGATTATTAGCAATCTCCGAGTTTCCAAAACAATTTCTGCAAATAGTTTACCCTCGGGCGCGCATAGCAATGCCTCCGTATCGAAGTAGCTTTAGTCAGCTGAATATCTATGTAGTAGAAAGGTAGGCTTAAACCTAAGCAAAGTGTTGTAAAAACCATTGGGTAATTAAACTAACGAGGGCGTCGGTGGCATCGTGACTACATCGGACTCACATGCGGTAGATCCGTGTTCGAAAATGGTTTCGAACACGGATCTACCGCATGTGAGTCCGATGTATGGGCAATGACATGTACCAATGAGTTTTTCGGGTTTTTCGAAAGACTTACATACATTTACCACCCGCTCTGACAGAGTAGGAAAACATCGTGAGGAAACCCGCACACTGAGATAAACCAGTGTGTGTAATGGGGAAGGCAATGGCAAACCACCCCATTCAATTTGCCAAGAGAGTCGTTCTATGTGATTAATACGGTATATGACTAATTTTTCTTTATTGCATCAATCACCTAAAATAGACATGCTGAAGATGGATCTGAAATTCGTTTATCGATATCTAAACTAACATCAGCGATATTAATGGTTAATGTTAGTAGTGGGGGGATGCTCCGTCCCTTACAAGCAAAACACTATTATTATGTAGCCAAGGTCTTGTATGACGCTACTTAAGAGTGACGTCACTCTATAGTAGCGCCATCTCTTCCGTCTGATTTTTGATTGCCTGTAGCTATTTTATTTTTCAACGAATTTTAATATTGTTTTCACATTTGACCATCAATTTATGGCTATTTCTTAATTTTTATGAAATGCATTTATTATTTGATACTTGTCATGTACCCCATTCCTCAGCAATGTGGAATACGACGTAGAAGAATTAAACAACACTTACCGCAGACCTATTACTCTGATCGGACGCCCTCACAAATCTCTCAGGCGCGACGTAACACAGCCTCCGTCGCGAGGTATCGAAGAAGTAGCTGAAGTCAGCTGGGTTATCGTCAGGAAGGAACGTGGGCTTGAACGATGCTATATCGGTGAGCAGAACCCACAGCCATGAGGTTACCATTATGTTTTCCAACTGAAATGTAATGCTGGATTAGCTAGTGTTGTGAAGAGGTTTTATTTTTCAAAAGCTCTGAATATTTATTTGAACTCAATTTAAAAATGACTATTAATTACGGATTACTCACTGATGAAAGAACTGATTGAACTAAATTTTTATTAGAAATGATTAAGAAAGTATCAAAGTTATTTTAACCCTTCCCAAATGTACACAGTAGACATTTAGGTGATTTTTTCGAAAATTTCATATGCGGGAGAAATTCACGCTACGACACTGGTCGACGGAACACGTCGCCAGAAACAGACAGAAATGAAATGAAATCATTATTGTGTAAAGATTTCAGTATTTACATGCATGCAGTTGTAATGAACTGTCGCAGAACCGACAACCGTTAGGGGAGACGAGTTTTAGAGTGGAGACCGCGTACAAGAAAGCGCAGTGTGGGACGCCCCCCTGCCCGGTGGACCGACGACCTGAAGAAGGTTGCTGGCGATGATTGGATGAGGAAGGCGGAGGACCGAGTAATGTGGCGCGCCCTGGGAGAGGCCTATGTCCAGCAGTGGAGAGACACGGGCTGATAGATAGATAGATAGATAGTTGTAATGAGGGATATTCCAGCTTAAGTTTCTGCCATTCGAAAAAGATGGCGCTGCATCTAACAGGAATGTCAAAGTGACAGAAGAGTTGTTTTGACATGTTTTTTTATTGCAAAGTAAGGTAGCTTTTTGTAAAAATATGTAAATTCATCGAATTCATCATTTCCCAAAGATATGAGAACTATGATTTGTTTTTTTTTAAGGCAAAGGAAACTGAGCCCATACAGCCGTGTCTGATGTAAACAACTCTTTCAAGTCTTCATTAAAATGCTGGTGGGACACATTTCAACGCTATCTGGGAGAATCTTCCACGCTTCTGCACCATTCGAACCAAAGAAGAAGGCGTTCCGAACGCAGTATGGCTCTTCAAAATCCAGCCAAGTACGGATCGGGCTGCAGCGTTTATTTGACTTTACTTCACTGTCCCACACATTATTCACATCATGTCAAAGTTCTTCGAGCAAGAAACACTATTCTTACTAGAAAAGCACTACTGTAAAACAATTTTCAAGACATAATGAAACAAGGCTGACGTGGATGCCACAAAAGCGCGGGAGAAAACTCGAATTAATATCGACGATCAAATAATTTAAAAAAAGTTTTTTTAAATAATTATATGACCTAGGTACATGCTAGGTACACATATTTTTGCACATTTTGGCATTCCAGTATACAATCAGTGCCATCTGTTGAGTTGATTGGAAGGTGTCGGAAAATCCCTCATTAAAATTTTATTTGTTTCACTGAGTTTTACCCTTTCTATACAGGGTGTAACATTAAGAACGGTCAGTATGGGAAAGTCTGAAACTATAAGACATACGAAGATCTGTTCTTAGGAACCATGTCATCAATTTTAGTAACAAGAAACACTGTATTCATACATTTTAAAAAAAACCTGTACTCAGCCTGGGAATCGAACCCGGTTGTTTTTGAAAAAAAATCCAACACTATTTCTATTTAGATATCGATTGTGTAGGTCTTAAGGAATAAATGTTAGTATGAAACATGATGTTTAAAATTAATAAAACGCATTGTTTCCATATCTTTTAATTTATTTTAGTAGGTGTTCGAAATGACTACCATTTTGAAAATACAACATTCAACTCGTTTAGGTAACGATCTTACTATTGAATTTTGTATCTTCAGGTGGTGAATTTGCGTTAAAATTGTCTCTATGGCTACTTTTAGGTCTTCAATTGTGTCGTAGCTTGTTTTGTACACTTCATCCTTAACGTAATCGATATCTAAATAGAAATAGTGTAGGATTTTTTTTCAAAACCACCGGGTTCGATTCCCAGGCTGAGTACAGTTTTTTTTAAAATGTATGAATACAGTTTTTCTTGTTACTAAAATTGATGACATGGTTCCTAAGAACAGATCTTCGTATGTCTTATAGTTTCAGACTTTCCCATACTGACCGTTCTTAATGTTACAGCCTGTATATGTCATACCTACAATTCCAAACATTAATTAATAACTAACCAATTATTTACTCAGTCATATGCTTCTAAATCACCAGTTGCTTTATTTGTCTTTCTATAGAGCTTCTAACTAAGGTAACTTACCTTGATATCCCCATGGCATATGCCGAGCTTGTGCATGCGATGCAAGGCATACAGCACTTGGAAGGTAATCCACTTCTTCTCGAGTGTTGTGAGGAATGGCCGGGTCGACATACGATCGTAGACGCTGCATTTACAGTACTCCCGCATTAGCAGACCAGCCTTGTCTGTTAGCTGGGCAGAGAAATTGAGGGTATCAGGCTTTTTCTAAGATCTTTAAAACAACTTTAAAAAATTAATTTTTATGTACAGAAAAGATGAACACATCATCAATTCTTCAAACTTTTTGTTCATTAGATTTAATTATTTCGTTATTTATTTTATCCAATTTTATATTTATTTTTTGAGCTTATAATAAACTGCACCACTTTTATAACAATAGGGTATTTAGTAAAAAAATATTCCATCAATCAACTTACATGGAAATCCTGAAGTAGGATCCTAAATTCGTTTTTCGATATCTCAACACTAACATCAGAAATATTGATGGTTAAAGTGATTAAATGAGTACTGGATAGATGCTCTGTCCCTTTTTCGCAAAACAGTTCTTTATATGTAGCCAGGACCTGCTTGTATCACAGTACAGCAAAGTGACGTCATAATTCACTATTGCTGTTTCTTTCTATCATCTGATTTTTGATTGCATGTAGCTATTTTATTTTTCAACGAATTTTAATTGTTTTCACATGTCTATTTCTTAATTTTTAAGAAATACATTTAATATTTGTTACTTGGAAAGTGCCCTATTGTTTTAAAGGCTTTAGAACAGGTTTACTAAACCCAGAAAGGTTTGATGCCTAGATATTGTCAGTCTGAAGTGAAATTGTAATTATCCACTCATTCAGAGGTGAAAGTTATTCAATTCGAATTAAACCTAAATATGTGGGTTAAATTCAACAACAAGAGCAAACGACAACTCACAATAACCCTTTGAAATGGCAGACAGTTGAAAGCTGATGCCAACTGTTCCTTTATCTTCAATATCCTCTCTTTGTGCTCAGCGAGTGGCAGCGATGGGTCATGGACAGCAAACACCTTGACCACGACAAGGCCCTCGCGAGAGCGCGCCCGCGCGACTTTCAGGAACCTCGTGGAACCCAAACTGAAGGAAAAGACTCACTAGATTTGGTTGTGGTATTATTAAGTGAGCACCAAGGGAAAAAGGGTTAGAAAATGTAATTGATACAGAACAGACTTGGGTAGAATAAGAGTTATGACACCTAAGCAGAGCCCCCCTACTATGCAGCTTGGCATTATCTGGTACCTTTAATCTACTTTCTGACTAATTCACTAGCTGTAAGATGCAGTTGTTTGGCAAATGCTTGGTGCCTGCCCATAAAAACGTTTAAAACCTGAAAGTTTGAAGGCTCTCTCCCACCCCAAAGTTATTTCAAGCTCTGAGTGAAAGTATCATACATTTTAATAAAAAGGATTTTAGCTTACCTTTGGTCAAAAAATAAATCGACATGGTCGCTAAGATAATGCTCCACGGGATATATCTGCGACGGAGCAACACCCACGAGCTGATTCCCCATTGTTATAAATAAATAAACATGAAATTAGCACATCACCACAATCACAAATGTTTCATTCAAATAACGCTTTATTTATTTATAAAGTACAATTATTTTGCTAATTAAGCAATTTTCATAACTAGATTAAACTAGAACTCCAATTGAATGTCTATTTGTTATCAACAACAATGAAAAATTTAAAACATTTTGAATATTTTTGACATTTCGAAAAAAGAAAATGACATGCATACATGCATCTAATCTGTGGTACAAAGAAAGACGTTCTACAAATACACATGCCCTAGAGTCTGACAGAGATAGAAAGAGAGCGTTCCATAACCAGTTGAAATAATTCACGTTGACCATTATCCATATTCCATTACCACGTTAACAGCAGAAAATATATCAAACTTGTATTCAAAACAAGCAATGAAACGTCTACAAACAACGTGAATAATATGAACTGGTTTTGGAACGCACTCTTAGTTGCGTTGACCAAAAGAAAACAAGTATATATCACATAGAATAGGTGTCTACTCTATAGGTACTGGAAGGCAATTTTCGCAGAGTTCGACATACAAAAGTCGAGCGCTACGAATGTCTTGTCACGCTCACACATGTGGTGTGAGCAAATGAGATAGGACTAACGTCGAATTCGACATTCCACTACGAGAATCGCGTTCCTGGAAGGCGATTCTCGCAGATGGAATGTGGAATTCGACATTAGCCCTATCTCATTCGCTCACATATAATATATAATCACATGTAATATGTAAACAGACAAGACGTGCATAGCGCTCGACTTTTGTATGTCGAACTCTGCGAGAATCGGCTTCTTGGAACTTAAAAAGGTGGGTTAATGGAACGGAAGTGTTTACGTTTTGATTCCGGTTTTTTAAAAGGAAAGAAACAAAGAAGTCAACTTTAAATGTAGAAAAGTTCTTTGCAAATAAATAAGATTGTGCGAGCGCAGTGGCATGGCAAACCACCTCAATAAGTCTGTCAAAAAAGTTAATTTAAGTGGTAAATTCCGTCGAATGATGATCACGAATCGATCCTTATCAATGACTTAATGCGAAATATGACCGAGAAGTAGAAATGCTACGGCAGCCGGAATATAATTACCTTCCAGACTTTGTGATCATTTGATTGGTTTTACGCTTTTACTTCCTGTTTTTGTCATCAAGAGTTGTTCAGGCCGCCCGAAGGCCTCCGACGAGTATACTTGTTTATCGATATTCGATTCTTTCCGGTTTTCTCTCTAGCAATCATAGACAAAATACACCTCATCAAATTCGCAGCTGTCACTTTTCTTGCTCTATGGCCTCTGTTCTCTTTATTCAATACAGGCATTCCACCCATTTTTTAGTGATTTTTCTTGGATTTGCTGAAGATTTTTCACAGAAATGACTTCTAAAAGTGAGAAGGATCGAGCCAAACAGATCCAGGATCGATGTCAGAACATATTGATGCAAATGCTGAAAGATGAGGACAATAAATATTGTGTCGATTGTGACGCTAAAGGTATGTCGAATTTACTTTTTTTCCTTATTTTAGATACGCTAGATTTCTTTGTAATTCTAGATGAATGCTCGTGTTAACTTGTGTATAAAGAGATTATTATCAGTGACCTTGAAATCGATTCGCAATGTACCAATCTAGGGTCCTTGACTCCAGTTTCGTGGAGGCAATGGATCGAACGTTGTATTAATTACTGATGCAGCATAGCAATGACTCACAATAACTCAATACAGAGTCGTCTTCTTATCATTTGGAGTCTAATTTACGTGCCCCTTCCGCACGACTTGGTGCTAAAACTGATAGAGACTTGCCAAGTAACCTACAATAGTTACCATAGGTACCCTACCTATGTACACACACATTTAATTAGCTTATTTATATAGATTTAGTTAGGAGATAACATTCTAAATCAAACATAATATTTTAGCAAGTTGATCTGGTTACCTACCCTAAGATTAGACTACTTAGGCACCATCCTATAAGTTACAATCTATATTTGTAATAATTTCTATTTTGTTCTATAAAAACATCCTCACTTAACATTTTCACGATCACACTTTTCTCTGATTGCAACTGCAAATAAGCAGGTAAATAGTTTTATCATTTAATGTTTAAATGCTTATAGTTAGTGTTTATCAAAATGTAAATTTCTCTGTGACTTGCAGCTTAATAAGTCAGCAGGTAAATGTTAACCATAATTATGCTGCTTATAAAAAAAATCACCTTATACTTCAACATCAATTATTGCAGTAAGGCAGTACGGCTTTTATATCTAATGTGTATAAAATAACTGACCATACAAATGTAATAAATTTAATTTTATTGTACGGAAAATATATAAGAGTGAGTTCAACTGCCAATAAATAAAGCATACTCTGTCCCTTTTTAAGTCATAGCTGTAGATAGTGATGTCAAGCTCAAGATAGTCAGAATTGTAATTTTAAAATCAGCATCATCCTCAAGCCACCATTCTTGGTCCTGTGCAAGCCGCATCCAGTAAAACCTGCAACTTTTGCTTATGATATTGTAGATCCACATAGTTGCCGGAAGACCCAACTCCCCTTTTCCCTGATCTAGGCCACCATTCAGTAAGGGCTCTAGTCCACCTGCCATCACCTCATCTAGCGGATGTGCCCTGTCCACACCTCCACTTTAATGTTGCAACAAAAATCGTCAACATTAATTTGGTAATACACTCAAGTTCTTTATCCTGCCTATTTCAACACTGTACTATAAACCTAATTATGATTCTAAACTTATGTAGCCTTGTACAAAGAAGGTATGTCAAGGTTACATACCAAAACAACAAACATTTAGTGAATTCATGTACCTAATTCATTAGGCAAATTGTTATTGCTGTTTACACTTTACATACAACAGCAACAGAGGAAATTATGTTGAAAATGGAAATAGGTATTTGGAATTAAACTATGAGTCATATATGGAACATTTATTGTGATATCATAAACAAAAATCTGTATAATTATTGGAATGATCCATTACTGTATTTTAAGTTGTGCTTCCTTTACTACTAACTTTGTAAATTATAGTCAACTACATACTATCCTCAGATAACAAAATCAATTGATTAAATTGGAACCATTGATGTCTGTATTGGAATCAATTGATTCTATTCAGCAATTAGGTAGACATTGGAACACCGAACTCCTACAATAAATGATCTGAAAAGATTGATGTAACGGGGAAAATGTACAAAGGTGCCAATTGACTGGACTGGGATCTCAAAACAATAAAATGATATCATGAGATATTATGTGAGGGGCTTGCGACTAACTGCAAAAAAGGCCTGATTAATATGAAGAAGAAGAAGAAAAGATGGTGTGCAAAACAGAGACAGTGGTATCACAATAGTACAATATAGCATTGTCTGTTTTGTATACCATTTTATTATATAATATATGCATCTTCTTCTTAGACAGGCTATTTTCCGCACCTTGATGGGCAGCCTTTGTGCGTGAAACAGTTATATGCTAACCAGGTATAGTGGACCACAGGTAAACCTATCCAAAACGTTAAAATTTGAGAATCTGAAATTTACCATATTGCGCAGGCATAAGGTTGAGTTTCAATCGAAGGTTTTTGACAGATGTTGTACTTTAGCTAGTGGTAGACTGTAAAAGAGTTGTGATGAACCCCTCACAATCAATAATTTTCTTGATTTTCAGGTCCGCGTTGGGCGTCATGGAACCTCGGCATTTTCCTGTGCATCAGGTGCGCTGGGATCCACCGCAACCTCGGCGTGCACATCTCCAAAGTTAAGAGCGTTAACTTAGACTCATGGACACCAGAGCAAGTGGTAAGTGTGTCCAACGTGCTCTTGAATATCCATTGCTGGAAATGAAGTTAAAACATCAGTGAAAGAACACGATAACTAGTAATCAGAGGTGCACTGGATATCCGGTTTGTATGCGGTATTCGGTTTATTCGGCCGATTTTTGCTATCCCGCGGCCGGCGTATTATATTTAATTGAAACAGTAAGTTGAACAAAGAAACCAAGACAAAGTAATGTGTAATTTAATGTGTGTCATAGGTTACAATTCCACCGTAATAATAAGGAAACTGATTATAAAACAATTTTATCTATCTATGCTTAGACAGTCTTTCTTTACTTTGCCAAGATTGAGAAAAATATTTAAAAGTCAACATTAAGCGCAATTACTTGTCTGTAGCGCCTTTCATTCGGCCGGATCCAGCTATCCAGCCGGCTATCGGTCGGATATTCGGTATCCGGATATCCAACCAAACACCTATCCGGTGCACCTCTACTAGTAATGTACAACATATCAATTTGATGGCAGGAGCATTGGCATCGAGGACTTAAGAAAGATATAATTAGAATTTAGGAACTAAACCCTAAGTGACAGAGGCTGAAGTCGGATCACATGTCATAGTATCTGATAAGAGAATTTGCTTATAATTGGACTTAAAATGTGACAGGCATAATCTTTAAGGATGAAGCTAATCTTATCTAGCTATCAACTTTATGTATATAACTCGGTACATCAATATATTGATAATAATTCTTATAAGAAGAATCAACCTATTGCCATCTCATCTGTTGGGACTCTGGCCTCTCTCCCCCATGCACAAGGGGATTATGGAGTATATGTTTATAATCCAACATGCAGGCCAGCGGGCTTACCAACAGGTTTCCTCGCGATGTTTTACTTTTTTATTGTGTTAGGAGAGAATATTTGCTGCTTTTCTACAGAAATTGGCAAAAACTACACATCGAAAGAACCGATAACTGCTGAAAATAATCATTATTATTGGAATACATTGTTGTTGTTGTTACATAAGTGTTTTCTTTTCTTTCTTCTTTTATATTTATGAAGAAATAGACACCATCCATATTCTGGTCACAAGGTTATCGCACACGTATCACCCCGGTACCTGATCAGCGTCGTCTCAACTCGAGCCGTTCATTATTCTTTGCGGTATAAAGTTTCATACTTTATACTGCAATGCACACTAATCAAGTAATCACCGTCGTAACGACATCGCTTCGCCTCGGGACAAGCTAGTGAACCGCGCGAGATTCGTGGTCAACTCGCGGTCACGGCGCTTACGTCGGGGTTTCGCCGCACTTACGTCTCGCCATCGGCGCGGGTATGGCGCGCAGACCGCCTGTGGTGACGGTTAGCTGTCTACCAGCCGTTACCTAGCCGTACCCGCGGCGACACCTCGGAGATGTTGAGCCGCACCGGTTACGTGCCTACGTCGGGTTGACGCCTGGTTGACGGTGATGCGTGATATGTGTGCGATAACCTTAAACCACCTGACCATTATCGGTTATTGATGTGTGACGCGTATTCTTCACCTTATACGCTGTACTTTGATATCGAATCAGGGTCATATTACTAACAGCTAGACTGGAAACAAGAAATACATACTGATAATAGTGAATGAAACATGTCTTGCATGAATGAGACTGAAGCAAGCTTTAGTGTTTTTTTTATTTACCACTAAACTTTATTTTTTCGCCTGACGATGAGGTTGACGTTGGAACTTACGGGTTTAGTAAACGCCGTTTCACTCTGGCCTTGAAGATCTCAGGTTATAGGTTTAGGGAAGCATACGCCGGCAGCACTCTGGCAGGCTGTTCCATACCTTTTCTGTTCGCATAATGAGCGAAGAAGCAAATTGCTTCGTATGAATAGATGATATCGACTTCATAAGGATGGATCACTGAAGCAGACTATTGTCTTCGTCTTTTTCGTAAATAAAGATAAAGAAAAAAGAAGCTAAAATCTGCGTCTTGAAGCAGCTCTGCCAATGTTGCATGGATCCAGCATTAGCTGGCTATTAAACCATGAACTTGCAAGAAATGTCCTTAATAAGGCTTCTTTAAGTCTCATGTCATGTCTAGTAGAAAGATTTAGCATGTGTTTCTTAATCATCGCATAGCTCTAGATAGAGATGACATGAGACTTAAGAAGTCTTAACGTTAAGGACGTTTCTTGCGACGTTGTTAGTGGCATGGCTTAACAGCCAGCTAATGTTGGTTCCACGCCACACTGACTGAACTGCCTCGCGGTGTAGACTTTTGTCTCTGTCTTTATGGACGAAAAAGACGAAGACAAAAGTCTACCTCTCGTAGCAGCTCAGGCAGGCGGTGCAGTGGTGTGATCTCGACAGCAAATATTTTAATGCAGACAGTGTACTATAAAACTGACGTAACTAACTTTAAGGATGATTAGACTCAAATAACTGTTTCACGTTTTTTTTTATCTGAAGATTTGTAAACGAAACCGGTCGTAATTAATACAATACAATAAAAAAAACCGTGAAACAGTATATTATTTAAGTCTAATGATGTACTACAAGTTTCTACAAGTACCAACAACCGCAAGTATTAACTTTAACACACACACACCACATACACGCATACTTAACTGTTTAATTTAGCATTGCCTTATGTTTTTTCATAATTTATTTATCGGAAGAGACTGGCCCCCACAACACAGGGTATCCTAGTGTGAGAGCCAGGGAAATCTGAGAAAATGTAAAAGATACTGTCTGCATTAATAAATATATTTTTAAAGACTTTTCTTAACATTAAGGTGTTTTTACCAGGTATCTCTACAACAAATGGGCAATTCGCGCGCCCGCGCCGTCTACGAGGCGAACCTTCCCGACTCGTTCCGGCGGCCGCAGAACGACTCCTCGCTGGAGGCGTTCATACGTGCCAAATACGAGCACAAGAAGTACATCGCCAAGGAATGGGTGCAGCCGCCGCCACCTAAAGTTAACTGGTTAGTATACATACCTTCACGCTGTCCCTTGCGGGGTAGGCAGAGAGAACGGAGCACCACGAATCTCTGTCTTGCATGCCTCTCTTGCTTCCTCTACAGTCATTCGTCGTTTCACGCATGCTCGCTGTTGGGGTCGTCTGCTCTGTATATTAAAATCTAAGAGCACTCTGTCAATCCAATCTTTAAAGGTCAGTCTAGGATGACCCTGGCTTCTTCTTCCATTCACTTTCGCTTCGTGTACAAGTTTCGTCATTCGTTCATCACTCATTCTTTCTACATGCCCGAACCAACGGAGCATGCCTTTTTTCATCTTATCGATGAAACATACATTCAGTCCAGCCATTCTACGTATCTCTTCGTTGCGCAATCTCTCCAATCACAGAAAAAATATGTGATTTTAAACCGTTACGACAAGATTTCTTTCTATTTGGTTGCACTGCTCCGATTTGAGCGACGACTCAAGTTATCAACCAATCAGGAGGCCTAGCCACCCGTATCGAGAAAATCGAATATTTCTGCAGCATACTCCAATTTAACTAAAAATCGAAAAACGCAGGTGCGTGCCTACTCAGGTGTATATAACTTCTATAACGGTCATGTTTCAGGGATAAGGAGATAGATGAAGAAATAGAGCGTCAGAAGCGGAAAAAGAAGTCCACCTCATCAGGATTAGGGCCGCTGCCGGCGCCTACCACCAGTGACAAGAAGTACAATGTAAGAATAGCCATTCCATATCCTGAACTAAGTCAATTAAATCGATTTTAATACCCACTAGCTTCTAGTTATCGCTATTGATAGTGTTGTACAAAATATAATGTACGTTTCCAGAGTACCATAGAACTCAACCACGTGGAACTTTTTGTCTCATAAAGAATATTATGAAAGATGAGTTTTATGGCGCGTCTCTAAAATTATTTGGCAGAAAATACTACAATGACACCGATTCTGTGGTGTCACTCGCTAATTTAAAACCAATTTGTCACGCTCACTCTTATATCATGTAGCATATGAGTGAGCGTAACAGTTTCATTTAGTTTTAGCTATACTTCTACCACGCGTGTATTCTAATTCGTACGATACTGACCAAAGTCATACACACATCAATATCACTCACTCAAGTAAAACATGTAACTAAACGCAGCACGAGACGTGCTAGTTATTAAGTTCTGCCAAAGACGAGAACGAACTATGGCAAACGAATGCTTACATACGAGGGTGCGCGCTATTATAATAATCTACCTTCACCAATTAAAAACACAAATTCTTTAAATGCATTTAAGCAAAAATTAGCGCAGTTTGTTTTTTTGAAAGGTGGTTTGCTCCCGTCATCATCATAATACTGTACTACCAGCTTTGGTACCACAATTTTAGTGCGTTGCGTTCTACTAACTATATATAATATATAGTGTTAGTGAATAGTGTAGCGAACATGCATCTTTTTAAGTCTTTTTCACATGTAAGTGGCAATATGTCTTTAGTGTAAATAAATATCTTTAAACCTAACCCTAACTTTTGATTTAACGGCCACCCTGGAATCAAAGCCATTGATTTTTAATAGGTCCAAGTTCAGCCAAGATATACTCTACTACCAGCACTGTTATTCAACATTATTGCCTGATTGGATATGTTCATAAAATTATAATTAATAAATAAATAGTTTATTTACATGTTTGTTCTAATACATACAATGTTTGTAACATGGCAGGCAATATCGCGAAAAATGTTTCGTCAAGTTTAGGTCAACATATCATTGTGGTCTTAATATTAATATGCAGGTACTTAGTTGACACTAAGTTTGTGTTTTAAAATTATAAAAATAAATTATCTCTTCTAAAGTAGAGTTAAACCGGAAATTCAAAATTATTATTAAATATCGAATTATATTATTGAAGTAATAAATTATAAAATTTTATTACTAAATTATTCAGTTATGGACATTAAATGCACAGCTGGCCTAAAACAAATACACACCCAGAAGTACATCAGCAGACACTATGTTTTCCCTTTGTTGTAATATGTGTATTTTTAAAATTACTATCAAATATACAAATACAAAAATATTTATTGAGCCAAACAATATTCAGATTACAATCATTTAACAACAGTGTAGACTAGTTATACATCCCGGCAAATAAGTTGAACAAAATGGCGGATGCCAAATTGACATATTTCGGGTCTCAATCGAAGTGCAGGACGAGAGGCCGCGCGTAACCGCATAGCATTTGACAATGGACCTGCGCGGAACGACCGCCATTTTTATTCAACTTATATGCCGCGGATAATATATAATACTTTTTGTTTTTCAGTGTTGACGATGTATAAATTATCCTAATTTTTATAATGATTTATAGTTTTCAATTATATTTTACAGAAATCGGACGTCATTCCAAGTATACCGAAACCAAAATCGTCAGTCAGTCCCAAACTCGGCAGAAGTACACCAACCAGCCAAACGGAATCCAAACCCTCAAACGGTGCCACTGACCTCCTAGGCCTAGACACCAGCAACCCAGTAAAACCAGAAACAAAGTCCAACGACGACATATTCTCAAGTTTCTTCTTCGCCCTGGACCCAACAGAAATAAAAACCGAGGAACCAAAAACAGATTTGAAAACAGAGGAGGAGAATTTCTTCAAACAGTCCGCTCCATCCGAGAAGGAGAAATCAAAGTTAACAAAGGACAGTATATTAGCTTTGTACAGTCAATCACCGTCTACGAACTTAGGTAACCAATTTAATCCGCAGCAAGCGTATCCGCAGCAACAGTTTGGGAATTTCCAAACGCAGCCATATATGCCACAGAACGGTATGACACAACAGTTTAATCAATTCCAAGGGATGAATAGTCAGTTCCAGCAACCGTTTGGTGCAATGCAGCAATCTCAGCAACAACCGTTGCAAGGCCAAGCGTTCCCTCAAGCTAACCAGTCATTCTTCAACCAACAACAGCAATTACCACAGCAATTCGGTGGCTTGAATTTAGGAGGAAGCTTTCCTAACGCCTTCTCGCAACAGAATGCGAACATAGCTAGCAATACGACATGGCAGTAAGTTCGTGTATTAGTTTTTTTTCATTTGGATTACATTTACAAGGTGGTATGAACTGTGCTGGATTTCGTTCCTACTTAACTTAACTTGTTGTGTAACTAGTACTACTCCTGATAAATTCATTTCTCCTAATATAAAGCATTTACTTAAAAAGTATTGTTCCATGTAACTTATAGATTTTTTTAGGCTTTATTATTTTATTATCACCATTGCACCTTTTTTTTTTCGTGGGGAAACGCTCATGCTTACCTCTTCGCCGCATGGGGGAGACGAAGAGGTTATGCCGGACTTTTACCGGCCAAAAACCCCCCGGTGTTCCTGCGCACCGCCTGACGGCGAAGCCACGGGAACGCTTGCGCATAACTTCCGCGACATCACCATTGCACCTGCCTCAACATTTCTGTATAGCCAAAGGTTAACTGGTAGATAACGCCGCATGGCGTTAAGTTCGCCTTGTACACCTTTTTTGTGTATGAAGTTATAATAAAATAATTAGTAATATGAGTAAATAAATAGCAATATACTTCTATAGTAGTAGCACATTCGCTTTCTACTACTTATTGTTTTAATAAATTTAATAGAGGAGCTCGTAGCCTAGTTGCGAGCACGGTCCGAAAGTGATCGTGCAGGTTAAGCGACGTTGGCGCGGTCGGTACCTGGATGGGTGACCGCTAATGGCATATTTCATCTCCGTGCCTCGGAGAGCACGTTAAGCAGTCAATCCCGGTTGTTGTCGTTCGACAGCAGTCGTTAAGCCATGTTAGAGGCAGCCTGAACAACTCTGACACATAGGTTAGCCATACGATAAGCAAGCAACCTGCTTCAACATTTCTGTATAGCCAAAGGTTAACTGGTATATAACGCCGCACGGCGTTAAGTTCGCCTTGTACACCTTTTTAATCTATGAAGTTTTAAATAACATAAAAAGTAATACAGTAGTAGCACATTCGCTTTCTACTACTTATTGTTTTAATATGGGGCTAGTAAAATTAATAAAAAAATATATTACCTCCTTGGAACAATTCTACTGTCTCCATATTTATGGCACTTAATTTAGGAGAAATGACTTTCTTCCGGAATGGCGCTAGTTTCGCCTTGGTTGAGCCTTAATTGAGTTCTATAAAATGCTCAGATTGTGTTCGTGATAATGAGAGTTGTTAATATTGTCATGTACTAACTATTCTGTTCGGTAACCTAAAGGCAGCTTAATAACAGCCCTTGTTTTTTTTTCTAAAGGTGCTATAGAACTCAGCAACGTTCAATTTACTTAATAATGTTATGATGCATTCAACGAACTTATATAGTATAGAAAGATAACTAAATCAAATAAATGATACCCATTAAACATTAGTGCGGGGGGCGGATTTATGTATATGTATGAATAGGACATAAATTTCTCGTTATTTGGATTAATTTAATTTCTCAAAGCTATAGTAAAATTGTGATGATATCATGGCATCATATGGCCATTTCAAAATAGCGTACCTAAAAATCTGTTAAAACCGCGTGGCGTGAATCTGAAGGAATTTGGAGGAAAGGTACGTATCTACATGTTGATATTTGGTTTTATGTGCTAATTTAAAGTTTATTAAATCTTGTAAAATCATCCAATATTAATCAAAATAATCATTATTTATTTATCAAATTATTGTCATTGAAAGCAATAAATTTAGGTGATCTTATTATTGGATCTTGGTGCCAATTTCGATTATCTTTTGTTGTCTATGTTTTGTACTCAGCTAGTCACGCAGTGGCTTGTGATTGTACCTTGGATCTGGTCAATGGATCTATTATTATTATGGATTCATTTTGTGAGAATGGTCGGTAATTAGTACGACAAATGAACGTCATCGTGGATAGACCAATCAGCGGCCGTGATGTTTGTCAGAATCGTAACGGATTTCTGGGTCCGTTTGTCCTGAGATTGTATGAAGTTACTGTTCCATGTGTTATTATTATTAGTTCGTTGGTTGCATTACATGTTGCACTGCATTTATATTGAAGGCTTTGGAAGGTTAATGCCTGTATAATGTGATTGGATTTACATAATTTGATTGGTTATATATTTTTTAAACTTCATATTTATATATGAATTATTATTTTTGTGTATAAATATGTTTTAATTAGGTGTTCCACTTTTAATTAAAAATTGTTTCGCACTATTAACATTTTAAAAATCTATGCACTGAGTAATTTGTGTTTTTGTATAGAAGCAGATGCAATTATAGGTCGACCGGAATCTCACGAAAATTTGGAAAATTTCATGAAAATTTAACGTGGAAATGGCTCCAGGGTAGCCGTTATCTATCTCAAAACGATGAAATGATATGCGAAGGCGTGATAGACAGAGACAGCGCGATACCAACGCGATAGCCTTGTCTCTGTTTAGCACATCATGTCATGATATCATGTTATCTTTTTAAGAATGGTAATACTACTACTTCATATGTGGGTTATTTTGCAATGTAAAATATTGTTGCCATAATGACCTGTCCGTTTTTTTTTCTCCTGATTTTCATGTGACTCTGGTCAGTTTATAGTTATCTGTATTGATCATCCTGGTTATATCATTATCCAACATAATATTACAATAATATCGTTAACTAGGTATCTGAAATTCACGTTACAATCAATTGTTATATAGGAACCTGGAACATGTAAAATCATACTTTATTTTGTTCCTTTTGTGGAAACCTGCAATGAATTGATATGCCGGTGGTACAACATAGTGGTACTACGGGCTAGTGAATTTACCCGCGGTACGATGGTACATACCACCAGTGGTACCATTTGGTGGTTCCACCCTGAAATTATAAACCAAGTGATCAATACAGATAATTTCAAATATTTTAAAATTGCTTCAAGTGTTAATTTTAAGTAGAGAATTATTATGTATAGTTTGAATTGTTTTTGAAGGACTGGTGCGGACTTAAGTGCATATATAGGCACCAATTCTGGGGTGTCACTCGCTAAACGAAACGTTACACGCACTCTTACACGATCTAGCATATGAGTGAGCGTTAGTTTCATATAGTTATAACTTTAGGTTTTGCGGCCGCCCCAGAATCGATGCCATAGTTGCCTCCCAATAGTGTCGATTTCGGCGTGGCCGCTAAAACCTCACACTCACGCTATACAATGATTGTGTGAGAGTGAGCGGGACACTTCAGAATCGATACCTAAAAAAATCTGCTTACAAAAGCTCAATGCATACACGACCGAAATGTATGAAACAGCTGATTTTTTTCGCGATTTCAGAGTTGGCCTCATAGTGAAAGTTGTTCAGTTATGGATACTGAACACCCCCCTTTGGGACTACAGGGTTTTTAACACCCTGTGTAACAGGGCAAAAAATTCCGACTCCCAATCAAATGCACTGATTATGCGTTGTCAGCAGAGGTTATTTTGTATGAAAAATCTGCGGAACGTATATGAAATAGTACTTACTGAAATATTTCCTAGCAAAACAATACATTTGTGTAACATTAGAAAGATTTTAGAGCACTTGGTTTGATGGTATGATTTATATGGAGTATTATTTTTAAATTTATTTTTAATTAATAGTGAAGCAGATATTATTTTCGTGACTTATAAATGAATTGGCAACATCACCATTGTGAGAACCTTGATTATTCACATCACTATTTTATTATATTCAAGTCTAAATAATTTCTTACTTTCTATTTCTATTTGCATCTATGTCTGTCTATGAACTGAACTGTACTTAACTACAGTCGGCGAAAGAAATGACTAACCAATTAATTATTTACGATCTAAGTACTTATAGTGGCAGTTTAGACGGCGGTTCACGAGGTAAAATATATTCGGTACAATTTTATTTTTTATATATGTATTCCTAATTTCATTATTGCTTATTTTAAAAGCCTTATCTATAATTTAAGGTTTCATTGTTAATTACTGAAAATATTATTACTTCACATAGCCTCGCCTAACTTTCTAAGGCCGAATAACGTTCCTAAACAATTGGTCAGCCGCTTCATTCGTCGACAGTGCCAAATAGTACCAATATACTTTCACCTAGCCATGCTTATATTGGGCTGTAAAAGACTGTTCCAGGACATTATTTTGAACAGGGTCATATTGTAAACATCAGTAATAATAATTTGTCAATTTACAAGTGGTTTTCGTACAAATATAGGTATTGTAACTAAATAACGGGAAGTTTAAACACTTGTGGGTGAAGAATATGTGGCTGTATTCCGAGTTTTGTCTTACTATACACTAGGGATGTTACGGAGCTTCGACTCCGACTCCGACTCCGAAAGGTCGGAACTTCCGATTGATTTTACACCTCCAACTCCGACTTCGGTTCCGATAATTTTGAATCGGAGATTATACCGAAGTTTTGTGAGCAAACATTGAATATGTTTGCTCACAAATCTTATATAATATCAATATTTTATTAAATAGTGCAGGACTACATAAAGGAATATCATTTATTGCCGCAAACGTCATCATAAAAAATATTGGCCAGTTCAGCTAAAAAAAATTTAAAAAAAACGGTTTAAAATTTTAACTTCTGAACATCTCTTTTCTATCTCCGCCTCCGAATCCGGTTCCGACTCCGATAAATCAAATTTAAAACCTTCGGTTTCGACTCCGGTTCCGGTAAAACCACCTCCGTAACATCCTAACTATACACTATAAACTTGATTGGATTAAACATGATCCTTCTGATACTCAGTGGGATTCGGGGCAGCGTTCATGATTGAGCGTCTCTCTCGAAGCCCTTCGGGACGTGTGTCATAGTATGTATGTCATAGCGTAATGGCGCATTTCACGAAGTGAGTAGACATTTCACGAAGTGCTAATAATCTTAAACAGATACTGTAATGGTCGAGTTCTACATCTGTCGAAGAATTTTAGCCACTTCGTGAAGTGCGGATCGTTAATTCGCACATAGCGTATAGAATCTCATGTGTATTTTAATCACTCTTTTATGAAACTAGCGCCATCTGGTAGTATGTCCCTGTTTTATTAGAAATACTATACATACACACTTTTATATTATCGAAGTTTCGTGTCGCTACTTGGTAGAACTTCATTAAACTTGATATTCAATGAGTTTTATAGCACTTAGTTCTACAAAATTTATTTTAATTGATTTTTTTTTAATAAATTCATCGTGATCGGCTATTTCCTAAATATGAACTATATTTAACAATATTCTCTAATATAACGTTTATATAACGACACTTAAAGCAAATCAAGATACTGTTTTGGGGCAATAAAAGAGGTGGCGCTCGTATAGATTCATAATTTAAAACCTGACATCATGAAGTGCGGTTCAGATCAATACAATTACGCTATGTGCTAACTAAGGATCTGTATTTCAGGAAGTGGCTAAAAATCTTAGACAGATAGTGTAGAATTCGACGAACTTTTTAAGCACACCCTGAAATGCCTACGCGCTTCGTGAAACGCGCCATTACGCTATGTGTCTACAACATCTATAAGAGCGTCGGTAGCGTCGTCATGGCTAGGACGTCGGACTCCCATGCGGGAGCTCCGAGTTCGAAACCATGCAATGTCACGTATGTACCGTACCAATGAGTTTTACTGTTTTTTTGAAAGACGTACTTACATTTACCGACTGCTCTAACGGTGAAGGAAAACATCGTGAGGAAACCTGCACACTGAGATGACCAGTGTGTGAAATGGGCACGGCAACCTTTTAAATCTGGCACGAGAGTTGTTCTTGTAATTAATTCCTTAGAATGATCCCAACCCTCACCAATGAAGAATACGATTTAGAAGAACACTCTTGACCCATGGGAGGACCATGTGGTCAAAATGTAATTGGATCGTAGGTTCGAAAATCAAGCCCATGGCATTTGTATGGAAAGCCATTTGGATTTCCATACATATTACGTCAATTAAATTAGAAAAGGTTGAAAATTAATTACGCCCAGCATGGTTAAAAAGGCTCTGGTATGGGGAACTAATAATTTTACCAAGAATTTTAAGATGCCCTGCAAGATCAGTAAACTCGGAATATATTCTGCCACCTGTAGAAAATATATAGGGCCAACATGTCCAGTGGAAGCCACATCAAGCTATACTCTATGGAACCCTGTCGCTATAGGTTTTTGTTAGGATTCCTTTATATTCGTAAGAATGTGTCAAACGACAAAACACTAAACGGTATAGCCTTTAAACATTGTCAAGGAATTGTAACAAAACTTTAAGGCGCGGACTACACGACGACGGTTCCAGCAACGGTTCGGTTCAGGTACCGGTACCGGCCGTGTACTCGACTGCATTCAAACTCATGCGTTGCGCTCAAGTCGGTTCAGGAACCGAGCAGGCCGGTTCCAAGTGGAACCGTGTACCGTTGTACGTGTAGTCGACAGCGCATTTTTATTTGAACTGTAAAAGTCACCTGCACCATGCTATACTCCCCCGCTACTGTTCGGTTCACAATCTATCATGACTTCATGAGTCTATCATGAATTTCGGACTATTTGTTTGTAATCAGTTTACTTCTAATTACTTTACGTCGTGACGTAGTTATTATTACATTGAGTTTATATGAAGCACCGGTTCCATGGAACCGACCGATACTGGAACCGGCCTAGGAACCGTCGTCGTGTAGTCCAGGCCTAATGCGACAGTGTTTTTTTTCACAGAATATAGCTTTGACGTGTGTCTTCCACAGTACTATGTTTGAGATTTTCTCAAAAACGACTCGACCGATTCTAAAAAATATTTCACTACCTAGCAAGTAATATTAAAAATCTAAAATGTATCAAAATTATAAGAATCGGTAATGTAGTTTTTGAGAATATCAAACATATTTTGGTGACTGTACGAGTGTCGCTGATGAAGGATTTTTGAAATTAGGTACGGAGGCGGTCTAAACGTGTTTACCAGTTAGTTTTCAATTTACAATACTTTTTCATAACAATGCTATACCTAGTATGTCACCTCTTTTCACAATTTTAGACAGCGGCCATAAATAACTGACGTGTGTACGCAATTATAACCCTTGGGGTGGTAAACATTTTCTGACCGCGACTGTACCTACACTGATCACAATTTAGATGTGTTTAGTTGTTCAAAAGTAAGAATTAAAAATGTAATATACCTAATAAATTAAAAAATAGATTATAATGAAAGTAAGAGCAGGCTGGCGGTCATATTGGCCATAGCCAGCCTGCGCATGTATTTCGTTTACACAAATAAACTACCTATGCCAATAGAAAACTGTTTTATAATTTGACTTTCCCTTTTTTGACCTAGTCCTTTACGACTCCTATAGACTCGTAATCGGGAAGTAAACTCGTACAGACGACCTCAGGTCAACCTACCCTAAACGTCAAAATTTGAGAATCTGAAATGTATCGTATTGCGCAGTCATAAGGTTGAGATTTAATCGAGGTTTTTTGACAGATGGTATACTATAGCTTGTGGTTGACTACACCGAAAGCCAATCATCGGACTTCTTGGATGCTAGCAACTATGGTTCAAGCTAGAGGTGCACTGGATAGGAGTTTGGCCGGATACCGAATATGCGGCCGAATGGATGGCGCTACAGAGAGGACTACGCGTGGTACCCACTCCCGCGCGAATTAGTGCGCCGACGTGACGGCGCGCGGCGAGCGTAGCTTACAGACAAAGACAGGTATAAATACCTACTGTAATTTGAAAAAATAACTTAATGACAGGCAAATATGGATGAAAATTGCTTTCTTTTAAGTTTCTTTATTATTTCGAAAGTTATTGTAACTTAATAAAACGTCAAAAAAACAAACTCATAGATTAGTGTAGTTTAATTTTTTGTTCAACTTATTGTCGAATTAAGTATCCGCCGCGACCGGATATTAACACCCACTATCCGGTATCCGGCCAGAGAGCAAAAATAGGCCGGATACCTGATAGTAATCGGATATCCGGTGCATCTCTAGTTCAATCTATTTGATGGCGTCAGGCTGCCTTGCCAGTTCGCTACGGGGTTTTGGGGGTGAGGCGTCTGCGGGACACTGGGTTGTCGGCATTCCTAGCCTCGTCTCATGGAGTGTCGAATCTTGTTGCTGAAATTTTCTCTTTTCAAGGTGACAGCTTCGACATTCCTTTTCGGGACGAGGCTTTGCCGGTGTGGTCGTCCTTGTGCCCTGCAATAGCACCACCAGAGCAACGGAATATGCAGAGAGGCTGGGATGATGTTTTCTCAAGGGGCGCCCTCGAGGAAATGGTATGTGTGGCATCCGGCGTGGATCGAGCTCGAATCATGGCCATTTCTGGACCCGAAACGGGCTCGTGGTTGCAGGCGTTACCGTCACCCCATCTGGGCTCAGACTCGGGTGCAACATTTGCGAGCCACATCAATGCAACTGCGGAACCACAGTGGACGCCAGGGGCCACCACGGGCTCAGTTGTGCCAAGTGTGCGGGCCGGTTCCCGCGCCACCACGCACTTAACGAGAACGTGCGGCGTGCCCTGGTTTCGGCTAATGTTCCCTGCGTGCTGGAGCCTCCTGGATTGAGCCGTACTGATGGCAGGAGACCTGACGGTTTAACGTCCTTGGGAGAAAGGCAGATCCCTGCTGTGGGACGCCAAGTGCGTAAGCACGTTCGCGGCTTCCCATCTAGGCCGCACCGTCCGGACAGCAGGGTCGGCTGCCGAGTGGGCGGCCAAACAAAAACATGTCAAGTACGCGGGGCTCGAAACGGCCTATATTTTCGTTCCACTCGCTGTGGAGACCACGGGCGTATGGTGCACGGAGGCCAAGGATTTTGTCCGAGGCCAAACCTCGGACGAATACTGAGAGAGCACTCAGGTGACCCCCGCGCCGAGTCGTACCTGGTGCAGCGCATCTCGCTGGCTATTCAGCGTGGAAACGCTGCCAGCGTGATGGGCACCTTCCCGCCGGGTGCGACTCGGGGATGTTTATTAGATTTGACACAGGATTTTGACACATATAATATGTTTATATTATATAACTTATAAATTAAATTTTAATTTAAATTTTATACGGTTAAAGACATTTTGAGATCAATGTATGGAAAGTTGAAATTATTTGATTGTATGTAACTAAAATATCACTTTTCATTGTCCTGTGACTGTGTGGGACACACAGGTCTGAACTCGTGAATTTGATCCAAAAATTAGGCTCATGCTTGGATGACTGCTGCCGTGCCGATTTCTATCATCCGTCATTCCTATTAACATTTGATTTCTACTGTAAACTGAACGCATAGTTCAACCTGTCTTTGTATTTCGGTAAAACGAACGAAACGCAAATTCCAGGCCATACAATATTTTAAAAAAAAAAGCAATTTAAAAAAATAAAGTGGTTTGTGTTTTCGCTATATTTCACTTTATTTTTAAGGTTTCTTGTATGTTTTTGTCAGTTTTTTTCAGTGGAATTGGAAAATTATGGATTCCGGGTAAGTTTTTATTACAAAATGTTTGAAAATTATCCTTTATTTTACTGTAATCCTATTTGTATTGCGAAACCTATCAAACTTTTGTATTGGCGCGCGCAGCCATATTGCTAGAACAGCTGTTACGAGACGTCTCGTTCTCTCCGTGTTTTTATCTTTTTATTGACAAAAAATATGTAAAATCTCGATATTTCAATGTTTTTAATTACAATTTACTTTCGACGTAGAGAATAAAACAAAATATACGTGAAAAGTGTGTGAGAAAACGGAATGGTGTGATAAACTGCGATGGCTTGTGCCATGCAATTCGGGGACAAAGTCATTCCCACGGAAGAAATGGAATTCCAAGCGAAATGGAACAGGTTTTCGGACTGGTTGCATTGTATTTGCGTGGTCACGTTCGACCTTGAACTTGGGCAAGCTATGGAGAGCGTCTACCCGCCGGGCGTCAAACTGACTGATCAAGAGAAGTGCAATATTTGTTATCTCGCGTTCCCCGACTCCAATTCGGGATGTATGGGAGACACGCAGTTTCACGTGCGGCTCCGATCGCGCACACCCTTGACCCGGCAACAACTTATTTATAACGAAGACAGCGTACCAACCCTGCGTGCGGATCCGACGCACTATTGGGGCTTTGTGTATTTCCGTCAAGTCAAAGACCCGTCGCTACCCCGGGGATATTTCCAAAAAAGCATCATATTACTTACCCGATTGCCATACAGCAATTTATTCTACAAGGTGATACAACTTGTAGCACCAAAGCACTTTGAAGAAGGTGAGAGAAGTTTGGAAGCAGCATGCCATGATATTAACAGGTGGCCAGTACTAGATGCAGGTCAAAATGTCTTACTACCTGTTTTAGGAACAGTTTTTCAATCATACATTCCTAATCAGAATACAGGCAAAATCACACGGTCAGATATTGCTAAGCAAATCCATTCTCCAAATGTACCTCATATCTTAGCGTCTATTCAGGATGTTAATGTTTTTGATGCATTATCCAGTTTAATATCACATCTACATTTATTATGGGAATTAGTACTGACAGCTGAGCCAATAGTAGTGATGGCCAGTTCACCAACAGAATGCTCTGCCTTAGTTCAAGCACTGACCTATTTAATCCAGCCACTCTCGTATGCAGCAGAATACAGACCATATTTCACAATCCATGACAGTGAATTCAAAGAGTTCACTAGAAAGCAGTTCAATCCGCCTTGCGTAATTTTAGGCGTAACAAATCCATTCTTTACAAAAACATTGCAACACTGGCCTCACACTATCAAACTTGGTGATGCCACTTCAATTAAAACGAAATTACGAAAAGTTGGTAACTTGAAACTTCTCGACACTGCTCCAGGTGTGTACACTCAGTACAAGGCATTTTTAGAGAAAGATAAGGCAATTATAAAGAAGCTGCATAATGGCATCCGTACTGACAGACCTTCTGAAGTGCAAACGGCCATGGTGAAGCGCCATTTATTGGAACTGACCCAAAGCTTTATGATACCTTTGGAACGGTACATGGCCTCACTGATGCCATTACAGAAAAATATTTCTCCATTCAGAGCTCCCCCTGTACCGAATCCTTTCAATCCCGAAGATTTCTTTGCTACATTGCAACAAGCGGGACCTCAATTGACTTCAGGAATAAAAGGCGACTGGATAGGACTGTACAGAAACTTTTTCAGAACACCAAATTTCAGTTCTTGGTTCCACCAAAGACACAGTAATTTGACAAATAAGCTTCATGCTTTACAGCTGGAGGCTTTAGCAGAAAGTGACCTGAAGAAGTGGTCGATTGGGAAAAAAGAAGTTGAAATTGTGGACATGGTTCTGAAACTCAGAGAAGTTTTAAAGAGTAATCCACCAGTGGCTGACAATACAAGGACACTGTTATCTAGACGTTTGGAAGACTTAAACTGTGTTTTACCAGAAGACATGAAGTCAATTCTGAATGCAGCTTCGTGACATAAGAAAGGCTGCACCTCGAAACTGAGGGGCTGCAGCAATGACTGCATGATTCAGTTGAGATGTGACTATAGGTATGTAGTTTGCGTGTGACGTATCCAGAGGCCAAAACACCTGCATACAACTTCAATAGGAGCAATTCTGTTCTATGGTTTATAAATTAAGACAATAACAAGTAAAGTTGCCGAGAGAGAAGTTTTATTGAAGTTTATAACTTGAGGAAGAAAGTGAGACCACTTTTATTATCAAGTTATACTTACTCAACAATGCTATCAATTGGAAGAAAAATTATTGTAATACAAAGTTTAGTCTCCATTTGTAATGTTTTCTAAATATTTGCTAACATGTTCACTCCAACATCTGCTGAGCATACATACATACATACAAGAAGAATAATAAATTCTTACGTATGTGCTAGTATAGTTGTGTAATATTTGTTGGTAGTAATAGTAGGAACGGGCAATTACTACCATGGTTTTTTAATAAGATAATATGTCTGTTATTTTCATTAATGTTGTATGTGATTGTGTAGACAATGGGTATTGACTTATTGTATTTATATTCATGCTATTTTATAAGTACCTCCATACTAAAGCATTACATAAGAAAAAGCTGTAACTAATACATAGTATTAAAAATTAAAACCATGAAGCAGAAAATGATTTCAATTTAAAAGAATATTATATTAAAGATAACATTATTCTTGTGTGTGTTGTGTTATCATAAAATACTTAATGTATGTTATATATGCACTGTTGATATTATGAAATCTTGTTGATTTATAGGCACATAAGTAGGCTAGTTTTTTTTTCAGCAAAACAAAAGATATGGTTGATACGTTGTACATAATATGCTAAATTTGGTTCAAAATTACTTATAAAGATATATTATTGTCCTTAAAGTAGGTTTTGAGATAATTTGTTCAAATATTAGATAATAGAATCTCACTTCACTTATCTACATAAAACTCATTATTCATCCTATAAAAAAAATATCCATTACTATATAGCAACTTCAAGGAGTCACTGCATGCCTCCCGCTTCCTTACGCATCACCCCCTTCGCCCGCCGGTACAGTTGACGGAAAAAATATTTACATACATTTCCATTGAATTAGAATACGATGTCGCTGATATATCGCACCCCCGGCCCCGGTGCAACACTCACTTTTGCAATATTTAAAAAAACGAGCTAAATATGTATTGCGACTGAATATACCTCTGACATATGTCGCTGATAATTTCCCATTCATCGGTCTAAAAACAACGACGTAAATCTGAAAACTATTAAATGAACTGATTACCGTATTATAATAATTATAATGATCATGACATGCTAATATTTTAATATTTATTTCTAATTATTTTCTATCTTTTTGACAATGTATCTTTTTGATCATTACTAAAATAAATGAATATGATTTACAAATTAGTCCGAAATTCACTCGTAGAATGCGGGCGGGAGTGCGAGGCGCGGGAGTCCGCGGGACTGATAGTTCAGAAGACTGTTTGAAGTTATTGGATAGTACAGTACGTACATTGTGTGTTAAATATAATAACTGCTACTTTGATGTATAATATAATAACTGTTACTTTATTGTATTTAAAATAATCCTATGATTGTATGGGAATTAAGATAAATACTAATCTCTAGGCTGTAAAAATACTGCCACGTATTAATATTAATTTCCTTTCCAAAATTCAGAATCATACTTTAAATTTTTAATGAAGTTGGTGAACTGACTGTTTTTTTTGGTGATTATATACTAATGTTTTTACCACATAATTATTAAATATATCTATTTTGTGTATGTAACTGTGCTTAATTCAACAGTATGTAAAGAATTCCAATATTTGTACTGGTAATTTAGTGCCAAAAATAAGAAGTGAAGGCACACTGTTCTATTGGTACTGCAAGTCATTATGAACCGGACCCTGTAACATCATGTTATAATCTATAAACTGAATGGACACTTCCGATTAGAAGTCGGTGTAATACTTTATAAAATAATGCCTGAAATATTTGCCTATGTTTTGCTCAATATTTTTCATTACATATTGTAAGAAATATTGTACCACCATTACTAATTAACATATCCCATCGTATATAGACGCCACGTAAATAAAGTAATAAGCTATTGTATATAATATTGTACAAAGACAATGCATTAGTTTTATTTGTATGAAATGAAATAAACGTATTAATTTTTCAAAACAAAATTTTATTTATGGCTTATGTATAATGCTGCTCCTGTTTTTGACACGGGAAAACTTGATCAAATGACAGGGAATCAGAGTGAGATTTCACTGAGGTTGACCATAATACACCATAAGACTGCAGCATTATAAGCAAAACTGTGGAAGGATTGATTTCATATCAAATATTAGTTAAATAGATTGAATACTTGGTGATTTACTGTGGGATAATTTAGTCTTTCTAGAAGGATTTCTAAATTCTTAGATCCCAATGTATGTGAATCAAGAAGTCAAGTGGAATCTCACTCTTATTAAGCTTTACACAAATCTAATCTAACATACAGGACATGGCCCCGAGTAAGTCCTAGCATGACAGATCCTTTGGTGCCGATTGCTTAATGTAATAACTAAATATAACAGTCTATTATTTACATAACTCCTAGTAGGCGGGATCACAATCTGTTGTACCGTGCTTTGCTCCATATATTATCATTGTCAGTGACTAACGTATAAACTCCGGCTAGGGTTAGCCCTACAGCGGCTCCAAGACCCATGGAACGGAGACCTGCAGTGCTTTTGTATATCATGCCAGTGGTGGCAGCAGCAATGAAGGTGTTGGTGGTGTCTTCCTTGTCGCGGATCCAGGTGACGCCGAGGGCAATGCAAGAGTAGAACGATGCAATGATACCGAGTGTGCAGCCGGTCGTTGTGCCTGGAATTTATAAGATGATGTGTTAAATGGCATGCTATATTGACTCTCTATATTCATTGACGCTCCCCAAATCAGGACTTGTGTTTTCAGATATTTTTTAGCATTAAGGCTGCGTTCGAAAATAGGGAATTATTCCCCGGAGTAATATGTGTCATATTTTTGAACCGGTAAACAACTGTCAAAGTGAAACCATAGACTCACCTTACTTTTTCAGCAGGCTATATATTCACCACCGGTTTGGTATGGCCGAGAGTAACCACTAATTTTAATTTAGACAGTTTTTGAAGGCTATGTGACAATTCACCTGAGAGTTTTCAAAAAAGCCATTCAAAAACTTTAGTAGATCACTAATTCTAATAGCTGTATCTCTGTACATTGTCTTTAAAGGTAATTATTCTAATCGGACTTTAGTAATGTAACTACTTTCAATATCTTCTACTTAAAATAACAAAAGCTATTCTCACCTTGCTTCATAATGTAGTTGATGACTTGGGTCCGTCGAACTTTGCCTATTTGTCCTGCCAGTGTAGTTGCTCGTAGACCTTTGTATAAACCGACCATGCTCCCCATACCTGAAATAAACACACTCTGCTGTGTTTGAAACAATATTGGTTACATACAAAATAATAATATTTTAAATTCTGTTGAGTAGATTTTATACTTTTTATACAATTTACCTTCTAGCTTTCTTACTCATATTCAAGGGGCAGCTAATGTTACTTCGTTGGTACATGAGTAATAACAAAATATGTTATGTAAAAACAGCAACTTTGAGGTTATAAACACAACATGATAAACTTTACCTGAGCCAGTCATGAAAGACATTCCAATGATGGGCAGCGCTACATTTGACCTTCGAGCTGTGGTGGCCATATGACTGTCGTCAGGGTATATGAATTCCGGTTGCATTTTCTGTATATAACTTGGGTCGAAATTGAGGAACGGTGAAATGTTCGACCCGCCCTGTTGGCTGGTTTTCTCCTCATTTTTATTTAGCGGTAAAATGTCACCGAATATCGACATTTTCGAATTTTTACACTAAATTCTAATCTAAAACTAAAAATCGTGATTTTTAGGAAATCACGAGAATTTTCGCAAAATCGAAATGAACGAGTAATGTCAATGTCACTTGTTAATTTTTTTTGGCAACAACATCATAGACAACGTGTGTTGCCAGTTTGGAATGTAATTTACACATACAAAACATTTTGTAGGAAGTCTCAATATTATGAAAACGCGTATAAATGGCAATGAGGTTGACTGGTTGATTATAGTAAAACCTCTTCCTATAATATACATATATTTTATTTCTGTGATAAATGGTCATATAACATTATTCTTTTTTTGTAGAGAGGAAAGAACTTCAGAAGATGTCAGGAAAATAATTAAAACAGCTAAACTTCACGAATCAGAACTAACTGAAGTTACACAAGTCTTGCGTTTTCCGGATTCAAGCAATCAAAATGATGACTTAAGGCTTATGTTGTTAGATGATAATCTTTTAAAAGAAATAGAAGCTGGCAACGAATTACTTTTCAAAGGTATTTCACCGTGTCTTTACCAAGTACCTAACCTACATTCACGTTGGTTGGTAGTTTAAGCAAAAACTTATTTGATGTAAAAAGAAACTTTTTTTAATTTAGGTGATCCAGATGAAAATGTAGTCCTTTGTACGGGTAATAAAACTTACGATGTAAAGGAAGCAGAGACATCCAACAGCCTCCTCTTGGTACCCGATTTATTATTCGCAACTTCAACGGGCCTTGATGAAACAATGAAGAACAATTCTATGGAATGCGAATCAGACTCCTCATTCGACAAATCTAATACCAGTCTAAATAAATCTACAGATTCTGACGACGGCACAAAAGCTCCCAGAAAAATTGAGTACAAAGAAATATCCAATACTTTCTTCACGTACTACGAGCTAAAGCCATGTAAACCACGTTTGGCCAAGTTACGTAAATTACTAGAACCTAGTAAATATCAGGGCCCGGAATTAGAATATGTAGTGGATAAATCGAAGTTATTAAACTATGAAGCCATATTTGATAAAATCCAAGCGTCAAGAGCTGAGTTAGACGAGGAACTGGAAAAGATCCAGGCAATAGAAATAGATGGCAACTATCGTTTGCTAGAATTCGATTACGAATTTAGAGTTTTATCTTACATGCTCGATTTAATTGAAGAAAATTCTTGGCCTCTGGACAAGATATCTAAAGACGTTACCGTAGACAGTTTGAAAGACTTAGTTCCTCCTTCTATACTCGAAGCAATGTTCAGATTTTATACTGTAGAGTCAATTGCAGAAGACGGGCAACAGTATTATAAGTATGACCAAGATAAAGTTTGTAGGTACTTGGCGAGAGTTCTATTGAAGAGTGCAGGGAGATTCAATTTGTCTGAGTTTCTTCAAGCTTGGAGGGACTCTGTGCCTGATGGAATGATAACTAATGTACGTATAAACCCAAAATTTGATTATAAAAGTGAAATAATGTGTCTGTCTACTTAATAAGTTTTATTGTTTTAGGAGTCCTTGTTAGCTGGAATAGCATTAGTAGACAAAAAGACAACCCCTCAAGTGGTATGGGGATTTGCTGAGAATGATTTACCAGAAGACATCAATGAACGTTTCAAGATTCTGTTTCAGACTAAAGCTAAATGGACCGTTGACGAAATATCGCCGTACATCGAGTAAGTCTAAGTACCTACTGATATTGTAGGTATATATTTATTGGATACGACGTTCTGAATGTCTGTATAATACGGTCTATCTTTTACAGATGCTATGCAACAGAAAAGTTAAATGTAAACGCTTTACTAACGAAATATGCAAGAGCTTCCACTCAAGATGGTGTTAGAGTATTTTCCGCTAAACATATGAAATGAATTGAACTTATTAAAACTTACGATAAGGGAAATTAATTCACTTAAGTGTCATTACTGAGATTGAAAAACCATTAAAACACAAATTGAAATAAATCTTGTTTATTTTTGCATTATTTATTTAATAGTCCCTATAGATTTTTATTTACACAGTTGGTTTGAAACTTAACCAATTAACTTAACTAGCACAGCCATCGTATTTCTTCTGCTAATACGTCGTTCAAAAAGATGTCAGTATTTGAAAATACTCTCTAAACTCATGGTTAATTTCTCAACGATTCGTTAATCTCTTGATCCCACATACGATTAGCATTTATAATTAATTTTAATTCTACTTAATTAAATCTTAATGTAACTGAGGAATTGATTTTTAAAATATTTACACTGAAGATAATGAATACATTCACTAAATGCTTTATATAAAATAAATCTTTGGTCTAAGATTGCTGTTGCACATTTTTCCTAAGCTTGTTGAGTTCTTCCCACATTTCTTTAGGCAAATCTTCTCCGACTTCTTCCTTGAAATACTTTTCGACTGCATCAGCCTGGAAATAAATAAATAAAATTTTACATGATGATATCATTATAATAATATCACAAAGAAACGCAGGTAAAAATATTGCAAAAATAAAATGTTATTAAAAATACATACCTCCTGTAACCAAAAGTCCTTCGGAATACTGAAGAGGGACTTCATGTTAATTTTGCCAAGGCCCTCTGTGTTCAAAGCGCCCTCACTGGGAATATATCCGAGCGGGGTCTCGGTATAGCTACCCTCGTTCGCGCAGCGGCGAAGCACCCAGTCAATGACACGGGAATTCTCGCCGAAGCCAGGCCAGAGGAACTTGCCCTAAGAAACAAAACATTCCATTAGAAATGGTTTTCTCCAGTGCATGTCCATTATTATGTGCCCAAAAGAAAATCTTTTGCCTTTGCTAACTGATTGTTAGCGTCAGGCTTCTCTTTTGCAATAAATATACAGTTTAAAAGATAAATTACCTGTTCATCTTTACGGAACCAGTTGACATGGAAGATTTTCGGCATTTGGCGTCCAGGCTGATTCATTGAAAGCCAGTGGTTGAGGTACTCTCCGAAATTGTATCCGAAGAACGGGCGCATAGCAAACGGATCGTGCATCACTACTTTGCCCTGTTAGAAACAAACAAAATCATGTTGTATTTTCAAATATTTTAGCTATATTTATTTGTATAAACATCAAATATTAAAATTATGTTATAAATTATGCTTACGCTATATTCAGCAGCAGCTGTGGCCTCAGATCGCATAGACGCTCCCATGAAGACGCCATGTTGCCAATCCCTTGCTTCTACCACCAATGGCACACCAGCCGGTCTTCGACCTCCTAGCAAAATGGCTGAGATTGGCACTCCTTCAGGGCTTTCCCAGTCTCCGTCAATAATGGGGCATTGTTCTGCTGGGGAACAGAACCTGTAACAAAGAATTTTAAATTTTAAGTATGTTTTCTTATGTCGATTCGGTTTTGTACTTTTTATTAATTTGTACCGCTAAATTACTTTTAAAATGGGAAATTACTACAAAGCTGACTACCCCGAAAACCATAAAGTAATAAACAACTCTTATTTTACTTATGGCGTGGCTTTTTGTCTATTCAGCCTACCTGGAATTTGGATGAGCTGCTGGAATCTTCTTGCTGGCGTCCCACGGCTGTCCCTTCCAGTCCGTGGTACCTTCGGGAGCGGGTCCCATGCCTTCCCACCAGACGCCACCGTCCTTTGTTTCCGCAACGTTTGTGAACACTGTGTTTTGGAATACTGTCGCCATTGCCATAGGATTGGTTTCTACTGATGTTCCTGTTGATAAACAAAATATTTTAGGTAATTAAATAATTAAAAAAAAGCGTTATTAAATATTCGAGACGAGACAATATAATAATAATATTCTGGCTCGAGACTGCGCAGGAGAGAGAGCGATGGCGCTCTTTGGTATCGGAGGCCAAGATCCACTTCGGGTCGCTGCGCCAGCGGAGTAAGTAAGTTATTAAATATTGCGATCTTCATAACAGATTATAAAAACTGCCAGAGGCGCTCGTGACAGGGCTTTTATTTCCCTGATAATATACTTAACGTTCTTATTCAAAAACGCACCTGGTGCAACTCCAAAGAACCCATTCTCCGGGTTGATAGCCCTGAGCACGCCGTTCTCGTCAAACTTCATCCAGGCGATGTCGTCGCCGACACACTCCACCTTGTACCCTGGCAGGGTTGGGGTCATCATGGCTAGGTTAGTCTTCCCACACGCTGAGGGGAAGGCAGCTGCGATGTACCGCTTGCGACCTTTAGGGTCGGTTATGCCCACGATCTGATGAAACAGAGAGTGTGTTTATTATCTTTCAATGTGGGTGGATAACAGATTTTTTTGGAAAGCGTTATTTCGATTTTCTTAATGACATAGGCAGCGGAGTGATCGTGGGTTCGAATCGAGGTTGAATTCAAATAAACCTGCAAGATGCATGAATTCATATCATAAGAGAATTAAAACCCCAGTGAGACTACAAATTCAAATGAGGACCTATATACACGTTACACCAGAGCAAACCTTCAAAATGATAAAACTCTCACATAAGTGGGTACTCGTATAGATAGTCTGAGATATTCTAGTTTGAAAATATGGAATTTGCTTTAAAATGTCCTGCAACTTTAAATATTCTTTGCTGAACATTTTATATGTCCCCTTGTCCCTGTACCCTTCAAATATCGATGAAGGTAGTGGACACTTACCAACATATGTTCAGCCAACCAACCCTCGCGGCGCGCTATGACGGAACCCAAGCGGAGCGCGAAACATTTCTTGCCCAGTAGACTGTTGCCTCCGTAGCCGCTACCTGATAAAGGAAGTTTGGGTCAGGTTTCAATGGTTGCTTAGTATCATATCGTGGTTGCTTAGCTCAGTAATAAACAAAGTGGAGTATTTTTCCACGATTCGATGTTGAGTTCCTGTAAGGGCCTCCGCTGTGCACACTGCAGCGATTTTGAAACGGAATTAGACCGAACCCATAGAAATCTACTTTTCTGTTTTCTAGATTTCTATTCTATTATAGAAACCTACTTGTCGGTTTTTTATTTCGATTTTATAGAGAGATCGGTGGCATAGTAGCTAGGACCTCATGCAAGAGATCCGTGTTCGAAACCATTCAATGTCATGTTTCGAAAGACTTGGAAAATGATTCTACGCTACCTTTGGCCCCGAACTAATTATTGAAATGGTTAATACTTGCGGTTGTTGGTATTTGGTGAAACTTGTAGTACATGATTAGATTCAAATAATATACTATTTCACAGGTTTTAAAACCTGTGATTTGAATTGATCATTTGAATCTAATCATAATTATTGAAAGATAAAAGGGGGTAGGAAGGAAGATTCCTACTTCCCCCTAGGCAAATGGGAGTGCTTACCATAGCTGATGATCTCGTTATCAACGGGTCTGTGCAGGATGATGGTCCGGGCCGGGTCGCAGGGCCAGCCGGCGGTCGCTCCGCCCATTCCCACCGAGTGCAGGCAGCGCACGAAGTTCTCGTCTTTGCGAAGAGTTTCTAGGACTTTGCTGCCTGGTGAAGTGAGATTGTCTTTTAGATTATTTTGCTCTGATACAGGGTTAAGGGTCAAAAGGGGAATTCATTCTATGTATACTTTCGGGGTAACTCAAAAATCCCGCAAAAGCTGTGACTTTCTTTTCGACAAGACGGGGTTGATATAACTCTCTAATAAAGATATCGAAAGAAAACATTCTGTCCAAGGGATATTATGACGGATCATATCTTATTACACAGTTTTATCAACCCCGTCTTGTACCAACGACTTTTTTGACGGGCCTGCTTCAGTAAGGGGGAGGGATTTCCGGAATTTACTCTCACTAATATATCATAAATTCAGATTTTGGGCGTTATTGAAAATAAAGTAACAATATAACTCATCTAAATAAACAATGTTTTGTTCTACAACTCTCAAAACTTCGGAAAATAAATCATCTTGTAGGTATCAGATATAACTGTAGATATGAAAGTAGGATCTATTGTTTCTTTTAATAAATAATTTTCTTTTTTTTTTTGCAAGAAATCTTTCAGCGTATAATTTTTTACATGGTAAATGTTCTTTAATTTTTTGTATGCCAATCCAAGATTCCACATATCAAATTTTCTTAAAATAACAGCATAAGAAGGACAGAAAGCAGAATAATAATAGGATAATATAATAATCTTACCCATTCTAGTCATAACGCGCATAGAGTACACGACGTAGGGTGAGTCGGTGATCTCCACTCCGATCTTCGACAGAGGGGATCCGACTGGACCCATCGAGAACGGAATCACGTACATGGTGCGTCCTGAATAAAAACCATGTCGGTTAAAAAAAATATTCTTGAGCCTAAATAAAAAAAATATCTAAGACACTGAACTCTTTCATCAAAATCATCGTCATTAACCATCAGGGGGAGGGTAGATAGATTTCGACGTCTATCTATAACTCGCAGCCTACTTCGTCTACCCGACCCTAGCGCATGCAACTGCGTCGAAATAGCGGGAGCTCAAAACAAATCCGAATCAAAACCGTGGTAAGAATCCCGTATCTACTAATTTCCCCCAAAATTTAATCGAATAAAGTGGTAACAATTTCTGAGAACTAAACCTAGATCTAGGTTAGTTTCGTTCCTTACCTCGCATACATCCAGGGAACCGATCTGATACCGCCTTGTCGTAGTCGGGGGGCGCAATGTAGTTGCCGAGGGCGGACTTCTGTCCGGCCCTGGCGGCGGGCACCACGTCCCCTTCGTGGTCAGCACAGATGAAGGTGCGAGACTCCACGCGGGCCACGTCCGCCGGATCCGTGCGGGCCAGCCAGCTATGGTGAAAAAAATATATTTTGTTAGAAAGATGCGTTTGTTATTGTCTCCTTGGATATCGCTTTAGTATAGCGCTGACTCTCAGCCCGCTGGATGACATAAAGAATATCGCAGACCCGGTCTGAACGAGAAAAGTGGGACCGGACTGTATGGAGACAGATTGGAGAGGCATATGTCCGACAATGAGCTGATGAAGAAGAATCCCATAATATCATTTCATCGTTTTGAGGATTGTAATAGATATCCAGACCCCCCGATACGACAATTAGTCGCCTTAGAAACGCAGCTAATATCTAGCTAGAATTGGCTGTATGTAATAGATTTTATCATTTTATTACAGATAGTTGCCTTTATTCAACAAATCATAAAGATATTCGGGCACTTATAATTTATTGGATAACAACATAGGTACTTATAAGTCCAAGTATAATCTGTTATCAAGAAATTATCCTAATTTACCGCGCCCATTTTTTCCACAATAAGTAGTTACTAATTGTGTTTGACCACTTAGGTACAGTTATTGACGATAAACGTTGTAGTCTACGCTGTCCCACTGCTGGCCAAACGCCTCTTTTTTTCCACTTTTCTCTGTCCCCAGCCTCCTTCTGCCATCCCAGTTGGCACAAGTACAACACTGATACTTGCTATAGAATCTGAAGACTTACCAGTTGTCATACTTGGGCAGACGCTTGACCGTTCCCTGATGCTGCATGAGCTGCAAAAGCGCTCCAGCCTCCGCCTCGGATCCGTCACAAACATGTACATGCTCTGGCTGGCATAGAGCCGCGCTGCGCTCAACGAAGGCTCGGACCTAGGGGACAATCAGCTGGTCAGAATAGTGAATTATATAAAATTGTTGAGGGAAGCACCCGCCACTTACCTTTGGATTCGTCCTCCCCAACGATAACCAAATCCAGAAGGATTTACAATTGAAAAGGATGACAAATCCGACCTCCTAAGGATCTGATAGATACGAGTAAGTGTTGAGGGGAGTGAGTGGGGAGGTCCTTTTCCCCCCAATAATAATTGGTCATTGGAGTTGAGGGTTCTGGCACGCTGGACAAGGCTACGTCGTGTTTGATACTAGCCTCCCTGATCCGTCTTAAAAATCAAAGGAAATCGAGTTTTTTTCTTAACCGAATTTTCTCGAATTATTTTACTCACGTAAGTTGCTTACCTACTAATATTTTTATTATACTCGTAACTACTTTGGTAGGTATTTATTTTCTTAGCAAAAAGATAAAAGGTTATCCGGTTGCCTGGGAGTATGAAAATAGCCGATAGTTGAAAAATTAAGATAGGCGACGTAATTCTATATTGAAGTTTCATGGGTAATAGGATAATTCCCAGCATGAGAGAACGGTGATTTACTGAAATCACAATACAATACACTGGCTTCTTTGAAATTATAGTAACCCTGTATCATTGTATATTTGCTGTGTTTGTAGACAGCCCTATGACCTTCGCCAGCGCGACTGTTTTAGGCGTGTCGCTTTGTAGCGCCTAACCAGATTGATCTGGTTTTCTCTATTATGGTAGTTTTGTGGGCGTTTTTTTAAAAACATTAGTAATATTTTTACGCATTACTAAACTTCATACTCCAACTACGGTAAAATGCTTGTGCTACGAGTGGTCCACCACAATGGTAAAGAGGTGGATTCGATTAGTCTCGTGCCCTAGCCTTTGAGCCATTGACTAATTTACCTTTGGAGTGAGGGTGGCGAGCTGAGGGTTGACCACGGTAGCTCCACGCAGCGCCGTCTGGTGCGCCGCCCGGCTGCAGCCTAACGCCACCTGGGCACATCTGTTGACAAAAGATTTCCATGTAATATTTTTGTTTCATTTATTTTCAAGCGTGGTTTCTCTTCAATCCTTGATGTCAGTGTCATTGCAGAATAAACGACAGGGCGACATGATTGGGGTATTTTCCTAATCAAAATACTGTTTTTTTTCTTCTAAATTCGTAATATAATATTACTTTGACTCTCAAAATCATAAGGGAATGAACGCCTTGTCGATCATAAAAAAGGGCATAATCTAGTCAAAAGTCAATACTGAAAAAAATGCAAAGAACAAAAATTATAGAAATGTTTAAGATTGACGTAAATGAATTAGCATTATGATATAGCATTTACGTTTTTTTTCATAGTATATGGCATCTACGTGCGGATATTGAACCTATTATTATAGGTTAAAGTTCAGTATGAGTCGTATGCAGTCGTATGAATGTAGGATGTAGGTACCTACTCTTTGTTAAAAAACTCTGTTTCACAGAACGTTGGACATCGGCCAACCTAAACAAAGTGAAGCGTATGCCAAACAACGAAAGTCTGCAATAAAACCTGAACAAAACGGTAAGTGCATATGCATTTAATAAAGACTTTATTTCAAATTGAGTTTCATTTAAGGAAATTCAACTCCGAGTTAGGAATAATTGTATGTAGGTAAATGGATACTCGTATTACTAACAGACACCCGATCTACATTAGGTAGTTAACTAAGTATTTGAGTAATGTTATGTTTGACCGTTCCATTGAGGAAATTACTTAGCCTCTACAAATTAATTAGTCTACAATAAATTCGTTTGACGTTGACGTCTACGTTTCGCTCATACATTTAAAAGTGTTCATTCTCCTTTGGGTGGCATTTAATATTTGAGATGAAGTACTAGTGACTCCAATAAAATTTAACATCCCAATTCTCTTTTTTGTCTGTTTTTTGTTGTTTTTTTAAAGGCCCAATGTAACAGAGAAGAATATTAATTGCATCTTATACCTAAGTATAAAGAATTCAAGACTCTTGGACTCTACAATGTAGAGTAGGTATTATTCTTCTTCTTCCGTGGTTTTAATCGATTATGTACTGCAATGACAAATACTAGTATTTAGGAAACTTTAAATGATTTAGGTAATGATTGAATATTAATTAAGTTTTAATATTTTGTATAACCTAGTTTGGCAAAGTTTGGTAATGATCAAATTAAATACTTTATTAGCACTAAGTATTTTCAAACGGCAATTTAATAATTTTCTTAAATTAAGTGTTGCATGTTAATTATAATTTAATTAGGGAGTATTAAAGTAACTTATTGATTATTTAGTACCTACCAAAGTAGACATACATTGGAATTAAATTTAATCGTTTTAAAATTTCACATTAAAGTTCACATAACGAACATTATTTTGTTCAGATTTTAAAAAAAATGTGCAAATATAGGAAGTGAAATATTTTAAGGATCAAAGACAAGAAATTACAAATAGCACTCTACCATAGAAGGACATGGGTACCTAACATGTATTAGAGGATGATTAATTTTAATGATGGATCCTGCAACTGTTAAATATATTCAACTTACTGGGCAGCCTTCTTCACGTAATCTTCAGGGACCGATTTGAAGTGCAGCATTTTTAATTGAATTTAATAAAATTATTTTATATACTTAATAAAAATTGAGTTCTGATTGGAAAACCCGAACAATTAATACTTTCTGATTAGTTAGGACTATATTTGGAGAAACGACTAAATTTTATCGAAACTGCTGAAGCTAAATAAAAATATCAGCCATCTATTATATCCTATTCTGTTTAATCTATCACCCATTTAATAATTGGATGTACTTAACCGCGCGTTCAAACGAGAAGTGTTCGAAGAGTTGCGCGCGCGCAATATATAGCGGGGGAGTGCTCCCGCGCCGCTCTCTGATTGGCCGAAACCGCGGGCGGGTCACCTACGTAATAAAAATGATAATCGTACAACTTCGTAAGCCGTTTGCATCATTAATACAGCGTATAGGCTGTGCGTTGTTTTCTTTTCATTTGAGATAACTGTTGCCCACAGTAATACCTGCGAATCGCATAATCTAATCGCCAGTCATGATAAAAGTGTGTTTGTTGTTCTTAAACCCTTATATATTATCTTTGATAAAAACGTCCGTTTGCTTTGAACTAAGATCTGAAGACCCTATAGTGTCTTTATATAGTCTTATCCCTTTCTCTATAATAATCAACAGCAGCCTATTAATGTCCCCACAGGTCTCCCCTTGCACAAGGGGGTACGGGCCATGATTTCACACACCTTCGGAATCTTTTCATTACCTCAGACATGCAGGTTTCCTCACGATGTTTTACTTCACCGTTAGAGCAGTCGGTAAATGTAAGTAAGTCTTAGAAAAAATCCGAAAAACTCATTGGTACATGGCATTCAGCTGCATTGCATGGTTTCGAACCCGGATCTCCCGCATGGTTGCCCGGCGTCCTAGCCACCAGACCACCGACGCTCTATAATACTTATAGGTAATTCAAAGTCGGAAAACACCTATGTTAAAGATAAGTAAATAATGATGTCCCAATCTAGTATTAATTATACTAGATTGGAACATTTGATATGAGAAAGAATAGAAGGGAGATTAGGTACCTATAACCACCTATTCTGAGCTATAACGAACCCAAATCCTGAAGAAGTCTTGTGCTTTGAGTAGGTACCATCATACCTTAATCATCATCATCAGCAGCCTACTCTAGTCCACTGCTGGAGATAGACCTCTCCCAGGGCGCGTCATTGATCTCGTTTACCCGATCTTCGGCTCTTCTCATCCAGAGCGATCTCCATTCCAGAAATCGTCTACCCCAATGGTTGTCGCATATTCGTTCATTCCCCTGATATTAAGTGGAAAAAGATTTGAAATGTTTTCAATTTATTTTATCTATTAACAAAATTGTTATGATATGATTTTATGAACGAACAAGAAAATAAATTTTATTTTGAAAACAGAACAGGTTACAATCATATAAACAACACGGTATTGAAATAGTGCGCTGGAGTTTCATCAGAATGGTTAACGCTCAAGGTGCATTGCGTCAGACGGCAGACCCCAGGCTCTCGTGTAAAGGGTTTGGTTGGTATGCGAACTACATCTTTATAACTAGCATACATTGGTTATGCGTGTATGACAGGCGATTTACACTTGGAATCTTTTGGAGTTTCTTTTTCGGGCCTTCCCCAAAACTTCAGAAGGCTTCAAACATTGCTAAGCCAGTAAGTATGGCCTTGAAGATCTCAAGTTACTTGTATCAAGCGAAAATAAATCATCATGTTTACCAACTTGAAAAAAAAACCAAAAGCAACTTAGAAATATGGCGCTTATAAGGGAAATTTGGTTGTCCGGTGATTCTTTTCATTCGGCGGGAAGGGCGTTAATGAGAATTGAAAAAGATTTGGTCTCAATAGGCTCAAAAATGAGAGGCTTAATGTTACTTTGAGTCAGCCCTTAAGGCTACACATCAGGTTAACCTGATACCATGAAAAATTAGGTATTGCTCTTTGCTAAATTAGTTCTTAAAGCGAGGGCTGACACAACGCTGACATACCTAACACTTGAGGTTCTCATTCTTTCCCTTAATGGCTGACATGTCGTGTACTAAAATCTCTAAAATACAGACTAAAGACTAAACTGGAGGCTTACACTTTACAGTGGGATCTTAATAAGGGCTGGTGACTTGCCATTGCAACTAGGAAGAAATGGAGGAAAACAACCACTAATTGTACCAAATTGGTATGTTGAACAGCAAAGAACCGGGTAAGTATCGTCGGACAAAGTGTATTAGATATCAATCATGACATGCGTTCACCTACCGATACGGGGCACGTTTGTTTTATAATTGATTGACTCCTTGTATCTTAATTAATTGTCAAGAATTTTCCATTTATCAAAGCGTGAAACTATTTTGTTGAATCTTGCATGAATGTGTAGTATTTTGGTGAATTATGAGCCATCTTTTGCCATGGGACCTCTCGTGAACTCTCGTCTCCAAAATGATAACTGCACCAGAAATTGCATCATTATGTTATTTTTCCTGTTGCAATCATAACATCATTGTTCCTATTTATCTACAGACAGTTGTATTATTGTTATTGATCGTTATGGATGGATACAAAGTGAATAAATGATGACGATTGACGTCACATTCTGACGTTACGCGACGTTTTGTCTACTTAGCTGCGTATGATTCGCGTCAGAGGTTTGTGATGAAAAAATGTGTTCTTATTTTGATTTACAGTTGTTGGAAGTTGCTAATTGGTCAGAGAGTGATGTATTCTCTCTTTGTGAACATTAAACAGCATTTAACAAGCTGGACTATCATTAGACTTCAATAAATAATTCGACGAAACTCATGATTTACGAAGTAATTTGACGAATTTGTCATGCCAACAATATTTACGAATCGCAATACTGAGAATTCCTATTGATAATTTTGAGCTTATCATTTTCAGCGTTGCAAAAGAACTCTTCCAATAGCTCAAGAGCTTTTGGTAAATTCATTATCATGAAATTAACAAAGAATGTTAAGTTGATTAAGAATGAATTCAATTTTTTAAATCTAAATTCTAGATCGATCGAGTTTTATGAACAATACCAGCAGTGGGATATAAAATTGATGATGGGTATGTACCTACCCCTAATAAGTAGGAAACAAATTTATTTTTGGATTTGGACTTAGATACTGTCATTGTTTTTGGGGACGATATAAATCTGAGATTCTGAATAGGTATTAATGCGGATCATGGGCGTTACGTCTAAATAATTCTTTTTCCAAATAAAGAGTCCTTTGTGAGATCAAATATTACAAAATATGTCGCAATCATGTTTTTTATGGTACCTAAGTTTGGGTGTATATATAGGTTGGAAATGATGGAATCGCGTGATTTTAATGTGCCATTCAAAACCGGTGTTTTTATAGACATTTAAAGTTGTTAGGTCAATCTACTGGTGGCTATTCGTTACGTAACACGAAGGTGTGTCCCAGTAATGTTGCTAGGCGATACAACAAATAAAAAGAAACATACAGTCGACATGAGAACCTCCTCCTTTTTTGAAGTCGGTTATAAATAAAGAGGTTTTACTGCTGAGCAAAATCTCGTCCTTCATCTACAATTATTGGTGGCATACGGAAGTTTTGTCCCAAATAGCGCTATAGTGATCGCAATGCAGGTGGTGGAAATTGGAATAGATAGACAAACACATTACAGATTTCATGAAATTTTTCTGCTCAAAAAAATATTTTTTATTATAATTATCAGTTGCCGTTTACCGAGAACAAATGCTTGGATGAAAGAAGAAATAGTCTCCGCTCCCCAGCGTTCGTTCCTTCATGAACAAATATCAATGACAAAACCTCTTTCTTAGTATAAATCTTCAGTAACTTGTGAAAGTGGCCCAACTTTTGTATGGAAAGAAGAATTTTTTTTGGTAAATTTATCAATTAGAACGAAACTCTTGGCAGAACTAATGGGGTTGTTTTGACTTTACCTTCCCCATATTATAGACTGGTTATCTCAGCGTGCAGGTTTCCTCACGATGTATTCCTTCACCGTCAGAGTAGTCGGTAAATGTACGTAAGTCTTTCGAAAAAACCGAAAACTCATTGGTACATGACATTGCATGGTTCGAACCCGGACCGACGTCCTAGCCACGATGCCACCGATGATATATCTACTGTAAAGGGACATTGTCGTACAAATAATCGTACATATTGGTATCGTACAATACAATCAATACAATACAAGCTGTGAATTTGTATAAGATTTATGCGTGGCCCTCATTGTTCTTTCTTTATTTGGCGAACCTAACCTAAAGTACCTAACTAAGGTACCTAACCCCTTTATTTCATAAACATTACGATAATATATCTTAAAAATTCCAAATGTCAGTAGAATAATCTAGCCAGGTCCAGATTTAGCTAGTAAACACTGAACTTCCTTCTCTTTGTCTGGCTGTTTATCACAGCTGCGAGACCGGTCGTGAAGGTCAGTGGCTCAGTGGTTACAACTGGTTACCATCACTAGTGAACGGGGTACGATTCGAAGCTTTGTCCATTACAAAGAAATGCAGGAAGTGTGCGATGGAAATTATACCTACTACGCTGGCTAGAGAATAAAGTAACAGGTTATATTTATACGAGTTATTTATAGGAGTAATTGAATTGTACGGTATTTATAAATCGTGTTTTACCGTGTAGTATACAATATGTTTATAATAAACATATTTCCAAGTGCGAGTCGGGTCCCTTACGAGAGGGTAGACATTTTTAATTTTTATGTACCTAATCCTGCGATTGACTTCAATCTCACTTGGTGGTAAGTGACGATATGGTCGGGTTTAGTTAGTACTGGCACTTCTATAAACACTGTTATACATCAACGCCGAAGTGAAGATATTTTACGACATTTGTTTCTTATTGACCCTCTAGACTAGAGTTTAGAAAATAGTCCAAAGTTCTATAAAATGTTAATTACTTGTTAAAGTCCATATTCGGTTTTGTGTCATTATTAGATAACGAGTTAAAAGCCGTAGTAGCTGCCATCAACTGCCCATTAACAACCGTTTAAATTTAATAAAAGAGCTCTATATTAGCAAAGAATACTAACTATTACTACATAATAGGATGTTATTTGTAAAAAAAATGTATCTAGGCGACTTCATCCAAGAGAATTGTCGAATTCGTAAAATATTTTACTACTTACTTACTTTTACTTTTTTTTAAAAATTTATTTATTTAATTTAACTATTGTAACGCAAATTTGACTGCACTCACCATGAATATCCTCCCTCTCTCACAAAACCAGTTTATACACTCAGCTACACACACACTCACACTAGGACATCCTAGCACACTCACGCTCATCGTCGTACAACACTCCTTAATTAATTACTTATTTAATCAAAACATTTTATTTATGATTATTTTAATAAATGTATAATATAAATAAAATTTATTTATAAGAAAGTTTATTTATCAAATACAATAGATTACTATTAAATACAAAGTCAAATTTTATTAAAACTTCGTCAATAAATGATAATAATAAAATAAATAAAAATAATTAAATATCTCATAAATACCTTTTATAAACTGATGTAAATTATTAGATTAGAAAATTGAACCGGCCTCCGCAATACAGGCTGTTGCCTAGTGCGGAGTCCAACGTTTAGCACAGTGGTCATGAAAATAAAGAGATAAAGATATAGAAATTTCATCATTCAATTGATAATTTTACTAATTAGTCAAACTACACAAACACGCTTAGTTAACACCGTGTAGGTAGAATTGTACACAAATACAGGAAAAGTACAAAGATAGCAAATTTGGCGTCTGACTCGTGGTCCCACCTACATTGTCCCACCATTACTCGTAGTCCCACTAGCCTGAAAGTGTAGGTTCGTGGTATTATTATTATTATTACTTCATCAGTATAATTAAAGGGTAGTTTTAATTATTAATAGATTTTATAAATTTATATCTCTTTAACTTAAATTTTAATTTTAAATTGTAATTCTAGAATTTGAATATAAGATTGACACATAGGTTGTAAAGTGGTCAATGTGTGTATCTATGTAATCTCCACGACACAGGCAACGCCTAGTGTGGAGGTTATAGTTTAATGTGAAATGTAAATTAATATGTGGTAAACGAATACATTTTTTTCAATAAATGTTGAGTTCCTAAAATATTGTGATATTGTTTATTGGCCAAATTTGTTGGCCTAAGAGCAACTGCATTACGGTTGACTAATGATCCCACCAGACAGTGGGACCACGAGCCCATTATATCGAGCCTCTAGTGTGCCTCTAGTGGTCAAATTAGTGGGGTCACGAGTCGTAACCAGCAGATTCATACATAATATGCAATTATCCACTTTGTTTTTCAATAACTAATCATCTAATTAAAATCAAACATATATAATAATACTTATTTTCCTATACTGACTCAGAAGTGACATTTCCCTATTAATTACCAAGTAAACATTACATAAACATCATCACCACAGATTAACATGTTTTCTAAATTAAACATAAACAAGATGCTTTATGCCCTATTTTCTCTAACGAAGGGGCTCGACACAAATAATAAGTACTCACCTATCTAATTGAAAGAAAACTATAATTCTGTTTGTCGGAATAATTTTGGTAGCAATTATACTTATATATACAATACGTCTACCTCGGGCAGACTGTGCAATTAGGTAGAAACAACTTCGAGAAGGAAGCCGACAGAAGAATTCAGCTGGGTTGGGCAGCATTTCGGAAGTTACGTCACATCTTCTCGTCGCCCATACCTCAATGTATAAAGACAAGAGTCTTTAACCAGTGCGTCCTACCAGTAATGACCTACGGAGCCGAAACGTGGACACTAACGGTGCGACTGGTTCACAAATTGAAAGTCGCTCAGCGTGCTATGGAAAGAGCTATGCTCGGAGTATCCCTGCTGGATCGAATCCGAAATGAGGAGATCCGGCATAGAACAAAAGTTATCGACATAGCTCATAATATTAGCAAGCTGAAGTGGCAGTGGGCCGGTCACATCTGTCGCAGAACCGACAACCGCTGGGGTAGACGAGTTCTGGAGTGGAGACCGCGTTTGGGCAAACGTAGTGTGGGACGCCCCCCTGCTAGATGGAGCGACGATCTGCGCAAGGTGGCTGGCAGCGACTGGATGAGAAGAGCCGAAGATCGGGCTCAATGGCGCGCCCTGGGAGAGGCCTATGTCCAGCAGTGGACTAGATGACTGCTGCTGATGATGATGATGATACTTATATCTTTAAGTCATAAATAAATCATAACATTAATTAATGAAACGTAAACATAATGAAGTTCAAAAAGTTAATTAAGTGGCATGATGACAGTAATTTCGTTACGACCGCGTGATACTGATAATAGGTACTTAAAGTACATTATTAGGTTTTAATCTTTAATATATGACAATGCTGGTTTATTTTAAGGCTCAAGAACCGTTGTAGTAGAGGTGTACGTACATACACATTATTTAAGGTGATGTTAATAAATATCCGTAGTTAACACAAATCATTAGCAAAAGTTCACATCGAAATGTCCGCCCGAAATTTTAAATTTGGAATCACCGCAAAATTATTTAAATTAAAAAAAAAATTGAACCCTCGAAATACAGTTGTAGGTATAATAGCCACGACCCAAGACTCATATTTTCATCGTTAATTGACTATAATTAGTACAACATTTCCAATAAGTAAAAAAAAATATCTCTTTATTTACTATGTCACATTAAAATTATTCAAAAACGTCCTCCACACTAGTTTTCCTTATCAATTATTATATATAAATAGGTATGTAAGATATATTTAATTAATAAGCCTTTTTATAAGCCTTAAATTATAAGCCTTATGTCTACCGTACACTGTTAATTACAATAAGTTTATCCTGTATTTCCCTAAGCAAAGTGGATTATATCCTTTTTTTAGTGAAATAAATGTCGAAAACCGTAAACCGTATAATTAATAAAAAAATAGTTTACATTAATTAAATTAAATTAAAAAACAGTGTAACTACTGTAACATAAACATAATATACTTAAAGAATATTATATCGAGATTTATGCGGTATGAAGTGGTCACGGGTACAAAATCTGGATAAAATCGGAATTCTATGTCGCAATTGACGAATACTTGGTAAAGCCAGGCCAGGAACATAATAGAGTAAATAGAGAGCACTGTGTTGCGGAATTTTATGTGAACTAATTTTTGGTAACTAAGTTAATTGAACTAACTTTCTTTTATTTATTTAAATTAATTTAAATTATAGTAATATATTTAAAAAAAAAGTATTTCTTAAGTTACTTAGGGCGTCCACATTCTTATGTTATTTTATCTTTTGGTGGGGGCTGGAAAACCCAGCGATACTTCGACCCATTGGGATCTTTTGTGTTCATCCCCCTTGTAACTTGTCCCTTTGTGACATACAGACAGGCAGACGGACATGACGGCACTATAAGTGTTCCGGAGTCGAATATTTTTTGCAAATAAATTGCGCTGTTCTTTGTTTGGCGTCACTTGCAGGACAGATTTTTTGTATCCCCATATATTTGCCTATTGTGTAAATAATTGATAGATAGATCTCTCTCACATCCATAATCCCCGAGTGGGTAGACAGAGGAACCGCCTTCATAATAGGCAGTTCCCCCTTTTCGCCGTAAGATTTGGTGGACAAACGTGATAGGTGGCGAGCCTATCGCCGTCTACTAGGTGTAGAATAGTATCCACTAAGACTCCTAGTCGCCTCGTATGACATACACGGGAAGAGTTGGGGTGGTACTATTCTTTATGGTCGGCACGACATGGCACTTGATAAAATAAAGTCATTATAATTCTATTCTATTCTATTATGAACCACTGCAACTAAGCCAATTTTGACGTAAATATTTGTGCCACCTTTATAAAGTAACAGTAGGGTTGTCAGATTTTCCGTGAGTTGTAAGAAAAGTCCTTAAAAGACTTTCTTCAGTCTCGTGTCATCTCTATCTAGAGCTAGCGTATAAAGGGATAGCATGTACCTATTTCAATTAAGACTCTAGCAACTGACTTATCGAAATGATTTTATGTCTGGCTTTAGAATAGGGAAGTTCTATTGAAACAAGTTGCGAAAATCGATTTGTTAATTAGGTCAGAGACCACGACGCTCGTAATGACAGCATCGGACAAGTTCCAAGGCGAGTCAAGAGTGAGTGAACCCGGATTTGAGATAAAAGCTGTCGTTATATAAAGGCGACGAATTGTTAAATTACTTCTCATACAGGTACAGGGGAATCCTTCGCCAGAAGGCCGGTTAGTTGTACCCAGGTTATTTATTTTACCCAGGGCAATGTTGTTAAAAATTAGAATTAAACATCTGGCAACACCCTTTGCCGCTTTTTGTTATGTCATTGTCGTAGAGGTACTTTGTTCGGTCTACTGAAACTAATAAAATGACGTTTCATCGATATTGGTCGAGTTGTTATTTCAGTGCAATTATCTACTCAAAAACTATCCACTGCATTACTTACAATAAATGTCAGGGCAGGGCAATGGCCCATGTCATTCATTCAGACCAAGAATGGAAATTTGAATTGGATTTGAAATTCACCCTTAAATTGCTCGCTAGAGAAGTTTTATTTGGGAATCACATCTTCCAGTTGGAGCATGTGAGAATCTTCCCATACAATTAGTCGGACATAGAAATGTCAAATCAAATGTATAGAACCTTATGTGCATTTGCCCAAACTCTTTAACTTGCTGTCAGTGCTCACATCATTATTCTAGAGGAGAGAGCGCTACTAGTCCGATTTCTGTGACTCCAACCATTGAAAACATTTTCTGTACTGTTTTATACCTATAACTATTTATTAGGTAAGTATTCATAACTATTATATATTTATAACTATTTATACATATACTGCTATAACTATTTGTATCTTCATTCAATCCTTCATTCTAACATCGAAAGAGGTTAATATCTGTATCTATTTTGCAGCAAACACGAGGGGCGTTCAATATGTTCGATATAAGGGTAATTTACTAATCTTATACGTTTTTTTTATAGTTACTGTTAATTTAACTTTCCGCAGGTATAATTACGATTTTTTTCCCAAGGAACTGAAAAGCTTATTGCTCGCTGTAACAAATGTATCGAAATTAAGGGAAATTATTATAAATAATTAAGGGTAGAATCTGCAATTAATTATTTTGGTCAAACACCGGTATCGATATTTTACAAAAATATTTATTGTAAATTCTACCACCTACATAAATTATACAGTTATTTTGTAACACCGTGCATTTATCGATAAATGTTGCATGTCCTGGTAAAATAGGTTGGTCCCTGATTCTGACCATTATAAAATACCTACAATTTATTTAAAAAAAAAAACTTATTTACTTTGATTGAACTTACGAAAGATCTTGATAGAGAGTTTTCTTCAAGATATGGGTAGATACTTTGGAAAATTTGTCCAGTTGATCCCGGATTCACGATAAAGCGGCTCAAAGAGTCTAAACGTCATTTTTTATCTCATATCTTAGATTAGCGAAACAAAAACATGTATTAATGTAGGTATTTATAGAATAAACTACATCGCCTAGCTTTGCCTGCTTTTCTTGAATATTTCGTGGGAATACGACGATTTTTCCTTAGGGTAGATACTAAGGAAAAATCCTATAGGTATATTAGTAGAATCGCCGTTTGTGCCCTACTAAACCAGTATGCAAAATTTTATCAAAATCGGTTAAGCCATTTTAAAGTTACCGAGCATCTTATGTCACCTTACAGATTTAATATTAAGATATTAAGTGGGTTCGGTATCTACCCTAAAAGTACCTCTATAATCATACCTCTATATATATATAAAGTACCTCTATATTCACCTGCCTACAATAATTACTTATTGGTAAATACTTAGTTAATACATTATATTTACAATCTCAGTACCTTCGTCAGCGGTATGTATTCCTCGGAGTTGTTTACTTATACCGGTTCGCGGGTTTGGTTTTTTCCGTGGTAAGTAGGAAACAAACATACGAAGTAGGTACCTATACAGCGTGTAACAAAAACCCCATATAGAGCCGAAACCTGCCGAAACCGAGCTGAACACCCCCTTGTTTTTTTGTAACCATAACTGAACTATTCCCATAGTTAAAGTTGTTCAGTTATGTTATGGATACTGAACACCCCCTTTCGGCTCTATAGGGGTTTTTTTAGAGCGTCGCGGTAGTAGGTTAGGACGCCGGACTCCCATGCGGGAGGTCTGGGTTCGAAACCATGCAATGCCATGTACCAATGAGTTTTTCGGATTTTTTCGAAGACTTACGTACTATTACCGACTGCTCTAACGGTGATGGAAAATATCGTGAGGAAACCTGCATATCTGAGGAAATTAAAAGTTTCCGAAGGCGTGTGAAATCCACCAATCAGCACTGGGCCCGCTCGGTGGATCATGGCCGGTACCCCCCTTGTGCAAGGTGTGATTGTGATTTTTTGTAACACCCACTCGTATAAACAACCATTTACACAGTTCACGAATTAAGGATGAATGCATAGTTGCTTTATCTATATTATTCTCGATGTTTTTGCAGAAACCAGCAGGCACTGGCTTTATGCAATCATTAAGTATTTATAAAAACAGCTGATAAAGCTGTAAGTTGATGATGAAACGGGGGTGTGTGGCCGCGCCTCCGGCATATCAGACTGGCCTTTGCCCCATCGCTAATTATATTATTAAGCATATCGCACACATTATTTATCGGGACATGTGAAGCTTCCATGATACAAAGAATAGTAGTATAGAGAAAGGAAAATTACTGTGTTTAGAGGACAGAGTTGAACAGCCATTTTCCCTAAAGAAAACCTAATTTAAAACTGGGGTGTACAGTATCAGAACTACTTTTGTTAGTTGTACTTATAGGACCTAAAATCTGACGTCATCAGCCGACTTTTAGGATTCCGTAGTTTTAGTTATATAATAGAGTAGAAATCTTTATTTGATCGACACGTTACATACAGCATAGAGGTACATAAAGGCAAACACAGTAATACCACTTAGGTATACTTACTAAGTCCGTGTGCTCCATCTTCGACCTCATCGTCATTTACCACGATGAGGTCGAGGTCAAACACGGATTTAATAAAACGGGTTTTAAAATACAAAAATCTAATAATCTGTGGTGTTAGGTTTTAGTTCATTAATTATTGTTTTTAAATGACTAGATATTTGACCCACAGTATATAAGTATTATAGGGAAGTCCCTGGACTCCCTGGGTATGTCATATCGTTGGGTGGAATGTTACTCATTATTTATTATGTGAATGAGAACAGTTGATAAGAGCGATGTCGGAAAATTACAGTCACCGAGGTATTGCTACTTTAAGGTCACCGGTATAACAATAAATTCTTGAAGAGTTAAAGGCGTTATAAAAAACCTGATACTGATGGTACCTGAAGAAGAGTTTTCGTAGATTTTAAAGGAGCTATTAAATCCTGATAGCAGCATATATAAATCATCGGTTAGACACAAATATAGGAAAATAAATACCTATGCTTCATCGGAATATGCAAAGTCAGAAGATTGGGGTGGGTAGAAGTCGCGGCTACTACTGCTGGTTTTATTATTTCATGAATTCGAATTTCGTTCAACATCTTGGTACTTTGAGGAGCTCGTAGCCTAGTTGCGACCACGGTCCGATAGTGATCGTGCAGGTTAAGCGACGTTGGCGCGGTCGGTACCCGGATGGGTGACCCCTAGTGGCATTTCATCTGAGCTCCTCCGTGCCTCGGAGAGCACATTAAGCAGTCCCAGCTGTTGTCGTTCGACAGCAGTCGTTAATCCATGTCAGATGCCTACGGGCGGCCTGAACAACTCTGACAAATAGGTTGGCCACTAACCATATGATAAGCAAGCAACCATCTTGGTCAACCTGGTTCGAGCCGGTGTCATTTTTCTGAACTTCTTTCTTTCTTAAACGATGAAGACGTATCCTCTCCGAAAGTGGTTTTGGTCTTAATCAAACATTGCAATCAACGTTAGAAATTTATTAAAATCGTCAAGTGTATTTTTTTAACGTCAAACCTTAACTCTATTCTTTAAAATACAGTTTCTTTGGTCCAAATCCGTCGAGTAGTTTCGACGCTAGCTCTCTTTAAACGGAGCGCTAACCGCGCAACACCACATTTTCAGTGCTCACTTGCGCGGCGTATGACGCCATCAGAGGAAGCCGACGGAGGTCGAGCATATTTTTTTCTTGTCGTCAGACCGATCTTTACGATGGTATAACTATTACTTCTCTAACTGTTAAACTTTCGTTACACGAAGCTCTCGAAAGTACCCCTTAACACAAGACATTAGTTACACACCCGTAAGTTAGAATTAATTCCAAAATCACTTACCTTTTTGTAATTCTCGTGACTAAAAACACCATTTTTGAAATAAGTCGCGTAGTTTTTTCGGTTAATTTTCTGAAACAAAGAAAAAACAATTTAGACTTTCTGTCATAGAAATAAATACCTAACTGATTGCATCTAAATATCTTTGTAGAATATTAACAAATAAAGTTAAATGTACCTACGAGTATAATGCTCGAAGCTTACAAAGAGACCAGATTAAGTTTATGTAGATATTCGCTTCTGCTATTGATTTATAGATAGGACATTCGGAATATTTCAATAAAGATAACAATACGTACGTGTACTTGAATGTTTTGAACTTGCGTTCGGGATATATCGTAAGCACATAAGCTTTTTTATCGGGTATTAGATTATCCGGACTAAAATTGATCTACCTACACCTCGAATTTACTTACCTACGTTATTAATTACCGACACATGAGACGCTCCAAGTCCTCAAGGTTAGCAGCGGATCGAAAACCTTATGATAATATAATAATGAGGTGAGATATCTATGGGCGACGGTGATCACTGACAGCTAGCAAAAGCGCGTATAACATTTGACATTTCAATGCCCGACTAAAGTAGGTATATGAATTGGGAATATGCTCAAGCTCACATCACATACGCCAACTGCCAGACGCGGTTCCTATATAAAACGTGAATTTCAAATCTTTGGTCAGAGGCTTTCATCTTGACACTGATCACTTACAGGGAGTAGTAGAACAAATATTGTATCTACTCATTGCATAATTAAATACGTATATCTGTTTATTGACAGACGCTGGAGCAAAAAAATTAATAAGCAATAGGTAGGTACATTAAAAAGTTAAATCTTCGCTTATTTATTCTTTTTGCGCCTTTGTCTCAGTTATTAAAATCTTGTAAGTAAATAAATTATACTGCGTACAAACAAATCTGACTACTTTTGAACTGTATTCTCTCTTTGATCGATCTATTTATTTTATAAATGATTTCGTTGATACACAGGTAATGTCATTCGGTCAATGCCCCTTTGGGTAGATTGGGATTTATTCAGCTTAAAGTAGTGGATGCGACTGATAGCTCTTAGTAAGTGCTTCTTTTAACCCCCGATCGACCGAGGAAGTGGTAGTTTGACACGTGTGTTTGTGACTGTGGCATCAACAACCGATGATCCGATATGGCGTCGTGGCTAGGACGTCGGACTCCCATGCGGGATGCGGGAGGTCTTGTACTAATGAGTTTTTCTGTTTTTTCGAAAGACTTACGTACATTTACCGACTGCTCTGACGGTGAAGGAAAACATCGTGAGGAAACCTGCACACTGAGATAACCAGTGTGTGAAATGGGTTGCCTTCCAAACCACCCCATTAAATCTGCCATGAGAGTCGTTCTATGTGATTAATTCCGTAGAATGATCACGATTCTCAGCAATGAGGAATACGACTTAGAAGAAGAAAGTTCTTAGCTATGTCTGTTCAAAATTGGATCAGGGATTCCCAAGATCTTGGAGTATCTTTGATGTCAGATTAGATCTCTAGGACGGTTATAGGTGGTTATAGATTGAGCACAAATATTTAGTATTCCTACTTCTGGAACATTGAGGACTTGATAATAAACAGCAAAAAGTAAAGGGACCCACAATGGTAAAACGGGGGTTTCTTAAATTTTTAATTTAGAGTTATTCTTTTTGTATTATGGGTGTAAGGACCCTAAATAGCGCCTTTTTTTTCGAAAAAGTTAGAGGCTTTTTTTTCAAAATTGTAGTTAGACACTGTAGTAGCAGTTGCTATGTACTACATACTATAAATACCAATATTAAAAACCAATCATATTAAGCGGGAAATGACGTCTAAGAAAGATATCTTACAAATATACTTACCTGTTTCTATGCTAATTTCCTCGTAATGCAAAATTCAATATATTATCTAATCTCATTGTTATTACTATAATCTTTTGTTATTGGATCATACGATTATTGAGGAGGTGTGCCGGATGTCGATAGCGTCAGTCAAAGTCACAGAAGTGACAATGAATATCTATATATAGATCAATGGTAGAAGGTTGAAGCAATATGACGCAAGGGCTAGCAGGGCAAATAGTCTAAAAGCGGTTTTTGGTCAAATCTCTACTTTAGTCTAGTGAAAGAGCATTCCGGTCGTGAGTGGCGAATGGAGAAAACAAACCTGTCCGATCGATGTGATTCGTCTTTTCTAAGGGTAGGTAGAATAAAGGAAACAAGTCCGTCCGCTTCCAAGAATGGAGGAGACGAAGGATAAAAGCCGGTCCAGCGTCCAGCCGACGTGAGTAGTTGGCAGTTATGTTACTACTTGCTTGCTTATCGTATGGTTAGTGGTCAACCTATTGTCAGAGTTGTTCAGGCCGCCCGTGGGCCTCTGACATGGCTTAGCTATGTTACTAATACCCTTGGAAAAGACCAGTCACACTCACATCGTCTGGGCGTGCTTATTTCCTCCATTCGCCATCATTACTTGTCCAGCATATTTTTGATTTTTGACGATAATGTTCAATTGTTCAAATATCTCTATTCCTTGCTGAGATAATTATATAACAATTTTAAATAACTACTCCCGGGAGCGCACCGCTTCTTCAAGGACCTCGCAAAGCGCCTGGTCGACGCGTCAAAAGACCCAAGATCTGGCTCCTATTTGGCCCAGCGGATTAGCTTAGCTATCCAACGGGGCAACGCAGCTGGTCTCTTGGGTACACTGCCGGATGTGGGGGACTAAACCCAATTTTTTTATCTTTAGATTTCTTAACCTTAGTTTAGTTTTAGCTTTAGTATTATTTTAGTGTTATATTATATTATATTTACTACTCATTTAATGTCGCTTGTTTTCCACTATAGGGGGACCGAAAGTAAACACGTTCCACGTCAATAAATTGCACCTTAATCTTTTGTTATTGTCCACCCATCTTACGATTACAATGCGGAGGTATTGTATAGGTATTTGGCAAGTGACAAACAAAAAATAGATCAATGGTAAGTTTCCGTTATCGAAATCAAATTGAAACACATTTCTTGATAGGTAATCTTTTGATTGAACTTGAGCCTGTATGATGAATCCGGTTGTTGCCTAATTCCCTAGTTTACCTGAAGTTTTTTTCGACTAAACTCATGGTTGTCTTCTATCTCACCTGATAGTGACGATGAAGTCAAAGATGGATCTTACAGATTTCTAAATCTGTAAGATCTGGACTGGCTCTTCTAAAGCTTACCTACGCTAAGCAGGCTATCTTCTCTGTTCTGAAGGTAGTATGACTCTGTGCAGAATCAGCCTGGGATGGTACCACCATTTTACCACTATTTCTGCCGCAAAGCAGCAGTGCTTGCATTTAGTGTGTATCAGTTTAATAGGTAAGAGAGCTAGGCGTAATTACCGGCACATGAGGCACTCCATCTATATTGGGTCCTATTTTATTAGCGGCAAATATTTCTATATAGGGTGTCATCTATAGGTTATAAAAATAACGATAGGGTAAAACAATATTAAATTTTCGAGAAAAACGATAACATTGTTTGTTTAATTTTTTTACAAATGAATGAATTATTGCTATTCTAATACTGAAATAAGAAATGTCATGGATGAGTTTATGCCACTAAGGCGCAAAATAATGGGGTTCATTTTTCTTTAGTATGGAAAATTTTCATACAAGTAAGTGTTATTTTTTCGTGTAAAGTGGTACAACTGACCAGCACATACCCTCCTTTAAATATTTGCTACTAATAAAAAAGACCAGCGAATCGAAAAAGTTTATAGTGAGGTGAGATATCTATGGGCAACGGTGATCACTTACCATCAGGTAGCCGGTTGGTCATCTGCTCTCCTTATACAATAGAAAAATGTTTCCAAGTGTTGTATGGCGTAGGTGTATGTGACTAACAATAATCATGACCCCATCAATAAATATTGTAGGGATCATATTGTAGGGATAGGGGGAAAATATTGTAGGGATGACCGGTTGGTGATACAGGAATACATAATAAGCGGAACGTTGTAGCCTGGCTGTCGATGAAGGACTATGCTGAAACGGAAGAGCTAATAGATGTGTTACGTTAAGTGGTATTTTATCGTGGCCATTGTTAACCTCTCACATCATACACACACACACACACACACACACACACACACACACACACACACGACACACACACAACTTCACTGTACACCTGTACACCCGCAGTATCATATCCCGCTGGATATCTTAGTGAGGACTGGCATGCTGCAAGACAGCCGTTGGCTAGTGCAGGTGCTAGGATTTGATTTTTATAAATAGATACCTACCTACTTGTTTCAAATTATATTGTATTGTATTGTAGTATTATGTATTATATAATCTTTGAATAAAAATTTGAATTTTAATAACTTTCAAAAGCGTCCTTAAAACTTCAGGGTGGGGAAGACAAGCCCCCATATCTGCGGTCAAGCATCAGCTGGGTTGTTTTCAATCCGGGCACGACACGAGGTCGACAGATCGTCATGTTTACTGGAACCGCAATCTTATCGCAACGTGAGGTCGCGGCGGCACCCAGTGGGGCTTCGCGCACTGCTGTCTTTACTTACATCATCTTCGCTACGTATAAAACGGCCGTTCGGCTGTCTGTTGGTAACCACTATCGTCCAGTGGTTCACGGTCGTGGTTAGAAATGGGGGGGTATTCCCAAAAATGACAGAGAAAATTTAAAATTAATAAAGAACGCTGAATATTTGAATCTTCGTAATAAGGTATTTGATTTTTTAAGTCATAAAATAAGAAACTACCTATCTAAGGCCCGTTTGCGCGAAAATGTAACCCTAGGTTAACTCGGGAATTGTCTATGTTTTACACACAAAATTGACAACGGATCAGAGTTATTATTAGACTCGGGAATTGTCTATGTTTTACTACAAAATTGACATCGAATCAGAGTTAAAAGATTTGCATACCGTTGTCGGTGGAACATATGATACCTATGCTTTTTTAATCACCTATAATTTTCAGTATGTTCTGGCAAATAAATTTCATTAACCCGAGAGGTTCGTGCAAGACGGCCTAAGGTTCTATAATAGATATAGATATAGTCATGGATGAAAAAAAATTGTCTCCCCCAGGGGGCGGGCGTTGCTATCTTCATGGATATAGTCATCATTTGTACTGACTCAACGAGCTGAAAAATATTTTCGTCAAATATGTATTTTAGATAAACAAAATAATAAAAAATTAATCATTTTTAATATCATATTATCCGTAACTATCTCGCTAATATGTTTGTTCAAAGTGCGAAAGCCTAAAAGTAAGATCCGTTTAGTCATACATAATTGCTACCTACATGGGATGGTTTAGTCTTACATATATGACACGAAGTAGGTAAAATCCAGAAATATATTTGCTATATTGGAACCTACCGACCTACCTAGTTGAAAATGTTTAATTGTTATTTTTTTATTAATTATAATCATTGATGATTATAATGAATCATTATAATTATTACAAATATTAATGATGATGATCTTTGCTAACAGCCAACAACGCCCTCTATGCACACAACAGAGTTCTTACAAATTTCGTCATTAATGTAATCAGCACAATTAAACTGGGTATCCGTACAACGCAACGATACGTACATACGTTTATATTATAACGTAATACATGTTTCATTTTCACGATATGAGTACGTCCTTATAGATCTTCATTAAATAAAATGCATGCTATACCTTGATATACCATAGCTCTACTCTAGATAAGATGACACGAGACTTAAGGAAGCCTTAATTTCTTGCAACTTACGGTAAGTCGTAAGACCTGATCATGTAAGGGTGTTTAATACAGGTAAGTTACGGGAATCTCTCACAAATGGAGGGCATTGACTTGCATAAAAAATTTTTTTTTGGGGCCTTATTGTGAATTGGTAGACTGCCCTTTATTCCTAAACGCCTTTCTAACTGGAACAACGAGTTCTAATTAACCAACCATTAACTAACTAACCATCTATTTTGGATACATTAATAAGACTAAATACCTATACGAGTACTAATAAGTTCCTCATGCCAACCGCGTATGCCAGAAATAAAATTAAGAACTAATTGTGGCCGACTTGGCAAGATTTGATAATTGGATAAAGACAATTGAAGTCATGATCATCAAGATGATCATAGAGCCGCTTGTGGTATGTCTCTATAATAACTTTCTTATAAACAGTACTTCCATTTCATAACAACGTAGGTACTGTAGTCGTGGAGTAAAACGAACTCTGTCATTACTTTATTACGTCATTACATAGAGTCCATCATTGAAGCGACAATAGTTCAAACGCTAGGAATAACGCTGTTCATTGTGGTGAACCATTCCTATTGGTTAGGAACGGCAAGGTCGCAGAACTCAACCACTGCTTTTAATTTCTTTAAGTACGCCTATAACATATGCTTAAAAATGTTTAAAAACATTCGTAGCGATTTTGGCACCCTCGACATCATTTCGATGTCGATTCCGATGTTAGTCTACAGGGGGTTTAGAAAAGGCCATTGTGACGTCACGATAATGGAATTACTCTCTCTTCAAGACAGTGTACGCAAGAGTTGACGTTAGCACCAAAAGAAAGCACTTCTACGTTCTTCTGCGTTCTATACTAAGACTCCTGAACCATTGGTACCAAACAACACAAATGTAGATACGTAAATGAAACTAGACGCGTTATATGGAAAAAGCCAGCACTTTTGAACACAAACACCTAGAAGGCCAGAATCAAACCCGGAAAAGGAAAACATGCTCACTATACAGCTTAATAAAACCAATAAACTTGTTAGCTATTAACAAACCCTCTCTGTTCTAGGTAGGTTAAGAATTCACTCTATATTTGAAGAATTTCTGTTGAGTAAAACAGACAGTGAGTTGCGAGACACGTCCTTAATCTTAAGCCTTCTTTAAGTCTCATGTCATCCTATCTAAAGCTATGGCGAAGAAAGGGATAGCATGTATTTAATGAGGACTAAGTTTTAGCACGTTTCATGCAACTGACGGAGAGGGAGACAGACGATCTAATTATGTATTAGATGACTTACTTGATCCAACGGTCGATCACCCAACCGTTATAGTGAAAGCACCACGATTCGGCTCACTTGCTGCAATCTACGCCAAACACGTGTGATCTGCGTAGACGCCTCCAATGCACTGATATATTTGATATAGCCGTAAACAATGTTTTCTTACAGTACAAGCCAAGTCAGGCGAGTGTCAATATCTATTTTATCGCTCTGAATGGGCCAAATTGGAATTGTAAAAGTGGGCTGGATTATGCGAGTACGTCAATCTTTTGCTTGGGAGCTTCACAGTTGGTAGCGGAATTTTTAGGTGCCATTGCCCTCGATTGAACGTAATTTTAGAGGTCATTTTGGGGTAAAGTATGGGTTACTTTACTTTTAGTAGTTTTGGGGTAAAGGAGCTCTATTTTAAAGATAATTTATGATTTTGGGGAATTCAAGTTTAGAGTAGGTTCTTAGTAATTTTGATTTAGTACAATTTTAGAGGTTATTTTGGGGTAAATAAACATAGCTTTAAATTGGAGGACTCTATTGAGCCTAATTTTAGAGATAGATTAGGGGTAAATTTTGAGGAAACCTACCTAATTTCGGTAGCCAAATTTTAGAGGTATTTTTGGGGTGAAGCGTAAAACACTTTAGAGGTAATTATTACGGTAGAGCGTACCTTAGATAAATCAAGGCTTTTAGTTAAAATAAATCAAGGAATTAACTATGATTTTTACGAATTATATTAACATATATTAAAATTGCCATGCCAATATATTTTAGCCAACATATTATATGCTCGAAAATATTTAACCGATTAAAAAAAAACTGTGATGTACATAGCTACAATACAAGAAATAGAAACAAAATTACATTACCAAATACACGACTAATTAAAGTGTCAAAATCCTTCCTTGTGAATTGTGTAAGATTTTACAATTTAGTACCAGAGAAAATATAAAAAATCTCTGTCTCGTAAAGCATACTATACTGTGCCAGACTTTATGACTAAACATGTATGATTATTATTGATTTATAATTAATTTTAAGTTCTTAAATTGTTGTATATTGAATGGAAAAAATTACGAACAAAAGTGTACAAGCTGTACCAATTTATTAAATATACTATTTCATTTCATTTCATAGAAAAAGTTATTAAACGCTTTTTCATCACTAAATAGTATATTCTAATTTAGGTAAGTTGGTATATAGGTACTTACTTACTCTCTTTTACGCTTACATATAAGTAGGTCCTAGTAGGTTGTTAGCTAAGTAAAAGTAAGTAAGTAGCTACAAAAGATTTACCTTGGAAGATGGGACGGCCTTTGGTGTGGGACGCCACCTGCGTCGACACCCTTGCCCCGTCTCACCTTCCAGACACTTCTTATAGAGCCGGCTCTGCGGCCGCTGCTGCAGAAACCCTCAAACGGCGCAAATATACCAATCTGGGTGAGACATACATATTTGAGCCGTTTGGGGTTGAAACATTGGGACGCTGGGGCCCGGGAGCGCACCGCGTCTTCAAGGACCTCGCAAAGCGCCTGGTCGACGCGTCAAAAGACCCAAGATCTGGCTCCTATTTGGCCCAGCGGATTAGCTTAGCTATCCGACGGGGCAACGCAGCCAGTCTCTTGGGTACACTGCCGGATGTGGGGGACTTAACCCATTTTTTTTATCTTTAGCTTTCTTAGCCTTAGTTTAGTTTTAGCTTTAGTATTATTTTAGTGTTATATTATGTTATATTTTCTATTTATTTCTTGTGAAACATTATTTGAAATAAAGCTACAAAACTCTAAGCATATATATAGTTACGCTTCAGTACATTTTCTTCTATAGTTACTGAGTTAAAATTGTTCAAAACTCTTGTCATTAGAGATATAACTCTATTATGTTATTATTATTAAACTGATAGTATAACTATAAACCGATACTAACTGCTAATGTAAACTTGACCGCTAAGATCACAAAATTCATAAAAGAATTTTTTATTGTAGCTCATGTGTAAAATTTCAGTTAATTTTATCAAAACAAAACAACTTACGTAAAAACAGGGTGAACCATAGAGTGATTGCCCGCACTGTAAGAAAGTAAAGTAAGTAAAATACACTTTATTGCGCAAATAGAAAACAACATACAAAAGATAGAAACGGAAATAGTGAAGTACAATTTAGACGGCCTTATCGCTAAGAGCGATCTCTTCCAGGCAACCTTTGGGCAGAGGAAATGATTTCGAGAAAGAGGTAGTAGGTGTGCAATCAATATGGAAAACGTTAGCTTGTTTGATTTATAGCATATTAAGTATTTTTTATTCATTTGAACAAATTACTTGATAGATACGACTAAGATCTTGGTTGAAGTAAACAATTTCTTGGTTGAAGTTAACGAGCCAACTTTATATGCTCGTATTGAAGAAACAAGTTCTTGTTTGAAGTAAATAAGCTTTTCTTTCAGTTCGCTTTAGGAACAAACAACCACAACAAAGTTGTACATTATTCCATTCAATCGAAGATTTTGAAATTCCCCCTATGTAGATTGATCGCTAGAGAAGTTTTGTATGGAAATAGCGTCTGCCATTTGGTGCATGTGTGAGCATTTTCTCATACATTAGTCGGGCTCGGACATTGAAATGTCAAATGTATGACTTTGGCTCGCTGTCAGTGCTCACATCATCATTCTAGAGGAGGGGGCTACTAGTCCGATTTGTCTATTGCAAGTTACAGCTTTTGCTCGCTACTATTCAGGAAGTTAAAAAATACCTACATTACTACTTTTATTTTTATTGTATAAGGAGAGCAGACAAACAACCTCACCACCTGATGGTAAGTGCTCACCGTCGCTCATAGACATCTCACTTAACTATAAAGTTATTAGAAGGATTTGACGCGTTGCTAACCTTGAGAACTTACATACAGTGCAGTGTATGTCAGTAATTACGCTGGCTCTCTTGGAGCCCTTCACGGCAATGTAAGCATTGCTGCTTTGCGGCAGAAATAGGTAAAAGAGTGGGTACCACCTGGCTGACTCTGCACAGAGTCATACCTGCACCGTCTATGAAAAGAGTTAACACAAATACTAGGTAAGTGAGAGGCAGAGTTTTTCGGTGTGTGACTCGTGGTCCCACCTACATTAGTGGGTCAAATTAGTGGGACCACGAGTTGTAACCTAGTTTTTCTTGCGTGTGAAATATCACCGCGCAATCATTGTAGCGTTCCCCCAAACTATTTCTACTGTAGCTATGCAACAATGCGAGAAAATAACGTCATAAAAATTATCATAATAATGTAAACAGCTGTGAAAGTACTAGAATTTATATGGAGGTACTCGTATATCATCGACTTTGAACGAATAAACTTGACACTGTAAAAACAATAGGTATGATATAGATAACAACAACATAGGTACATATCTATTTTTGGAAAATTACACCTATAGACTAATTATATTTTTACACTACATTATTGATTTCAATTCTTACATACATATTTGAGCCGTTTGGAGTTGAAACATCGGGACCCTGAGGCCCGGGAGCACCGCGTCTTCAAGGACCTCGCAAAGCGCCTGGTCGACGCGTCAAAAGACCCAAGATCTGGCTCCTATTTGGCCCAGCGGATTAGCTTACTATCCAACGGGGCAACGCAGCCAGTCTCTTGGGTACACTGCCGGATGTGGGGGACTTAACCCAATTTTTTTATCTTTAGTTTTCTTAGCCTTAGTTTAGTTTTAGCTTTAGTTTTATCCTAGTATAGTATGATAATTAATTACCCTGGTATTTATACGTTTTTGTTGTAAATAAAATTAATATTTTATTCTTACGGAATTTAGCATAATTGTAAGAAAAAATACTGATTTTTCAAGGTGTGGTATGATGACTCTGCAGAATCAGCGCGCTGTATGGTGGTATCACATTTTTATCTATTTTTGCCGCAAAGCAGCAATTATTGTATTGCTAGTTAGTTGTTTTATCTTTATAGAGATATTATTATTATATTTAATCTAATATACGATACTATACGATACATGAAGTACTGTATTGTGTCAAGCATATGAATTCACAGTGTCTTAGTTTTAACTGTATTGCAGTGCAATTTTTTGTAATAAATAAATAAATTACTGTGCTTAGGTTTGAAGGGTAAGAGAGCCAGCGTCATCACACTTACAAGCACATGCGACACGCCAGCAAAGTCCTCAAGGTTAGCAGCGCATCGGAACCCTCTGATAATTTAAAGTGAGTTGAGATGTTTATGGGCGACGGACGGTGACCAATTTTACCATTATGTGGCCCATTTACACGTCCGGTCTACTATACTATACAATTAAAAAAAAGGAATTTTATTTAAAAAATAATAATTTGAAGAACAGACTTACTTGTATAAAGATATCTGCATTAAATTATACGCATGCATTGCAGGCATCCTGCAAGACAGCCGTTGGCTAGTGCAGGTGCCAGGAGTTAATAGTTGTAAATAGATACCTACTTGTATTATACCATAATATTTTCTTTATATAATTTTACTGTAGTTATCTAGTTTTACGTTTTTGAGTGTTAATTTTTTAATTTAAATTGTTTTATTACTTATTGTATCTATTTTTAGTAAGGTCTGGCAAAATACACGTATCTGTATTTGTATATTTAAAGGAATATTACTTATAGGTATACTCGTAGCGTAACATAGAGATTCTAGGTGATGCCACCTAATTACCTACGAGTATTTAGTGGGTATGGCGCAGCGAAATTATGACGTTATACGTCCTTGATAAGTTTTAGATGCGCATGTAGATGCGTACTTGATAAATAATGCGCCACTACGGTAGGTGTGTACAGTGTCAATACAATACAATATTTTTATTAATAACAACATGTTACACGTCAAATTTTCAGTACTACAATACTCATACTTGTAACAATAATAAAAATTATTTTAATTTCTAATTAATTTTTTTATCAATAAATAATTAAAATATCATGTCTAACAATCAAGTGCGGGAAGACCACGTGTCACATTCGTGTTCCAAATAACACTCGTAGCATAAATTATACAGGATGGGAACCCCACTCCCCTGTAAGCCAAAAAGGGGGTGTTCAGTATACTTTCACTATGGGTTCAACTCGGAAATCGCGAAAAAACAGCTGTTTCATATCTTTCGCTCGTGTATTGAGCTTTTGTATGGAATAGCTGATATTTTTCGCGATTTCAGAGTTGGCACCGTAGTATAGTTATGTTATGGAAAGGTACTGAACACCCCATTTTCGGACTACTATAGGGGGTTTTTGTTACACCAGTATAAACATACTTAAGACTTAAAAATTGTACTCCGTGGGCGATGCTAAGAAGATTTACACTTATATTTCAACCATTTATTCACAACTATTCACAGGTAATCTGCCATAAAAGAACTATTTCTCCGGGTATTCTACAATGGGAATGTTGAATAAATTCATAAATAACTGGACACAATGGTTCCGAACGGACGGTGGTGCCACAAGGGACGGATCCAGGAACAGATTTTGGGGGGGCATCGGTTACCCAGGCGAATCTCAAACGGCACCACGCTCCGTTGCGGAGGGCGGCAAAACGGTGGAACTAGACGTACTTACTTGATTGTATGAAATCCGTTGTGACCTAACATACGATTACGGTCTAACCGCTCGAATCACCGCGTGATTGCTCGGATCACAGAGAGAAAAGGCGTACATTATAGAACTGAACTCCGTTACTTTACTATACAACTGTGATGCAAATTCATCTGCGCATCCGCTCGCAATATTTTAATGTTATCGTTGTTTATTCTGTTCAGATAGTTTATAAACTTAATTTTCATTATTTGTTAACGCTGCACAATTGTATGGTATGGCCAACGTAAACACAATGTAAATTGTTTTGAAATATACGAATATGAATATATGAATATGGTAGGTGGCGCACCGCTACAAAATCCACTTCTACGCCTCCATACTCCGCGGCGATCGATAGAAGGGTGAGTCGAATCTCGCGCTCTATAGTGATCGTTCAGGTGTGGGGGTGGACATGGCCCCCTAGCCAGCCCCTCTGGATCCGGCACTGGGTACCACCTGCCCTCTCTCACGGTCTTTGTGAAACCTTTGCATGTAAAGCATAAAGAGCTGATATTCAGATCAAAGGGTATCAAACGTATCAAATACTTTATCTTGAAAGATGTCCAAGCGATTGTTGAATCGCACCGTACTTGGAGGAAACAAACCCGAGCAGCACGAATGGAGCCAGTCATGGGCGTGCTAAATTTTTCGGCTAGAGGAAGGGGCAAGAATCATGACCTTCAGAGTATAGATTAGCACGCTGCGGCGATTTTCGAAAAGCGAAATCTAGAAAACTGAAAAACAGCTTTCTGAGGGTTCCTTTCGTTTTAAAATCGTAAGAGCAGGACCATAGAGGACTCTTGCTCTTGTATAAATGTTTTATGTTGAACGACGTCTGTAAATCTGTAAATTATTTAGTTAGAATCTCTTTACTCTTAGAAAATGTGAGCATGTGCCTTGTCATAACTAATTAACTTTAATATTCTTCATGCCATCTCCATTCTAAAGGCAGCGGACTAGTGCAGTTTTATAATGTCACTTTTTATTTATTTCTTTAGTAAAGTTAATTGAAAACAATAAAAATAAGACATGGTACAAAGGGTGAACTTATCTCTAAAAAGAGATTTCTTCCAGCATACTAGCTTTTTAAACTACCGTCACCGCTTCATAAGGTGCTATCTGATAGGTATAAAAGAAGCGGCGCAAGAAAGAATAAAGCAGCAAATCTTTTGAAATAAATACACAATAATAGGCTACTTGCCATCATAAATAATAAATTATGAGAGTATGTATATGTTCAAGCCATGGGAAACAGAAATATATTGATTTCCGATCCTGAAATCACGATTTAAATTTAAAAATTTCAGTTTAAAATCGCCCTTTTTAATCTGTATATCATGTGACTTGAAACGCTATCCGCTATGACTCCTTCAAGTGTGACTTCACTATCGAGTAAACAACACAACGAATGTAGGGCGATCAGTTCTGTTTTGTTTGTTTATTTAATTGATAGTGACGTCACAGCAAAACTAACATGGAGACCAGCGCTTTCGCGGCAATTTTAATAGATTAAAATTTAATTACTGTTTGTGACTATTTAGCGACTTTATTGTGAGGAAATAAAAAAAATCTAGTAAAGTGTCAGTGTCAAATACCCTATTGCAGTTTATTATGCTATCTTGTGTCACCAAAACGTGAGGACGCTTTCTTAATGGTCAAAGCTTTACCGCCGACAATAAATACCCACGCTTAAGTTTAGTTTTAGGGTGCTTGTCCACTAAAGTTGTGCGAAGAAACCTTGCCGCCTCGCTTCCTCGAACAACTCTAGTAGACACGCATACTAAATTTATTATTGGCGGTTTTTTTTTATTGTATAAGGAGAACAGATGAGCAAACGGGCCACTTGACGGTAAGTGGTCACCGTCGCCCATTGATATCTTACCTCAGTGTAATATTGTAAGAGGGTTCTCAATGCGCTGCTAACTTTGAAGACTCGGAGGGAGGGCCTCATGTGCCGGTAATTACGCTGGCTCTCTTACCCTTCAAACCGAAAAACAGCAATGCAGGCATTGCTGCTTTGCGGCAGAAATAGGTGCCTGACCAAATCGTGAATACGTTAATGATGATGATTGTACAAACTAACTGTTTTAAATATTTTTGAAAAATGAAAGGTTGGTTTAGTAGAGCAAGCCACAGAACAGGAGGCCACAGGTTCAAATACTATTTATTTCGTACTAATAAAATTTCGTTGTTAAAAATTTTCTAAATAAAATAATATGAAACAAGCAGTGTATTTTGAAAAATCATTGAAAGTTTTGATGCTGAAATAAAATTAAATTTAGGCACGTTGTTTGGTAACAGATACTCTAATATTATCTCTAAAACTTTTCTGAAGAATTTTCGTAGACAATAAAGTTAAAATAGGAAAGGAATTCATTCGTAAATTTGTTTGTCGGTCGGAAACATTCCAATAATTCACCAGAAATATCTTAGACTTTTATGTCTATATCTTATATATCTTATAATTTGGGATTTTTATTTTTTATAATTTCGTTTTCTTTTCTTGGGAAACCGTCACCATCATCAGATGTTTGATCAAAAGATGTCGCACAATATCAAGTTTTTGATCAAATATTATTGTAATAAAATAAAATAAAAATATTAAATAAACCTGTACTCATTATACAAAAAAATATATCTTTAAATCCAAAGGTTGCCATGTATTGCCTATTTAACACTTACATGGACAAGGTCACTCTGTAAGTATTAAAAAAAGTATGTATGTATACTTTTTTTTGGAGCAAAAATATGTTTAAGATTTTCTCAAAAACCATCACTGAAATACTATATGCCAGTGAACTATTTTTTAGAATCGATCCACTTGTTTTTGAGAAAATTTCAAACTTACATGTTGGCCCTATAGGTGACTGTCAAGCAAATATTGTTATATCGCATATCTTTTTTAACAACCTGTAGGCAAAAAGTTTTGCGACACTTGTCTCGTGATGCGCAGGACGATTCCAGGATGCTATAAAAGGGAATAGCGCGCGAACCCTGTCCACTACGGGTCGGGTTCCTCCAGAGTACAGATTTACCATACATGTGGACGGGACGGTGGTCTAACAGTGAATCATGCGAGCAGTGAGGTGCAGGTTAGTGGTATTGGCAGTGTCTGATTGGGTTATGTGGTGGTGTAGAGGGTAGCATTTCATAGGAAGGTGCCTACCATTTCAATTAATTTCTTTTCATTTATTTGGTCTATAATACGTGTTTTACAGTTTAACACCAAAATGTCAACAAAATTACAAATAGAAAATCGGTTAAAAACCATGCCTCGATTTTCTTCTACGGATTTCTGTAATTTCGTAAAAGGGGCCGCCGTAGCCATACGATGAATATATTGAAAAGTTTCAAAGATATTACAGCAAAACATGTACTTACTTACACTGAAATTACCTGGAAGCACACCGTGGAATTGGAAAGCAAGCTGCAAGTGTTTATTAACAAGTTCCTGCGTTACATGTTCAGGATATTTTGGCCGCAAGCAATCTCTAACCTATGGGCTATGGCGCGTGAAAAACCATTATCTGAACAGATCCGCCGTAGGAAATGGTTGTGGATAGGGCACACCTTACGTCGCACAAAAAGCATCGCCTACACCTCCTTGAACTGGCAACCTCAGGAGAATCTCGCAAACGTGGAAGACAAAACGTAGTCTTCAAAAAGACCTGGATGCGGCTAAAGTATTGGGAAACCATAGAGTCTGAGGCATCGGACAGAGTGCGGTGGAAGAATATTGTCTCAGCCCTATGCACCATTAGGTGTTCTAGGACCTGAAGAAGAAAGAAGAAGACTTACAATAAAAAATATTTGATTTGATTTGATTTGACAACAGGAAGTGTAGTGCGTCCTAGGTTCAATCACAACACTGCTGCTCAAACTTAACGTGTTCGCGGTTTTCAATGTGCTACAGTTAAAGAGAAAATCTTTGCTACGTCAGTCAAGCTTAGAGGATGTTCTCAGTTTAACAAATAGATATTTTGTTTGACATGTATTTTCTTTAAGATATTTCAAATACATTACATGTACATTTATTACCGAAACTTGAAACTTTTGAAGTTTCGTTGTTATTTACTGTAGAATTTAAAATTATTATGTAAATGGTACGAGTAGATTCGGTTTATCAAAGTGGATAGTGATTACTCTAATGGTGAAAGGGACATCGTGAGGAAACCTAAGGGTCTGAGAAAAAAGTTTTCTTAAAATATGTGAATCCCGGCCATGGCCGTACCTCCTTGTGTAAGGAGAGGCATGTGCCCCAAAAGTGGACGCATGACGACGGCAGTGTAGTGATGAAGATGAAATTAGAGGGCCTATTATATCGCGTAATCAGTAAATTTTTAAGCTGGCTCTTACTCATCAAACTGAGACACAGCAATGCAAGCATTGCTGCATTGCGGCAGAAATAGGTAAACGGGTTGTACCACCCCAGCATGACTCGGCACTAATCTGCACAGGGTATATCTTTCATACTATTATTATACGTATTCTTTACGGCTCTCAATTCAACTACTTTCTTTTTCTAAGTCGTATTCCTCATCTGAGGGTCGTGATAATTCTATGGAATTAATCACTTAGAACGATTCTCTTGGCAGATTTAATGGGGTGGTTTGCCATTGCCATTTCCCACACTAGTTATCTCAGTGTGGAGGTTTCCTCACGATGTTTTCCTTCACCATTAGAGCAATCGGTAAATGTACGTAAGACATTCGAAAAACTCATTAGACCTATATGATATTCTCATCTCTCATCTCATCAGCCTATTAATGACCCCATTGTAGGGGTAGTAGGCCTCCCGTTGTACAAGGGTACGGACCATGATCCACCGAGCGGGCCCAGTGCTGGTTGATTTCACACGCCTTCGGAATGTTTTTTCCTCAGACATGCAGGTCTCCTCCGATGTTTACATGACATTGCATGGTTTCGAACCCGGACCTCCCGCATGGGAGCCCGACGTCCTAGTCACACCACCGATGCTCTCGCTTCCCACCTTTAAACTGATGAAATTCTTCCGTGTCCAGGGGATTGACAGCAGTGGCGCTGGCTGTGCTGGCACTAGCAGCGTTGGTGTCGTCGCAGATCACGTTTAGCCGCGACTGGACGGGCGGCAAGCGTTCTGCCCTACCCGACGTGGCTCTAGACTGCGCGCAGTTCACACGGCTTTGTCGGCATTTCGTAGTTAGTATTCCTTTTTTAGGGTTGGACCACACTTATCCGCACGGAATCGTATTTTCCCGTAACTCTATCCTTTTTCGTCGCTCAGAAACATCGTTCGCTAGACCCAGAAAAAGCAATCTTTCTTCCGTTCCGACAAGTGAGGACAGTGAGTGACCCTTACTCGATTTAATTTAACGAACGCTGTTACTACGGTCCTAGTCACAATGCCGACGACGACTTGGTCGTTGGAAGTTGGTTGGGAAAGTTGACATGTAGCGAAAAAGCTTTTCTTTCATTTTTTCATTTCACCACCAGCAATGGCTTTTCACTCGCCGCGTCGGTCACCGCCATCGGTTACTAAAACCGGAAAATAGTACTAAAAATGGTCACGGGTGAGTCGAGTCTGGCGCTCTATGCGATCTTACAGGGTTTGGGGCGGTCATGACCCCTTTAGTCCCCCCTGGATTAACCACTGGCAGAGGCCTTGATAGCCACCTTTGTCCCACTGGCAGCACGAGCTGAAGACAGCAATGTCGACGGAGCTCTCCGGCGCAGCGGGCAAGAGGCGGCGCGCAGGCGCGGACGACGGCCCCCCCCTATACGACGATGATAAGTAATTCCGCCCTGTATCTATTGCTATTGCCGTTCTCAACACGCCATCTCATGTGCCATTTCATTTTGAAAACGGTTGTAGTTACTCTGTACCGCGCGAGATTCTGTTTCGTAAACCAACATCGATCGAGTGTCAGTATTTATTTTTAATCAAGATATTACAGGATGTAAATCCTTTAGACCTTCGCTTCGCTTCACTCTTCGTCAGTTGCAAATATAAATGACTTGAAGAATAAATACTTTACATACTTTATGATTAGGTAATCTTTTGAAACTATTTTATATTTATTAAAACTCTATGTCATTTATTACTCATATTAAAAAGCCAAACCATAGAGGTTTTTAACTGAATATCCTTGGTTAAATACCTTTTAATATGTCTATAGATTTTACCTGCTTTTTAATAAATATTTAATAATAGGCAAAGCCTGTCATTTTACCGTCCTATTTTAGACATAAAATTAATATTTTAATACATAAATCACAGTTGGAGAGAGTATAAAGTCATCTATTTTACCATGCTGTGTTGCCACATCACTTCATTTGCATATGATATTGATTTAATTAACGTTTACCCTTTAGGGCAGAAAACTGTGACCTTATCCAGAGACAGCCAATTTCATGTAGATTATAGACTGAAGCCTTTGACATCTTTAATATTATACAGGATTTCTCATTATATTATAGTTCACACCCGAAACCGGAAACTACTCAATATCTGGAAGTTTTTATGAGCTGAGGCGTTTCGAAAATTGTTGATGCAACGTTGTTATTTCAAAAATACTGTGAACCAAGTATTTTCTATGATATTTTGAATTACGTAGTCATTTTGTAAACATTATATAGAATTTCACATGCCAAAGAGTGGGTCTTGAACAACTTTATTCGGTCCCAAAAGTTCCTTAAGTTCAAATGACTGTAAATATGATTTATTTTCTTCAAAATAGAACAAAATTCAGTAATCAATAAGGAAATTCAAAGGATCAATGTCTACCAGTATTCTTCACATCCCGTATCGTGGAGCAACCTTTTGTGGACAGCATCAACATAAAAGGTTTACAACTCGCGAGATGACGCGTGAACTGCTCCCTAAGGGCTCTAAAACATGGACGCCTAAGTGTGAAACTAATATTTTTGGTTTTTACAGTTTTCGTGGGCTTAATGCAGCTTTTACGTGAGGCTACCTATATATTTTATTCCTATGAGGTTTGGTTTACTATACGTAAAGGTCATCGATATTTTAGTCCTTGTATGTGGTATATATTTTATCTAAGTCATAACCAACGAAGTTATAAATAAACTATTTTTATTAGTAGATACTAATGCTATAAAGTGTAGGTATTCATTACTCTTATATTCTCAGATAGACATAAGTATTTAATATAAGAAATCTCTTAGAAAACTAATTCAAATAAAATGCGCGACAATCTTATGATCTTTAGCCCCAAAGAGATCATTAACGTTATGCTAAAACTGTTATAAATAAGAAATGGTTGTAAAAGTTACCTGTATTGTATAATGTATAAAATAAAGGCAGATTGTAACGATTTTTTTTTCTCATCCAGTATCGAAATATTCAATTATTTTGCAAAATACACTGCTTTTTTAATTTAATTTTGTGGAATCTTCTAATGAAATAAATATTTGAACCTGCGACCTTGTTTCGTGGCTTGCTCTACTAAACCAACCTTTTTTACAATGTTGTGTTTATTAGTTTGAAGCGTCATCATCATCAACGTATTCACGATTTGGCAGGAAATTCTATTTCTGCCGAAAAGCACCAATTGTGTTAGATAGCCAGTGTAATAACCGGCACATGAGGCACTTCATCTAATTCCTCAAGGTTAGTAGCACATCGGAAATCCTCTAACTATAGTGCGGTGAGTTTTTATGGGCGACGGTGCCCACTTACCTTCAGATGGCCCGTCTGTTTCTCTGCTGTCTTTTAATATTATGTTCTGCAAATTCCTAACTATTTACAATAAAAAATATTGACCATATAAAAAAAACTGACAACAAATTCAGGTTGGAAGGATTTACGAAAAAGTAAACAAAAAAATATCTTAAAAAATAATTTTATTATTGAAATAATTGATTTTATATACAGAAAAGCATAAAAAATATCGTTCTGTAATTAATACTACACACTAAATATTATTGCAATATTTAACCAAATCCAATAGAAGTTTGTAAAAAGGCTAGTTAAATTTAGCCTGATTTAAAGAGCCAACTTTCCATACAAATGTCATTAATTAAAAAAAAACTTTCCATACGATTTCTATAAAAAATGCCATTATTCTGCTCTTTAAAATCAGACTAATACGCATAATTAAGGAATAATTGCATTATTTCTACGATAAAATACTCTAAATCTATGCTAATTAATTGTTATAATGTAACGCAGATTTTTGTTCACTTTTGTCCATTGCCTCTAAGGGTGATATTTGATTTGCTTCAAACTTTTTTGCATACTGTACTTGGTCTGAGAGTTCGATAGATGACGTCACATTACTCATTTTCTAATTACGTTGGTGGAGTAGTAAAAACAGCAGCGGCAAAATTATTAAATTAAATGTTATTTATTCAGATCTATGAATCTGCTAAGTACCTATCCGCCAAATGTTTATAACTAAATAATACAGGCAAATAATAATTCTAATATAAATGTAAAAGTTAGTAATGGTAGCTAAAATGTAATTGTCAATTGTACTTTTATATGGCAATAATGCCGACTTGCGCGAATCGTTGACTGTCAGGTTAATACTAAACCGAGGTCAATTTTCGCGCAAGTGGGTAGATAATAAATTAAAAATTTAAGAATTCTCGACTTAGCGTGGAGATCTCTTTACTTTTTCCTAGTTATCATCAGGTTCTCGTGGTTTTAGATGTGGGGATGGCACCATGGTCCTTAACCTCTGGAAGGCGATTCTCGCAGCGTTCGACATACAAAAGTCGAGCGCTACGAAACGTCTTGTCACTCTCACACATGTAGTGTGAGCGAATGAGATAGGACTAATGTCGAATTCGACATTCCACTACGAGAATCGCCGTCCTGAACTCCAACTCTAACCTCCAAACTGTTACCGAGATACTCCAAGATGCTGGAAACCCCTGATCCAATTTTTATCAGACATGGCTAAGAACACTCGACAAAATTAATAAAATAATCGCGTCCAAATCGGATCATCGGTTGTGAAGTTATGATGCCACAGACATACATGTCAAACTTATAAGGTGTTATAAGTTAGGTGTTATACTTACGGGCGGGGGTTAAAATCTAAACTATTCTAAAATATTTAAAAAAATACAAAATATCATGTTCATACATAACTAATTCCAAACCTTTCAACGTGAGATGGTTCGTTTTTATCGACTATTCCAACACCAAGTTATTGGTCCTTCGGTGGTATGAAATCGAAACAACGTCGAAAGCTTTGGCACTACTTATGACATTAACTGTATAGGGCCAAAGAACAACAGCTTTAACTATTAAAAAGCGTAAAAAAGTTAAAAAAAAAAAACATTTTAAATTTCGTGCAATTTTAAAAACTTTGTAATTTTGGTCACTATTTTGGATTGGTTTTTCTGCAAAAAGCTCACGTATACACTCTTCATTAATGAATTAATTAATTCGTCCTGCATAATATACAATATAATATTGGTCCCGAGATTACGCCTATAGACCAACTATAAAATAGATTATCATGTCATGGCACTGCCAAGTATTGTAAAGATAAACAGGTGAAATCATTTCGTAAATTATCCCGATAATGAAAACAGAGATCGTACGATACAATTTATTTTATATTCTCCTTATTAACTCTTTATTGTACACACATATAATATATAACAAACTCGGACAAATCTATGTGAAGCACAAAGGGCGTGACTTATCTCTAAGAAAGATATCTTCCAGCAAACCCCATTAAGTGAAAATTTGATACGAAAAGCAGGCGAAGTGTGCACCTATCTATATGCTAAATAAATATACCTACTTAATAATACAAAATTATATTCTCCTTCAATTTATTCAATGTTTAATTGTCGATATTTATATTCAACTGGTTTAATTTGATGTCCTAAAATCAAAACGTCTTTAAAATTGGTTTCGTGGGTTTCTAAAAATTGTACATAAGAAGTTGTAACAGACTGTGCCCATTTCAATGATCTCCAGTCTATCTATGGGCCAATACTATACTAACTATACAACCGGAGTCCCAAAAAGTGGCCCTATAAAGATTTTCTTCATTGACTACTAAGCCCGCATTTGACCTCAATCTCTCCTGATGGTAAGCGACGATGAAGTCGACGATGGAGCATGCGGATCCAGTAAATGCCTATTCACTCTGGCCTTGAAGATCCCAAGGTTGTAGGTTTCGGGAAATACAGACGCCGGCAGGCTGTTCCATTAATTAGCCGATAGGTAAAGAAAGATATCTATCTATAGATATATTTCTTATCCGAAAGATAGCTAGTACCGACGGTTCGAGAATGATATACCGCATTTAGAAATTGAACGTTTTCGGTCGTGTATCAGTGGATCTCTGTTCTCATGATAACAGCCTTAACTACCTTAATACTATGCAAAGTTACCCTACACTAGTCATCATCATGACTGCAGCACCTCACATATTCCAGCGCCTTGTTCAAGCAGTCCAGCCAAACATCCCTGTCTTTGGCCGTGTCAGCAGCCAATAGATGTCGCCTCACCACAGTCCCATCTGCTCTTCTCATGTAGACTAAAGATCCGCTGTCGGGGACGATGAGACCCGCTGGTACGGAAGATTCGAGAAGGATGGTGTTTGGTCGAGCGCAGAGGTCCCGAGGTGCCTTTACTACTTTCTCGGATATCACCGTTGATAGATCGATGTCGCCGATTGGCATCTGTAAAGAAATTGGAATTCTTTAAAAGACACACTTTGACCAGAATCTCACCTGGTGGTGATAAGTGACGATGAGGCCGAAGATGGAGTACACGGGAAGTGCTGGCTCTTCTATAAACAATGCCGAAACACTTCAACGAAGTCGAAGCGGTTGCCAGCCAGGCGGAGCCTGAGGAGTCCTGCCACCAGCAAGTTACTCGGCTTAGTTGCCTCGTACGACACGCTTGACCAGTGGCGGTATGGGATATTCTGATCCGTCCCATACACGGACAAGTTACAGCCAATCAGGCGAGTACAAGCCATTTAATGACAAGGTATGTCTTACCATCTTCTGCACATCATCAGAATATTTCCAGTAGGTTAGAGCGGAGGCTGCAGTCAATCTAGCTATTCTGTAGCTTTAACCTTTGAAGAATCAGAACTGGATCCAAAAAATCCAATAAGCCAGACGTGGAGGTTGAAGCCGGAACCAGCGGCGGTGCCAAGCTCCCAACCATGATACGTCGTCAGAGACTCCATAGCATACTAAAGAGAGTCCTACCTTCTTGTGCACATCATCAGGGTATTTCCAATAAGCCAGCCGCGGCGGTTGAAGCCGGAACCAGCGGCGGTGCCAGGCACCCAACCCTGACACGTCGTCGAAGGCGGTAAGGAACGCGGCGTGCGGCGCGGGCGCCGGTATGCGCACGCGCGCCTTGATGTCGATGTTGATGGAGCCTTCCAGCATGCTGCCGCATGGGACCTGCGGTCATATACATATCGTTTTAGATTAGAAAGAATAGAGTAACTTATTTCAGACTACACAATTTGAAATACACATTTTTTTATTGTAAAACGGGAGCAGACGAACAAACGGGCTACTGCTAACCTTGGGACTTCGATGGAGTGCCTCATGTACCGGTAATTACCCCTGGCCCTCTTACCCATTTGAGCTTAAACTCGAACCACGAAACTATTACCGGTCCAGAAATCCCATCTGACATAAACTCCAAGATCTTGGAAACCACTGGTCTAATTTTTATCAAACGTAGACTACTCTTGACAAAATTTCTTTAAATTAAAAAAAAATGCATTTGAATCGGATTATCGGTTGTTATAATAAAAGTACATTGCTAGAAATCCTAGTATTCTAGCCAGGGAAATCTGAGAAAATGTAAAAGATACTGTCTGCATCAATAATATTTTTTTATTAATATTTTTACAAGGCTCTTTCTTTTGAACTGGGAAATGTATCTGCCCTGGCTTCGGTCGTGTAGGCAAGCTAAATATAATAATACCCTAGAAATGTAATAGACGCAAGCGAGTGGCGCCACAAAATGTGTACTTAGGTGGGCGGGGCTTAAAACGGAGTGCGAGCGGCGAGTCAGTCGCGCCTTGCGTTTGACTTCGAATTTTGAAATCGATCTGTGCATCATGTGATCCTATGTAAGAGTTACGTAGACGGATATTCGCCTTTGTGACATCGCCGTAAGATCAATTTTAGTTCAAATATTAATTTGAGTTTCATTGTGTGAGAAACGTGTTGCATTATTTTCAATTCGCACACAGTGAGGTGAGGTTTGGTGCCGGCTTTTACGGGAATTTTGTTGGAAGTTACTCGTCTAGGGTATATTGAGCTTCTCAAATTCCCTACCCATGGGTAGTTTACCTTGCTAAGGGTGAAAGTTTTCCTGTTGGCCTGTGACAGTGCAAAAATACAGTATCCGTGCAGTTGGAACTGTGGACTGCGAACCGACGTGGGGCCCGCCGGGCTTTGGACGCGTGGGGTCTTTAACTCGGATACCTTCGATTTCGGAGTCAGGAGCTTGGAGTTTGACTGGAAAATAAAATGGGTTTTATTAGAATTGCTTTTGGTTTTTATTTCTACTAACATGCGGTATGCGACAGGAAAGTATGCAAATGTGTTTTTAAGGTTCAACCGACAAAAAAAAAACATTTCTTCTGAATTTAAGGCATCTTAAGTTTTTTTAAAACTGTTCACTTTCTCTCTACAATTCTCTATTCTTAATTTAGGAGAAATGAAATGAAAACGGAAAATCTAATAAAATGTTAACATTTTTGCCACGAGCGGGATTCAAACGTGCCTTTCCTGTTCCAACTGAGTAAGGCTAGACTTCATGGGTCAGGTTTCATTCCGGTTCGGTTCGCTCCATCCAATCACGTAGCGCTGATTTCAAGTGGGGTAGGGCGCAACGTATGTGGTTGTTTGCAGCGAACCGAACCGGGGCGGGAACCGGACGTGTGTAGTCCCGAGGCTTATCGTGGTCCGATGACTCACGACACATTTTTTCACTGCATGCGTCTTAGCGACGAATAGCGACATCTATTAGATAATTATGAAACTATACTGAAAATATTTTTAATATTTATTGGAATTTGACGGAAAAAAAATTAAATATTAAAGACAAAAATTTAAGACCCATATAAGACGAATCTTATGTAAAAAGGGTTATTATAAAATAATAAATAAATAAATGACTACTTAAATGATAAAGAGGCTTGGTCCTAAATCCAGCTCCAGCTTTGCACATTGTGTATATGATTGTATTCATAATTATTGTAAGATATATTTATTTCAAAAGATGTGCTGATGAAAGTTTCTTGCGCTGCTTCTTTACTTTCAGTTACAGCACCTTACGAAGCGGTGGTAGAGTGAAAAAATGACGTTGTAAATATTATATGTACTATAAGGTACTTACTTAGAATAAAAACATTTTGATTTGATTTTTAGGAATTACTTACTTTTTTGTTTGTTATGTGATATTTAACTTCGTGTGTCAGGATTTCTTTCGAGGCTTGTAGCAGATACACTTCAACAGTTACCTGAAAAATTAATTATTGCTTTGAATAAAAGGAAAATATGGTTCTAAAGAAAAAAACCTCGAGTTAGGTAGTAACTCGAAGTTTTTTTAATATATTTATCTCTGATCTCACGCACAGTGATCCCACGCACTGTACTAACCGTTGGCTCGTTTGCCTATGACTAAGAAAGTACCTTGAAATCGCTGCTGAGCCCGTCCATCCGTATTTCGTCGGGGAATTGCAGGATGCTCCCAGTGGGCTGTGTGAGCTGCATGCTGGTGGCGAGCACGCGGTCCCGGCACTTTAGCAGGCACACTGCCTGGTGTCCCACCGCTCCGTCTACGACAATATTATTATTTTGGTACGACTAACTACATCAAATATTTCTAGGGTGTCACCTAAAAGTTATAACAATAATGATAGGACAAAAAACATTTTTTTTACTTATTAGATTTTCGAGTCAAAATGGTTTGTTTGAAAATTCTACAAAAGAAATAATTAATGCTATTCTAATACTGAAATAAGAAGTATCAATTTCATTCATAACGACATGGATGAGTTTATGCCACCAAGGCGCAAAATAATGGGGGTTTATTTTTCTTTAGTATGGAAAACTTTCATACAAGTAATAGAGGTCCATTTGAAACCTTGGAATCTCAGGACTGCCGTTTAGTTACGCCTGGGCTACATGCGCCGGTTCCAACGCCGGTTCGGTTCGTTGCAGCCAATCACGAAACGCAGCGAACCGAACCGGTGCTGGAACCGGTGCATATAGTCCAGCCCTTTGATCATGTAGTTTATGTACCTGCGTTCAGTTGGCGCATGTAGTCTCTTCTCAGAGGCACGCTGAGGCTGTTGATGTGTAGAGAAGCCATTCCTGCAGTAGCTGCCGGGCCTGCGCCCTCCACTTGGAGCCTCTGCACCTCATGCAGGCACGCTTGGCGGCGGTGAGCTGCAAATATGACAACGGTTAGATGGGGCATATGGTGTATGGTGGTGACCTTAATCTTGACTGATAGTAAACGACGATGAGGTCGACGTTGGAGCATGCAGTTTATGCATTTAGTAAATGCCTGTTCAAACAAAAACCTCCGAACTAGGAAGTTCCTGTATCTCGGAGGACAGATCTCTTCTGTGACCAGTGGAAAACAGTAAGAGAACAGACGTTGGCCATGGAAAGTAGACAAACATCTCACCTCACTAAAGAGAAAAAGCGTTTTCGAAGCGCTGCTAAGCTTGAGGGCTTAGAAAAAGTACCCGTGAGCTGGTAATTACGCTGACTCTCTTACTATTCAAACAGGAATACAGCAATGCAATAGATAAAACGGGTTTCTTCATATGTTTACTCACTTGCCAGTAGAAGTAATCGCTCGCCCTCCGCCTGTTCGGTGGACCCGCTGAATTCGATCGTAGCGGCACACAGGTTCAGAGCTTGACTGGCCTGAAACATATACCAGGGCACGAAGTTATGTGAAAAAACAGTTTTTATATATGAGGTGCTGGCTGGTTGTTACTAAGATCTAAAATAACATAATAAAACAACTATTTAAAAGAAAAAATACGAACATTCCAAGTTCAAATTTCTCTCCACATTTTACGACCTAAATAGAAATATCGTTTCTCACTGAAAAATGGAGTTGCCTGGGAACATTTTCTGCGGTATGATTTTTTGTGATTTTAAATCAAATCAATTTATTTTCGGAAAAACAGAGGTTCAATTTTTGTTAGTAACAATGCAGGTACTTAAGACCATGTTAGTAATTATTTACAAAGAAAAAACTTAAGGCAGACATGTGGGACAGAGAGTTGGTGCGTTCACCGGGCACCTACCCGAACCCGGTTAACACACGAACATAAAATTTAAAAAACACGAAGTTAAAATTCGCTTAAATCCGAGGAATCGTTTGTGAAACTTCAAATGGCATTTAAGGACAAAAAGCCCTTCCAAGGCAACCGTGTACCGCTGGTATAACCAATTCAACTTTGGCGGACGAAGAAAGAAGTCGTCCCTGGACGGCTGTTACGGAAGAAATCGGGCTAGCAATGAAAAATTTAATAGAAGAAACAGGGGAAACAGCACATATTACAGATTAAATCGGGAAGTGTTACTTCTTTTTATTCCCCTAAATATAAAATACACTCAAAGGCAAAAAAATTTCGTCGTCGGAAGATGCACTAGCCGCATTCGAGTTGGAGTAAAAGAGGTGTCTGATTCGGACTGGAAGAAATATATTGCGATATGACAGTCTGCTGCTTTGCTATATCGCTCTGCAGCTCCTTGATGCGTTGTCGCACGGTGGTCATACTGGCTGTAGGCTCGGGGGACGAGTAGCGGATGTGACGCAGTGGGGTCAGTGGGGTTGAGTCTTAACAATGACCTCGACGTACCTGGGATATGACAGTCTGCTGCTTCGCTATCTCGCCCTGCAGCTCCTTGATGCGTTGTCGGACGGTGGTCACACTGGCTGTAAGTTCGGGGGTGGCCGGGATCTCGCGTTCGGGGGATGTGTGCCTGATTTGGCGCAGTGGGGTGGACGGCGTTGAAGACTGGGGAATAAAACAAATTCTTATTGTCTTTCTTTTTCTCTAAATATCTATTTTATGGTCTTGGGCACTAAGGATCTCATGTTGTTCGGTTTCCCCCTGCCTAACCAAACACTGTGTTCCACAGGGGCGGATTCAGAAAAAAAAAATGTTACTAAGATCGGAAAATGGTACTAAAACAATGGTGTCGATGGCGACTCGAACCTCGCGCCCTATACTGAATGTAGCAAAAACTCCCTATAGTCCCGAAAGGGTTTATTCAGTATCCATATCTGAAAAACTTTCACTATGGAGCTAATTCCGAAAAAGTGAGAAAAAACCAGCTGTTCCATACAAAATCTAAATTCCTACCTACACGACCGAAATGTATGAAACAGCTGATATTTTTTTCGCGATTTCAGAGTTGGCCCCATAGAGAAAGATTTTCAGTTATGGATACTGACCGTGACCACCGTGACCTTTCGGCTCTATGTATTTGTTACACCCTGTGGATTTTACAGTGCCTCCCAGTACTAGCCCTAGCCCTCACACCCGGCGAGAGGAACTCCAGGGGGGCCTGGAGTTCCTCTCGTGGTTCTATAGTTATTTAATTCACTGGAAGTGAGGCGTAATTACGTCCTACTACTCTAGTAGCATCTTGCGTGGGGAATCGGACTGTCCCGAATTGGTGGAGAAACTTGTCCGCCTGTCTGGCCCACCTGTGCATATATTTAATTTCCGGTCACGACGTAACCGTGAGATTATGGATGTGCGTCCGTCTTCAGTTAGTTTGTAATTAATTATATAGATTTATTTTTGTTTGAATTTCACAGTGCCTTGGTATCACTGTTACGCTGTGATATTTTTTGAAATAAAAATAGTCTTTCTCATAGGAAGGTACGCTGGACTATTATAAAAACCTAAGTAAAATACGGATTATCGCTGATGAAAGTCGGAAGTTCTTCGCTTTTTTCTCTTTGTGTCACAGGTCGATACAAGTCAGTGAGAATCCGTATTTTATTTAGGTTTTTATAATAGTCCGACGTGCTTTCCTATGAGAAAAATACTATATACTGGTTACTCCGGTCTGTGGTCATACTTACGGCGTTCTGCATCCGCCTATAGAAACTGACGCTATGCACGAGCTCGTTGCCTCTGTCAGCGCGGGGCGTGGCGGGGGTGAGGGCGGCGGGCGCCTGCATCTTCAGCGGCGACTTGAACTGCGCGCGCTCCTGGTACACGAAACTGGTTGAAGATAGGCTGCCGAGCTGCAACGTAATTCAATTACATGTAAACAGTGTTACAGGTAATCGAATTACATGACTTGTAACAGAGTACAGTCCATGAGCTCTTAGAAAGGAATTCGGGTGTTAGATACTTCGGTTATTGATGGTGATACGCGAATGTAAGACAGGGACAGAGATCGATTTCACCCCATGCCCGAATCCCTTTCTAAGAGCTCACAGACTGTACATAATTGACATTTTTAATTATTATTGCATCAACCAACTTACATGGATATTCTGAAGATGGATCTGAAATTCGTTTTTCGATATCTCAACTAACACCAGAGATATTAATGGTTAAGGTTGTACTGGGGAGATACTCTGTCGCTTTTTAGCAAAACAGTCCTTGATATGTAGCTTGTATGGCGCTACAGTAGAGTGACGTCCACATTGCTAGTGCCGTTTCTTTCTACCTTTTGTTTTTGAACGCCTGTAGTTATTTTGTTTTTCAACGAATTTAAATTCTGTTTTCACAGTGACACATCAATTTGTCTATTATTTTAATATTAATGAAATGCAGTTAATCTTCGATACTTGTCAAATACCCTATTGACTAGAATGAGATGAGCTAGCCAGGGCCCAAAGGGAAGCTGATAAATGAGGTTCAACCCATGTCACAAGAAGAAAGGCATAACAACGATAATCCAGCAATAATTTACCACTAGAGGCGCCACTGGCACAATGGTACGTAGCCAATCAACATGTAGATACGTTCCTTTACACAAAATCTTTTTTTTTTACCCTTCAGACTCGCGGCAGGCTGTCTTAACAGATTTTTTAGGTCTGCTATTTTGAAATGGCCATATGATGATATCATTACAATTTTACTAATACCTTTGAAAAATTAAATTAACACCAAATAACGATATCTGAGTGATAGTGATATCTTCAAGAATGACGTTTCGTTTTGCTTTTCTGTTTACGGAGGGTACTAGTGGTTCCATCTACGCAACGCTTTGCGTTTTATGTCCTATTGTTCACGTCACCGCACAAGAGTACGTCATCAACAGAGTGTTACATTTGATGACGTACCCTTGTGCTGTGACGTGAACATCGTGCAATCCGTAGTTGTTATGCCTTTCTTCTTGTGCCATGGTTCAACCTTAACACCCGGATATTACCTTATTAACTTTAGGTGGCGTGGGTCCCTCGCTCTCGAGCGCCTCGTCGAGCATGTCATCCAACTCGCTGTCGCACGCAGACTCGTCTGAGTCGCTTTGTACCGCCTTCTTGTAGCTTGTGTTGTTTTTCTTTACCACCTGAAAAACAAACGATTGTTGTTATACAGAGTGCAACAAAAACATCCTATAGTCCCGAAAGGGATGTTCATGAATGTTATCCATAACTGAACAACTTTCACTGTGGGGTCAACTCTGCAATCGCGAAAAAAAACCCCAGCTGTGTCATACATTTCGGGTCTGTAAGTATCATGGCCCGTACCACCTAGCGCAAGGGGGGGCTTTGTCCCAACAGTGGGGACATCGCAGGACCTGATGATGATGAAGTGGTAGGATTAGGGAGGGGATGCTGGATTTTCTTGTCACATAGTCCAGAGATCTGGGGCGCACTGCGCGTACGCGATAGAGAGCTACATTAGAGTCGGTAGTTTTTTTTTTGTAAAACCTACTAGTGTTTTTAATATTTTTTTAATGTTTAAAATCTGGAATGAGTTACCCTGTACAATAAAAAAACTTACATTCATAACTTCTCTTCCGAACGATGTGTCCGCCCAGTTATCCGACTTATTTAGGTTGTCTGGTATATTCTCCGTGCTGAAAAATAGAATCAAGTGTTAATAATTGAAACAATGTTACCGCTGAGAGCGATCTCTTCCAAACAACCTTTTGGTACAGAAATTAGGTAGGTTGTGTTTTACTAGGATTAGGTAATTGTATTTATTCCCCGTGCTTTAATGTGAATTTATTTAACAGGTACGTAAATGATTATATCAGGACATAAAACGCAAGCGTTGCGTAGATGGAGTCACGAGCACACTCCGTGCACAGGAAAGCAAAACGAAACGTCATTTTTGAATATATCATAAAATTCTCGTTGTTTGGCTTAATTTTATTTTTCAAAGCTATTAGTAAAATTGTGATGATATCATGATATATGGCTATTTCAACATAGTAGAGCTAAAAAATCTGTTAAGACAGCGTGGCGCGAGTCTGAAGGGTAAAAAAAAGATTTGGTGGAAAGGAACGTATCTAAATGTTGATTGGCTACGTACACAATTGTGCTTGCGGTGCCTCTAGTGGTAAAACATTGCAGGAATCATCTCCTATTATATTATATGATTATTCAGGACCCTCATACGTGAGAGCCGAATTCGGAACCATGTCATATGATGTACTCGTATGTACCAATGATCAATTCGGTTTTTTAAAGATATCGATAGGAAACTTGGACACTGCGATAACCAGTGCGTGAAATGGGTAAGGCAAACTGCCGTATTAAAATCTAAGAGAGTCGTTCTATGTAGCTGATTCCATAGAATAATCACGACCCTCATCAGGAAGAATTAATTGGGTCTGTCCTATCAATAATTGTGGAATTAAAAGTGGATAATAATGTGTGCCAGGGTCATACAATACATCCAGGAGGAAACCCTCCTACCCCACCTACCCTCTGAAATCTCATACAAATTTTCAATCTACATGATTAGACCGAAAATTTCTTAGCCCTGTTCCCCCATTTTTGGACAGCGCCTTTTAAATGTTTGAGGGCACCAAGAATGCAACACCGCAAAATGAAATTGCTCTCTCAGTAATTTTCGTACAGTTTCTACCTTATATAATAGGCGCAGGGACTAAATCAGTGTTACGTGTGAATAATGTGTCCAATACAGTAGTCTGAATAGAGTATTTGACAAATTTTTTTTATTGCATAAATCAACTTACATGGACATCCTGAAGATGGATCTGAAATCCGTTTTTCAATATCTCAACTAACATCAGCTTCTTTGATTGGCCGTAGCTAATTTGTTTTCAACGGATTTTAATTGTGTTTTCACATTTGACCATCGATTTATGTCTATTTTCTTATTTTTATGAAATGTATTTAATATTTGATACTTGTCAAATACCCTATTCAGTCAACAATTTAGTCGACAAACTTATACAGGCTTCTGTTTATACATATAGCCTGGTCTGACTGAATTCAGTCAGACTGAATGTGAAGTTGATAATCGCCTTGCATCAAAACTAATCTTATTCGTTTGGCGCTTAATTTTCGTAGTGATTTTTGACGCCAGTCAAGTTATTAACATATTCAGACTATTTTTAATTTTAAGTTGGCTCAACAGTAAATCTAAACTGCAGTCACTATAATTGATCAGGAATTTAAAAACCCTGTCAAGAGGGCGCCATAGGTATTTTTATAGTATATGTTAGGAGTTCGCTAAATAGTACCATTTACGAGTAATTCCGCAATATGGAGAGGGTTTTTCCTTTTCTGGTAAGCGTTATATTATATCACTTAATTTGCAGTTGCTTCAACTTCTGGACTTGTTCTGCAGCACCACTACAGTTAGACGAATCCTGACACATAACTACTTTTAAGGATGACTAGACTCCCACACTCTCTGCCACATAATGTTTAAACCATTTCTTTTATGTTCTTAATATTGTTATCTTTATTTATTTTACAACTGGCCTGTTTTTGTGTAAAGTGATCTTTTTTTAATATTATAAGTGAGTAATAATTCTTTTAAGTACTATATTTATACTGTTTTTTACAAGTGGAAGTTCGTTATTAGCATATTTTTATTAATATATTATAAGTATGTTGTAGTTATGTATTTGTCTGTAAATTTCCCTAAGAGAAAATAATTTTCAAGTCAAAATTTTATCTCAAATCGATGTTTTGTATGTACCCTCATCTACGGGCAGTTAATTTATTTTTCGAGTTTCCAAATGCGGTTACCGAGAATCAGAGCTACCCGACCACTTGCCACCTAACTAATATTTTCGTACCTTATTCTTTCTCATATATTTCCCTAAATTCACAGCAAAGCAAGGAGAATAAAATACCATAAAGTTCTTTCAAAAACTTTTATTCTTACAAAAAAATCTGATAGAAAACACGTTCCTATTATCACAGACAAAACTTAAAATATACAAGAGAAGACCTGAAGAAGAGCATTTAGTAGTTGATTACTTTATTTTTTTTACCATGTACCCTACCATCGACCAAAAAAGTAACTGTCCACTTTTGAAATCTTTTCAATGATAATAAGGTCGAAAAGTGGTCAGACACTTTTAGAGCAACATTACAAAGGTACAAACTTATGTATGAACATAAATGCCTCTCGAAAACTAAAACCACAGTTCGTTGTTGCAATAGCAATAAGATGCAGAATCGATTGGTTGGAAGACTAGTTTTAATTGTCGAGAGAGTTTTTATTACAGTGTATTGGATGCAATTCAAAATATGTAAAACTATGGCTGGATACTTGTTCAGTAGAAGTAATATCCCTAATAATTATAAACGATAACTTTCGAGTCGGTATTGACGTACGTTGCTAGTTATCGTGTTCTTTCGCTGACGTTTTATATTCACAGCCAGCAATGGATACTCAAGCGCCGCGTGTGCACGCATAGTTTTACATTTTTTGAATTAGATGATAAAGCAGAATACAAATAGAACTTAAAACTATTGTACTTGTCAAATTATTACATTTGTATCAGAGTTCTATTAGAATAACCGACCCTTGAAACTATTTTTTGTTTAAATTTAAGTAGCTAGTTATACAAATTATACAATGTTATGGTCTATTTAGCACGAAAGTGGCACGAAAGGTTTTTAAAGTTAACCAGAAATAATACAAGATTCACTTAAAAACTCTGTGCAACTGAAAAACAACATTTGAACGAGTTTCTAAGCTAGAGTGGTTGGTACTGATTAAAAATTTATAACAATATACAGAAACTTGACTTTTCACACCTGTAGCTACTTATTATAGAAGCAGTACATTTTATCAACTGAGTTAACTATATTAGAATATAGAAATGCAACGTTATTATGTATAATTGTACTTATGTAATTATTTCAACTATTCGCCGACACATCAGGCTTATACCCTTTGGTACATTATCGCTAAAAGTGATCTCTTCCAGACAACCTTTATTGACCTTTTTTTTATTACTTTATTTGACACATTACTACAAATGTCAAGAAATCATAACAAAAACGTATTGCGGCAGGGTTCCACAGAGTATAGCTTGACGTGTCTTCTAATGTACAAGTCATAAGTATCGATTATCGAGTTATCGATTTGTGCTCAAAAATTAAGTAGAAGTAAGATATGAAATAGATAATACCTAAATCTAAGAAGTTAATAATAAATATATACAAATATATTAATAACTACTGAATATAGGCAACATTACAGTCTTATTTTAAGTATTCATTGATATTTTATTTTATATCTAAAAAAACTGGTGTTTTTAGATCTATAGATTGATTTTTTCTGGAAGTAGTATTTATTAGAGTGAATACAATTTTATGAAAAGTTTTATTGTCAGATGCTAATTTCTATTTTAAAAGGTGACTATTTGTTTATTTACTACCTAACCTGTACTTAGACGTTTCGAATTTGACGACTTTATAAATGCATAATAAACTTATATTGAAGCGAATATGGTCGAAAATGGTCAAATATTATGTGCGATTGATAACTATCAATATGCGATTGATAACTATCAATATGCGATTGATAAGGTACATCTTTATTAGACCTACCTATAAAAAATTTAAGATCTCTATTCAGCTGAGATTTCTTTTCTCAAATTAATTCTAGATGGCTTATGATTATTACGATGTTACGCGACTCATCAATTGTCAAATATTTATTAAGTATTCTGCACATTGCCGCTTGTTTCTGGGTCAAGATTTGCATGACGAATTGACGCACATATATCATACCAAACCTACAACCTTGGGATCTTCAAGGCCAGAGTGAATAGGCATTTACTGGACCCGCATGCTCCATCGTCGACATCATCGTCGCTTACCATCAGGCGAGATCGAGGTCAAATAAGGTTTAATAGTCAATAAAAAAAAATACAACTGGTTGATTTCGTAAGTATTACCCACAGATACAAATTGTTAACCCGAGATTTTATTTATTAGCTTTTAATGCTTGCTTTTAATTACAAAATTCTCGGAATTTCGGATTACAGATAAATAATTTTCGGATTACCGGAAAATTTAATGATTTCAAATCTAAAAGTTAATTTTAGAGACTATTCTTTTACTTCCTAGTCGTATTTCTCATTGATGAAGGTTGTGATTATTCTATGGAGATAGCCACAAAGAACAAGTTTCTTGGCAGATTGTTGGCCATTACCGATATAACAGATCAGATCACTTGAAACTTTGTCGCTTAACTTATTTGACGCTTCATACGAAAGTCATGAAGATAAAACATTACGAGTACCTTATTGCGACTGGGTTCTACTGTACTTACAGAGTAACCATTTCATCAGTTAACACAGGTAATGGAATATGTGTGAAATTGCATAACAACGTGTAGAAACCTTATACGGGGAGTTCACAGGTGAGTGATAGCGTTCGTTGCTATGCTATCGTGTTACAACAGATGTTACTCTTACACTGTGCTGATTCATTGAATACTCTGTATCTATGTAAAGCCAGACCAGAAATATGAAAGTAGAGTACGCCAGGTTGCGTAATTTTAGGAATAACAAACATAAAAGTATGTACCATCTAATGTATTCCTGGGGGGATTTTTTTATATATATTTTTTACTACTAAACCTCGATCTCGCCTGATGGTAAGCGACGATGAGGTCGACGATGGAGCATGCGGGTCCAAATTGGTTGGCGGTTACAAATGTTTAGAAACAAGGCCTGGAAGAGACTTATGTCCAGCAGTGGACTAGAATGGGCTGCTGCTGCTGATAATGATGATTTAGAAATCAGCAGAAATCATCTTCAGTTGGGGTGGGATACATTATTTCTTAGCTTATCCTATTAAGCACAAGTGTTAAATGTTTCTAGTAAGTTGCCGGGCGAGTGGATGGGCGAGCTTTATTTTTAAAAGCTATTAATGGGAGTTGCCATTAATCGCCAAAGCATGCCACTACATGACCAACTAGAGGACATTCCGATAACAAGGAATTTGCAAAAAAATCTTCAAATACCTACAAAATAGGATGCCGTCTAAAGTTGCTACAGAAACTACCTACATTACAATAGGTGTTGATTATAGGCACTTACGTATGAATAGGGCAATCCTAAGTATTTAAATGCATAATGTTGTGTTGTTTTTAAACCGGTTCTATGAATACGTCGGCCTAGAAACTGGTAAAATCCATGCCAATGGCAAGGTTCAATACAGTGAACTTTATTACTGTTAATATTACGTTTAGTTACATTGTAAGTAACCAACATACAAAGAAAATATAAGCTGAGTTTATTTAATTTTATAGGAGAGCAGACGGGCCATGGTAAGTGGTCACCGCCGCCTGTTCCACATATCCCTACTGATCTATCCCTATTGGTAGCGAAGAACGGAATTTTTTTCCACTTTTTACTACTAAGGGAGATACTTTTCCACTTATCTCCACTCACTCTAATAAGCCAGGAAATCGGTATCGTCACATTGAAAATGTTTAAGTGCTTCTATAAGTGTTTTGTTTATTACAATGATTCTACCAGTATTACAAACTCCTTCATTACAAGAGCAACAGAAAAACGAGTTTATACGCATTGTTGAAATTATTGTCCAATCAATCAATTGTTCAAGAAAATCGCATCAAATCTATCACGAACCATTTGAAAATGAAACCGCCGAAAAAGAGAGACCAAGTGTATGTGATCCGTGATTGCGTGATTCAAAATGCACAAATGCAATTGGTCACAGGTGATATAACGGTTGGACATTTTTTAGATATGTTAAGATAAATAAAGTTATTTTTTACTGATTTCAAAGAAGACTAATTATTATTGTTACAATACAGGATTTTCTCAGGAATGACCTGTACACCCACCAGCTTCACCCACTTACGTACGTGCCTGTACTTTAACTTAGTAGAAATAGGTGGAAGTAGAATTTCCATTTATCTCCCCTAGTAGTAAAAAGTGGAAAAAAATTCCGTTCTTCGCTACCAGTAGGGATAGATCAGTAGGGATATGTGGAACAGGCGGTCACCGCCACCCATACACATCTTATCTCACTATAATGTTATTAGAGGGTTTTCGATGCGCTCTGCTTTAACCTTGAAGAGTGTCTTAAGTGCCGGTAATTGTATTCCAAACGTATGGAATTAATTACAGTAAGGTAGATATGAAATGGTCTTCATTGTTTTAAAAGAATTTGAATCAGATTAAAGCTGATAATGCTTTATCCTTAAGACCACTAAAGTGTAAGTTTATATCATTAAAAATAATGATATATTTCTACTAAAAGTTATCGAAAATTTATAAAAAATCAGTCAATTTTAGGCACAACGATATCTTATTTTCAATACAAATTGACATTATCAAAGGTATCTTTTTTTATCGGGCAAAACACTTGTTAAGTAACACGTAGATAAGTTTAATTCAACAAAGTATTATCGATAGTATTTATCGATTTTGCTATTATAGTAGTACTCTGTGACAGTAGCTATTAGTCAAACTTCTGGTTTAGGGACAGAACATCAACTTCGCGCAAAACGTCAATCTTCGCAGAATGTCCGTTTGGGAAAATGTTCACTTTGCGTCCAAGGACGTTCTGCGCCTGAGCATCGTTATTATGTGCCCTATAGAGAATGAGGCTTTAGAATAGGCAGTGTTTAAGGATTCACGAGATGGGAAACTGAGAAAGATGGCGCTATATGGACGAAAGAGAAAAGCGCTTATTTGTCTTTATCGCATAAGTTAATAGTTCAAATCAAAATACCCTAAAATCGGGTTTTCGTTGTATATCGATGGCGACTCACTATACAATTGTTTAGTAAATAAGTAACCGTCTATTGCAAGAAACATCCTAATAATTCCGCCTTGAATAAAACATACTTTGTTAATTTACGCCATAGCTGTAGAACACTATACTTAAGGCATCCAGAATTTTAAGGCAGCTTCTTGCAAATGTTTATGGCCGATTTACAATGGTCAAGTGTTTATCGAATTGGGTAAGCACAGTAGTGTAAACCGATCTGACAGTGGGGAGTGCTGTAATCGTAACTGTACTTGTATTCGCTACTTCGCTAAACACTTGACCAATATAAACCGGCCTTTAAAGAAATACGTCAGTCAATACGATTCTGTAATCAGAACAGCTGTCCTAGTTCCATACATAACAAAGGCTAAATCTGGAAAACTCAGCCCGCATCTAACATAGGTACTCAATGCCAACATAGTCATTATATCTTATCCTAGGCGATAAAACTAGCCTGGCAAGAATAATATTAAAAAGGTACGTCTTAAATAACAGCTTCGGGGATAGTATTTGGCGCATCTGATCTTTTTAAGGTCTTATGGTGGTTATAGTATATCTATCGCCGTAACAACGGATCACACTGCCTCAACTCGATTCGTTCCGAGTTCCATAGAGCATATATATCTATATAAACACTTTGTCTTGCAACAATAGTATTTTTTGTTTTGTTTATGAGGTGAGATTGAAATGTGTTATAGGTGTACAGTTCGACAAGGATCTTATGGCGCGTGTGTGTCATTGATAGGGGGGCGTTGGTATCACTTTTTTGTACAGCGAACTGTCGAGAAGTGACTTTTGTACAAGGATGGCGGTGTTAGTTCTGATTTTTGTCACGCGTCAAAAGATCCTTGTCGCAGTGTACAACAATCCGATGGCGCAAAAGGAAAAAGCAAGAAAGTTTAAAAAGAAGAGAGTAAGCGAGACATACTGGAGTATCCCGTCTCTTTTCATCGCAACCTGTGTTACCAGCATTAATAGTTCTGCAATTGAATCATAGGAAATTTAGGAACTCCGTATGTCTAGCTTACTCTTCTTTTTTTTAAATAGTGTTCCGACGGGGCCACTTTCTTTCCATGAAGTTGCTTTTCCAGTTTACTACATAGTAGTATTGCGACTTCCTTGGAAAAAAAACCACAATATTTTGTACCAGAAAAAACGTCAAATCGCTGTCAACGTGACGTGTATTTCACGCATAATATGAACACCAGTTGGCGTTTTTTAATTTCCCTATTTGCCATTAGATTCTGGTATGATATTTGATAGTAACTAGAGATCAAGTTGAAGATATAGCGGGTGCTAGTTACCTTGAAGATCTCAATTCAAGATTGTTTGGTCACTTTCCGCGTTTGTATGGAAGTCGTAAACACTGTTTATTTTGGTCATCAAAACAACTTTATGTACCGATGTTAGAATTAACAGGAATGTGTAACTATTGACTAGATGACAAACTAAACGATGACTTAACTAATAAGTACTGTAGACCCGCGAGTTTTATGCTATCGTGAGTAATGTGGTAGAGACGATAAATGAATAATTATAAATCAAGATTGGATAGAGTTTCATCCCCTTTATTATACAACGAGGTATTATAAAGGGATGAAACCCTATCCAATCTTGATAAAGGGATGTACTTTGCCTATTTGCCGAACCTTGGGGCCTGATTGCACGGAATTCGCGAGCATACATTAAACTAAGTTCCATTTACGTGTAACACTTCGTCGCCAAACAAAATACATTGAATTTTAAGTACCGTCACAAAGTTCAGATACGCCAAAAACACCCAAGCATTTTTCTTCTTCGACATTTCTCAGCTTCGTCCACGTCCTGGCTTTCGAACACTCTCAGAGATTTCACCCACGAACAACCTGAAATCAACTCAAATGCAAAGGAAAAAGAACACGCATTCCAATGCGTAGTGTCCACACCTTGAGCCTCCACAGTCCGAATATTCCTCCTGATGTGATGTGTCTGTTTCTATGTCGGATAAGTGAGGGTATAAGCTCGTTGGTTGTTGGAGAATCGCCCCGTTGGTTTGGGGTTCCTTTTTGTTGTTAACTTTTATCCTTTTTACGTCTTCTAATACTGATAGTACTATTGGCGAGTCTTGTGAACCTGGAATGGGGAAAAGTATTCTTTATAAAAATTGTAGAAGTCGAATTTAAAAATCGGTATTTACAGTATACCGTCATTGCCATAAGGGTTCTACTATGTATCATCATCAGCCTATTAATGTCCCCGCTGTTGGGGCGCAGACCTCCCCTTGACGAAGGGGGTACGGGCCATGATCCACCGAGAGCGGGCCTAGTGTTAATTGGTGGATTTCACACACCCTCGGAAACTTTTCATTTCCTCAGACATGCAGGTTTCCTCACGAAGTTTTCCTTCACCGCTAGAGCAGTCGGTAAATGTACGTAAATCCTCAAAATCCGAAAACATAATTGGTACATGGCATGGTTTCGAACCCGGATCTCCCGCATGGGAGTCCGGCGTCCTAGCCACTAAGCCACCGACGCTTCGATCTATTATTACTTTGACTTTATTATCAAGATAATATCTACTTCACATTATTACAATTTAATAACAGGTAATCAATGTATGGACTCGTAATAATGACAAATATATTTATATTTTATTTATTAAGGAACACAAACAGTTATACAACATAAACAGAAATAGATAAAAGATAATAGATATTTGATCCTATAACCAGTTGATCATACAAATTAGATATTATAGGACCAAATTTTGGGTTATATTATTATTTTAATTGATATAGAAGTACTAATCTAACATAAGCCAAATCCTAACTATAGTCTTAAGAGCGTCGGTGGCACAGTGGCTAGGGCACCGAACTCCCGTGAGGGAGGTCCGGGTTCGAAACCACGCAGTGCCATGTACCAATGAGATTTTCGTATTTTTCGAAGACTTACGTACATTTATCGACTGCGCTAACGGTGAAGGAAAACATCGTGAGGAAACCTGCACACTGAGATGACCAGTGTGTAAAATGGGGAAGGCACAAAAGATCCTCAAGTGTCGAAGTGATGCTGGTTATTACCGGTCCCCTATCATAAGATAAGAAGAGAAGTATAGACGTAAGTATTTTTTGTAAGAAACTGACTTTATGGCCTACCTAATTTTATATCAACAACATAATACCTATAGGTATACTTATAAATAACAATACCAATGTAATGGTAATGCGATATTTTACAAGGGCATTAGAAGATCATTAAATGCAGACGTCAAACAAACCAGTTCTGCAATTGCCTTATACAAATACAATATCAGGTTTTTTGGTAGACTCATCGGATAAAATATCGAATTACAGTAAGAGGTTTTGTTCACAAAGGTCACAGCTAAGGTAATGAATGATAAAGATCTAAATGAGAATGCAGTAATTTGGTTCGTGGCGAAGCCTTGGTCGCAAAGCGCCTAATGTCGCATTTGGGCCCAAAACACTATTTATTGCACAGATAAATTATTACTTATTTATTTTACAACTTTACAATTTCTTTGAGCACAGCGCTATTCGGAATTGTTAAAAGTTAAGCAACACTGGGCGCGGCCAAAACCAAGATAGGTGGCAGTTATTTCCACATCTTCATCTGAATCCCTCCATGTCACTTCAAGTTAGCGGTAAAGGCTCAAAAGGCTAAGGCACGACAGTGGCGCAAGCGTCGTCGGATCGAATCCAACTTTAGACTAGCCCAGTTGGAATGGTTAATGAATAAAAAACTAACCCTACCCTAAGATCCACGATATTTTTTTAATAATCAGCAAGAACTATCATGCAATAATAAAACGAAACTTACTTCTTCTCTTAACAGGTTGCGATCCAACAACTTTGTCCTTCTCAACCTCCGCCTCCTTATCATTAAGAGCAGTTTCCGACCGCGTCTTATCGAACGTCACTTTGGGTATGTTGGCAATGATCTCTGGTTTCTTGTTGGCTTGCGGTATGTTGGTAGTACTGCGCATTAAGGGCGCTTTCTCGGAGGGGTCGTGTTCGCTCTGATCGTCGTCTGAGTCATTGTTGTCTGGTTTTTGGGACTGGGGCTGAAATGCAATTGAGAATGTTGATTAAGATAGAATCAGGCGTCAATCAATCCTTATCATAACCTTAAGAGGGCAGATAAGACATCCTTTGCGATTGTAAATCCATCTGGATTTGGTTATCGTTGGGGGTAGGTCCTTCTTCCCCAAATATTTTTTATAATGTTGATTAATTATTTTGTGTTTGTACACAAATTACCGCCAGTTGAATTACCTCCTTAAAGTTAAGTCTTCATTAAAATACACGCTATTTCTACGGCATAACCCTAGATAGAGATGACATGATATTTAAGGAAGCCTTAACATTAAGGTTTCTTGCAACTCAACTCTTAGAGTATAGCCGGAGTTGGAACTTTGAAATCTTGGCTAGTGATTATATCATTAAATAGAGATCAAATAGTGGTCATGAAGTGAAGAAAAAGGGAAGATATTGGGGTCTTCCCCGTCACTAAAATACAAAATTATATTAAATAAAACAACATGAAAACAGGCTTAATAGTTAGTGCATTATACGTCTAAATGTAAAAGAGGTTCAGAGTACGATTTTCATGTCGGTGCTTATACCCAAATTGGTCTAAAGATTACTCCAACCGTTTCTGATAATACAAGACATTACTTGAATTAAAGATAGAGTCTAGTTTTTTTAGATATTCCGAGTAAGCATTTTTCACGGAAAAGTCACAAATGACTACAATATTCTTCAACTACCACAAGTTATTACCTAACAAGCTTTGCTATGACGACTCAGACCTTTTACATGTTGCAATCTTTCTGACACACCTCCGTAAATGAGCTTGTGTTAGGGCAACTTAACTACACACGTAACCCAAATGAGTTTGGTGTTAAAATTAACACATCTTATGAGCACTTTCGACTATGGTGCATTGCGTCATCTACCATTATCATACCATACTGCACTGCCTGAATAGCAGCTTGTGTATATGGCGAAAATTGGAACTAAGCGCTATAACATGTGGAATGCTAACCGGTTGAAAAATTTACATAGATTGTGGCGCCATCGTCTTATAGAAAAATGTGTGCCGGTTTGTGTCTTGACCTATAAACGTATATGGACATCGTAGCACATGTGGTCGATTTTAAAGAGATAAAAAGTTACGAAGACATGACGGCCTTGCAAAATATGAGGATAAGTCTGCTATAAGGTCTGGTATTGTGTCACCATGTGAATAACTTCAATTATTTTAAAAATATGGCCATGGAACGTTATTGACATTCCTACTTTCCGCTATTTTGAAGAAAAAAAACACGATTTCTCGGCGATCGATCCCAGCTCGATAATTCGATAGAGGACACCAATAGAAACATAAAACATATCTTGACAGAAACTCCTAAAGTATCTCTGAACCCAGATATTTGATGTTGAAAGTTGCATTTTTTTAGTAAGATTCCTGGGTTAAATATCTGGGTTCAGAGATACTTTAGTAGTATTTGTCAAGATATGTTTTGTGTTTCTATTGGTGTCCTCTATCGAATTATCGAGCTGGGATCAATCGCCGAGTAACCTTTTTTTTTAAATCACGGAGAGTAGGTGTGCCAGGCTCCATAGTAAAATATTCCAAGGCCTTTTGAATGTTCATACACGGAAGGAGAATACAAGCTTCCTAATAAAATTAACAGCAGACTCAGTTAATTTTGGACATCATCATAACTATCATGAGTAAGATAATATCAACAACATGTAATGTAAGGAACTGTCTTCAGTTATCCTGCTGCAACGACAAGAATAGATCGTGAAAGGGTAAACGAGGTATAAATATCCTTCTACTGTATGTAACACTATAAGACATGTCCATAGATACTGTAATTATAGGGTTTTAGCTATGGACTATGAAGTTTCCGCTGAATAGAAAGCAATTTTTTTAATAATTTTAATGACAGAATATTTTGACATATATAATGAATGACAGAACGCTTTAAGCGTTCAATGACAGAATATTTAAATGTAAAAATGATATTATAAGGGCCATATTCAATACATTGTACATGTATGACTTAAATTTTCTTAGTAAGTGATCGTATATAAATATAAGTAATTTAAGTTAATTACTGTCATATATTATATTAATACAATTTTAAATTGTACCTAATTGTACCTATTGGGACTCGTGCCTGAATAAAGAATTTATTTATTTATTTATTAATAACCTGTGATCGGAGTAGGTAGAGCTCTTTCTGGTCAATGTCCTCAAAGGTTATATTAATATGGATATGATTTCGGGATCCCGTTTTAAGTTATCGAGCAAATTTTTTTTTTATTTACTTCTAAACCCGCATTTGACCTCGATCTCGCCTGATGGTAAGCGACGATGAGGTCGACGATGGAACATGCGGGTCCAGTAAATGCCTATTCACTCTGGCCTTGAAGATCCCAAGGTTGTAGGTTTCGGGAAATACAGACGCCGGCAGGATGTTCCATTCCTTAGCCGTTCGCATAATGAAATATTGTAAATTACAAATATTGCAAATGTTGTAAATTACTTTTATAAACCTCGCCCTTACTCGGAGGATTACGATTTAAAAAAAATTGTTAACTTACGAAGAAGTTAAAACACTAACATAGGTACACTAGCGCCATGAATCTTAAAAAATATATTTCGCCACCAATCTTAAATGTGTATCAAAACAAATATAATGTTAAAAATCTAAATAATATATTTATTCAATCCCGGAAATCCCGGGATTATTGGGCATACTTATCCATATTATGACCGTATGTGGCAAGTACCAAAAACAGCTCTACCTACTCCGATCACTGTTAATAACTATAGTATATTTTTATATTATGTATTATTACAATTTTTTTTCTTCTAAATTTGATCAACTTCTGGAGGCAAAAAGCAATAAAAAGTGCCAGGAAGTAGAGACAACTGCCATAAAAAATCGAACGGTACATTGACCATTATTTTTTTTAAATTTTTTGCAGGAAATTTTACAGCGATATAAATTATGGAACAATAATATGATTTATCAAAATAAAACTTTTGCCTTGCAAACATCTACGATTTTCCAAGTTTTAGCTTAGCTACTGAAAATTATAATCCATATCAAAACGTCAGTGTAATGCGATGTCGATTTTTGTATGGAAAAATTACATAATATGAATTAGAAGGTTATTTTTGGTGAAAAGTTCACTTCGCCTCAAAATATTTGCATGTAGTAAAATGGTATTCTACATAGTAAAGATTACTAAGACTAGATTATCAAGGGCAGTGTACGGAAAATTACAATAATTGTTTTATGCTAAGTTGTAACGGAAACGGGTACAAATCGTGTTTTAACTTCAGGGATATACCGATAAAATTAGTCACTTTATTCAAAGAAACTTTATACTTCGATCACTTTTCCTACTACGCAGTAGATACAGTACGTATTCTAATACAGTCGTATTCCCCATTGAATCGTGATCGTTCTATGGAAATAATCACGACGACTTTCTTGGTATCGTTCTTAGAGCAGTCGGTCAATGTATTATTTCGAAAAAAAAAAACAGCAAAACTCAATGGTACATGACATTGCCTGGTTTCGAACCCAGAACACCCGCATGGGGAGTCCGGTGAGTTTTCGGTTTTTACAAAGACTTATGTACATTTACAGGTTTCCGTAAAACGGTGAAGCAAAACATTGTGAGGAAACCTGCACACTGAGATAACAATGTGTGAAATGGGTAAGGCATTGGCAAACCACTCTATTAAAGCCTCATCAATGAGGAATACGTACGACTGAGAAGAACTGTCATTTAAACTGTCCATAGTTAAGATTCAATAATAAAAAGTAAATCCAGGCACGACAAGGTATTTTGGGTAGAAGCACCTAATCAGGAAACACGACTAGGAAACACGGAACCCGATGATTGTACCATTGATACATTCTACATGATGATACAGTCGTAAAAAAACTCACCTTATAATGAAATCTACTCTGCAGCATCTCCATTTCTTTCTCTCTTTCTTGCCTGAACTTGTTCGCTATCGTTGACTCGCTTATCGTCTGCTCCTTATTGAACAGTGCTGCTAGTTTTCCCTTAATGCCTCCTCCGATTGACGTCTGACTAATATTGTCTTCTGCGACGTTGTCCCTTGAGTTCGTCGACGAGTTCGTTGAGTTCGCGACAGAGTTTGTCGAGTTCGCGACAGAGGTCGTCGAGTTCGTCGTCGAAGAACTGTTAGATTTCGTCGGCGTGCTCGGTTTCGGTGTGATCAGTCGTGGTTTGTCTGAAATCACAATGGAGGTTGAGTTTGGGTTCAATGATCAATGTATTTGCGAAATTCGATGTTTGGTGCCAACAGTGTGTTTTTGTGTGAACTTGTCTGTTTACTCTATGTAAATACAGATACTTGAAAAATGAGGATTGAAAGAAAATGTTTGCAAGTCATGTTCGGCGAGTAAAATATTTTGGGCGTTTTAAGATTCTATAGAAAATCCATTCAATTGATATTCTATAATGAAGACCTAGTTATAAAAGGTTTTTTTAACACGAGGAATCCATTACATTAAGATAATCAGTGTGTGAAATGGGGAAGGCAATGGCAAACAATCCCATTACATCTGCCAAGCGAGTCGTTCAATGTGGTTATTTGCATAGAATTATCACGACCCACATCATTGAGGAATACGGCTAAGCGGTAAAATTAGCTACATTGTTTGATTAGACAACTAAACAATTCAAATTTAACGATTTCATAATTTAAAAAAAATTAAGTAAAGTTAAGTAAAATACACTTTATTGCACAAATAGAAAACAACTAACAAGAGAAAGAAAAGGAAATAGTGAAGTACAATTTAGGCGGCCTTATCGCTAAGAACGATCTCTTCCAGGCAACCTTCGGGCAGAGGAAATGATTTCGAGAAAGAGGTAGTAGGTGTACAAGGTTTATAGAAAACGTTATATAAGAGATTTTTATAATATTTTTTAGCAGGTGCAGCTGCCGAGGCGGCGGCCCAGAGGAAGCACCTAAAGTACTCCAACCTGGAATAGATGTACGACTTCGTGCCTTTGGCAGTTGAAACCGCGGGACCATGGGGCTCCGAGGCCAAGGATCTGATTCGCGCTGTGGGGAGGCGAATTAAGGAGAGAGGAGGTGATCCGCGTGCCGGCCACTTTTTGGTACAGCGCATCTCCATTCAGCGAGGGAACGCCGCGAGTATTCTGGGTACTTTCGGCCAGGGGGCACTTCGCGGGGGGCTGTTTGACTGAAGTTATATTGTATAATTTTTGCCTAGTTATAGTATGACATTTTACTAATTAGATTTTTTATTATAAGTAAGTAAGTAAGTAAGTAAGTAAGTAATACGTTTATTTCACACACATATTGTAATTATATATATTATCATATTGTAATTAATTAAGTTGACATTATTTATTTTTATAATATATTTGTTTAATATTTTTTATAATTATATTCCGAAAAGAAAATTGTAACTTTGCCCGGTCAAACTTAGGAAATTAAATTGAAGCATTATGACACGGGTTAAATAATAGAATTGCTAACGTACATAACTTGTACTCCCACAAGGTAAACTATGCTTTTTGCTAATGAGACTCGGCTTCGCTCGACACGTAAAAAAGATAGCATTGTATTGTGATATTGTGAAACGTGACATTTTAAGGTTTTTCGACAAGCAAATTAGATATTGAGAAGTATCACGTAGGTACTTGTTAAGCGATTTCCCAATGTTCTGGGAAACACAACAATAGCTCAGTTTCGTTGGAAAAGTAGTAGTTGTGGTGTTACTCGAATTTGTAATAAGTAAGCAATCTTTTAAAGAAGTCTACATACATACATAACTCTCGCGTCCATAAGACCCGAGGGGGTAGACAGAGGAACCACCTTCATCATAGGTAGTTCCCACTTTTGTAGACCGCGATAGGGTCGCTACCTATCATGATAGGTTGACGTCTACTAGGTGTAGTATTATAGTACCCACTAAGACCCTCGGTCGCCTCGTACGACAGTCACGGGAAGAGTTGGGGTGATGCTATTTTTTATAGCCGGCACGACACGGCACAAGAAAGAAAGAAGAAGTCTAGTTTTGATTAAACCCCGACCAAAAGAAAGGAGTGTTATTTATAAGTTTGACGCGTAAGTGTTTGTCTGTAGCATTATTTCTCAAAAACCAATGGTCCGATTTTGACGCGTATTTTTTCACATATCACGTCTGAACACCTGAGCCTCTCGGTGCCTCGGATAGCAAGTTAAACTGTCTGACGGCCATCTCCGACGGTTCATCGGACTTCACTTCCGTGCGGAACACAATCGGTTAGCCTTTGATCTGAGGGATTTTTTATGACTGCTCTCTAAAGCCTACTTTAGCTTGTAACAAGCTCGAATTCAGAGATAACCCGAGAGTTAACTGCGGGTTAAGTTTAACCCGGGTTAAATCACAAAAACGTCTTCCACCAATGCAAACCCTGAAACATTTTATGTGAAAACCATAGACAATCTGCGAGTTAAAGCAGGGTTAACTAACCCGAGTTAAAAACATTAAACCCGCACTTTCGCGCAAATGCTAATACTTTTACAAATTTGCTAGAATCGTTACGTTCCTACAATTCAGAGGTATTTATTTTTTAATTGAAAATACGTTGTACGTGATGAGGATTAAGAGACGTCTCAAATGAAAACCTCGGAAATCGGAATACACGCGTCCGTTTCCAGCTTCGGTTTGGTTCGCTGCAATCAATCACATGCGCTCCGTCCTCCCCCATTTGTAATCAGCGTTTCGTGATTGGATGAAGCGAGCCGAAAGCCGAACCGGAATTGAACCGGACCCGTGAAGTCCTAGCGTTATATGTTCAAACATTGTGTGTAAGTGTGCGAGAAAGAGAGAGACGTCAAAACAGAGAGGCCTCGATTAGATAATGGTTTGTAGCGGGAGTGGGTTAACTGATCAGGTTAACGAGCAAACCTTGGTTGAAACAGCTGTTCTTACGACCTACATGCTCGAACCGACCAGGTATTTGAACATATGGAGTTATTGGTACAACCAACTAAGTGTTGGTTCTGATTAAAAACTAAGTAGGCAATTACGTCTGCACTTTTAAAAGTTAACACTGTTAATAAGTTTATAATAGATTTATCTAAGAGTACGGTTTCGAAACCGTGCAGTGCCATGTACCAATGAGTTTTTCGTATTTTTCGAAGACTTACGTACATTTATCGACTGTTCTAACGATGAAAGAAAACATCGTGAGGAAACCTGCACAATGAGATAACCAGTGTGTGAAATGGGGAAAGCAATGGCAAACCACCACATTAAATCTACCAAGAGAGTCGATCTATGTGGTTATTAAATGAATGAATACACTTTATTGCACAAAAATAGTGGGATACAGTGCGTACGAAACGATTAATACAATCTAGGCAGTCTTATCGCTAAGAGCGATCTTTTCCAGACAACCTTTTGGTGGAGTAATTTTGGTAGAAAAAGGTAGGTAGTGCACCGTAAACAACAATATATATACAAATATACACATACAATTAAATATATATCATTTATACATATACTTATACATAAAAAATCTACATATACACACATACATATACAGGGTGTAACATTAAGAACGGTCAGTATGGGAAAGTCTGAAACTATAAGACATACGAAGATCTGTTCTTAGGAACCATGTCATCAATTTTAGTAACAAGAAAAACTGTATTCATACATTTTTTTAAAAACCTGTACTCAGCCTGGGAATCGAACCCGGTTGTTTTGAAAAAAAATCCAACACTATTTCTGTTTAGATATCGACTGTGTAGGTCTTAAGGAATAAATGTTAGTATGAAACGTGATGTTTAAAATTAATAAAACGCATTGTTTCCATATCTTTTAATTTATTTTAGTAGGTGTTCGAAATGACTACCATTTTGTAAAATACAACATTCAACTCGTTTAGGTAACGATCTTACTATTGAAATTTGTATCTTCAGGTGGTGAATTTGCGTTAAAATTGTCTCTATGGCTGCTTTTAGGTCTTCAATTGTGTCGTAGCTTGTTTTGTACACTTCATCCTTAACGTAACCCCACAAGAAATAGTCTAGTCTAAAATAAATTAAAAGATAGTAATTAATAGTCTAGTCTAAAATAAATTAAAAGATATGGAAACAATGTGTTTTATTAATTTTAAACATCACGTTTCATACTAACATTTATTCCTTAAGACCTACACAATCGATATCTAAATAGAAATAGTGTTGGTTTTTTTTTTTCAATACAACCGGGTTCGATTCCCAGGCTGAGTACAGGTTTTTTTTAAAATGTATGAATACAGTTTTTCTTGTTACTAAAATTGATGACATGGTTCCTAAGAACAGATGTTCGTATGTCTTATAGTTTCAGACTTTCCCATACTGACCGTTCTTAATGTTACACCCTGTATACATAATATTAAAATATAACTAGGAACCAAAGTTGTGGAATAGTAATGGAAGGTAAGAGTCAAGGTTAATTGGTTCATCATCATCATCAGCCTATTAATGTCCCCACTGTCGAGGCACACACAGGCCTCCCCTGGCACAAGGGTATATGACTCATGATCCACCGGGCCCAGTGCTGATTGGTGGATTTCACACGCCTTCGGATTTTTTTATTTCCTCAGACATGCAGGTTTCCTTAATTTAATCAGGTTAATTGGTCAATTCCATTGAATGATCACAACCCTCATCAATGAGGAATATGTATAAGAATCTAGGGGATATCTGGGAGATCTGATATAGTATTATGGAGTGAACTAAATATGTATTATTTTATTTTTTGTGGCAATAATGTGGTTTTCTTTATTTCTGGGAAAATCGGATTTCGGACTTCTTTCTGGGAAAATCGGACTTCGGACTTCTTTCTGGGAAAATCGGACTTCGGACTTCTTTCTGGGAAAATCGGATTTCGGACTTCTTTCTGGGAAAATCGGATTTCGGACTTCTTTCTGGGAAAATCGGACTTCGGACTTCTTTCTGGGAAAATCGGATTTCGGACTTCTTTCTGGGAAAATCGGATTTCGGACTTCTTTCTGGGAAAATCGGACTTCGGACTTCTTTCTGGGAAAATCGGACTAGAATTCGGACTCTACAAGGTTTATAAGATCTCCTAATTTTCTGTATTCTGGTTTCCACTATCCGTTACCTCGCTATAAATAATTATTTTACCAAGAACAACTTTGGTAAACCATTTTCAGTTGACAGACAGAGTAGCAGCGAATTTGCGTTTATCTGTAAGTGTCAGTAGGATGTAAATAATTACGGAAACAGTGTAAATTGCTACACTCATTGTTCTAGGCCCCGGTGTTGGCAAACATTGTTCTAGCGCGTTGACACTCGCTAACTATGTCTTATTACTTCTTATCATCACGGCGACAAGAGAATGGGTTCCTAGCCCACTACATCAGAGATGGACCACTTATCATGTGCCAATGACTTGACGACAATATGGAGAAATATTTATGTTTTGTGTTGTTGTTTTACTGTACTTTTATAGTAATAAGTAATAATATCAGTAAGATATTATTATAATCACTGATCGGAGTAGGTAGGGCTGTTTTTGGTACTTGCCACATACGGTCATAATATGGATAAGTATGCCCAATAATCCCGGGATTTCCGGGATTGAATAAATTATTATTTAGATTTGTAACGTTATATTTGTTTTGATACACATTTAAGATTGGTGGCGAAATATATTTTTTTAAGATTCATGGCGCTAGTGTACCTATGGTAGTGTTTTAACTTCTTCATAAGTTCACAATTTAAAAAAAATCGTAATCCGCCGAGTAAGGGCGAGGTTTATAAAAGTAATTTACAACATTTGCTCGATAACTTAAAACGGGATCCTGAAATCATATCCATATTAATATAACCTTTGAGGACATTGACCCGAAAGAGCTCTACCTACTCCGATCACAGATTATAATTTTCATTGAAATTAATTTAACTTTACAATCTTCATTTAATTTGTATTGTACTGTATTAGAAGACTGTTATTATATTGTCTTCTGGAAAATAAAATATTTCATTTCATTTATGCTTGTTTGTGTTGCGACATATTGCACGCAAATGAATCTTACAGGTAAGTACTACAGGAGATCGATTCCACTAAATACAACGTAACTAAATAGAATCTAAACTGCATAGTTATGACGTGTTTCGTATGCTACTATCCACTAACGATCCAATTTCAGTTAAGTTCCTATCGAGTCAACGATCGAGGAACGTATTTGTGCATTCTAATAAAATGTTTAGTTTATACTTAATCGCAGTTGAATGGTAATAAAACGCTTCAACTGTCAAATATAACGAAAAATATAAATATATAAAAAAGAAAAAAGAAAGAATTTATTTTCAAGAACGCACACATTTAAACAATTATTCATATTCATTTATTTCAGTAATGATCATACATTGTCAAAAAATAAATAAAAAATGTTAGCATGTCATGATCAATAATAGTAAAATTTCTTACTTAAAGTAAGTATAAAGTCAACAAGTTTAAAAACTAAAATAAAATAAAAAAGTATTGCAGAATATAAATCTACAGTTTCAAACATCGTTCGTCAAGGAACTCGTTGACAGAGTAATAGGCCTTTTAGATCAACCATTTTTTAAATTCAATAACGAAACTGTTGTACGTTTTAGTATCTCGAATACGAGCTGGTATTATGTTGTAAATTCGCGGACCAGCGACGTGCGCGGACAGCTGGGTCTTCAGTAGTCTACTGTCAATCAGTTCGAGGTCCTGCTGCCTCACTTTTGTCAGTCTCTTGCCAACCCATTTCTTAGTAGAATACTCTCTTCGATTTTTTCTGACATATTTACCTATCTCAAGTATGTAAAGCGATGTACAGAAGATAGGTAGAGATAGATTAGGTACAGAAGATAAAAATGAACATAACTTTAAACAAATATAAGATAAAAATAAATAAACAAAAGTAATTAAGTTTGATGAAGGTGGTGTGCACCACCGGAAAAAGGGGACGGCCTCAGCTTGCAAATTGCAGTAAAGGATATGACGTCTTATGTTCCTCATCTACGCCAATGACAGGAATTCAAGCTGTCAGCAGGTGGCGCTGGTGTAGCTGGAGGTCTATAAAATTATTGCTTGACTGGCAATGAGAAAAAACGTTAAAATATGACTCAAAACTATGCCGTGTCAAAGTGTTTATCTAGAACATCCGGCCTTAGGTTCCCGACAGACAAAAAGCTTAAGTTGCAATGGCTGGTGGTTATAAAATATCATAAGTATAAGCTGACAAAACATGCTAGATATTTCATTACAAATAAGTACTAATCGTCACTATTTGATCACCAGCGGTACTAGCACCGTAGCGGGAGAAATTGGCAAATATTACCTATTTATACCACCAATAAAATGCACATAATTTGCTCACAAAGATGTCAATTATTATCTTATCTAATGATAGGCGGCCGGGAATAAAACAGCGGCACTTTACCCTTGAGGATCTTTTGATTCTACCCCATTTTACACACTGGTCATCTTAGTGTGCAGGTTTCCTCACGTTTTCCTTCACCGTTAAAACAGTCGGTAAAAGTACATAAGTCTTCAAAAAATACGAAAAACTCATTGGTACATGGCACTGCACGATTTCGAACCCGGACCTCCCGCATGGGTCCGGTATCCTAGCCACTGCGTCACCGACGCTCTTTATTTTAGATGTTAATAAGTTTCAATTCCCTCTTTTGGATCTGACATATATTTTACTAAGTACAATTGTAGTTCAAGAGGTTAAGATTCGTAAAAGTTTGACGGCCTAATGAGCGCCGGTAGGCTAGTGGTTAGGACGCCGGACTCCCATGCGGGAAGTCAGGGTTCCAAGCCATGCCATGTATCAATTACTTTTTTACATTTACCGACTGCTCTGCTCTGGTCGGAAATTAAAAGCTTCCGAAGGCGTGTGAAATCCACCAATCAGTACTGGGCCCGCTTGGTAGATCATGGCCCGTGCCCTCTTGTGCAAGGGGAGGCCTGTGCCCCAACAGTGGGGACATCAATAGGCTGATGATGATGACGGCCTAATATAGAGGGTGTACAATATAGAACCTTGCAACGAGACTCAATTAAGCAACTTGCCAAATTCGCGACTGAAATGACAATCTATTCTTTGGTTTGGTGCAATTATTATGAGAAGTCGAAACAAATCTTTCGAATTTCTATAATGTCCAATTAACTTCAGAGGTTGCCTGGAAGAGATCGCTTTTAGCGATAAGGCCGCCTATGTACATATCGTGCTACTATCCCTGTAGTTTTACTTTTCCTGTATTTGTGTATAACAAAGTGTTTCTATCTATTAAATCTTTGAATTTTAATAAAGACAAACCAGTACAAACGAAGAAACAAAAAACGCTCATATTTTTTAATACTTCATTCTCAGACAAAAATTAATAAAAATATTAACAGCTTATTACACTTGACCGAATTCAGTACGGTAAGTCTGCGTTTTCAACTCGTAAACAAAAGCCTGGCACTGAATTTAGGAAATGTAATAAGAATAAGCGCTTTAGGATTTCTTATGTCATTGGTACACGTTTTTAAGTTCATCGGAATTGAACCCGGAACTACTCATAGAGCGCAGGTGCACTCTAGATACTTTGTCAAGACAAGATTCTAATGTAGGTAAAACTCTAACTATTGCACCATACACTGTAACAAATACTAGTTTCAGTAAAAAACTTATAACTCACACACAAATAGGTAACTCCAAATTTCGTCACTATCAATCGGTATTTTTTGTCACAAAAATTCCAAGAAGTGCACACAGAGAAGGTTTCAATCACTGGCCACTCACGATTATTATAAAAAAGTGTGAGTATAAAAAACGTTTTTTTTTAAATTTATCTCGGTAAGATCAAACGCGTGCAGCGCAGGCGCAGAGCGGAGCGGCAATCGGCGCGGATGGTGAACCATCGGTCGAATGGTCGAATCCACCTCCACTCAAATTCAAACTCTCAATAATGATCGGCGCTTCCGAGTCCAACTCCCACGCCTTTGTCAGATGTTGTCAACATTTTGTCACGCGCCACTTGGCTTTTGGCAGGAGTAGGATTTTGTTAGAAGGGGGACTGGACCCTATTACTATTTCCAACGTTGTTGCACAAAACGTCCTTCTTCTGTTGAGTCAATGACGTCACGAGTTGAGCTTCTATATTCTGCCAGACAAGAAAGCAGCCACGTTCTTAAAGCCTTTATTAAAATATATTCTATCACTTTCTACGCCGTAGCTCTAGATAGAGATGACATGAAACTTAGGGACGAATTAACATTACGGACGGTTGTTGCAACACCCATATTTGTCAAACTAATCAAGAGTTCAGAATACTTATTTGAAAAACAGTTTTTAGGATGTATGTTGCATTTTATTTGGAAACCACCACCATGAACGTGGTTTTGTGCAATAATTCGCGAATCATCAGCCCAGCTGACCTAACTCATTGAAGAAGAACGGCTTTTAATGACTGACTGGTAATACATAGGTAACTTAACTCGGAGTAGAGGACTAACTTTTAGCTGACTTACAGTCAGTTGCAAAATAGGTCCTGAGAATTCTACCTCAATTAAAACATAATTTGTCCCTTTCTATGTCATGGCTCTAGAAAGAGATGTCACTTAAGATATCCAGAATTTTAAGGGAGTTTATTGCAATTGGTCATTAATATCTCATGTTTATATTATTTATTGTATTTTATTGATTATATATGCAGTCAAACTCCGATTTTAAATGCTATGGAGAAACAGAACCGGGCCCATAAAGTAACCTGGATAAGGCCCATGACAAGTTACGCTTGACTAAGCTTGTTTTTACAATAACAGCTGCTTGTTTTGTTTCCAATGATCGACGACGTAATGAGGCTATTAATTTCACGAGAACTTAGTGTTTAATTGCAGAAATTATCAATTGAATTGTCGGATACTTCTGTAATTATAATTGCTTAGTAGTTTAGGTAAGAAACCACAAGTTTACTGACGTTTTGTTAAATAACTTACAAACCACAAGAACCACAACTTAAAATAATATTTAAAAAATGGAAAATGTATTTAAAGTTTTCACAGATTTATTTTTTTATTCTATTTTGAATAGAATCGACACAATATACTAACATCAAAACTAAAAGTTACTAAACTTTATCAACGTTACCTTCTAATATATGCCTTCGATCTATTCCTATCACTAAACATTCAGGAGCTCGTAGCCTAGTTGCGAGCACGGTCCGAAAGTGATCGTGCAGGTTAAGCGAGACGTTGGCGCGGTCGGTACCTGGATGAGTGACCGCTAGTGGCATATTTCATCTGAGCTCCTCCGTGCCTCGGAAAGCACATTAAGCATTCGGTCCCGGTTGTTGTCGTTCGACAGTCGTTAAGCCATTTCAGAGGCCTACGGGCGGCCTGAACAACTCTGACAAATAGGTTGGCCACTAACCATACGATAAGCAAGCAACTAAACATTGCATTGCGTATTTTATTAGCAAAAAAACTTCCTTCATTTATCGATAAGGGCTTGATAAAAAATCTTATTATGGTAGCACCTGCCGTCAAGGTTGGCGGCATCTGACCTGCTAGCCTTCGCGGTTTACACTACCAAGTTTTTTACCGGTGACAAAATTGGGAACTAACCGGAAAGTGTTGGATTTTGACGGTCGATGTTCACTTACAGCGCCACCACGATCTTTGTGGAACTACGGTTGGTTTAATGATGTCACTTTACTTAAATTCGGTAGTACGGTAGCTGTTTCTCATCGTTTGATGACTTGATGAGTTGGCTGCGGTACTTTTGTACTCTATTTGTTTTGTGTACGAGTATAGACGGGCACAGTACTGCTTGTTAGCAGCGAAAATTGATATGATAAAAGTACTGTTTACTACAATATAGGAAATTTCTAGTTTTTTTTTCAAATCTCAGTTTAGAGGCTTTGGTACACGACAAGGTGACCATGTCAGCGTCGTTAGGGTCACTAAGAAAAGGGAAAGCGAAGCTCAAGTATTATTAGAGTCAGCCCTCACTTTGGGAGCCAACTTAGCAAACAACAGTAAGTGTTTCATATTATCAGATAAGGGCTGACTCAAACTTCAAGATATTGGGAGGAATTCTATCAATAGGAGGAACATGTATTTGAAATGAATTCGTGTTATTTTACACCATCATCTCTTATCATCGAAGTCAAAAATGGTGGGTTGTAAAAATTGACAAAAATAATTGCTTACCATACCAGGAAGAATGAGACCAAAAAGGCAAGTTGAGATTCTGATCGTGTCTACACTTTTGGTCAGGGAGCCCTCTATGTATGGACAGATATTTTCTGATAAGATTTTACTACTTACTACTGGATGGATAGTACGAGTATGTACATTGCAATTGTTTTTTGGTGCCGCTCGGCATTTCTTTCGGCCTGTAGGCGTACGCCTACTTTGCCGGGAATAACCCAGCGGCACTTCGACCCTTGAGGATATTCAGTCAGCCCCAATTTACACACTGGTCATCTCAGTGTGCAGGTTTATTCACGATGTTTTCCTTCACCGTTAGACCAGTCGGTAAAAGTACGTAAGTCTCCTAAAAATACGAAAAACTCATTGGTACTTGGCACTGCACGGTTTCGAACCCGGACCTCCCGCATTCCGTCCGGTGTCCAAGCCACTGTGCCACCGACGCTCTACTACTGAACTTACTTGCAACCGTAATTTTGCACAAAACAGATTATTTCAAAATTCCTTCTTCTAAGTCGTGTTCCTCATTGCTGAGGGTCGTGATCATTCTAAGGAATTAATCACATAGAACGACTCCCGCCGCAGATTTAATGGGGTTTGCCATTGCCTTCCCCAAATTACAAAATTACAGGTCACCAGAGTGATTAATCCAGTCCAGCCTATTCTTAGCCACGGTAATGATAAACTAGACCTGCAGTTCGGTAATGATACTAGTAATGATAACGTGTATGACAGGTGAAACGTCGGTAATGATGCGTGGTAGGAATTAAATTATAGTGTCCGGTAAAGTTACTATGGGGTTAGAGTGACATTTGACAATCGTGTTTGGACTGGGTTGTTGCAAGAATTTGAGGTTTCTGCGGTAAAACAGAACATTTGTAAGGCCTTTACAAAGTCTAAAGTAAAGTAAAATCCACTTTATTGCACAAATATAAAACAACAAACATGATAGAAAAGGAAATAGTGAAGTACAGTAATCCCCCGCTTTACGCGAGGGATGCGTTCCAGAGAAAATCGCGTTAAGCGAAATTCGCGTATTTCGGAGTTTGCTTATAAACATTACAAACATACTAAATCCATTTAAATTTATTGCAAAGTACTAGGGGATACAATTTGAGCGTTGATTTTACGAAAATACGCGTGTAAAGTCTTTTGGTTTGAGTTTTGTTTACGTTTACGAGTCAACATAAAGACGGCGAATCGCAAAGGAAAACATTTTCTGGGGAATCTCCTAGTCAGAGCTAACATTGAAGAAGGCAAGTCGCACCAGAAAACAGTTTGTGGGGAGGAATACCCCTGTCAGTGTTTGCAGAAATCGCGAAAAGCAAGAATTTTGAAATTCGCGTTGTAACGAATCCGCGCAATACGGGGTCGCGTAAAGAGAGGGATTACTGTATTTACTACTACTACTAATAATATTACTACTAAAATAAATACTACTGTAATACTGTCTACTGTAATTTTCTCGGAAAGTTTAATTGTTTAAGGAAAGTAGACGAATAAACTGGGCAACTGATGGTAAGTGGTCACCTTCGCCCGTTATAGAACATTTATTCATTAGTTTCCATGTCTGACCAGCTCGTTGTCTGTATTGCCATATTCAATTCCATCTTACTAACCACTTGAACGTCCACGGTAACAATTGCTACCAAAAAAGTCTCGTCTTTTACGTCCGTGGTAGCTATAGCTACCAAAATTAAACTTCGAATATCACCTTTGGTATGGCCACCTTTCCAAACTAATACTCATGAATGAGAAACGAGTATTGTTGTGTTCATATAAATTGACAAGTATCCAATGAAAGGTGTTAATTTATAGTATTTTATGCAACTGTCAGCCAATTATAGCCATTATAAAATGAGTTTTTAGTTTTGGATACGAGCGTAGCGAGTATCAAAATAGAAAAAATGCATACGACCATGAAACACCTAAATAATTGAAAATACAAACTATTGTCAAGCGTCTAACACGCCATGATAGCTCGTCAAAACTCCGTCGACAACAGAGCGTGGTTCAAGTTGTAGTCTAGTGTCGTCGGAAATTTAAAAAATATATCTTTTCGTGACATTTTTTTTTAATAAACTTCTAATTTTGTATCAAATTTCATGAAACTATTAATAAATTTACTTTGTACTTCATTGAATTGACGGTATCGTAATGTAGGTTCGCAGTGTCGTACTGAATATTACGACACCGCGATGTTCATTACGTAACGACCCTAGGAATGAAGTAGTCTGTGTTGCTGTTTGTGATTTCACATTGAACAAATTACGAAATGTGAGTAGAAAAAAGTATTCTTGTACTTTCCAAAAGAAAGGCGAGCGTCCCACCACGGCCTACCTACACATATCCAGTAAACATAGATTTTTGTTTCAAAAGACGTTAACCAAGGATTTCCTGTACTAACTAGTAAAACCAGAACAATAGTTGACATAATGGAGATCACAATGCCAACGACCAAGAGCATGGAGTGGAACAAACGTGGAATCGAAGCCGGAACGCGGTTGCTGAGGTAAAACAAACCATGAATCATACATATGGGTTTTAGTGCGGGAATACACATACGAAAGTTATCTCCGGTACATGATTCAGGTATTTGGAAACGGTCATATTGGGGAAGCAGTCAAACCTGATCAGATTCACAGATTAGAAGTCCGGTATTTGTATCGATAGTTCTATTAGATATTCTGAACCTTGCACACCTACTACCTCTTTCTCGATATCATTTCCTCTGCCCGAAGGTTCCCTGGAAGAGATCGCTCTTAGCGAAAAGGCCGCCTAATTTGTACTTCACTATTTCCTTTTCTATCTCATGTTTGTTGTTTTTATTTGTGCAATAAAGTGTATTTTACTTTACTTCTATGTTTTAATCTTTAACGCTGTTTGTCTATTGCTAGACTTGAGTCTAGCCATCGATCGTCGATCTAGCCACCTGTATGTGGTAAAATCTACGTATGACAACAAAAAACAGGAAAAAAAGGTCATTTGTCAACGTATAGTAAAAAGTCATTACATTAGTGTTGCTTACTGACGATTTTTATTGTCCTTTACAAAAATAGGATGCCATAACTCACTTGATAGATTCTATACGTGTGTTCGCGCACTAAATGTGTGGATTTACTATAGCACATCTAATGCTGCATTCCTGAAATCGTTTATATGCAGCTAACGAAACCGGTTTTAAATATAAGGAACTGACTCGTAGGTGTGCCTAGAAACAGTGTAAATTAAATAAATAGATAGAGGGGTGAAAGAATTCATGAATATAAACACTTACGCGAAAATTTTTGGTAAGGCCATGCCACCTTATTGGCACACCTACTATTCGAAATTTGGAAAAACATTACAATTTCTTGGCGATCGATCCTAGTTTAATAATTTGATAGAGGACATCAATAGAAAAATAAAACATATCTTGACAAATACTCCTAAAGTCCTAAAGTATCTCCGAACCCAGATATTTGGGCCGTAATCTTACAAAAAAAATATTGCAACTTTTGAAATCAAATATCTGGGTTCAGAGATACTTTAGGAGTTTTTGTCAAGATATGTTTTATGTTTCTATTGATGTCCTCTATCGAATTATCGGGCTGGGATCCATCGCCGAGAAATCGTCTTTTTTTAAAATCACGGAGAGTAGCTGTGATGCCAGGCTCCATAGTAAAATGGTCCATGTCCTTTGGACAAAATAAATTCGACTTCTCATAAGAAAACGAAAAAAGGCAAAAAGATAATGAAAATTCATCCTTTACGGAATCATGTTCTGTATTTCCTTCAGATACTCGTACATACTGTATACAAGTAGTATGAAGACGCATGGAAGACACATAGCATAGGGTTATTTTACGAGGAATGTGGTTGTGTCACGACACGAATGTCGTGATAGCAGTAGTGTCAAGGGATTTAAGTTGGTAGATCTGCTCGACTCTAACTGGGAGTAATTATGACAGTTGATGAATTATACTTATAGGTATTATACTTATTTTTGATGTCAAGTGTAATTAGCATTAGATAATCTGGTTTCCTGGTCTGGAGATTTTATTAGGTGGTATGACTGTACAGAGTCAGCTTGTGGTGGTACCATTCTTTTACTTATTTTTGTCCCAAAGCAGCAACGCTTGCATTGTTGTGTTTCGGTTTGAAGGGTAAAGATTCCGTTTGAAAGTTTCCGGCAAATAAGGCAAGTTCTCAAGGATAGCAACGCATCGAAAACCATCTAACAACGAATTTTTGCCGCGCTTTTGAGGCGACCACATCGGCTTTTACTAAATTAGTAAGTAGTAAAAAAAATAACTCTTTTAAGTAGTGAAATGTAATTATCGTGTTATGTATATGTGTGCGAATAAATTTTAATTCATTCATTCATTCCTTTGTTCATTTTGTCTTGCAAATTATTTTACAGTGGCTTTTCTAGTATTAGTGGTGTTTTTACTCAAAGAACGTCTACAAAATGTGATTAATGTGTGGGACAGAGAAATAAAGTCAAAAAAGACGTTGCAGCCCGATCCGTACTTGGCTGGTTTTTGAAGAGTCATACTCCGTCCGGGACGCTTCTTCTTTAGTTCGGACGGTGCAGAAGCGTGGCAGATTCTCTCAGATAGCATTGAAATGTCACACCAGCATTTTAATGAAGTATTGAAGACAATCATTATTGAAGATTTCGATTGAATGACTCGCATCTAACAACTTCATATTGAGGTGAGATGTCTATGGGCGACAGTGACCACTTATAATCAGGTGTCCCGTATGCTCGTCTTCTTTCTTTATAAAATAAAAAAATAACGTCAAATATGGAGGTACGTCTAATAATTATTATGAGAGGTTATGTTGAACGTTCGTGCTGTCATGGCGAGTTCGGCCTATTTTGTTGTTGTTTAAAAACGATTTACAGTGGCCATTTCTTCGTAAAACTAGTGTATTTACCTAAAAATCGTCCGTGATAAGTCAACGTTATATAAGACAGTGAAATGGGAATGAAAAATTACAGATGGCGCGAATTCGGCAACCTAACCTCCAATTGCACTTGGAATGCAAGGCACTAGGCATTCCTGATGCATATGACTCTCCCATAATCTCGACGTTGGTTAACTGTTTTTTTCAAAACAGACGGCAAAACGTTCGATTGATTTTCAAGATTCTGTCATTGGCCAAATTGCAGTGTATACACTAGCAGAGGCCATATTTAAAGGGAAAAAAATTATTATTATGACTTAACTTTATGCTCAATAAATTCATTCAAAGTCAACCTGCAAACAAACATGCTAAAGAATTTTCGGTGACCATGTTTTTGTTTTTTAAAGTCACCACATCAGTATGCAACTGAGAAAGTTAACTAAATCCGTAAGTTTGCGACTCATTCTGTTTTGCGCATTTATCATATGCGCAAAACAGAATGTCTCGCAAACTTTCACCCTGTTTTCGCCACTTTATAGAGGCTAGTGGACTGTGACCAGGAGATTCGTTCCGTCTGAAACCTAGCTCGGTTCACTAACTGTATTGTGTCGAAAGAGCATTATGCAAGCACTATGTCTCTCGTTGTGTCATTGTAAAAAGAACAGTACATCGTCTCCAGCCCCGTTGTTGTTGTAACCTACACAAGTCTGAATTGTAGGGCTGTCACACGAATTTTATTTATTTGTGTATTCACGAAACAGTTTTCTTTATGATTGAATAAGCTATTGAACCACTGCTTAAATTGATGCTTCATACGGTGAACGAACGGCGAAGGCAGGTTCGATATTGCACCGCATCTTGAGATTATGTGATTTTATGTGATTGTATACAGAGTGTACCATTGAGATGGGTCAGTAAGGGGAACTCTGAAACGATGAGAGATAGAGAAATATCTTCTAAGGAACCATGTCATCGATTTAGAGTTAAGAAAAACTGCATTCACACAAACATGCAAACTGAAAAAAAAAAAAAACTCATACACGACTCGGGAATCGAACCCGTTCATTTTTAGAAGAAGAAAAAAGTACGTTATTTTATTACAAAAATTAATAGAGTAGGTTGTAACTCGCTGAGCTTAACGCTCAGCATTGGCGTGGAAAACGACATGTGAAGCTTCAGGCGAATGACTGGCGCGAGCGGTAAAGAAGACCTACTTATTTTCTTTTACTATGGCTTTATGCCAGCTGTCATCGGCAGCTTTGACGCGAACAAAACGCACCTTAATCGGTCAGCTCTACAAGACAATAGAGATTACCATTTTCGAACGGTCTCCATGGGTACAGCTGTAATTGCGCTGTATTGAAGTGCAAATTACTGACATACCATGCTTGTAAGCTATAGCCAGAGCTCTAAGAGAGAATAAAGAATACTAATTTGGTAACGAAAGTGGGTTACTACGGACTTAGTTTGTTTTCTTTTGGGACTGGTCATTTTGGAACTAGTCATTCTGCAGCCAAACGGGGTAGCGTTTTCAGCTACCTATTTTTGCACAATTGTACAGGGTGGACCAAAAGTCCGTTAACATTTGAATAGGTCGCTGCGTCGGCGCGGGCGGGGTATTGGCGCGGGGGGTGTTACTACAAGCGAGAGCTACTAATAGGGATTTAGTACCATGGCGTCATTCAGCGGAGCGCAACGCGCATTTTGCGTACGCGAGTACTATCGAAACAACGATTCTACGACCGAAGCTAAACGGAAATTTTGTAATCATTACAATATACGGAACAGAAATCAAGCACCAACAATTCAAACGATTAAAAAATGGGTACAGAAGTTCGAAACAACAGGTTCAACTTTAAGTCAACCACGATCCGGCCGACCTAGGACATCGCGCGATCCAGTAAACATAGAGCGTGTACGAGCGTCTGTTCAAGAACAACCTGGTCTCTCTACTCGAAAGCGGTCTAGTGCTTTAGATGTGCCCAGAACATCTCTAAATCGCATTCTACACAAAGATTTACATTTACATCCTTACAAAATTCAAATTGTACAGGCTTTAAAGCCAAATGACCCTGCTCAGAGACTGCAGTTTGCTAACGAAGTGCTTGAGAGGTTTACGAGCTTCAATAACATCTTTTTCTCAGACGAGGCACACTTCCACCTAAATGGACATGTCAATCGACAAAATTGCAGATACTGGAGTGACACTAACCCGGACTTGAAGCACCAAAAACCTTTACACTCGCCCAAGGTTACTGTATGGGCCGCATTGTCGGCCAGCGGAATCATTGGTCCATATTTTTATGAAGATCAGAGAAACCGCGCCGTCACCGTTAATACAGAGCGATACATTGTGATGCTACAGAATTTTTTTGCTCCAGCATTACAGGACTTCTCAGGCTTTAATCGAAGCTCTTGGTTCCAACAAGATGGGGCAACATGTCACACCTCCAATGACTCTATAGCAGCACTTCGTGAAATTTTTGGCCAAAAAGTCATATCCAAAAGAGGTGACATTCACTGGCCACCCCGCAGCCCGGATTTAACTCCAATGGACTTTTACCTTTGGGGATATCTCAAAAGTAAAGTTTACATCAGCAACCCAGTGTCTATTGAGGAATTAAAAGAAAATATACGCGAGGAAATGCAGAACATTTCACCAACCACTTGTCGGGCGGTCATGCAAAATTTCCGTTCCCGGTTACAGGTGTGCCAGGATGAACAAGGGTCACATTTGAATGATGTTATTTTTAAAAAGTGAAATCCTAATTTGTCTACTTTATTATTAAATAAACAGTTTTTCACTAAAGTAGCATTTGTATTTTTTATAACCATTTTAAATGTTAACGGACTTTTGGTCCACCCTGTACATTACTTAAACATCAATCGTCATCATCTTGTCCATGATCTCTTTTTAATAGAGAAAACGGTTTATTGTTTATTTTTTAGTTTACGATATATACCAACGGGAACTTATTTATGCTTATATTAATCACATCGGCGTCTTGTTCCTTTAACCCAGCAGCCGATAACGAACACGTCTCAATTTTTAAGTTTGGAGCAAGGTATAAAGCTTAATACATCAATTTTACCTAAAACTAATATTTGTTATTAAGCACCATTACCTTGCTTGGTTCTCAGATACCGCTTGCTCTGCTCTTTCGGTTAGAAAAGAGGTTAGCGTAATTACTGGCACGCAAAAAGCACTCCATCAAAGTTCTCAAGGTTAGCAGCGCATCGAAAACCCTCTAATAACATTATAGTGAGGTGAGATGTCTATGAGCGACAGTGACCACTTACCATCAGGTGGTACGTTTGCTCCCATTATACTTAAAATTAAAAAACTAATTACGTAGTTTTATTCCATTAGTAAAAGAATTTTTTTTACTCGTGGCAAAGCTGGTATTTGTGACAAAATAATCGAATCCATGCCAAGTTACTACGGAATAAAGACACTATATTTGTCTTGCTCATTACTGAAACACGGTGACACACTTAGCAAAAAGCGATGCGGTTGAAATAGTACCAGTTGGACCGTTAGCGTTTTGACAAGTAACTTATAAGGATGTGCCAAGTGTTTTCTTGGGGTTATTTGTATGACATGTCCTGGATTTGTTTGGAAGATGGTGCTAACTGTGGAAAGATATTTTGGAGTGATGACTAATGTTCTCTACAGCAACAAAATTTGCTTAAAACCTTAAAGGATGTGTTTGTTTAGTGCCGATATTTAAATAACTTTTGATCTTAGGGGTGGTACACACATACTCGGCTCGGCACGTTCGGGTCGGCTTTAACTGTCAAATCAGTATGGCGTTTGAGTCTTTAAATTAGCAAAGTTTTCGACTTTACGTAAGAGTTGTCTGTCTCTTTATTACCGTTCTCAAAAGCTGTAATGAAAACAATACTAACATGAAATGAAGTGCGAGACAGAGACAACAGCTATAACTATTTCCAATCATATATTGCATTTCTTTCTGTCATCTCATTCATGGTATCATTGATTTTTCTAGTAGGAATTATGTATATTAGGTGACCTGTCTTATATTTTTTATTGGATTTCAGATGTCTGTCAGGCATTAAAATACTGATCTAGGTCCATACCTCCATTGAAGATACACTTTTAAAATTTCCTAAAGAGAGCACCCATATAACTTACGTCAGTAAGTACAGTCAACCACTAGCTAAAGTATACCATCTGTCAACATTCTACAAAGCAAATTTGAAGTCTATGAGAAATACTATAAGGTTCATTTCAGATACATACATTAGCTAGAGGCCGACTGTACAAATAAATACATAACAAAATAATTTAATTTCCACGAAAGTGCAATCGAACATTAGCCGTCATTACTAGTATTTTCATAGAACCAAGTTTGTATACAATTTTCCTGCTATAAGTACCAATTAACTTCTCAGAAGTATAACCTTATATTGGCTAAATAAACGCAAGTTATTGATATGTATTTTGAGAGTTCCGTTTCTAGGTAAATGTGTATGTATTTTAAATGCTTCTTGAAATACTGAGGCATTACAATTATCAGAAATAAGCGATACAAAGAAAACATTACCGGTGGGACTTGAACTCACACCTCCGGGTTAACCGAAAAAAAAAACTTGGTTTAATACTGAGACATGGCACAGACACTCCGGAATTTAGTACTAGGCAAAGGCCTATAAATAAACAGTTATACCCCTTTATATACCTTGCAGTGAACAAAAATCAATTGAAAAAGAAGATGATTTTTGGGACGGTCGCAATGTATTAGGCGCTTTAAGGTGGATACAGACGCCGAGGAAGGCACAGGAAAAGCAGGACGACCAGAGTTTGGAAGAGTCTTGGGAAGACTAAATGTGGTGAAGCATTGTGCGAGATACCAGTCTGTGCGGCTGTTTAACAAGTTGCCCGTCGAATATAGGACAGACATGAGCCTCCATACATTTAGGGTTAAATTAAAAGCGCTTCTTTTAGAAAGGAGTTTGTATTCAGTTGAAGAATTATAATGTAAGTAGGCACCTGTGATGGAAATATGACTAATTAGCAAATTATAATTTATTGCGTTGTATTTGTTTTGACATTGATTTTTTATTATTTAACATTTTTTGTGACATGGATTTTAATATCTTTTTTTTTTGTAATTTTAATTTCCTTTATTATAACGCTTATACTGTAGTTAATATTGACACTGAAAGAGTTTAATTATTATTTTTGATTATTTTTTAAATTATTAATTTTTTGGCATGTTTATTTTTTTGTATACAAACACAATTTACAATTGTTTATGAATAAATGATATGATGAAATGATATGGTGATGATATGACCTTTTCCCAGCAGTGGGATACTATAATAATATAATACATATTTAGTTCATTCCATAATTCTAAGAAGACCAAGACTACCTCGGAAGTAACAATATCGTAGTAATCAGAAGTGGTCATTTTCAAAAATGGTAATTTCCCGAAGAAAAGTTCTTACAGTAACATTACGTATGCATAAATTAATAATAACCATAATAAACCATTTATTCATAATCATTGCATTGATTGGTAAGTGCTTCCACGAAATAAATACTACTAATATTTGTACTCAGCATTAAGTTTAAAACTATAGTAATAACCACGAGCACAATATCCACAACGCAAAATGACCACTTTCTGAAAATTCCTAAAAATGTCCACTACGCAAAACTAAAATCTAATATTATTAGCAGCCAGCAGTTCTATAACAAGAATTAAACAAAACTTTAAATAAAATACGTAGATATTTCAAACTGCAAACGATTGGAAATGAGTCACAAAGTCAGGAACATGAACGTAATGGCCTGGGAAATAACATAAAGGCTACAAAGACGAAAGACAAAGACACAAAAAGACAAAAGATAATAGGTACAATCAATAACCTATACTAGGATTGCCTTTAGCATGGGTCCACAAATAATGTATATAAATAAAGATGTAAATTAAATACACAAACTTAGAAAACTTCTTGATTTTGATGTCTCCATTGGGTCCGAAAGTGGTTACCTCAATCTATTTTGATGTCTCCATTGGGTCCGAAAGTGGTTACCTCAATCTATTTTGATGTCTCCATTGGGTCCGAAAGTGGTTACCTCAATCTATTTTGATGTCTCCATTGGGTCCGAAAGTGGTTACCTCAATCTATTTTGATGTCTCCATTGGGTCCGAAAGTGGTTACCTCAATCTATTTTGATGTCTCCATTGGGTCCGAAAGTGGTTACCTCAATCTATTTTGATGTCTCCATTGGGTCCGAAAGTGGTTACCTCAATCTATTTTGATGTCTCCATTGGGTCCGAAAGTGGTTACCTCAATCTATTTTGATGTCTCCATTGGGTCCGAAAGTGGTTACCTCAATCTATTTTGATGTCTCCATTGGGTCCGAAAGTGGTTACCTCAATCTATTTTGATGTCTCCATTGGGTCCGAAAGTGGTTACCTCAATCTATTTTGATGTCTCCATTGGGTCCGAAAGTGGTTACCTCAATCTATTTTGATGTCTCCATTGGGTCCGAAAGTGGTTACCTCAATCTATTTTGATGTCTCCATTGGGTCCGAAAGTGGTTACCTCAATCTATTTTGATGTCTCCATTGGGTCCGAAAGTGGTTACCTCAATCTATTTTGCAGCACACACAAAACACATAACGTTAAGATAGAATCAACGTGAGTTTTGGCGAGAAAGTCGCTGGAGAAGGTTCTACGGTGTTTATTTTATTGCTCAAAAACTGTTTTCTGCTGATTTTGATAGCAAAAATCGGTGTAGTTTTGCAAACGGCAGTAACAGTGACAATGTGTTGAACTCTTAAAATAAACTTCTCGTTAGTGGATCGTTGTGTAGTTTCACTGTGATTCTGCGGCGGGCTATGAGAATTCGCCAGAGACTAGACCGGTTACAATTTTCGTCATAACTCCTAGGAGTGTTAAAATGTGTCTACTGTTTTAAATCGCTTAATGTTTAGGCTCATGACCTGTGTTGCCAATGCCTTATTAAATTTAAAAAAAAAGATAGTATCTACAATAAATTATTTTGGTCTAATACCGGTAACTAATGTTTATTGTAAAGTCTACATGCATTTTGTTCAAATGTACAGTAGACAAAACAGGCTATATACAAGTGTTCCTTTGGTTATACATTAACTTCGACATTGTATCCAGAACTTCGAAGTAGTCATTATCCATATTTTCACATTTTTTTAATTTTATTAAAAAGTACATTTTATTTTCATACAAACTAAATGCCTTGCTTTAAATCTACCTTGCTGTATGTCATACTCTTTATCCGAGCTGGCAACGTCGCATTTTGATTAATTTTAACTTGACAATCATGACTAAAGAGCGAATTTGAAGATTTATATGGATTTATATGACCAGTGAAATTTGTTATCCAAGTAACAAACAATAACAAATTAATTTTATTAAATTATTTTACATACATAACATAATATGTACATAATAAATAGGTAGTATATGTTTCTGGTATAATACTCCTTTAATGTGAATAAGTAAAAAAGTAAGTAAGTAAGTAAGTAATACGTTTATTTCACACACAGTGCGCAATGACCGAAACAGTTATAATTATAATAAAATAATTATGTAGTCAAAGGTAAACATATCTAAATCATGTCTGATGGTCTGCTGTTGTTGTGAAAAGGGCCTCAACTCAGCTTATTGCTGCAGACAAGAATGCCTCCAGCGCTGGTATTCTGTTGGACCGTTGTTGAATAACATTTATTTTCCTTTTTTTTCACTAATAGCTACTACAAATCCGGTCTTTAATCATGGCCTAAGTTATTAAGACGTGCAAACGAAAGGCAAATAGTTTGTTAATGTTTTGTTTCAGGTTTTCTTATACATAAATAAAGACCCTTACTCATTGTATAACACAATTAAATTTAATAAAATAAAATAGCAAGTAACTCGAAAACGTAGCGTTTATGAGGATCACTTCGATTGTCAAATATATTATGTAAAAGCTACAGAAGTGTTTGGCGAAGTTAGTGCATATCCTCAGGAGCATGCACCTTGAACCAGGAACACATTCATACGAATGTCAAGGAATCATAAGAAAATTTTATTGCGACAGGGTTCTACGGGGTAGTTATGACTTTATGTGTCTTCCACTATACTGCAAAATAGGACACAGGTTACCACTTTCGATCCCCTCTCCATACAACCCCATACATTTTACTTCGGTACGATAAAACCGTGCCGTAGCGTGAAAAGAAAGAAAAACGTCCGAATGATGACTAGACAAAGACACAAAAGCCAAATGTATTAGAAGATAATGTGCTCGTTAGATTAGAACCTAATGATCTAACGCCCATGCATTAGCTATAGTTACACGTGATAGCAAAAAAGGTAACAAAAAAGATAACCCAATCAATTTGGTTCGGGTTCCATTCCGTTACATTACACACTCATACATTATTAATTATGTCTGTGTTCTGTGTTACTATGAAAAAAAAAACTGCAAAGTATATGGCGAGTAATTGAATCGAGTTCTGTAGGTATACAGTATGTAACAAAAGTGGTATCCCAAAAAAGGTTGATCGAGGTCGGTAATTCGTTGAAAAACAAACGATCTGATCTGATTTTGAATTACATATTTTTGAATTTCAAACAGTTATAGAGTTTGATTTTAGAAAGCAGAATTTTAATAATGGCAACCTTTAACGAAAAGTTGCCATTAAATAATCGTCAGAGCCTTCCTCATCGAGGAGCAGAAGATTGTGAAGTTCTTCAAGGCGCAGCAGGCTAGTGTGAAAACCGGCGGCAAAAAGGCGAAGAAGTAACTACTTGTAGGGTAAATTAAAAAAAAATCTGTATAAAATCTTTTCTCTATTGATCCGACACATTGTTTTCTTATGAACTAAATAAAGTGGTAGCATATTTTTATAACATTATTTTAGATTCGAATTATTTTCAAACGGATCCCTAAAAAGTAAGTCGTGATAGCGGTTTTTAACTCTAGATTATCTTCACAGACGATTGGTAATAGAACCTATCTAGCCTTTAGCTAAAAGATAATCTATCTACGAATACATCTAATACTGTTTTTATATGTTAGACATTACGAGTTCGTGATCTTTGTATGTAAATAGAATAACGTAGGTATAGGTTTAACTAGATAGACGTTTAATATCTGGATGACCTTTCAAACTTGTCTAAGCTAGAATGTTAGCTGGATTATAGTTATAAAAAGTAATGTGTTGTTTGAGGTCATTTTCGTTATGTTTGCATATTATATTCGAAAATATTGTTCTTGGGTAAAGTGACGCGTAGCCTATGAATGTTATCAGAAAAATACAATATGGGCAAAAATTAAAATTAAAATTTCACAGAGATTTAAACGTTTTTTTAAGTTGCATAAGCAACAGCAATATACGTAACGTAAGTATAACTAGAAATGAATATAACAAATAGGATGTCAACTAAAATTGGTTCCGGTTCCGGCCAATAACCATGTCAGAACATTTATAATAACAGTCGTTCATTTATTTTTGTATGTAGTGTTAAATTGAGCACTCACTGTTGACACCAAGAGCAAAATACAATGTTGATCGCTGGACCAATTTAGAGAAATTCGAGAGACTGTGAAAACTAACAAAAATTTTGTATGACTGTCATTAACTCATTATGTACGACCATTAAAATAATGATTGTGCCTGTTTAGGTTCAAGGAATATTATCGTGTTCCCCTAAAAGTGTCCAGCAGTGTAAATAAAAATAAACTTACCTTTATTATCCCCGTGGAGAGTTTTGACGGAGGGTGCCAAACCGAAGGGCGCCTTGGGAATAATAGCTGCTCCCTTATTTTTTTCGAAAAGGGCCTTCCGTTCTCTTAGCGACATTTCAGCCGGGTCCTTCGCCCTAGGGCTCCCGGCTTCGAACATAGCAGCCTTTGACAGTACAGAGCTTCTGTCAACATTGCCGTTTAATTTTGGCGCTAATTTTCTGACAGCAGGCGAGCCCTTCTCGACTGGTTTGTCATCGTTTGTTTGTATACAATCGTCATTATCATTAGACTCGTTGTCATTCCCCACTTGCTGCACCACATTATTTTCTTTGTCCTTTTCACTTTCACTGTCATCTGTGGACACTTTCCGCGGTGGTGTCGGAGCCTTGTACTTCTTCAATGATGGTTTCTTTGCAATCGTCGGTGGTGCGACCATAGTCGCCATGTTGGGGGCTGCCGCTGCACTGGGGGTTGTCGATGCGCACTTCGGCTCCTGTCGGGCACGATCGGCGGTTTCCGTGGTAAAATCGTACACGAGCCGCGATTGGCCGGTGGAAACGCGCCGGTAGCCCGCGCCCTCCTACGATTGGACAATGGCCGTGGATATTGCGGGGTGAGCACGTGCGTGCATTTCTCTTATCGATAGAAAACGGTACGTTTTTAAGTCACTACTGGCGGCCAAGTTTCGAAGCGTAAGTAGGTTAGTTAGCGCTAAAAGGGTTAACGTCATTGGTGGCGGAGTTGCATCATGACCGTCTAGAATTGCGTAAGTTTGGGTGAATCTTCTGCGGTACAATGTACAACAAAAGTCGATGATCCGTTATAAACAATTATTTAGAACGTTCAGTTAGAAGTTTGGTTCGTGCGGGTACGATATACTAAAAAATCCGTTGGTAGATGGCGGGTACGCGGGTGGTACGGGTGTTACGAGTGGAACGCAACCGCGATCCAAGCGTGAGTCGCGGGAGGCGGCCTGTAAACAACTGACTGAGTTGAGTACTGAACTAAGTCTGTCTGCCTGAACAGACGGACGGGTTCCGTCTGTGATACAGTCAACCACATGTCGGTCTGTCGGTTATCGTCAAAATTTGAGAATCCTAAATGAACCATACAACGCAGGCATAAGATTGAGTATTCATCGAAGGTTTTTAACACATGGTATACTTTAGCTTGCGATCAATTGTACAAACAATACACACGTGCGAACCGGCTTCGTTGATAATTATATTTTGATGCTAGTCTGTCGTCTCGTCGTCTAAATTAAGGAAGTTTGCGCTAAAATTGTTGGATGACATTTAGTTCTATTAATTTGGTGCATGAGGAAATAACATATTACGACATGGCTATTTCTAACTGTACTTATATTATGCTTAAAGGTAGCTCTTGCATCTGAGTAATTCAGAATGGAACAGCCTGCCGGCGTCTCTATTTCCCGAAACCTACATCCTTGGGATCTTCAAGGCCAGAGTGAAAAGGCATTTACTGGACCAGTATGCTTAACCGTCGACCTCATCGTCGCTTACCATCAGACGAGATCGAGGTCAAATGCGGGTTTAGTAGTCAATAAAAAAATTAAAAAAGTTAAAATCGATCGATCGACAAACTTTAAAAGACAGGTACATACACAAAAAGTTTTTCGAGTGTCGTGGGTTACCTACATATATAATACCCACTTAGAATATGTATCTGTTAATGATGTACCAATAGAATAGGAAGAAGGAAGTCGTAATTTTTTTCTTTGAATCGGGAAGACATAAGGCTGTGATGTGATGCGACAAACAGTTGGACAAAAGAGAAACCCATATTTACACATGGAGATAAAGAGATGTAAATCAAACAATTGTAATAAAACACAATAGAAAATGAAAGTGGCGAGGTCTTTGAAAAGACAAAACAAATAGGTTGGACACAAAGCGTAAAAAAAGGAACATAGAATGGACACAGAGAGGTGACTCACCTACAGAGAGTGGAAAGATAAATATACATTTATGTATTATTATAAGTTATAATTATAACAAAGGTAATGCAAGAAGAAACCTTTGTAAAGGTTTCTAAACATTATATTTTAGTTAATGTTTTATCAATAAAACATTAACTAAAATATAATGTTTAGACTTAAATAATATACTGTTGCACAGGTTTTTACTGTATTTTATTAATTACGACCGGTTGCGTTTACACATCTTCAGGTATTTACTACTTAAATACCTGAATATGTGTAAACGAAACCGGTCGTAATTATTAAAATACAGTAAAAACCCTTATTACACATTTTCAGGTATTTACTACTACTTAAATACCTGAAGATGTGTAAACGAAACCGGTCGTAATTAATAAAATACAGTAAAAACCCTTATTACACATTTTCAGGTATTTACTACTACTTGAATACCTGAAGATGTGTAAACGAAACCGGTCGTAATTAATAAAATACAGTAAAAACCCTTATTACACATTTTCAGGTATTTACTACTACTTAAATACCTGAAGATGTGTAAACGAAACCGGTCGTAATTAATAAAATACAGTAAAAACCCTTATTACACATTTTCAGGTATTTACTACTACTTAAATACCTGAAGATGTGTAAACGAAACCGGTCGTAATTAATAAAATACAGTAAAAACACTTATTACACATTTTCAGGTATTTACTACTACTTAAATACCTGAAGATGTGTAAACGAAACCGGTCGTAATTAATAAAATACAGTAAAAACCTGTGAAACAGTATATTATTTAAGTCTAAACATGTACTACAAGTTTCACCGAGTACCAACAACCGCAAGTAAAAATATAATACCTAATTCCTCAAAAACAAACGAAGAAAAAAAATACAAAGGCAATTTCTATTAACATAAGAATAAGAATAGTTTAATAAGTACACATTAAGCCTACAAACACTTTAAAAAAACTGAGAAAGAAAGAAACAATTTTATTGTAGGTACTCGTATCATAAAGACTACGGATCACGAAATTAATTATCAGTATGACAATGGAAGTTTGAAAGAAAACAGTATAATAGATATAACTGTTTTGTACACTGACAGTAGTCCAAAATTAGTATCAACGAAGGTCGAGACGGCGTTAAGTGTACCCATAAACAAACCCCCTGAGTAATGCAATGACAATGGAACTCCTTATAGAGAGGGCACAAAGAGCCATTGACGAAAGGTGATCGAAATTTTACTAGGGGCGAAAGGTAATTCGGTAAAATAAAAAAAACAAGAGTGTGGCGAATTTACAACAACCTGCCTGTGGCGAGTTTACACATCTTTTTTGTGTGTGGCGAATATACAATGGGGCGAATTTACAATAACCCATTCGGAGATACCTAACTTTAAAGAAAAGGTTGAATGACAAAGACAAAGGTATATGCTGCATCGTCGACCTCATCGTCGCTTACCATCAGGCGAGATCGAGGTCAAATGAGGGTTTAGTAGTAAATAAAATAAATAATAAATATGTAAAGGAATAAAATAATAAATTGTTAACATTGCAATAGTAACGTACTTATAAATAATCATTAAATACCTTATAAACGGTATCTGTCAACAGTATCTGTACAATATTCGATGTAAGATTCGTTTTAAAAGCAATAAAAATACTATAGATATTAATGAAAATAAAGTACTTAGATTTATGTAATGAAATGAAACTCAAGGGATTCTATGACTATGATCCTTAATTGAAAGCAAGTATCACGTAATACATGAAATACAAATGTGTATTAGCGGCAAATATTTCTAGGGTGTCATCTATAGGTATACAATAAAGATAGACCAAAAAAATTTTTTTTTACTTATTACATTTTCGAGTAATAAATGAATTATTGCTATTCTAATACTGAAATAAGAAGTATGAATGAAAGATGAGTTTATGCCACCAACGCGCAAAATAATGGGATTTATTTTTCTTTAGTATGGAAAATTTTCATACAACAGGGTTAAATTTTCGTGTGAAGTGGTACAAATGACCAACACATGCCTCCAAATATTTGCTACTAATCCTTAAAAGGACCTTAGCGAGAGAGAAATCGAAATATCACAAATGATGACATTGCAGATTTTAGACCAGTAGAGAACGGCTCTTGAAAACAAAGTACTTCGCATCACCTTAAAATGCGTGAGAGTCAGATCCGATGCTACCTGTGATCTACAGTGCCCAAGCACTTATTGTTAGTGACAAGTTGACAACCCAGCTAATTGCTGTGACAATCTTGCACAGACTGACCCCAAATGAAGCAAATACTACGAAGAAGAATCACAATCGTAAATGATAGCAAAGGTCGCCAGTGTAGTCAAGATTCCAATGAATAATACAGAAAATACTGCTGAAAACATCTTGAATTTATTAAGAAACTTCTTCTTCTAAGTCGTATTCCTCCATTGCTGAGGGTCGTGATCATTGTAAGGGAATAATCACTAGAACGACTCTCGTGGCAGATTTAATGGCGTGGTTTGCCATTGCCTTCCCCATTTCACACACTGGTTATCTCAGTGTGCAGGTTTCCTCACGATGTTTTCGTTCACCGTTAGAGCAGTCGGTAAATGTACGTAAGTCTTTCGAAAATTCATTGGTACATGACATTGCATGGTTTCGAACTCGGACCTCCCGCAGTTCGGTGTCCTAGCCACGACGCCACCGACGCTCCAAACTTAAAAGAAGAAATTTCATTATGAAACTTAAAAGAAAGAAATTTCATTAAGTAACCTAAAAGAAATTCAAAAATCACGCTCTCCAAGAGGATATAAGCTGCAGTTCATGGTATAGGGAACCTCACATGACCAACCAACTTACACTGAATTGAATCAACCCTATTAAACCAATATTCCCCACTTGAAATTGGTACCCCACCAAATATTGGACAGATTTATTTCTCGTTCAAAAGTCATTGACTCCAAATCGGATTATAATGACACGTTTTAGTAAATGTGACGCGCGAACTATGATTTTCTGAATATTGGGGTCTAGATAATGGATCGAAATTGAAAATCAGAGGCCGTAATACGAAAAAAATCTGTAAAACTTGGCATTGAAAAGAACAACTGAAGACTGTTGCATTAATAAATGGGATTAGTACTGTCCATTATTTGAGTTACGTGTGGACGTAATAGGCGATGCATTTAAATGTAAAACGGACAAACAATAACCTATATTATGTTTTGTTACGTTAGGCACGGGTCCAGTCCAGAAACAAGACAAGTAAATAACACAAAGTCGTACACATTACACAACTGACACCCAGAAAATAAGTCGACAATTTGCTACCAAAAATACAACACCGAGTGTAATATTGACGCTTTTTATCGTATCTGAACACTATAATCATTGATCCGATACTGAGAATGTCTCTGCAGGCATTCTCAGTTTAGGGTCTGTCTGTAAGTGTCTCTACCGAAAACGAAATGGTAAAAGACAAGTTGAAGTATGCTGTTTGACCTAAAATCTGATATGGAGATCCAACTACCACAGATAGGTTCGATGCACTGACTTAACGATCAATCTCACAAAGCATCCGCGATAAAAACTCCAGGGTCCACGGTAACCGGTAAATGATCCGCAAAAACTTAGTTCAACAAACTGTAACTCGTCCATTACAAGAGGTAAGCAGGTCTAAACAGCTGGTAAGGAAACTGACGTCTATGTGACGTGGTCGGGTTATAATAGTAGTGGAACTATAGTAACAATGATGCAATTTAAAAAAACACGCGTTGCGACATGGAAGTTGCATGGAAGGGAAGACTGGGATGATTTAATCCGATTCCGTAAGCTGTAAAAAGATAAATTCCGGTTTGATGTGATGAGTTCCTGTTTTGTTTATATTTGGATTAGAGTTCTTTGATGGTGCATCGGATGCACTATAACTTTACACATGTAGTTACATTACGCTAGTGTAACAGAGCGGTAGTGTAACAGGCTGTTGTCCATCTGCTCTCTGCTTTGTGACAAGAGTCAGAACTTTCGCGGAACTAAGCTCGGAGTTGAATTTCTCATGTTGGTATATACTTACCTCTCTGGTATTCAAAATGAGAGATTCTGGAACTATCATCATGAAGATTTTCCAGGAGTGACACGCTTTAAGGATAGGATTCCTGAAGTGAGAAGGTCTAAAGATAGGAGTAATTGGGCGACCAATAGCAACCAGCCATCCGCATTCGACCCGCTATCTTGGATATGGAAGACAGATCGTTGATTGAGTATGAGCGAAGGGCGTCGTTCGTAATTCGGTGGGCCTACTCTAGCTTTGTGTCTTCACGTTGTCCAGTAAAGTGACACACACATAAGCCGAGAGGAAACGCGGAGCGATGAGACAAGTGAAACCTGCTAAGACTTCCTTTTGTCGACTCTTATACGAGCAAGAAGCTGTTACGACGCGTACGTAATTATCACATCGCCGGTTTCGTACCGGCTTAATGTAGACGACATCAGCCTGAGAGGGTATTTTACACTTTTGTAAACAGGGATTCAGGATAGTACCTACGCGTAAGCAACTCGGCATGGCATGGCAAGGCAAGGTATCGCAAGCCCTGCCAGTATAAACATTTAGCAACTTATATACTTCCTTTAGAATTTCCCAGTCATAACTCGTCCAATTTTATTCTTTTAATTTATATTTTTCTATCTTGCACTAATATCTGTGCGGTGTTCCGGGTGCAATCTAAAACTGAATCTCGCGTGTCGATGTCGCCATAGTCACAGGCTAAAGAATTGCACATTTCCTAACAGTTGTTCAACAAAAACGTCTTTGCAGAACTTTGCATTAATTAATTACCAAACACGTATTTGTTTTTAGTTTGTTGTATCATTTATTTGAATTATCGGATGGTCCCTGATTTTGACAATTGTAATCTGTGACCACTAGCTACCTATCAGTTTTGGTGACGTAAATGTTGAGTGTTGTAAGGTTACGATCTATAGAAACATCTGGCGTGCCTTCCTATGTGAAAAAGACTATAAGTCTTTCCCGGCGAGCGGTATTTCCTGCGTTGACTCACTGTATACATACCGTGTTTTCTATCTAGTGCCGCAGTTAACACTCTGCCTGTTAAAACGTCACGACCATCATAGGTCACAGGTAGCAGCCACAGTGCATTTCCGCGAACAATCTATTTCTGGGTGACTTACCTATTTCTACGGCCGAAGTCGTTAAATGTGTCGAGAAATGTAGTTTCCTAGAATTTTGTCCTTTGTCGGTTTCATTATGGTGTCATTTAACCAGAGATTAAAGTCCATTTACGAGCGTCAATTTCAGTATTCATGGCTGTTCGCGGTTCTGCTTGGATACATTTTTTTTTAAAATATAGATTTTTAGCCGTGTGTTGTGCCGGCCATAAAGACAAGCACCACCCCAACTCTTCCCGTGGTTGTCGTACGAGGCGACTAAGGGATTTTGTGGATACTATTCTACACCTAGTAGACGGCGATAGGCTCGCCACCTATCACGTTTGTCCATCAAATCTTAGGGTTAAAAGTGGGAACTACCTGTCGGTACTACCTATTGTATAAGGACAGCAGACCAGCAAACGGGGACCTGACGGTAAGTGGTATAACGTTATTAGAGTGAAAAACGCAACTAATCTTGAGGATTTAGATGGAGTGCCTCATGCTCATATGCCGGTAATTATGCTGGCTATCTTACCCTTCAAACGAAATACAGCAATACAAGTTTTGCTGCTTTTCGGCAGAAATAGATAAAAGGGCGATATCATATTGAGATACGTTTATATAGTTGTGCAATGCTGACAGCTGTCTCACCGTTATGCACTGTGGCGTCGTGTCACCGGGCCCTGACTGAAAACCAGCGCTGCGGCGGTGGCTAGCGTCTAGCCATATCGTCACAGCATAATGCTGAGTCAGGGACCCTTTTGCCACATATGCATGTGAACTTACTCTAAGTCATAGTTACTTTTAAGTAGTGAAATGTAATTATCGTGAAGAAGGAAGTGGAATGGAGGAAGAAGCTTGTCTAAACATACCGAACTCTAGACATAACCGAAATAAAATCATCTCAACAAAACCCAATTCATTCAACATTCCAAACAACTCTTTAATCTAAACTCATAACAGACTGTGTGGCGCTGAATGCACTCATAGGTAATCATAAAATCTTCACACAATGCTGCCATAACGCATCAGCATCTATTCTATGTTGATTTATAATTTATAAGTTGGTATCGACGCAGGCGCACCCATCACATGAGATAAGCATTATTACAGCTTTTGTAGTGTAATGCTGTGTCTAGCCTACACAAGTGATTTAGGAATAGATTTATGCTCATGATAAGGATGACTATGAATCATGATCACTGATAAGTTCCAGCCTACACGTATGCTCGTAAATTATTGTGGAAATGTTTAGAGTAGCATTAAAAAAATTGGGAGACGAAAAAATAGGGAAGGGAAATCGAAGACTTCGCAAGCTGGGACACGTAAGAACTAAGAATGTCAGAGAATGAAGAATGCATATAGACTGTCGGCTGTCCAAGGATAGCTGGAGAAAGCAGTGAACGACTAAAACACTAGATCGGAGACGTTGCTGATACTCTTCCAACCTTGAGAACAGATATTGGCTCTTCTAATCCCGATTGCATTGACATAAGAATATGACTTTTATATCAATGCCCTGTTAAAACAATTCATAGCCAAGGCGGAGATATTTAACGACAGGATCTTGGACGAATGAAAAAATAGTCACCCTCCCATAAGGGAGGGCCCGCGGTCGTTCCTTCATGGATAGAACGTATGTTCTGTAGAGTATAGAGTATTCTATATAAGCAATTTTATTTCTGAATTTAAAATATTTGACACAAAATAAATGATATTATCATATGCAGTTTTCTCGTGAAAATTCAAACAAAACAGCTTTAAGCGCAGTTCTGTTTTACGATGTATTTTGAACTTTTACGGCTGTATTTAAAGGTCGTATAACTTCTCGCATTTGGGTGGTCGGCACGAAAGCCCAAGGAAATACAGGGTGACAAGGAAAACGCAGCTTTTAAGGGGTGAAAGCATGAATATGACGACAAAAAATAGAAAAAATCGGAATGAAAAAATTTCAGCTTCCCTTATCGTCGCGGTGGAGTGAACACGTCGGTAACACCACCACCTTTAATTTCAGTTCGATCCTTGAATTTAATCATCGTCAGACATACCACATTATATGTGAGTTAAAGTGAAACTGGTGTCTTACGAGCCCTTTCTTCAAAAATCGAAATAATACGTAAAAGCGTCTCCGTGGTTTAATCTACGGCGACGAAATACTAAAGTATAACTACAAGGCTGTGCATGGCGAACTTAACCGATTTGTATATATTGTCCAAAAAAATAATTGCGAATTCCTAATTTCATTTCCGGCAAAGTTGTTCATATTCATGAGTATTTTTAACCCTTAAAATGAATAGTGCATTTTCCCTTACATCCTGTGAATATGAAAGCTCTGTAAGTTTGGACACTCAAATAAAAATCGTGCCCCAAAGCCTAATCATAAAATCAGCGATGGCGCATTATTTCGGCATTGTTCGGGATAGACCGGGAGTTTAAGATACAATTCTTATTATTTTATTATAGCGTACGTAACCGTCACGGGTCTAGAATTTTTTGACAATTACAATCTATGACCTTTGACCCTCAGGATTTTCTTGCGCCGCTTCTTTCCTTTCAGCTATAGCTTACCGAAGCGGTGGTAGAGTAAAAAAGAATGACGCTGTAAAAATGTACTATAAGGTACTTACTCACAATAAAAAAGGTTTTGATTTGATTTGATTTGACAGGAACCACTGTCATCACAGGTAATTCCCACTTTTCGCCGTAAGTTTTGGACAAACGTGATAGGTGGCGAGCCTATCGCCGCCTACTAGGTGTAGAACAATATCCACTAAGACCCTTGATTATGACTATGACTTTTTGGAGGGACGCCTGCCGGGTCATCAGGCACCCTAAGTCGATTCGTACGACACCCACGGGAATAGTTGGGGGTGGTGCTATTTTTTATGGCCGGCACGACACGGCGCAATTGAAAACGAACACGAAGGAAATTAGAAGTATAAAATCTACACACACTCACAGAGAGAAAAACTATTTCATTATATACTAGAATACTTTTAATAATTCTTAATTATAGCTACTCTTTGCCTCTGACTGAATGAAATAAACTGCATTGCAAACCGTCAAGATACGCTTTTTTTATTTTTTTTAAGTAACTTTGATTGAAGAAATATTAAAGGTAAAGTGAGAAAACATAACACAGGTTGAATGAGTTAAGACTACGAAAGTGTAGTTGTGTACCATTTACAATAGAAAAAGAAGACTCGATGGTCACCAAGTATAATTTCCGCATAATAACTCCCGGTCAACAATATTTTTGAATAATAACGTCGTGGTATGCGCGGGAGTGTTTCCTATTGTTTTGGGCTTTTTGTGGTTTTTTGAGACGACTTTCGACAATCTTTTGTTTGAACGGAAGATGAAGGGTTCTTCGTATTAAATGACAATAAAAAAATGTTTTATGGACAACAGAAAAATAAATACATATGTAAATTGGACCATAGTTTGAATTATAGGGAATATACACACCATGGCACTCTTACTCTCGTGTTCTACACGGCTCATTCTTCACCAGAGAAGTCAGTTACGGATTGCATGTCGTTTCACACACAAGGGTACAGTGGTTTAGAACTTTGTCGCTTTATTTGACACCTTCAAACGAATGTCAAGGAATCATAACAAATCTTATTGCTACAGGGTTCCACAGACGTGTCTTCCACTGTACTCAGATTGCCATTTTTACCGAATTGCACATTCTTACACTATTGTTACAAATTGTTTTAATAAATTCGCAATAAAAAGAATTATTTAGTTCATTTATTATTCATTTATTTCGTTGTGAACATAAAAAAATAATATAAAAATCATGGAATACATATATTTAACGGTAAACTTCGTGCAATTGTCTGACATCCATTATTGGTAACACTCAGTTGGTTAATGTGATGACGCACCCTTGTGCGTGAAACGTCATAGAATCCGTACTTATTTTGCCTGTCTTCTTGTGCCCAGTTAAATACTGTAACTCCCACTTCTGGCTACGCTTATGTTCGTTCTAGACTTGATAACACGTAGTTAAGGACACCGGAGTCGTACGATACTAGATATAAAGCAATAAACATAAGTAAACAAGATTACTTCCTACAATTTGTGAAGAGCTAGAAAATCAGAAAGTGTGCTCCTTAGCGTCTCTTCTCGAGAATGAAATTGAAAAACATTTATGTAGCACTGTAAACATTAGAATACAGCAAATACACAAGTATACAAGGGTATAATACATTCAGCACAAAAGATCCGGTGCAGTACAATGTCAAAAAGGGTACACCAGCTCAGCATAATGCTGAGACAAGCCACAGCGCTGATTTTCAGCTGGCCCCTCAGTGACTGCACGGACGAAGAAAACAACAGTGTGTGCGTGTTGTGGTGTATGAATGTGTTTGTTTTTATGAATGAGGATATTAGTGTGTATGTGAGGTACTGAGTGTGTGGGAGGGTGATGGCATGGTGCGTGTGTGTTTACATGGTAGCGTATAAATACGTCCCCAGTGTTGGGGCACAGGCCTCCCCTTACACAAGGGAGAGATCGGGCTATGATCCACTGAGCGGATGATGCTGATTAGTGGATTTCATACGACATTCAGGGTTCACGATGTTTTTTTACCGTTAGAGCAGTCGGTAAATGTACGTAAGTCTTCGAAAAAATCCTTGGTAATCATTGGTACATGGCATTGTATAGTCCTGGCGTCCTAGCCACTACGCCACCGACACCGAAGATATAAAAAAATAATTTATAATAATTCCTTACAAGTGTAGTTCAAATCACGACTAACATGGAATAGATCGAAGCTACTAGACTAGATTAGATATATCAATGTTATAAAATCAACACAATGTAAGTAAGTAAGTAAGTAATATGTTTATTTCACACACAGCAATGACCGAAACAGTTATAATTATAATAAAATAATTATGTAGTCAAAGATAAACATATCGAGATCAAGTCTGATGGTCTGCCGTTGTTGTGAAAAAAAAGGGCCTCAACTCAGCTTATTGCTGCTGACAAAAATGCCTACAGCGCTGGTATTCTGTCACAGGTATTTCATCATTTGTAAGTGTATGCGAATAATTATTGGTATGCAAATTCTTCTAGATCGGTAGTAAAGATTATAGCCATTGGGCCAGTGATTATAAAAGTTGTTTGGCATGCCATGCGGGCTATTACAAATTGTCGAGGCGTTCCGTGACTCCCTTTCGGGCTTAGCTACTATAGAAAACTGTGGAGTCGCTTTTGTACAAGTCGATCGTACCGTGGACTGTACAAGACAGATTTTTTGCTACTAGCGAACTAACTTATCCCTATGCTTAAGTTCCTACTGGTGTATGGACGATGAATACTTTATCATCTTACCGCACAGGTAAACTTATTTAGAAACAATATTTTCGGGTTCGGATTTGACAGTCTTTATGTCCAGACCATGGTGTAAAGTTACTATGTCTGTCTGTATATCATGATTGATCGATCAACTCAATTGCTTTCTCTATCAGATGGCTGCTTTTAAAATTACCGTGCCGTTACCGTCCACGATATTACCGTGGACGTTCACGATTTTATAGTCCACGTCAACGTTAAACGCTTTTATAATTTACATACGGTAAAACGTTACCGTCGACGGAAATTTAAAAGCGTCTTCATAGAGTTCCATGTATTTTGTTTCCCAATTAAATCGTGACGGTAAAACGTGCCGTTACCGTTCGAAATTATAAAAGCAGCCAATGACGTGTTAAAGGTCGCGTACGATGCCGGATGAATACCGATCGACCGTTGGAAGGTACGATTAACTGAGTTTACGATACGATACGCAAATTCGACGGTGTCTCCAGGATATTTTGACAGTACGGTTTCTTCCATCGATGTCAAAATTCACGAATTGGACTTCAGTCCCGATTCAATTTTCGATTCAATTCGTTCCGAACGAATTTTTTGGTGAAAAATGTTTGGACGTATGTTAGCTACAAGGCTACAATAGGACTATCCTATTGTAGCCTTGTAGCTAACATACGTCCTATTTTTTAAAAACATGTCTTGTATTCGATCCGGTGACGCTTGCGTCGCAATCTCGTGCCCTAACATTTGAGCTATGATTACCTCCGATGCGCGATTCAGATATTTGATTGAATTAATTGAAGCTTTGCCTCACACTCGTTTTATTTTGAAAACCAGGTTAAATGAATAACTAAATGAATCAATAATTATTTATCGTTTACAAACAAGTATTATATTCAAATAGCATTTTGTAAGGGTCATTATTATCCTAACGAGGTAGTAAAATCGTAAACAACGCACTGTGCACAGTTTCCAATGAGGGATTATCCGGCAGCTTACAATCAACTCAACAGATGGCGCTGTTTGTATACTGGAATATCAAAATGTGCCAAAATATACATACTGGAATATCAAAATGTGCCAAAATATGGGTACCTCGTACGAAGCGATTTGCTTCTTCGTTCATTATGCGAACGGCTAAGGAATGGAACAGCCTGCCGGCGTCTGTATTTCCCGAAACCTACAACCTTGGGATCTTCAAGGCCAGAGTGAATAGGCATTTACTGGACCCGCATGCTCCATCGTCGACCTCATCGTCGCTTACCATCAGGCGAGATCGAAGTCAAATGCGGGTTTAGTTGTACACAAAAAAAAAACTAGCATGTACCTAGGCCATAAAATTTGAATTAAAATAAACTTTCTTTTTTATTATTTGATCGTCGATATTATTTCTTTATTATTTGCACATGGTTCTTGTTTTATCATTGGAAAATAATGGACTCGATGAATTACTATATTTTTACAAAAAAAGCGACCTACTATGCAATGAAAAACCATGATGTCAAAACAACTCATCTGTCACAGGAATGTCAAAACATTCCTGTTAGATGCAGCGCCATATATTTCGAATGGCAGAAACTTAAGCTTAAGGGCCCAGGCGGCCAATCAATATAATATGAGGCGCGTCCTTTCGCCGCGTTTACAATGCAACTCCGCCACTACTTTTTAAACGTAACCGAAATAAATAACGTACTAATACTTATATCATCTAATAGTAAAATGTTACCCACACCATTGAACCAATCATAGGAAGCCGAGGTACTGTTAGTGGCGACAGAGATAGGTTGAAAGAAACATTTTTCCTATAAAAATAATGCTGTAAGTAAATAATTATTAATAAATAAGTTATTTAATTTTCAATTATTCTTTTATAGACAAAAATATATTGAAAGTAAACTTACCTTGTAAATTCAACGATTTTTACAATTTATAAGACATTATTTAGATAATTACTCTTTGGAAAGAACCAAAAAATATACGGAATTATTTTTCAATTTACTATCTTTCAGGTATAACCTGACCAGGAAAGTAAAAACCCTGTCTAGAGGGCGCCATTAAAAAAACCAAGCTATGAAAAAAAATTGTTCCATTTAATTCCGCAATGTGGCGAGTGTTTTAATATTCCTGGTCAGATTATAAAGGTAACCTACCTACATCCTGAAGTGTGATAAACAAAATAACAACTGCTAAAATTAAAAAAAAACAGACTGCTCAATTAAATAATGCAACCTAGTAACATGCCTACATATATAAGGTCCTTTTTTATTTGGTTCCATCCTTATGTTGTTGATATCCCATCTGCTCGTACGAAGCGATTTGCTTCTTCATTCATTATGCGAACGGCTAAGGAATGGAACAGCCTGCCGGCGTCTGTATTTCCCGAAACCTACAACCTTGGGATCTTCAAGGCCAGAGTGAATAGGCATTTACTGGACCCGCATGCTCCATCGTCGACCTCATCGTCGCTTACCATCAGGCGAGATCGAGGTCAAATGCGGGTTTAGAAGTAAATAAAAATAAAAAAAAAGGAAATATTTGGAGGCGGTATGTGCTGGTCACTTGTACCACTTTACACGAAAAAATAACCCTGTTACTTGTATGAAAGTTTTCCATACTAAAGAAAAACCCCATTATTTTGCGCCTTGGTGGCATAAACTCATCCATGTCGTTATGAATGGAACGAATTTCATTCATACTTCTTATTTCAGTATTAGAATAGCAATAATTCATTCATTTGTAGAATTTTCAAACAAACAATTTTGGTTTTCTCAAAAATTAATCATTTTTTTGCCCTGTCATCATTGTTATAGTTATAAGTTATAACCCACTTTGGGAAAGGCTGATCTATAGGTTATAACTTATAACCTATAGATCAGCCTTTCCCAAAGTGGGCGATAACGCCCCCTTGTGGGCGCTGTAGGCCTAAAGGGGGGCGGTAAGAGACCCAGAAAAAAAATGGGGGCGTTGTGTAGAGGCTTGGGGGGTGATTTGTAATTTCATTTAGCTAAGAGGCCTCTTAGACACCGACTGCATGAGCTCTCGACTCTCAACTACAACTTGTGAACATCAACTAATATTAGTTAAGAGATCGCTCAAACTCGGTTCGCTATTTCTCTCCGCGTAGTTCATATATCTGTCCTGCTTTATTGAATATATGAAATAAAAATCATGTCAATCGGTCGCTTCGTTTCGAAATGAAAGTAGACACAAACAAACAAATAAAAAGGTAACAGACATACTTTCGCATTTTAATAGTTATTAGTACTCCTAGATAGGTAATTTTTGTGGGCGCTAAAAAATGGGGGCGCTAAAAAATAATTTATTCTCAAAGTGGGCGGTAGACAAAATAAGTTTGGGAACCCCTGCTATAGATGATACCCTAGAAATATTTGCCGCTAATAAAATAGGACCCTATATAGGACAAGCAAAGACACGATTTTCGATAATAGTTATCATTTTTCATTCTTCACGATTCTGTTCCCTGTAAGCTTACAATCTAGGTACTCACCAGCTCAGCAACTATTTGTCTGTTCAGCCTCTGACATTCATTGCTCGAAGGCTTCGTAAATGTACGAGAGTTTATCGGTTTGGTAGTCTGAAACAAGTATTACATTTTGTATTATGAAATACTGAACCATATATATCCTAGGACATTAGTTTTTTTAAAGACGGGTTAAGGATGTCCTCGGGTAAGCTAAGCTATCCACGCATCTACTTTATTATTTATTATTTTTCAGTAGGTATTATTGATAGTTTTTGGTCATTACATTCAATAGTATTTTTTCCCAACTCAATTTTGTACAACAACCAATTTCCCACTTCCTAACCATGCTGTGTTTACCCGTTAAGGGTTACGACCTAGCTCATAACTTTATATTGATTTTTATGTACTTTCTCTGTTTGTAATCTGTTGTGTTTACCTTATTAGGTAAACACAATAAATATGTAACTAGGTAGATTATATTGGGTACAGACCGCCTGGGGCAGTGCAGATTGTTAGATTAACCGTCAGTTGCACGAAACGTCCTTAAAGTTAAAGTTAAGTATTTTAACGAAGACTTAACTTTAAGGGCGTTTCATGCAACTCACGGTGAAGGTAACAAAATATTTGTTGCCGGTTGTTTCTTGAGCCGCTTCTCTAAACGTAAATTCTTTCCAACACTCTAAATATGCATTTTTATATGCGATATTAAATATGATTTATATATTCCATTATTTAAATGGCGGACTGATTTTAATGGCGTGTCGTTCAACTCACTGTCTTTATTAGGTAGGTAACTGAACTGACCTGTTTAGACTTGGTGCTGCTAGACTGCAGTACTTTATTGATGTCCTTGATGGAGTGTATGGAGACGTCCAGGGTTGACGCGTCCAGTTTCTCGTCCTTGGTTGCTGGCTTTGTTGTCCCTTTTTTGACGACTTCCGGCTGCTGGAGGACAATTAAATAAATCTTTATTTATAATGACCCACGTTGTTAGTAACATGTGACTTTCTTAAGAGCGTCGGTGACAGTGGCTAGGACACCATGCGGGAGGTCCGGGTTCGAAACCATGCAGTGCCATGTACCAATAAGTTTTTCGTATTTTTCGAAGACTTACGTACATTTACCGACTGCTCTAACGGTGAAGGAAAACATCGTGAGGAAACCTGCACACTGAGATGACCAGTGTGTAAAATGGGGTAGGCACAAAATATCCTCAAGGGTCGAAGTGCCGCTGGGATTATTCCCGGCCCCCTATCATAAGGTAAGATATACAATAAAAAATGACAAATCCCGACTCACATGTGAATGATGAGACAGATCGTCTTCCCAGTTATTAATCTGGTCGGCCAGAGCCGCCAGTCTGCCGAACTTCCTCTTGCCGTCGAGCGCCGGTTTGGGCCGCGCCGGCTCGCGAGGCCTGCCCGCCGGCGGCGGTGTTGCCGATGTGAACTCTTGCTCTGTGCGGTGAATAGGTGACGACAGGTTGGGCTTGTCTGAAACATATGGAAAACTTGGTTAAACTTTAGATAAGGCTATAAAAAATAACGAACTTGAGAAACTTATATCCACTTCATCGTTCTATCTTCATTCATTTCTGTGGTGGTTCCACTGTCTTGGGGATTATGAACGTGAGAGTTTATGTATTGGATAAGGCTATGAAAAATAAATACTTGGATAGCTTGCTTAAGCTGTTAAAGACATCATCACCAGCATCAGCCTATTACCATTCCCACTGTTGGGGCACATGCCTCCCATTGGGCAAGCGCGGTACAGGCCATGATCCACCATGTAGTGCTTATTGGTGGATTTCACATGCCATTAGAAAAAATATATTCTCAGTCATACAAGTATCGTCACGATAATTAAAGACAGACACAGACTATTAATGATTGATGATAAATATATCTCAAAGAAATATTCATGAACAAAAATTGAATTCTGAATATACCTGCACTTCTAATGAAAGCAAGATATACATAATTTTCCTATGATTAAACTATTGATGATGACACATCCCAATTATCATTCCTTATTGGTTATCAATGTATCATATCACATCCTGTATTTAGGAGCAACTTGTAAAACTTATCACTACAGGATGTGAATGAATTGTTGGACATGCAGGCTGATATTTTATATATGACATCTAGACTAGAGAGAATACATCTGCCTTAGTTTTAAAATTTTAATGTCAAAGGGTTAACTTGTTTTTGCAATCTACTTCTATTTTTCAAATATGTATATCTTTATCAAATTGAATTTAAAATCAAAAACCTAGGTATATACAGCTAGGTATTTAATTTCAGGCTTCACCTAAAATACCAAGATAAGTCAGAAATAACAAATGACCCATTTTTTTAGCCTATTTAGGATTTGGACACAGGTGTGTCTGTCCTAAGGTCAGAGAATATTTAGATTTTTTTTAGACTAAACCTGCGTTTGACCTGGTGGTAAGTGACGATGAGATCGAAGATGGAGCACATATCTTCTATTCTATAAATACTTGTTTAGTTCTTTGATCGAAAAATGTATTCAGTATTCACTGGAGTAGAAGTATCTATCATAGGTAAATGAAACTAATGGGGTACAGTACACGTGTCGACCCAAACACACATAAAGGATCCTTTATGTGTAAATGTAGAAAGAGGAGCCCTATGGGGTACAAACTACTTAAAATGTAATAAACTAACCTGAATATAAGTTTCCAAGCCTGTCCAGCCTAGACTTAACGTTCTGCCGCAGTCCTCCACGGTCAGACTTGTTTTCAGCCATGTCGGAATTCTTCTCCAAGGGATACTTGGATTTATCACCTGGAAATCACAATAATACAAATGTATAAGTTGTGGTGCTGCGAGCCGATAGCCCTACTCATTTATATTAAGGACTAAGGTTGTCTGGGCCAATTGCACAAAACTCTACATTCATAGACTCAGTCCCACCCCTGTCTTAGAATTAGGGTAACTCCTTAGACCTGTGATTTAATGTTTGTCAAAAGGATTGAAATCCACAGGGTGGTTTATCATTGTCTTGTGCAGTTTCATCGAAAAAATTGGTATCTGACATTGCGAATTCCGAACTAGGACCTAGGCATGTAAATCCGGCATACTAGCCACAACACCATAGACACTCCCTTATTGATAAAAAAGGGTTCTGAAACTCACAAACTTATAAATTCTCTAAAAGCTGCTGTATGCTGCAATGCTCACCCCAACAGCAAAACTAAATTAAAGTATTGTAAGAAGCTAAACCAAATAAAGCTATTAGTTTGTTTATTTACTTATAGTTTCGGGTAATTTGCAAAACATCATCGAGTTAATGAATTTGTAGAATTATTATCTGACAATAATGACTAACGGTTTAAGGAAATCATCCTTTGTTTACTGAAGCTAATTTTAATAAGGAAGTTAGGAGCATTATTTATCTATTAGCTTATCCACTAACCAAACACAATTTTTCATTACATATCAGTTAATTATATTATTAATGGATATAAAAAGTACATAATTTATCAATCTTATCAAATTATAAAGTAAATGAGTACCAGAACAACCATTATTTAACATGTTTGAACACCCTGCCATGGAAATTGAAAACATTTTAGACAGAAGAATAATGATCTGATCGTCGAAATAAAATATCAAAATATTATTCTGAATGAGCAGCTAGTAACATCAGACAGAACAAAGTGTTAGTATTCAATCACCTACCAGGTCCAGTAAGAAATAAAAATGTCTATAAAAACTTACCTTCTATCTCTTTTATAGCCACATTACTCCCACTATCTGATGTTGAATCATATGCCACACTGATAGGCGCGTCTCTCTCCTCCACCTGAACTTCAATCTGAATGTCATTCCTGTGCATAATATTTATCTCTACCGAAACATCAGAATTGCGTCTGTTGAGGCTTCCTCTGCTTCCTCTAGGGCTGTTGAATTCCTTTCTCGTCACTACGACGTCATTTCGTGCTCGCTGTGGCGACGCGGTTGACTGCTCAGTTTTCTGTGAAGTTCTCCTATTTGGAGACTTCACAGACTCCATAGAAGACTTTTTAGGCGACAACACACTATCCCTTGCGATTTTACTTGGAGATTTAACAGGAGAACCCTCAGACTTGACCTTCGCAACGTTCTCAGCCAAAGGCTTCCTTTTCGGCACGATTTGACCAGAGTTTGCGAGTTTCTGATCGATTTTCTCCTGTCTGGCTCTTGCTCTTTCTAACATACGCTGAAAATAAGATTCCGTGGTCAGTTTTATCGACCTTCAAGCGAATGCGAAGTCGTTACATGAAGTAATTACAGCCAGACCTACCTGAGTGAAGGGATCCATCTTCAAATCAGTCAATTTCAGTAAATAAACTTCTCAAGTTACACCACTATCATAATTTTTACTTCACTTTGAGTTTATTTTCACAGAAAACAGTGCAAATTAAACTATGTTTTTGCTAACGTTTTTTTATAAATTCATCCGTTGAACGTTTGACATTTACAAAACCGATTTTTTTGAATTTAATTCTTAAGTTTCACAATAGATGGCGCGTCTATGGCTACCATAAAAATAACGTATATAGGCGTACGTTACGATATCGTCATTATAAAAGACCTCATAGTAAGTAAATATTTCTACTCAACAACAGATGGCGCTGATACCAAAACTAAAAAGATCTACATGCGGATAGACGCAGATTTAACTGTTAAATAACTTAAGTGTACGTCCTACGTTAATATCTCCCTCATAAAAGACTTTAAGTAATTTTGATAAAGGTCCTGCCGTCCTGCTTAGCAGACGTTCTTCCTGGCTTCATGGCTTGATACCAAAACTAAAAGGATCTAAACGATTTAGGTAGCTGATATTTCAACATGCGTAGGTATGTTCCAATATCTCCCTCATTTAACTTTATAGTGGTAAGTAAATATTTCTACTCAACACTAGATGGCGCTAATACAAAACTAAACGCGATAGACGTTGATGTAATTGATATACCTTTTAAACTTAAAGTGAAACTGTCAAAAGTTGCCACTTTAGACAGTTTCGCTTTTTGTTTCTTATTGTTTCATTTTTTTTAAGGCAAAGGGAACTGAGCCCATACAGCCAAGTCTGATGTAAACAACTCTTGCAAGTCTTCATTAAAATGCTGGTGAGACACATTTCAATGCTATCTGGGAGAATCTTCCACGCTTCTGCACCATCCGAACCAAAGAAGAAGGCGTCCCGGACGCAGTATGGCTCTTCAAAATCCAGCCAAGTACGGATCGGGCTGCAGCGTCTTATTTGACTTTACTTCACTGTCCCACACATTAATCACAATTTGTAGACGTTCTTCGAATAAAAAACACCATTCTTACTTGAAAAGCACTACTGTAAAACAATTTGCAAGACAACGAAAAAAAGCTGGTGTGGACGCGACAAAAGCGCGGGAGAAACTCTCTTATTGTTTCAATATGAGAATACAAAACTATTGAAATATGAATAAAAATGTCTTCTATATTCGTGGAACCTTAATACCGGACACTTTTTTTAAATGTCTAAATTAATTGATATGATATTTTTTGATGACAGTTCTGTGTACGGATGATTGTACGATAAGTAATAATAATTATACCTAATTATTATTACAGTCCAAAGCCATAAAATAAGAAAAATAACAATTCTGTCGTGGCGTCTGACGCGTGATTTTCTGTTCGTCTGCAACTTAAACATAAATGTAACAATTGACAAGTGACAATTGACATGTGACAAGTGACAGGTGACAAGTGACAGATGACAAGTGGCTGAATAGTGATAAAAGTACTTAATACTATCAGTTAGCGATATGTCGTATGGAGTAAAACGATTTAGGTGTACAATACAACCGCGTGATAATTGGCTAACGCACACGCGGGCTTTGCGACGGGCATCTCAGATCGACGCGCTTGATAGTGTGCGAGACGAAATGAGGGATTATCCTGCTTAAGTTTCTGCCATTCGAGATAGATGGCGCTGCATCTAACAGGAATGTCAAAGTGACAGAAGCGTTGCTTTAACATAATGTTTTTTCATTGCATAGTAGGTAGTTTTTTGTAAAAATATAGAAATACATCGAATGTATCATTTCCCAATGATAAAACAAGATAAATTTTTCACAGATATTTATTTTAATTTTAATTTTACGAAATGCAAAATCGAATCAATGACAATGCTATCACGTAAATCTACAGTAAAGTGAAAACACCGACCCACAAGAGGAATTACAGTTGCCAATTTAAAAAAAAATGAAACGACTTTAGTTGGCGTTGTATGAATTTTATTTTTTCACACAGGGGTCAGACGGAATCGGATAGATCAACAATGTAAGATTTTTACTTTTTTTTAAAGTAATAAAACACCGTTTCTTATTTCCAAGCCTTTACTCTAAACCTTCTAATCGGCACGACCACATCAGCGTCATCCCTGCCAGGTTTTGCCATGTCCCTTTGCAGCTCCACGATCAATCTCAGCAGGAAATTGATCACTTGATTGCTTGTGCCGTCGCGGAGCCGTGCGAAGTCCCGTTTGGTCGGAAGACAGCGTCCGTTGATCTGCACCGTCTGGTGGGTCAACGCGGCGAGCAGGCGACGGAGGATGTCGACTTTCTTGGTGGCAGCTAAGGGGCGGAGGCGGGTCACGAAGCGGAGAAGGTATTCTAGCAGTATCACGTCTTCCTGGGAAATTCAATGGACAGTGTTTTAGTTACGGTTAAATTGTGTTCAAAACCTTAATTTTATATGTAACTTTAGTGTTGGCCTACCGCAATGCAGGATTCATTGCGGAGTCCGAGTGTAACAAAATTATTTGAAGCGTTCGAAAAAATGTATCATCAATCATCATCAGGTAGAAAGAAAGAAAGAAAACACATTTATTCAACAGTGCACACATGATTACTAAAAAAAGACAACATTAAAAAACAACACAATATTAAAAAGACATGCTCAGCATGTGCTGCGGTCCGACCGGTACGGCAGAACCACAGCGCTGGTTTTCAGCTGTGCCAGGGCGAAGACATCGCGAGCGAAGCAGCAGGTCAGGGACCAAACCAAAAATAAGTATATTAAAAGTACAAATAAATAAATAAATATCTATATATGAAATAGATAACAATTAAAACTAGAGAGAAAATGTAGGTAGGTAGGAGTAGAAAAGGGAGTCAAAAAATATTGGATTTTTTTACTCCTTCCAATTTTGTTCTACTCGTTGGTTGAATGATGAATCGGAAACTTCAGAAACTTAACCATTACCAACCTATGATAAAGCAAAATTTTTCTGTGGCCCTCTTGGATGAAGTGAGGAAAAGAGTGGCGAAAAGAAGTGTAAGTAAACAGTTTGCAAATATACCTACAGTTAGTTGCAAGAAACGTCATTAATATAAAGGCTTTCTTAAGTATCGTGTCATTATTTTGAGATATGGCAGAGAAATATGATAATTGTGTAAAACATTAACAATATTTTAAAAAAGGGATAATTATTGACATTATGTATTTTAATGACGGCTTAACTTTAAGGACGTTTCGTATAACTGACAGCGTCCCTCACCATGTCCAAAGCAAGAATGCACTGGTCGACGTTATGCGCGCGCCCCACGATGACGGACAGGTCGTCTCTGTTCAGCACCGGGTGCTTCAGGCCCTCCAGCCACTCGAATAGCAGCCCCGACAGGATTACTGGGTCCTCCTGGGGAGACAAGTGGAGAACTTATCAGGGAAACTGAGTAAGTAAAAGAAAAAAAAAGAAAAGGGAAAGATAAAAGAAAACGCATCCAACTGTTTTCCCTGTCAATGTTGGGTGTACGAGTATCATGCATCAAGGAACGAACATCCGCCCCGTAGAGGAGACTATTTTTTCTTTCATCCAAAGAGTGCAGGTATCATAAACATAACATACATACATAACTCTCACGTCTATAATACCCCGGGGTAGACAGAGGAACCACCTTCATTATAAGAAGTTCCCACTTTTCGCCGTATGATTTGGTGGACAAACGGCGAGTCTACCGTCGTATACCTACTATTTGTTCGGTAATTAGTTTTAACTGTAATCATGTTCCATCCCTTAGGTACTAACTCATAATTCCATAATCATTAAACATTATATATTGTAATTGTCGGATGTATACCGGTAGCGAATGATAATTATACTTAATCATTAATACACTCCCCCCAGGGCGGAAATAACCCTGGGGAGAAACTTTAAAAAAAAACTACCGTCGTATACTAGGTGTAGAATAGCAACCACTAAGATCCTTAGTCGCCTCGTACGACACCCACGGGAAGAGTTGGGGTGGTACTATTCTTTATAGCCGGCACGACGTATAAAGTAGAAATGAAAGAAATAGTTGGGTCATAACATAATAATGGAAAGCGAGCGAAGTCACCTGTTGATTATACTCACAATTTTAAAAAATTCGGTTTAAAACAATGCGACCTAGTTACCTAACTACATTCGATCCAATGTTGTCTGAGCAAACAGTAATGTCATTTGTATATTTAAATACAAATATTGTTTATTGCACATAGGACAAAAATACAGAACAGAAGAAAATACAAATATAAAATACAAATACAATTGGCGGCCTTATAGCTTTAAGCTATTTCTTCCAGGCAACCTTTGGGTGAAGGAGTTTTTGTAAAAAACAACGTGAGCGGGGTGGTGCAAGAACGATTTCAATAATACCAAGTAATAAAAATACAACAATTATAGGTACTTAATAAATAATACTGTTTAAAATACGTAAATAGGTAGGTATACATAGATATTTATAATATAAATACATGATATAAAGAAAAAACTAACAGATAAACACAAAACATTATATAGGATTTAATTACACATAACCACATTGCTATTCGTAGTGGTGATGCAAGTGTAGTGTTACCTCTTCATCAATCCTTGATATGGCGTCTCTCTTCTGGTTAATCTCGTTGCGAAGCTGCTTCAGGTAGTGTCGTCTGTCATCTGGAAGACTGTGGTGGTCCACGATGAAAGCCTGTGTGGACAACACCGTCCCATCATTTAGTTAGGTTAGACCATAACTTTACTTACAGCACGATTACTTGCAAAATCAACATCATCATCTCATTAGAATTTTAGTTCCTAATAATGCAAGGGAATACGCATGACATGCCGAAGGAAGACAAAACATAAATCATGCTCACAAAGATGCAACTCTATCGAAACAGCAACAGCAGTTAAAAATAACTGCCTAACTAGCCAGTTTAAGTAGATTAACAAAGCCCCGTTTTCGCAGTTTAAAAAATGAATACTAACAAACACTATAAGTATCAAATCAAAATAGTAGAAAATCTTACACATTACAGTGAACCCGGATTTTAGAATGGACACGAACTACTACAATGAAGGTATGTGCCCAGTCTCTGGTCTAGAATGGACACCACCAACGAAGAAGCAACTAAGAGATTAACAGCCACTCCTGGCGGATACCTCGTGGATATGCACGGCGGGCATGCATCCGCTGGCGGTGCCGCCGGTGATCCTGCTGACTGTTTCCAAGTTCCTCTCGATGTCTTCTTCCACGGGGTCCCGCCACTCCACCATTGGAAGAGTTGTTACCTGATCTAGAAGAGTAGTAGTCTACTATTTTATTGATGTACTAGGTTATAGCCAAGGAGACTCGGAATCCATGGGATCCAGGATTCCCCTGGCAAATTCAGAAGCTACTGGTAGTTCTCATCTTCTTCATTAGCGTTTAAGTAATATGTAGTTCTCCTCAATGTCGCGTGTGCGGGCGTGTGTGTCGTTCCCGAATTGGTTTATTGAGCCCCGAAAAGCGATGCCTTCGCGACGCTACTTAAATCGTCTGCAATAGACGTAACAGGCCTATGATGATGATAATGAGTCCTCAGGACATAGGCGTCTATCTGAAGCTGCGTCACTTAGACTGATAGCTTTAGTTCATGGCATAAGTAATTACAAGAATATATTGTTGTTGTTCTACCAGCGTTTGCCTACCAAGATACCCAAGTGTTTTAATGTGTATACCCAAGATCATGTCAACCTCGACGGTTTATCGGTTCTGCAGCAGTTAAACATAATGTCAGCTAAGTCTGCAGAATACTAAAGTGTAGAGAGAAATAACAAGATAAAGATAGAGAGAAAACAAGTTGGACGACTATGGCCAGCCCACTGCCATTTTCAGCTCGATAGACCTACTTTTATGACGAATCTCTTAAGAGCTCTTTATTATTATTATTAGTTCTTTTCTTTAGTTTTTTCCTTCACTCCCGAATTTTATTTAATCCCTACCCAAGAAGGGTAGGGAAGAAATAAAGTCCTGGGTTAATAACTCTCACCAGTCACGATGCCCACAGGAGACGAAGGGTCAGGCAGCTTGGTCTGCTTCAGTCGATACGAGAGGAAGGACTTGTAGAAGGGCCGGTTCCTCACTCGAAAGTTCAAACCAACACCGTGCTGGCATCCGCACAGCTTGAGGAGACGTTCGCATAGACAGTACACTATCTAGAAAATACAAAGGCATTTGATGAAATGACAATGACTCAATAAATATTATTTTTTTATAAATTAGCTACGACAAACAGGCAGACGGGCCACCTGATGGTAAGTAGTCACCGTCGCCTAGAGATACGTGCAATACCAGGGGCATTGCTTGTGTGTTGCCGGCCGTGGAGGGAGAGGACTTTTTTAACGTTCTTTTTGAAGCATCCCATGTCGTAGCGCTATGGAAAAACTTAGGATGGAAGAAGAAAGAAATAGGGGTAGAAGACGACCGGAGATCTGGAAAATAAAAATGCATTTGATGAAACCACAATGATAAAAGGGTTGTGTTTATACTACGATCCAAACGTACCTACTTGGATCATCCTTTTCCTTTTTATTTAATACTCAAGTTTAAGCACCAACTACTTTTTCATACAAAATTCGTAGTAAAACGCGTAGATCCGCTGTCGCACTGATTCAGCCACCGATTCAGTCAGGTGTAAACAGAAGCCTGATCTATTAGTCTAGTCGACAAATCAGTCGATAGAATTCAGGTTAGCGTCGTCTCGGTTAAGCGGTAGGCTTGTAATAAATACCTTTGGCAGCTCTTTGAAAGCCCTCTCCTCCAGTCCATGTAGAGTAGCCCGTTGTCTGAACAGGTACTGTCGTATCGTAAACTCAGCTGTTTTCTTGTCCTTGGTAAGCATTAGCTGTTCCCTGAACAGAATAAAGAAAATGCTTATGTATATGATACTCCAGGTCTCCAGCCTTGTATACTCGGGCGGGAGTAGAATATGATTTACGGTAACTCCTGCCTGTCGTACCACTAAAAGAAGTTATTAGGGCCGTGAATAATCAAAATGGGGACTTTGACCGTTCATCTGCCATGGCCCACGGTGCTGTGACGAGAGGCGGTAGTGGGTCTAGGGCAAAGTGCTAGGGGGGCATCGATATATTCCACTGGAGTCTTCCGATATGCAGGAGGTCGGCCATCGAGGGGGTTTCAGTGGGAAAAATCCTACATAACCTGGTCTCAGCCCCAAAAGGCCTTTGAAGATTACAGCTGGAATTGCCCATAACTCGCAAATCCCACTCACTTGGAACTAAAGATAACAGTCTGCGGCAGCAGATAGTGTTCGAACTGCTGCACGCAGAGGATCTGGCCAGACGTCTGCACGGAGCGGGGGCGTTTCTTGCGCACGAGTCGAATGGCGTCGTTGGCTCTCACGCGCAGCGAGTACACAAGGTAGCACGCGATCAGCACTCCGGTTCGGCCCAGACCTGAGTGGAACAGTCAGTGGTCAGAAAATTGGGGACTCTGTTTAGACCAAAATTAATCTTCTTCTTCTCGGCGTAATGAAGACGTGACAGACAGCGACAAAAGCTTATGATTTGCCCAAGGCGTAGTCAGGATTTTGTTGAAGGTAGGGCAAAAATTAAATGCTGCACTAAAATAAGTATGAGACAATAAGACTAGTACTGCGCCAGTTCGAAAACGCGTTACGGCGATGGCGATGGATTGGCCTCACAATGAGAAAGGCAGAACTGCAATAAGACTCGAGTTACATACTTTTGGCAATCTCGCGGCAAAAAGAAAGGGCAACCATTCAGTTGGAGGAGAATGTACTAGCTGAACTAAAAATTGTGAGACTCACGTGGGAACAGGAAGCTATGGATAATGAAGTTACCTCCACCTGGTAGACATAGGAACCCATCAAATCATAATTATTGCACGAGTTCCCACGCCTTCATTTTGGCAAGGTAAAGTAGTACAAAATTTGGTGTAGGTACTTACTTAAACAACGTGAGTTGTGAGTTTGTGACTCTGTTTGAGCAATTTACTATTTGAATACAATACCAGAGCGACGACTGTCAATGCAAACTAGTCAACTTCCCCAACGATCGCGCCCAACGTTGCTTAACCTGCACGATCACTTTCAGACTGAGCTCGTTTAAAAACATCTACTTTTTTAGAGAAAAATGTTTGCTAGGAAGATAAGCTTTTTTCGAAAAATTACCCACGTATAGTTTTTGTAAATAGGTAGGTAGATTGTACCTATATGTCTGGTTAGTTTCCCAATATTTAAAAAGCCTTACTCGACCTAATTGCTTGATTAGTAAAATACTGAAAATACTTATAGAATATGTTCCACAAGGCAATTAGCATTTAAAGCTATTAACAGTCCTTGTGGAACATTGTGATATTGGTATTTTACTTCACGATTGTTGCCTAATTATATCGATTTATAACCTTGAGTACCTAAATGCGGTTTCAAATTAGAGTCAAGTATAACGTAAATAAAACAAATCAGGTAAGTAAATAGCTATATTTTCACAGCTTAGAGAATACCTAGTACTTTTCTTTGGTCAATAGCATACTTTCGTTCCAAATTCTTTCAATGAGATCATTATCTTTTGCCAATTTGGATGCTTTACTTGGCTTGCAGTCGGCATAATACCCTCCTGAAGCATTCACTAGTTCAGGAGCTACGCACAAATGTACAGTGGTCTGTGCCCCTTCCTTAGCATTCTTAAACAACCTCTGAATGATTCCTAAAGCAAGGTTTTTGTATAGCGGTGGAAGCTTGTTCCAAATATTGGTTTTGATAACCCCTGGATGTAACACGTTGACGGTCACTCCATGGGGAAGTCTCTTCGCTAAGGCTTTAGTCCATAATACCTGACATAGCTTGCTATTTGCGTATCTATGCCAGTATCCTTCTGTTTTGAGACCTTTCAGATCTTCGGGGTCGAATTTGGCGAAATGATGAACATATGACGAAACATTAACTATGCGACTAGGTTTAGATGCATCAAGTTTGTCCAACAACAGATTTGTTAGAAGAAATGCTCCTATATAGTTGATCTGCATGACCATATCGATACAATTTTCAGATGAACGTCTTTTAATTCCGACAGTTCCGGCGTTATTCACTAAAATGTCCAAACGATCAACTGTTATATTGAAATGTTGGGCAAACGTTTTGATGCTGCTGAACTTGGAGAGATCTAAATATCTGAATTCTATGTTAGTATTTCCTGTTGTGTTTATTATATCAGCTATAGCCTCTTGCGCTCTCTGGGTATTTCTGCAGGCGATAATGACCCTTGCTCCTCTCTTGGCTAGATCCCTGGCGGTCTCCAGGCCGATTCCAGAGTTTCCTCCTGTCACCAACGCAACCCTGCCTCGCAACTGCGTGGTACATTTGCACACTCCTTTTATAGGTTCGATCCACAACCTCGCAAAAATCACTAACGCAATAAATAAGATAATCAAATAAAGAATCGTTTTGATCAAAATTGCGAGAATAAAATAAAGTAGAGACAACATGTTTCTAACAATAAAATAACGTTACTGACAGAAAATGTAAATATTCGATTAAGTATGCAAATAAATGTTTTGAACTGAATTTAAATAGGTAGTACAAAAGCAAAGGGATCAAGAGGTCATCCTTTCGTTGACAATAATAGGTTAATAATAGGGTCGTACCAGTAGATAAACAAATTAATGCATCATTCGTGGTTACTTGTGATGATGGCGTATTCCACTTAGCCAAAATACAGATAACTTAAAACAAATACAAAACAGTAAGAATATCGGTTTTCTTTACTTACTTACCTCGAGATAAATAATTAACGATGTTTTTAGCATAGTAAATAGGATGGCAAACAAGCAGTCAGATAAGTGGCGATAATCAAATAAATCAATTCAAATATTTATTCGTTTGTATGAATATGGGTGTACGTTTTAGGGGGCATTAATATAGATTCAGTTCCTTACATATTCAGCCATAACAGGCGTGCAAACATTGAGTGGCAATATTCTATAGCACACAACTAATATAAAAAAAATTCACAGCTAATTAGTTAATATCTTAAAAATCAAATAATGTTTAAATTAGGTAATAAATTATTTACATAAACATAAAAAACGCACCATTATGCGCTGCCATTGAGAAAATCTCTTCACTGTCTGTTCTAAGGTTTGGACTTGCAAATAATCCTTTCTTTAATCCCAATTCCCTTTCACCCTCGGTCATAAACGCAAGAATATAATAAAAAATTAAGTTAAAATATTTTTAAGACAGAAACATTTCTACCGATGTTGGTGTCATATTAACCTTCAATTTGTATAGTTGCACTGGACATTCGGTTAGAGGACATAATAAGGAACAACTTTTGTCTGAAACATGTTTCTCTAGGGGCCTCAATATCGGGTCGCAAGAGGGCCCGGAGAGAAAAATGTTTCAGACAAAAGTTGTTCCTCTTGGTGCCCTCTATCCATTAATAGAGATATATAAACTGATTATTTTTTTCTCCTTTAGCCGCACCTCGACCGCTAGCCCAGAAGATCCGGAAAGGGTGCTTCCAACAAGGATTATCTACTAGGTATATGGAGCGACAATTTCTGCAAGATAACTAGCAGTAACTGGCTGCGGAGAGCCAATGATGGTTCAGTCAGGGCCTGGCGGATAGAGACTGGTGATGATTTGAAGCTTAACGAAACAGTTGTAGTGTTATGTTAGAATTAGAAGAATTAGAATAATTTATTTCATGCTACACAATTTGAAATATACGAGTACATGTCAAAAATACAATTCTTATTTGTAGAATGATCGTCGGATAAATTAATTTAAACTAAAATAAAATAATGTAATAATGTAATTATTGGGACGCCACCTGCGTCGACACCCTTGCCCCGTCTCACCTTCCAGCCACTTCTTATAGAGCCGGCTCTGCGGCCGCTGCTGCAGAAACCATCAAACGGCGCAAATATACCAATCTCGGTGAAACATACATATTTGAGCCGTTTGGGGTTGAAACATTGGGACCCTGGGGCCCGGGAGCGCACCGCGTCTTCAAGGACCTCGCAAAGCGCCTGGTCGACGCGTCAAAAGACCCAAGATCTGGCTCCTATTTGGCCCAGCGGATTAGCTTAGCTATCCAACGGGGCAACGCAGCCAGTCTCTTGGGTACACTGCCGGATGTGGGGGACTTGACCCAAATTGTTTATCTTTAGTTTTCTTAGCCTTAGTTTAGTTTTAGCTTTAGTTTTATCTTAGTATAGTATGATAATTAATTACCCTGGTATTTATATGTTTTTGTTGTAAATAAAATTGACTAAATAATGTCTAAATATCAAACGTAATAATACCAAATTTTGCATAAAGTTATCATTCGATTTACAATTATTACAACTCGTATTATTACTTTTATTTTACTAAATTTACTATTACCTATATTAGGTAATAGTAACCTTTTCTTTCTTCACACTACACTGTCGCTAATCTTTTTAATGTCCAATTAACTTCAGAGGTTTCCTGGAAGAGATCGCTTTAAGCGATAAGGCCGCCTTTGTACATATCGTGCTATTATTTCTGTATTTTTCTTTACTTTTCCTGATTTTGTGTACAATAAAGTGTTTCTATCTATCTATCTAATGTAATCATCATCATCATCATCAGCCCATGTCGTCCCACTGCAGGGTATAAGCCTCCTCTCTTTTGTGCCACCCTATACGATCCTGTGCAAGCCGCATCCAGGTCTTCGATGCGACTTTGGTGATGTCATCCGCCCATCTAGCTGCTGGACGACCTACTCCTCTTTTCCCTGACCTTGGCCACCACTCTGTGGGGGCTCTGGTCCACCGTCCGTCACCACGTCTAACCAAGTGTCCCAAACAATATAATAAACATTGAAAATAAATTGGTAGGTAACTACGTAACTACCTATAATGTAAAAAAATGACAATAATTATTGTTTTCATTGTTATGTTTGTTGTTATGTATGTGTTGTGTGTTACCTGCATGGCAGTGTATGGCCACTTTTCCCTCCTGCAAGGCGAAGGAGAGCACCTTGGCCATGTCGAGTAGACCGCTCAGACTCGCTTCGCCGTAATCTGGCCACGCGAAGTTGTAGTAGTAAACTGGAAATTTGAAAACTGTCAGAGGCACCTTTTCTGACCAATGAGAAGCTTCCAAGAAAAACGATTGATTTTTTTATTTTTTTTATTTCTATTCTCTGACGGTGTACAGGACTGTACCTAACTATTATGTTTTATTTTAAGTATTTGACCGACACTATAACTAAAACTTGTGATTTTATATAATTTGAATTTATATTATTGTTAGAGTATATTTAATACTGCTGTTAATAACGTCTCTTGTAACGGTTTCAGTTACTTTAAGATAAATAAATACAATACAATACAATACTAATTAGTGTGTAATTAATTAAGTATATAGATATATTTTTGTTAGAATTGCACAGAGCCTTGGTATTACTGTTATGCTGTGAAATTTATTGAAATATAAATAAATAAAATAAAATAAATACAAAAACTTTCAAGCTGATAGACAGTATTCTATTGAATTTGAAATTTCCTACTAAGTTGCGTTTGGGAATATCTTCCTAAATTTTTGGGTAGGTATCCCAAGCGATAAACCTAAGGGTGGAAGATTTTTTTTAAATTCTGGCTTCCTACCTAAAGTCTAGTAATAATGGGATAATTGCGTTTGATGAGTTGAGTTCAACCTATTTAGGAATCAATTCAAGGTTTGTGTTCACGAAGAATTTGAATCAAAGGTGAGGGGAATAAGTAGTTACGAAAGAAAGAATAAAACTCACTGTCATTGGCCATGAAGATAGTGGGGTCGTAGGTGAAGCCGGAGGGGGTGAGGGGCGGCCCGCAGCTGGCGTGCTCTCCTGGAGTCTGCAGGTTGATCACAGTGCGGATTCCCCAGCTGCAAACGTGGGAAAACGTAATTACTTATAAGATAGATAACAGTGGCAGCTATCCTGAGGGTGTTATTAGACCGGCGCGATCAATGCCTTATTCAACGTCGGCCGAGTAGGTGTAATAATCTCAGAATGATCAATTGCAATTATTGTAAAACACGTGGATAAACAACAATTGATCAACCTTGTGCTAGATGTTGCGATCAATCAACCAAAGCCGAATATTTTTCAGCAATCCGACGTTTGTCAAGCATGCATTAAATTAGTTTTGTGGTGTCCGTGTAAATATTTATGACAGTAATTAATTGTAGTAGTTTTTATATTTTTAGTTAGCTAATTTATTAACTGTGTGAGATTTAAAAAAATCAATAACTTCACATATTTTTATAATGTATGTATAGTATTATGAATATTGATTTGGGACACCTGTAAAAAAAGTAGACAACATTGTAAAAGTTTTTCAATAAATAAATAAATTTTCATCGATCAATCAACAATCACACGATCAACGTCGGATCAATTCTCAATCGAGGGCAAATTGGTTTGGTTTAATAGCAAACAATGATCGACGTTAAATGGTCTATAATCAATGTTGATATTGATCTATGTCGATCGCGCAGGTCTAATAATAATAATAACATCCTGAGATGCTGGTCTTGCTCGGGTCTGTCAAAAAATTACGTTAGTTTGAAATGAACAGCGGGTAAAAACCCGGCGGGTAGTACTGACTGAATATCTACCCGATATTTGATCAAAGAATATTTTTTACACTCCGTTCATCCAGTAGTTCTGTAATGAATGACTGGGTCGCCTTGTTGATCAGTTTGTCGTAGAGCAATATGACATCTTCTATTAGCTCGCGACGGCTGAGTATGTAACGATGTCGACTTCATCGTCCATATCAACCTCCTTGCCATCAATTTCAACCTCATTGTTAGCGTTAAAGAAATGAAAATGCCAACAAGAAATGAGGTGAGATACACCTCATTTCGTGTTGGCATTTTCATTTCTTCATCTATATTTTCAAAATTCAAAATGAATTCATTTCTAAATTCCATCATTCCATTAATTTCATCGTTTTCACTTTTCTCTCTGTATTTTGTCCTGAACGGACGTACGTCCGTTTTATAAAACTGTCTCCTACTACTACTATGTTCTACTATTGTGTTGTTCTGTTCCTGATAAATATAATATCTACTATTACCAAGTTTCTTCTATTACTTCATCTGCACTCTGTCCTAGAACCCTGCTAGCCGGCACCTAGAGGGCAGATTGTAGCAAGTAAATGAAGAACTTACATTGAGATTACAGTAAAGTTGGGCGATTATAAGCGGTTATCGCATACAGCTGACGCACTTTTGTTCAAGTGGAAAAATCGTGCGTCAAAACGTGACCGTGTGATAACTATCTGATCCTAAGCAGTGAAGCAGCTGTATGAGGCAAGTTAATCGTCTAAACGAGCATACTGTTTTATTATTTAACTATGGCAATCCAAAAATAGCGACACTGGAAAAGGAAACCATACAATATAAATAAGTAGGTATATACTATTTTTGGATAACAATCATGAATTCATGACTGGGTCGGTAAAGCAAATCAATAGGAAACTTTTGGTAAATATGAATATACTAGGTGTAGGAGTAGTATGAATACTACTCATAGAGTTCTTTCTTTGCAAACTATCCAAAGTTTGAAATGATGAGCGAGGTCGACTTCAAATAAATCTGTCTAGGAATTTCCCTCATACTGGTGTAAATGCGACGCGGAAACGACACGTTTTACACGAAACATTTTTGTCTAACATACTGTAGGAACGCGCTATTTGAGGACATGGATGACGTAATGTCAGTTGTATGAAAGGGAAAAGGGAAGATCTTCCACCAGGCGGGGTGTTGTGCCTGCTGACCATATGTCCTGGTCCAAGTAAGGATGTTTGGAACTCGTATATATACGAAGTCCAGGAAAATTTCGATAGCGCGTTCTACACCGATGCGATGTGAGTAGGTACTGTATCGTAGTATCATCTGTATCATGGTGCGTCGTGCGTCGCCACAATACTATTCTACGTAGAATACCTAGGTACTTCGAAAGATTAATACACTAAGGATATCTAATACAGAAGATGTAGTAATGATTGGCAGACTATTGATAATAAATCTGGTTGATAAATAATGTTTACTCCGCAATCAACTTTGTTTATCCCCGTAGCACTACCTACTGCGTAGAGCTACCAAAGAGCTACTGCGTAGATAGTGCGTGGGAGATTAAGCAAAATCCAAACAAATAAAATAAACCCAGCGTTGAACACTTGAAAGGATTAAAGAAAAAGCTAGACTTCTTAGATCCTGTGGGGAGCCTGTGGGTATAAATATTGATACAGGACAGGCGCATTATCGTTCGCTATACTACTATTAAACAACCGCAACCGCTACACGTCGGTGGCCTAAAGGCTAGGACGCCGGACTCCCATGCGGGAGGTCCGGGTTCAAAACCATGCCATGTACCAATGAGTTTTTCGGATTTTTTCGAACTTATGTACATTTACCGACTGCACTAACGGTGAAGGAAAACATTGCGAGGAAACCTGTATGTCGGAGGAAATAAAAAAAATCCAAAGGCGTGTGAAATCCACCAATCAGCACTGGGCCCGCTCGGTGGATCATGGCCCATACCCCCTTGTGCAAGGGGAGGCCTGTGCGCCAACAGTGGGGACATTAATAGGCTGATGATGAACTAGACGCTAGATGAACTAGCTAGACGCGCATTTCCCGCGCCGCTGTAACCCCATCAGTCTAAGAGAACTTTTGGAGCCTACCGATATAAAAATACACACTACTTACCTATGAAACTGTTGTATAATATTCCTGGCTGCTATGCTGGCGGTGCTGGGTCGTGCCATCGCCAGGATGTCGTCGGTGATCCTATAACAGATAGCCAACAGACCGTTTTATGATCAAAACATAACGTAACATGCCTAAATTAGTAGTTGACATGTGATGTGAAGGCTGGGGTTCGTTTCTTTCGATAGATTCACTGGACGATATTGAACTCAATACTACCTATACCTAAAGCGATAATTTTACGACACATTAATTACGACACGTAATTCAGTCATAACATGAGTTCGAATGCCAAAACAGTTTAGGAGAGCATTCATGCTAAATGCTTAGCTCAGTGAAGTGTCGTATTTCCATTATAGGTTATGGGATTACAAAATAAATACGCGTATATAGTACAAATTGGAAGTTACTGAACAATTTGGTGGAGTGTTCATATTTATACGATGAAGAGATGAGAATTTTAATCGATTCGCAGACATGAATGGTGTTTTTAATGTTAAATATGCTTCAGTGATTTTGTTTCTCTGTAAAATATGTCGACAACATTAACTAAGAGTTAAATTGCAGTTAGGTGCATGGATAACGATGTCGACTTCATCGTCCATATCAACCTCCTTGCCATCAAATTCAACCTCATCGTTAGCGTTTATCTCGTCTCATTTCGTATTGGCATCTTCATTTCTTCATTTAAATTCAAATCATGTTCCAATTCCATTTCTAAATTTCATTATTCCATTAATTTCATTGTTTTATTTGTATTTTCACTTTTTCTTTGTATTTTGTCTGGAACGGACGTCTCCCGTTTACTCTTATTTCCTACTACCTATTTTCTGTGTTACTATTTGTGTTCTTTTCCTTAAAATATATTATTTAACAACAAATTCTTCTATTACTTCATCTGCGCACTGTCCTAGAACCCTGCTAGCCGGCAATAGAGGACAGACTGTAGCAGGTATACTACCAAGAGACTAGTAAGTCTCTTACTTAGATTTTGAAAAAGGTTTGAACATGGTTCCTTCCTTAGTCGTGTTCCTTATTGCTGAGGGTCGTGATCATTCTAAGGAATTAATCACATAGAACGACTCTCATGGCAGATTTAATGGGGTGGTTTGCCTTCCCCATGAAGATGAACATCGAAGATGGTAATTTAATTCAATTTATTGAAAGCAATACAATGCACTTTACAATGAGTAAAGTGCATTGTATTGCTTTCAATAAATTGAATTAAATTGAGTCATACACTCTGTGCAGAGTCAGCCTGGAGAGGTCACTCTTTTTCATATTTCTGCCGTAAAGCAGCAATAGCGTTGCAGTAGGTATTCCGATTTGAAGGATAAAAGAGCGTGCTTGATTACCGGCACATGAGGCACTCCACCTAATTAAGGAACTATAGGAACAGAAATGTCACAAACAATTAGTTCTATATTTGTTCTATCGAAACTGATACTAACCGAATAAATTCAAAATTATGTCAGTGACATAAAAAAAAACAAAAAAAAAATGTTCTATTAGCATATTTGAAAAATAGGCTTCCGCGAATGACCTACAGTCAGCGGATTACTTTGTAGATTGTTAGTTAAAATACTGCAGAGTTATGTATACTGTAAGTGAAATATTGTGGACATTTGAAATGTGGAAATTATGGAAAATGTTTAATGGCCATAATTAACATAATAAGTGCCCGGTGCCAGTGCCTAGGGCGACGGAAGTCACGCGAGATAGGTAGTTTTTATGTTATTTCAAGGATATAAGTTTTCACATTATTATGATGACCAAATAATTTGTAAAGCTGGTAGTGGTACAACATAATTACGTGACTGGATTATTTTCTACGAAATTCTGCGATTTCAGAGGGTGGGAAGCCTCTTGTTATTTTTATTTTTTTTAAGAAGAGCAGACGAGCATACGGTCCACCTGATGGTAAGTGGTCACCGTCGCCCATAGACATCTCACCTCACTGCATTATTATTAGAGAGTTTTTGATGCGCTACTAACCTTGAGGACTAAGATGGATTGCCTCATGTGCCGGAAATTACGCTGGCTCTCTTACCCTTCAAATTGAAACACAACAATGCAATCATTTCTGTTTCACGGCAGAAATAGAAAAGAGGGTGGGACCACCCCAGGCGATCCTTCACATTAGGATCTACCACAACTTGTTTCGACCATCATTGATATACCTACAGTCTTACTCAGAGCTATTTTTGTGTCATCCATCACATTAATCATTCGAAAAGTGCCTCTGGCCTCTGATTAATTTCTATAACGCGTTGTAGGCTTGCTATTGTTTTGCCTTCTTAGGCTCCATTAGGAGGCAAAAGCCAACTATTAAGTCAAGACTCAGGAGGAATCAGGGGCGTATCTTGAAAAAACATGAAGCAACGAACGGAAGGAGAATATTTTTCTTTCATCCAAAAGAAAACATATTGTTCCTACTGAAATCGAAAAATAGTAGAGATGCACCAGATATCCGGTATCCGGCCTATCCGGCCAATTTTTGCTATCCGGCCGGATACCGGTTAGTAGGTGCTACTATATATATTTTCATAGATTTGACATACCAGTGCCTTACTAATGTATGGGAAAGTGCCCAAATCGCATGCGCCAACTGGCAGGCGACGTTTCCATAAAAACTTCTCTATATATAGCAATCTACATAGCGGTGAATTTCAAAATATTTGGTGGCAGCGAACCGAATTAACCGTGTCTGGAATCGGACCTGTGAATTCCTAGCCTAAGGTCTACCGAATGCAGTGAAGTATATCGTGTTTTATTTTTAATTTATTCACACGCAAACTTACACATCCCTACGGCTGTCGTGAGCGTGAGTCGCCACGGACTTGGCTCACGAAAGGGTGACCAACATGGTGAGGGTAAATTATTAATGAACCCGTTGTTACGCCACGCGGGAATACAACCTTTATATACTTTTTACAGCTAACTAGGTCATGAGGCCTTGACGTAAATATAAATCGAGTTGATTACGAACGAGTATGACTTTTATAATTGAGCAAGCAATGCTTTATGCCCATTTTTATCGCCTTTTCGAACTTATTCAAAGCCAACCAAGGCTTTAGGTCAGTTTGCACGTCTCTCATTACGTGCCACCTGATGGTAAGTGCTCCCCGTCATCTCACCTCACTATGATGTTATTAGAGGGTTTACGATGCGTTGCCTAACCGTGAGGCTTGAGGGCTTATATGGAGTGCCCCATGTGCCGATAATTAATCTGGCTAGCGCTGCAGGCGTGCTTGTGCGCACTTTCTCCTAGCACTATACTGAGAGGGAGGACACACTCACCAGTCGGAATACAGTCCCTGGATGGCCGCAGAACGCTGGTGCGGCTACTCGTACTGACAGCGGGCTCCACCACAGAATAACGCGCACTAGAGCGCTGACGATGACGGCGTGCTTGTGCGCACTTTCTCCTAGCACCATACTGAGAGGGAGGACACACTCACCAGTCAGAGTACAGTCCTTGGATGGCCGCAGATCGCTGGTGCGGCAACTCGTACTGGCAGCGCGCCCCACCACAGAACAACGCGCACTGGAGGGCTGACGGCGTGCTTGTGCGCACTTTCTCCCCCAAAGCGCTGTACTGGGCAGAGGGAGGGTGGTTGATCCGCCGACGGGACTCGCGACTCCTGCAAAATATGGTGTTAGTAAGTTTTTCAGTTGTGGAAAGAGTTACCACAGGCCTCGGCGCAAAGTTATTGTAGCTGCAATCTGCATAGTAGAAAGAGGAAACAGTGATACGTATCTACTTTCATTCCGGTCAGTCAGAAAGTCTATTCAAGTTTTCACAGTCTACTTAAATTTTTTTTAACGAGACGGCATATTTATAAGACCTGGGGGACAAACCGGTTTATGTGGGATATTTTTCCACTAAAACCTTTTAGCATGTCGGAGGGCTTCGGGATCTCCTGTGGAACGCTACGGTGCCCCCAGCACTTTACTTTATCGGTCATGGGAGGTGTATATTCCACCTCCCAGTTCCTCCCGTCACATAGCACGCTGCTGCCTTCCCTATGGTCGCCAATTGACGTACTTACTATATGCTGAATTCCTAAGTCTCCCCAGTGGGACAAAATTACGCACCTGTCCAAAAAATGGAATCGCTGAAAATTCATAAAATTGATGCTAGATTTACGTCGATCTTTGTTAAACTTCATTATTATTCTCTTATTTATCTATTTAAGCAAATATTTTAATTTTGAAGGAGACGTAGTAAGTTTCAGAACAACTCTTTCACACTGTTTCAGGCAGGCTTTGTACTTTAGGTTAGTGAAGCACTTTGTGCGACCACAAATAAAGAAACATTAAACTGAATAAACGTTTCTAACGACAGCATATTCGACAACTGAACGTTAAAATAAAGCTATTTATTTTACTTATTTGCCGGACTTTAATTCGTATAAATAGTGCATAAGGCGAGCTTAATGCAATGTGGCATTTTCTACCTACCATTAGGTCATTCCGACATTTTAAAGCAGGTGCACTTAAATAAACGACGACAGTGTTACTTACTATGAATGAGTGATTACTATATTTACCTATATTATTCAAATAATATACAAAAATATAAGCGTTGGTTCACACTATGTATTAAAATGTAACATACACAATTACTGATCATCGATTTGAGATATTGCATTTACAAACAAATAACAAATATTTACAGAAAGGGATCACACAAGACTAAATAAATACTTACATACAGAATACATAATTCTGTATTATTATCTGTATCTGTATTACAGAATACAGAATTCTGTAAAAATAAATTAAAAATAAATGTATTCTGTATTCTGTAATATTTATAGATACAAAAAATCCAAATGCGATAAAATTAAAAATATTTTGTAAATCGCGGTCAAAGAGTCAACGGTAGAGTTTATTACCGAGTTGAAAATTCCGTCTTGGATCATCAGAAGTTCAACTTTTTTTTGCTAACCCTATGCACAGTGGAATGACAACAATTAGGAGCGTCAATATGTCCGATGGAAAAGCGCTGGCACGCGATACTCTACATAACATGTCCACGTGTTGCGTGCCTGAACCACTGTTTATTTTTGTCCTGTAGCCCGGCCGCGGCCGGCACACGATCCCGTGTAAAAGAAAAATTGAATTTTTGTTGACCAGGTTCCAGTTTCGATTATTTATATTTGGTTCTCTTATCAGTCATCATCATCATCATCAGCTTATTAATGTCCCCACTGTTGGGGCACAGGCCTCCCCTTGCACAAGGGGGTACGAGCCATGATCCACCGAGCGAGCCCAGTGCTGATTGGTGGATTTCACACACCTTCGGAAACTTTTCATTTCCTCAGACATGCAGGTTTCCTCACGATGTTTTCCTTCACCGTTAGAGCAGTCGGTAAATGTACGTAAGTCTTCGCAAAATCTGAAAAACTCATTGGTACATGGCATGGTTTCTAATTTGGACCTCCCGCATGAGAGATGGGCGTCCGACACAAAAGTGTCGGTGGCCTAGTGGCTAGGACGCCGACGATATTTTTTTTTTTGTAGTTAATGATTAACTATTACTGATAAGAATCAGTAATAGTTAATTATTAACTACAAGTCTGATCATTCATGTAAGTTACTTTTTATACGCTACTGTATAAGAGAGTGCAAATCGTTTATTGACTGTATATACAGCAAACATAAATCACGCTAAAACTATTTAAAACTAACTTTCAACTAAGAGGAAAAAGGGACACAAAACTAAAGATAAAAAATTTGGCCTAAGTCTCCCACATCCGGCAGTGTACTCAAGAAACTGGCTGCGTTGCCCCGTTGGATAGCTAAGCTAATCCGCTGGACCAAATACGAGCCAGCTCTAGGCCTTTTGACGCGTCAACCAGGCGCTTTGCGAGGTCCTTGAAGACGCGGTGCGCTCCCGGGCCCCAGGGTCCCGTTGTTTCAACCCCAAACGGCTCAAACATGTATGTTTCACCCAGGTTAGTTTGCGCCGTTGGAGGGTTTCTGCAGCAGCGGCCGTAGAGCCGGCGTTATAAGAAGTGGTGGATACCTAAGCTAATCCGCTGGGCCAAATAACTTGTAACATTCTTGTAACTTCACAATGAGAGGTAGAAGAGATTCTTACCGTGGTATGACTGTGTAGAAGTCAGCCTGGTGGCGCATTGCTGTGTTCCGGTTTGAATAGGTAAATACAGCCAGCGTATTACCGACACATGAGACACTCCATCGGACACTCCATCTTATAACTTTATGGTAAGAGATGTCTATGGGAGACGGTGACCACTTTTACCATCACATGACTCTTTTGCTTGTATATCTGGTGTTATGAGCTCGTAATTAATATTGTGCAAATAAAAAACGTTGAATGATTTTTATAAATTGTGTTATTATCCAATTTAGAGCTCTACATGCATGTTTCACAATATTTCCGTCTATTTTCATTATTTCCCACTTATCGCCTATTTTCCCCATGCCGCCGTAGATCAAACACTGTCTCCAACCAAGTGAAACCATTATAAATTTATAACAAAGATAGTCATCGTACCTACATCACATTAAACACTACATAAATTACACAGCATGCGTGTTTGTCGCCTATGTAGAGTATTTTTAACGTTTTTACGACACTGCAGTGTAGGTTGTAGTTGTGGTTAGAGCCTACAGAGCTATTAAAGTGTTTTGTCAACCAGGTTTATATATAATATATCGTCCCATACATAAAAGTCATTCGGTATATTTAATATTCTTTGTATTTTTATAATAATGTGTATTTTTATATATTGTGTGCTGTTTTCAATACAGTTAGGTTAAGCCTGTAACTTGTAAATATTGTGTGAAATAAATAAAAAATAAATTTCAGTCAGCCTGGACAATGTGGCTTAGTGATTTTGTTATCACATAATTTTTAATTACTTTTGAGACAAATAAATAGCTTATTACATAAAATAACATGTTTTACTTGACTTTTGGTAGGTAAAAATAGCAATACTAACAAGTAAAAAAATTCCCGGGATTCCCGGGAAACCAAACAAAATATTCCCGGTTCCCGGGAACGGAAAAAGGCCGGGAAAAACGAAACCCTAACATCAGCCTATTAATGTCCCCACTGTTGGGGCACAGGGCTCCCCTTGCACAAGAGGGGTACGGCCAGGCTTATTGGTGGATTTCACAAACCTTCGGAAACTTTTAATTTCCTCAGACATGCTGGTTTCCTCACGATGTTTTCCTTCACCGTTAGAGCAGTCGGTAAATGTACGTAAGTCTTTCGAAAAAACCGTAAAACTCATTGGTACATGACTTTGATGGTTTCGTACTTGTACCATGGAAGTCATGCATGGGAGTCCGGTGTCCTAGCCATTAGACCACCGACGCTCAGCACAAAGTCATAATAGGGTTAATTTCAAAATATTTGGGCAGAACACAACATTATACTATGTCCCCGTAATAATTCGACATGCTCTGATGCCACTTGCTGCCAATGCTGTGGTGGATGGAATCTGACCGTTATTACACTTATTACCTACCGAACCTCGCTCTCAATTAAACGGTATACATTTTTTATTACACCCGCCCAACAACTACCTAATTGTTTATAAAAGTCACGACAACTTTGCACATAGTTATTATGTAACCACTTTTACCAAGGTTACCACTTTTTTCAATAACTTAACTCACTGAAAGAAGAAAAAGAGTCGAGGTGACAAGTTCATACGCAGTAATTAACTATTTCCGCTAAAAATATTCACTAGAAATGGGTCCAATGGGATATGAACCTCCCTAAAATGGGAAAGGAAGTGGCTATCGCTTAGCAGTGTCTGTGCTGAGACCTGAGCCTGAAGCCTGGATCCTGGAGTTCTTTTTCTTAGTTACCGCTGACTGATTATAGTATAATATCATATCATATCAGCGCCGCAGTGCTAAAACCGCTACGGCAACAGGCTGAGGCAGTCCCCTTGTTCCGGTGCTGCACGCCACCTTCATCAAATGTTAATTACTTTTGCTTATTTATTTGTTTTTGTAATATATTTGTTTAATATTATTTTTGTCTACTGTACCTAGTTGTTTCATGTGTGTGTCGGAAATAAATAATCTTTCTTTCTTTCATTACATCGGTTATAATATGGGACATTGTGTCTGAATATAAGTATATTTTTTATTAATGTATAACCCATACCTTTTACAGAATAATTCGTTTAAATAAATCATTAACAGCAGTGTGAAACAATGGACAAGTGCAATGGAAAATCGAAAAAACAAAGGGTAGGTACTTATATAGGTATGCTTTATGTAATAATATCCTCCCATAAAGATATGTATGTTTCTTGAAGGTACTTGTAAATTTAACAATGTTAACTCGTCTACTTTAACAAATAACTCTTGCTTTCAAATGGGTAAAAATAAATCATAACCCATAGGGTAAGTCAAGGATGGTTGCCCCATTTTTTGAAATCCCTTTGTGGTCTTTAAAATATAATACTCGGAAACCTGCTGAGTATATGTTTGTGTCTGGACTTTCTACTTTCATTATTAATAAAAATATTTTGTAAAATAAAACGAATAATCAGTTTTATAATCATTTTAAAAAGTCCTTTATTATGTCAGGATTGATATTGCCCCAGTTCGGGATATGGACGAGGAGCTCGTAGCCTAGTTGCGATCACGGTCCGAAAGTGATCGTGCAGGTTAAGCGACGTTGGCGCGGCCGGTACCTGGATGGGTGACCGCTAGTGGCATATTTCATCTGAGCTCCTCCGTGCCTCGGAAAGCACGTTAAGCAGTCGGTCCCGGTTGTTGTCGTTCGACAGCAGTCGTTAATCCATGTCAGATGCCTACGGGCGGCCTGAACAAATCTGACAAATAGGTTGGCCACCATGGTTGGTACGATAAGCAAGCAAGCAAGTGCGGGATAGATCGTCTGTGCCCAGTTGACAAAATTGTCGATCGGATAGATGCCTTTTTGAAGAAAAATAATAGTAAATTGTACAAAACGAGTGCCAATAAGCGCGCAATCTGCGCTTTCGATTTACTGTATATCTATAGCTACCGCGTATCATTCTTAATAGGATTTTTTTATTTGGGGCATCTATCCTACTGGGGCATTTACCTGGACTTACCCTACTTTCCGATCGGAGAAGTGACGTGCGTATGTAACGTAATATGATTACGTTATAAATCGTGTATATAACAAAACAGTTGGTAAATGTCACGCGACCTGCTCGGGCCTCATCACACTGGATTTTATAGTTTTGAAACTTTCAATCGTAAAACACGCTTGCGAATCGCCTGGTGTTTCATAGGGAAACAGTCGCAAATCATCTAAATAATACCTAAATCCGTAGTAGTAGCACAGTGATTTCGTGCTGTGTGATTCCTAGAAAAAAAAATAACCTACAAACATTCCCTTTCCCTCGTAGTATGTTGGGAATATTGATGGTTACCTGTCAGAAATGTCTCGACCATGAATTCTCTGTAGTGGAAAATCGAATTCGACGTTAGTCCTATCTCATTCACTCACATAACATGTGTGAGCGTGACAAGACGTTCATAGCGCTCGACTTTTGTATGTCGAACGCTGCGAGAATCGCCTTCCTGTCAAATGACTTTGTTGTTTTTGTTTAAGGCAAAGGGAATTGAGCCCATACAGCCATGTCTGATATAAACAACTCTTTTAAATCTTCATTAAAATGCTGGTGGGTCAAATGACTTTGTTTTACAATATTTCAATAACATAGGTAAATTGTAGAGAACGCGTGTGCTGTTCTTCGTTGGACTAACAATCTGTTCTTTTAATGAAATATTGTGACTCCTCACCAAGGATACGTTTTTCCTGAAACTTGATGGATTTTAATTAAGTATGTAGGAACGCGCTAATGTGAGGACATGGATGACCTTGAGACTGCTATGGTCCTGATTAACTTCATGCTGTGACTGCTTCCTGTCGTTGACTTGGCTCAGGAGCTTGATTCGGGAGTATCGATTGATGCTTGCTGCAGAAGGTTGTTGGATGTTCAATGTCGAGGGTCACAATTGTAGAAACGCGCTATGCGAGGACATGGATGATGTTAAGTCAGTTGTATGAAATTGAAAAGGGAAGATCTTTCACCAGGCGGTGTGTTGTGCCTGGTGACCAGAAGTCCTGGTCCAACTATGGATGTTTGGAACTCGTATATATGCGAACTCCCAGTTAAATTTCGATAGCGCGTTCTACACCAATGTAAGTAGGTACTAATCGTAATGGCGCGTCGTGCGTCGCCACAAGTATATTTGCTGTAAGCAAAGGTTAGATAATAGGTAATAGAAAATTCCTGATAGCCATGGCATTAAGCATTTAAACTCTTTGTGTACATTCTGTGAGCATCAAGTCTGGTTCGAGTAAATAAATAATAAACATTCAAGGATGATTCTTCGTCGATACTTACGCAATACAAGGACATTACGACTCGCATGTTAATCATAAATGTCTTTCCATTCTAGGTACGTTATGCGGGCACTTCAAGATTTTCAGAAATTATGTTTTTATGTTGTATGGACGCATTTAATAATAATTATTATTATTAATAATAATAATAAATATTGCAACAATCAACTTACATGTACATCCTGAAGATGGATCTGAAATCCGTTTATCGATATCTCAACTAACATTAGCTATATTAATGGTTAAAGTTAGAAGTGGGGGATGGTCTGTCCCTTTCTAGTAAAACAGTCCTTATTATGTAGCCAAGGTCCTGCTTGTATGGCGCTACATAACAGTGACGTTACAATTATCTATTGCCGTCTCTTTCAACCGTCTCATTTTTGATTGCCTGTAGCTATTTTATTTTTCAACGGATTTTAATCGTGTTTTCACATTTGACCTTCCATTTATGTCTATTCTTATTTTTATGAAATGTATTTAATATTTGATAGATACTTGTGAAATACCCTATTGGTAGTATCCCTTTATTGAGCAATCTCCAGCTACACTCACTTTGAGCGTCGGTGGCACAGTGGCTAGGACACCGGACTCCCATGCTGGAGGTCCAGGTTCGAAACCATGCAGTGCCATGTACCAATGAGTTTTTAGTATTTTATGAACATTTACCGACTGCTCTAACAGTGAAGGAAAATGTCGTGAGGAAACCCGCGCACTGAGATGACCAGTGTATAAAATGGGGTAGGCACAAAATATCCTCAAGGGTCGAAGTGCCGCTGGGGTTATTTCCGGCCCCCTATCATAAGAAAAGATAAGAAGATCCCTTTCTTGAGCAATCTCCAGCGACACTCACCTGGGCTTCCCGTTGGCGGCGGCGTGCTCCGGCGCTACCCGCCGCCGCAGCCCACGCCGGCAAAGTCTCGCGCACACGCCGTGCGCGCAGCCCAGCCGCTCCCACAGCGGGCACCGGGGTGGCGTCACTTCGTCAACATCCCCATTCATTATTAACAGATACGAACTGTTCATTCTTTCACTTGTGTTCACATATTCACAGTGGCAATCCAAATGACATTAACAACATTATAGTACATTATGATATAAGTGCGGTAAGTTGAAAATTACAGCCGAGGCGATATTGCTAGCCCGAGCCGTAGGCGAGGGCTATAAGGAAGCAGAGGCTGTAATTTTCAAAGCGCACGTATGTCATACGACGTTTTATAACATATTTACGAGGAAATAAATAAAACTTTGACTTTCTTAAACGAATAAATCTTTAATTACTTGTTAAAGCAGTTATAGAAATTTGAACAATTTTTAAAAGTGATTGTTACGTTGCCAGTTGCTTTTTAGCATTGAATAGTAGCACCACAATGAGCTTGACTTATATTTTTGAGAAAGTTCCATGAAATATGCTAAAAACACATTTTCTGAAAATGAATTTGCATCTTTGCTTGTTTTCCATATGATGAAATTTTGATACGCTTGTAAGTATCTATCGGTCGATTTTTCAGGCAAGAGGCTTAGAGTAGCCTTTTTCGCTGCGTTTAAGACTTGTGGCGGTGTCAAATTAATAAATTCATCACTACTTGACGACATTTTCAAATAAAAACAATACAGCGAAAAGAAAAAGCGCGCGGAATAATTTTACTTGTCCACAAATTAGCGATGCGCGCGCATCAACTTTTTTTAGGTAAAGGTACAAAAACAGCCAGTATTACTAATAAAGTAAATTAATATTTTTGTGTTTTTGTTACAGATAAATGGTTGTAATTTATTGTCAAAATTAATTAAATTAAAGAATTAAATCTTTATTTATTATATTTTATCTCCCAAAGTTAATTTTATTCATAAAATATTGACCACTTTTTTAACATAAAAACTCTTTGCTAAGATTTTAAAAAGTATCGTTCATTTTTAGACGGAGCATCTTAAAAAACCGTACATGTTACTTTATTTAAAAAAACTCGTGCGTTTCACATTACTATAACGCACAAGTGCGTAATGAGATACATTACGATATTGAAATTGGTGTAATTACAGCCACTTTACGAGCAAATATGTTATAAAGTACATTACATGTATTACTTGACATTGTTCAGTTTTTTTTAATTTTATATTTATTATTTAAATAATTGACAATGATGTTTTTAAATGTAATTATTAATTAAATGTTTGTTTTTTGTGTTATTGCTATGTAATGTAATTATTTTTATTTTTCTTGACGTGTATTCATATTTAGAATAAAAAAATTGAATTTGAATTTGAATTTGTGGGTCAAATACTAATAATTTTAGAACAAAGTTTTTTAATAAAAATTGGTTGCATTTTATATTAATTTTAATCTTGAAAAATAAATAAAATTATTGCTCAAAACATCAATACAAGTAGGCCAAGGATTATCAGTCAAGCCTACACACCTACATCAATAAATTCTAATTGGAATTATTGGAAAGAAACTGAGAATAATTTAGTAAGTTAAAAAAAGTTTTATAATGTAAGTACTTAGGTATTTTTCCTTAGGTAAAGATTGTTTCCTCGTCTGCTTTCCTTATACAATAAAAGAAAGAGATATAGAATTATTTTATAGCGATCCAGCGGGGCAACGCCGCCAGCATCCTCGGTACCCTACCACACGGGCTTAATCTAAGACATTTTATAAGTTACATTTAGTTTTTATTTGTGTACATTAAATACTTATTATTATTTGTTAAATTCACATGTTACATCAAATAAATGTTTATACATTAATTGTTAATTTAAGTATATTGACTATAGCGAATGGAAGTAAATTAAACGAAGTTTTAAACTTCAATCACCTATTCGCACCTAGATAATTCTGACAGGTGTTTAACTAATTACAAGGTGGGTAAATCGTAATTATTAGCCCTAACTATGTACTGCATGTGCATTTGACGCGTCTACTCGTCCCTATGAATTAGTAAATACATATCGATCTAAACTAATAGGCATTCTTGTAAATGATGGGAAATGTGTGTTTATAATCACTCGGCGATGCTAAATCATTATCATGTTTTATGTAGGTACAGTCGGCTAACTGTACACCATCTGTCAAAATTCTACAATTCAAATGAGAAGGCTATGACGAATAAATGTATAGTGGGTATACGTATAGGCACAGAGTATTTTAGTAGGTAGATACTCTTGGAATATAAACATAAACACAATGCCACACCTGGCAACCCCAGACGACCCGGCTTCTACTTCGTTGATGTCAGTTTGTGATTTTCTTAATTATCTAATTAAACCAAGTTTAAAGTTATTTCCGTCTTCTGAAATGAACCATTAGGTTAATGCATTAGCATTAGGTTCATTTCAGAAGACGGAAATAACTTTAAACTTGGTTTAATTAGATAATTAAGAAAATCACAAACTGACATCAACGAAGTAGAAGCCGGGTCGTCTGGGGTTGCCAGGTGTGGCATTGTGTTTATGTTTATATTCCAAGAGTATCTACCTACTAAAATACTCTGTGCCTATACGTATATCCACTATACATTTATTCTTTATTGTAGTAGGTATATTGTGAACAAGTACCTAGTGTTACATTAAGCAATAATGCATAAAACAATTAGGTAGGTACCTAAGAACTTTCAATCAGTCAGCTCAGGGTCCCTATTTTGGGTAGAGAGGCAGGTTTTTGAACTGAACGTTATATTTTGAAAAGTTTAATTTAATTTGTTCTAATTCATAATTTTCATTAACTGAAAATTTGGAGAATATTTTTGTTACCATTCTTTACCTATATGCAAAAGTTAGGAATGCCCGGAAGACTATTTTTTTTTCATCCATGCCTATAATGTAGGTATATGACACGGTGAAAGAAATAAGAAAAATTTCACTGATTATTATAAAAAAATATGGAAATTAAAACACCTATACTCGTACATACAATTAAAACTATTTACACTAGCACAGATAACTAAGGACTCAAAAATATATAAAAAAAAACAAAGGAACTTAAATACTAAAAGGGAGAACACGTCGTCTAGGTTTTCTAAGAGCGGCATGGTCCCCAGGACACTGGTTGCATTACTGGATCGCAAGGCCCTGAGGTCACCCGAAAATTATGTATATATTTCCTTATTATTTATAGGAGTATATAAATATTAAAAAAAATTGGAATACTTAATTTTATTTCATGAATAATGACACAATTTATATTTATTAAAAGACACGAAGTATTTAATCGGTAAGTACCAAATTCTCAACTAACTTTTTTATCTAATAATTTAGTTCTTTACACATGGAGTTACATGTCGCGTCGCGTGTTATATTTTCTTTCCGTTAAAAGTCGCCGGGCGCTTAAATCTGACTTATCAGTTCCAACCCCAAGGCGCTACTGACTGAGCTAACATCACGAAGAAACTGTATCGACTATACAACCCCAACCCGAGAAGGAACGTACCGATAGATGAAGCGGTCGCTTTTTTTACTGTTTTATCATAAAAATTAAAAATGCTATGGAATTTTGTTTGTCTAGCATGTTTGAGATTCTAAACACTGGTTTCATTAAATAATTAATTTCGTTTTGAATACTAAGATATTTTACAAAATAGAAGTGTAATAAAACCCACTTTGGCTCCCGAATGAGGAATATCAAGAAAGCTTATAAAAATAAATACGTATATTTATTTATTTATTAAATTTATGATTATATATTAAGTATTATATTTCTGTACATATTATAGTATTTACGTAATATTATTACGACTGCTTTGCAGCTTGCAAAGGTTTGCATTTTTTATTATTATTGTTATTTATTTATTTGAGGGTAGTATCTATTTCATACGCCTTTAGCATCCGTATATTATGTATCTTATGATTTTTCCATCACCTGAAGGTTGCCTGGAAGATATCGCTTAAAGCGACAAGGCCGCCTTCTGCACATTGTATTGTACCTCTCTTTATGTTGTATGTTTTGTTTTTGTCCCGGGTGTGCAATACAGTATATTTGTATTGTATTGTATTGTATTGTATTGCACATACATATACTCGTATATGAAAATATCGTCGAATTTGGCCAAATGATCGTCTAGTGCACCCTTAAGTTGCATAACTTCATCAACTTCTTACTAATGTGGAGGGAATGGTGCGCCTCAATGTTTCCTAAGTGTCAAACCATTGCTCCGTGGTCGGATCTTGACTCATTTTGTGTATTTTCTGCGTTTTTATGGTTAATGTGTGGCAACGAGGTATTCTTAATTCTCTTATCTTATTTCTTAGCTTTAAAGGAGATAATGAAGAATGAGACAGTGTAAGACAACTATATGTACAGAACACTGTTCTGAGATACCACAGGTCGACCCTCCAATCACTACCCGTCAAACAAAAAAGACGACAACGTACCCGCGTACCACCGGTCAGAACAAGCTTTGCCCAACACCAGTACGGTTTCTTAGGCCCATTTCTTTATAGATACTTCAACGATGTCCATGATATTACTAAATTTAGTAGGCACTCTTTAAAACAAATTCTTAAAATCCAATTGAATGAATTTAGCTACGATCAAACCGAGAAACTATTACGTCCACAACAATAATACTTCACTCATCTACAGCATGCACACATACATACTTTCACACTCACCCTCTCACACATAAACATACACACCCTTACATACACTCCCATCCCCAAACACACCCTCACACACATCCAAGGGGGAATCCCTTACATACATTCACACGTCTTCGGGTATAAAATAATAATTAAATAATATATATATATATATATATATATATATATATATATATATATATATTATAATAAATTGTAATTTGTGACTATTATAGCTTGGTATTCAGTAGGGGGCGGTATTTGTCCCATAGATAACTACCAAGTTGTCTATGGGATGAATGCTGACCGTTATTGAATACCTTCTTTTTGGGAAAGCACTGTCTCCCAAGATACAGGTTCGCCTAGTTTGGGAGTCAGGGTATTGTTCGATTTACTAATTTGTGATGTTTTCAATAAAGATTATAAATGAGAGAGAACAGAAAAGAGAAAAAAATATTACTACATATTCAACGCCATCAACATAAGGCAAGGACAAAAACAATAAATAAATAAATATAACAATGAATATCTTTCCAGAATATGTTTTATTGTTGTATGAAAATAATTTATTTTACAAATTCCTAATACAAAAGTAAGTAATACAATAGATTAAGAATAAATTCATAGTACTTATCATAAATAAAATACGCCGATATTGATCGTAATTCAATTCATAATATTCATTTTCTATAGGCATAATTGGTAGAATAGGTAGGTAACCTTTTTAGTACAAATCTCTATGCGTTTTATAAATACTAATTTCTAAATACGTGTGTAAGTGATCAATCCCAATATTTTATAACTAGATAGAGTCTTAGCTTGGGACCTCTCCCCCAAACACAGAAGTCCATAGAAAAGTTGGAAGTCAACTGATTTTATGTTTCCAACACGATTTGTATAAGTAGATAGTCTTCCATACAAACTGGCTATAGAAAACCATGTCGCCGAAAATCGAAATTGGGTGTTTCAAGGCATCTGTCATGGTTAATGCTTCCCAAAGTTTCTTAGATCTTCCCCCAATATTTTTTTTAGATAGATTGATTCTAGTTCTAAGTATTGATAAGTAATTAATTGGTACCGATTCCGGCGTGTCACTCCAACCGTCGTCACCCTCACTCTTACACGACTGTATATAAAAGTGAGCGAGACAGTTTCAATTAGTTTCAGATTGAACAGCGATCACGCCAGAATCGGGACCACAGTAAATTAAGGTGCTGAATCAAGAGCGGCCGCACTTCTGTCGTTTGGTCTGCGGGTCGGTGATACACTTCTCATGAGGGCTGCACTTGACGTTGGCGCAGTATATCCCCGATCCTCCAGCTGCAAGTTGACGAATATAGTGTGATTATTGCGTTATTGCTAGACGAATGAAGCGATGAAGTAGCGGGTGGAGAACTGAAGTTTGGGCCGAGCTACTATTTTGTGATGATGCACCACGGAGGAGGCTTTACCTACTATACATTTACTATAAATTTGTTTAGTTGATAGTCTTCCTATTGTAATAAAAATAAAATAATAAGACCAGTGGGGTACGTAGCGTAGGGGGGCATGGCTCCGGGGGGCATTAGGAAAGGTGCGGACGACAGATTGCAGACGGTGGGATTTAATAAACGCACTACACGACTTATCAAGTGCAGATTGCAGATGGTGAATTTAAAAAAAGACGCTGTGCAGCCTTATCTTAAACTGAAATTATAACGATAGAGATTGGATTATATTTTTTTTGAACTGCAAAAATAAGGGGGTGGCGGATTCTGGCCTAGCTCGGGGGCAATGACCAGGCTACGCCAAGCACTGCCTACCTATGTCCACCAGTGGACTAAGTTGGGCTGTTGTTGATAGTGTTATTTGATGTTAGAAGGTCTCGTTACTCACTGGAATGTTTATCATTGTTCGCTCCGCCGTAGGGCGCGGGCTCGCTGCATGACTTGCTGTTACAGGAGTTGGGACAGCACACCTTGCCGTGGCTGCAGTCGTAGCTCTGCTCGCAGCGGGGGCTGCAGCTGTACACCCTCGATGGCTGCGGGCAGCCACCAGAGGCAGCTGAAAGAAAGGAAGAAAAACACTTTATAGCCACACATAAAATTACATATTTAGTTCACTCCATAATACTATTGGCAATAGTACAATGGTATATTTATTTGGCTCAGCTAATGTTTGAGTGAATACACTTGCGTGTAAACACACAGCGCTGATTTTCAGCCAGTCCTTATACTAAGTTCACCAACTAACAACTGCGACAATCTAAGCTGAGAAAAAACAGCTGAAAACATTGAACAAATTTTCACCATCATGCTACGCTGAGTCGTAGGTAAAGTAAGATACCCAGCCAGGAGATCCCAAAAGTCTCACAAAACATTTAATGATTATACGGATTAAAACAGTTCATTTTTCCATTAGCTGAACTGAAATGAAATGAACTATAGGTACTGTACAGTGTACACTATTTTAATGGCTATGATGGTTGCTCGAGAGATTATAATGTACATTCAGTATACATTCAGAAAGTACGGAATGTGTCCGCAATTAGTTTTTCTTTTAATCGGTCTATCTCGTATGTTGGTTGTGGTCGTGATTTCGCGAAAACACTAATACTTACTAACACTTTTTTCATAAGATCGCGTAAAAAGACTACCTCTCCGCGATCGTCTTACATTGTTGACGACGTTGTTTTGTTGTATCTTGACTTACCAGTCTCGGAGAGAGAAATGATGAACACCAATGCGACCACAGATAAACACGTTATTGAACCTGAAAACAGAGGTTTACCTGTTATGAAATTGTCAAGGTAATGCATTCATCCGGCTCGAATCCCTCTAAAAGAGGTATCGCGAAAATTTTGGCTATATGAAATTCAGTTAGGGGTGCTAGAGACGCAAAATTACACAGAACTTTTATATTCCGCCCAGGAAAATAAAAACTCTGTCATGATCAAAGCTTTACCAACCATTGCTTGCTTATCGTATGGTTAGTGGCCAACCTATTTGTCAGAGTTATTCAGCCCGCCCGTAGGCCTCTGACATGGCTTAACGACTGCTGTCGAACGATAACAACCGGGACCGACTGCTTAACGTGCTCTCCAAGGCACGGAGAAGCTCAGATGAAATATGCCATTAGTGGTCACCCATCCAGGTACCGACCGCGCCAACGTCGCTTAACCTGCACGATCACTTTCGGACCGTGCTCGCAACTAGGCTACGAGCTCCTCAGTGGCGGGGTAAAATAAAACATCAACATATTCAGAATCAACTCTATCTCAAGGTATCAGTTTTTAAATTATCATTTCTGGAATACATAATCATAACCGGATACATAACAAAATGTCAGTCGTAAAATGTCAAGACGTCCAACTAGGAGAATGTCAAGATCGCTAAATGTCCAGATAAAACCATAAAAATGAAACAATATTGTCAAGGGTCTAGAATTTATTTTCCGATCTGGCTAGGATTTTTTGATTTCAGTCAAGCTTTACACTTTTCATCGTGTAAGTGTTTAAGGGTTACAAGCATAAAAAAATACGGGTTTTAGATTTTTTACGGTAGGGAATTAAAACAGCAGTTTTATGGCAAAATCTTTATTTTTTAAATTTGTATTTATTGTTCAATGAAATAGCTTTCAAAACCTCTTTATTTTGTGAAGCAAATGTGTAAAAATCTTTATATTTTAACATAAACTTTTCTGAAAAGTCGAATCTTATTCCGTATTTTATTTTGCTAATTACTGGTTCTTATAATTGTCATAGCCTGAAAAACGGGGTAACCCGTAAAATACATGGAATCTGGCAACCCTAACTGAACTACATTTTTTTTGCTCGTACGGGCTGGAACCCAGAGCCGTAAATATAATATTTAAAAATATATTTTATATACGATGGACTTGAAACAACTTTCCGTGTCGTCTTCCTTCAGTGCTCTTCGAGCAGCCTGAAACTTACCTATACTTACGTAGTTGCTTTAATATTATTCTAGAAAGAGTTTAGGTCAACATATAACATGAGGAGGTCTCAGTTCAACCAAAGTAGTCCATAAACAGGATGTCAGTTAATCAGGAGCGGCCTCTAAGGGGCATTAACTATTTGGTATCAGATGCAGACACCTTGTAGGTACATGGAGTCAGTCATCTTGTGACTTGATTTAAATTGACATCCTGTCAATCCTGTATGGTTTTGCAAGCGTCTTGAGAAGAATGTAGGTATTATAGGGACATATAGAACTAGTCTGGTAGGTGTTTATTTATTTTAAATACATAAATAGATAAACGAAGCAAATAAACAGAGGTTGTATCAAATAGAGTCAATATATACCATCCATCATTGTTACTGGCTGTGCCAACTTCGTTTTATGTTCTGTTCCTTTTATAACTTCATTGTCTGTCTTTCATATTTTTGCTTTTGTCTTTTTTCCCATTCCTTTTGTCACAGTCCTCTTGTAAGCACCTACCACATCTATCATTTAAAATATCACTATTTCCACTAAGTCTACTAGTATTTTAATCACTTCATTCTCTCCCTCGTCTACAGGAATGAGAAAAAAGACAAGACAATTATAAAAAGAACTGAACATAAAAAGTTGGCACAGCCAGTAACAATCATGAAAAAAAAGGTCTTATAGCTTCATTTCATGAGCATAATAAATAAAAAATTGTTATGCAGTATTGTTGGACACATTGAGTAGTTTGAATAGATTACTTGACCGTAAGTAAATATTGGCTAAGTAGGTATGTACTTTATAGTATAGTCGGCAATGAAAGTCGCTGAACTCTGAACATTCCCGAGCTATGTCCTGTAGCCGTTCTTAAATCGGTAAACAGAATCGGTGGCGTACAAAACTCATCTTCAGCTGTAAATTATGGGCAGTGGTCGGATTAGGTAGTGCAATTTTGCGGGATTCCATGACGAAATATGAACATGGACATGCCCAGCAAGTAACGATATCCCGGGATTACAAATCCGCTAAGAGCTGGTTACATTTAACAGTAATATCGTTCAAAAATATTATTATTATTTACGAAGCTAAATTTGCCGCCATATTGTTGTTTACTTTACACTAAACAAAAATTCTTAGAAATATTATTTCGGCATAACAAAGGCGACGACCGAAAAGAGCGTTCTGAGAAAGTGTGAATGTGAGAAAGAGACAATAAATCCCGAATATAGTCCTAATAATGGTATATCTCTCTCTCGCAAAAGGGATGATGAGATGATTTTCTTTTGGAGTTCCCATTAGGAAAATAAGTATTTTATATAAGTATACAGAACATTTCCGAAATCCCGCAATCCCGCTGGCGTATCTATACTAATATAACGTTTAAGGGTCGTTAACCCTAAATTGCACTACCTAATCCGATCATGGGGTATGATCACACACACTTTTATAGGAATAAAATCATATTTGTTACATCGTGTTGCATTCGGATAGGATATGTAGTATTTATAAAGCTAGCATTATTAACCGTGTTTGAATTCCTGAAGTTACAATACGCATTTCCGCCAAAAACGGCTATTTTTGGTGGAAATTTATATTTTTTGCCGAAAATATTTTGAGGTTTTAGAAGGGGGTTTAGAAGTAAATAAAAATAAATAAAAAAAGGTAAGATTGAGGTCAAACGCGGGTTTAGTCGTACCTAATTATAAAAATATTTCGCTCAACATGTAAGTATCAATGACGGCGCGAGCGACTCGGCGCCGCGTCTATGTTGTTGAGTTGGATGAATATTTTTGTGAGAACAGCGAATTCGCACATGATAATAACTGCGATTTTTGTGAGAACAGCAAATTCGCACATGATAATAACTGCGATTTTTGAATAATCGGCCTTACAAAGAGTATGGCCTTACAAAGAGCATGGCCTTACAAAGAGCATGGCCTTACAAAGAGCATGGCCTTACAAAGAGCATGGCCTTACATGGCTCAACCACCTTATAATAATTTTGCATATGTATTTCAATTATTTATTTTCGTTGCCGACTGTATCTACAAAAGATTTGCTTACCCATGATTGTTTTGTCGTTCAAATAACTTTAATTCAACAACAAATATGAATTTTTAAATGAATTTTAAGACACCACCACTCTGTGGGATTGCTTTGTTGAGAATGGCCCCTTTGGATACATGAGGCCAGTGTACTGACAAATATAAATTGACGTGAGTCAATTTGATAATAATACTATTAGATCGGTGGGCGAAGTAAACAGAATAGCAGCGGTTGTCAAACTTACTAAGCTTGGCTCGATTTATATTCAGCGGACGACTCGACCGCCGCGGTCGATTTATATAGACTGCGTGAGCTCTATAGAAGTAAATCCAAACCAAGCAGTGGCGGGCGCACGTTCACAATTAATCGACCTAATGGCACCTCTATATGTATATAAACCAATTAATATTTCACATTTCACTCTTCTGCACTATACTGCCTACCTGGTAACCTATTAATAATTCTTCTATCGCCTAGGTTGTCTGGAAGGGATCGCTCTGAGCGATGGGCCGCCTTTGTATACTTATTGTATGTTTCCTTTTCTATGTAAATTTCTTGTGTGCAATAAAGTATATCAGTAGTACCTAGTCTATCTATCTATCTCTATACCATAGGCAATGATCGGCGATCATGTAAACACGCGTACCTACAATCAACCGCACGCATTCCTTTGATGTGTTTATATTTTCAAAAACCTTAAAAAATAACAGTACCTGTAGGTACATAAAGTACCTGGAAAATACATTGAAATAGGTATTGTAAACCCCGACAGAATTTATTAGAGTATGGTGATGTTAGTTGATGATGATAGACGGTAATGTTAAGAACACATAAATAAATCTCTTGATTGAACGGACGGTGACGCGGGCGAGCTGCTATAAAAATCGCGCGTGTCAACATTTTCATAAGCCACGCCCCCAAAGTGGATTACAAACAAAATTCCTCCTATTGATCGATTCACTGTCGTACCTGTCGTACTGTACAAAACGACACACAATACGACATATCAGCACAGCCGCTCTGATCGGTCCACGTCAAAAACTAGGCGCTGTATGAATAAAATCTTGCAGTATATTGCAAGATTAAGACACGGGTTCTATCTTGATTTATTTCTGTGGTTAAGAAGGTACCACTGGTATGTATGGAAAAGGTGTAAAAAAAATTAAAAAAATGTGGTAAATAAATTATTTTGTATTTTTTGTATCTAAATTAATAAATAATAAAATTCTTTCTTCAATTCTTTCTTTCTTAATGTAGGTAGGTACATAACGTCCCTACTGTAGGGTCACAAGCCCCTTCTTGCACAAGAGCGTACGGGCCGTAATCCACCGAGCGGGACCAGAGCTGATTGGTGGATTTCACACGGCTTCGGAAACTTCAAGTATCCTCACAATGTTTTCCTTCACCGTCAGAGCAGTCGGAGTTTGCGGAGATCACTAAGAAAAAAATAATTCACATAAAATTCCGCAATCTGGCGCAGTCTATTATATTCTTGATCGAGCAATATCTACTTTTAGAAAGAGAAGAGAAGAGAAGAAGGAAGAGAAGTTTACTGGAAGAGATCGCTCTTAGCGATAAGGTCGCCTAAATTCTACATCACTATTTCCTTTTATATCTTTTGTTTGTTGTTTTCTATTTGTGTAATAGAGTGTATTTTACTTTACTTTATTTTTATTAACAAAGTAAAAATGGTGACACAATAACTCCGTTTTGAGAACCTCTGTATAAGACGTTACTAACTCTTTGTGCATTTGATTCTTTAGTTCTCTTTCGGAGTCTATCGCTCAGTACTTACCTACTGCCTAACAGAAAAGATCATGAAATACCATACCATAAAAATCGTTTTAGATACATAAAAAATACGCGGCGGACTCAACATTACACTAATCTACATCACAGATGCTATTAGATATGATAAGATTTATTGATAATCGCAGTCTTATACTAAAGGGAAACGTATTTTATATATTACAAATTAACTTAATTAGTATTTCGTTTAATTAGTATTAAAGGTTTGGCTGAATACCTAACATTTGGAATTCCAGTTCCTGCAATAGGTTGCCGTCTATAATAGCTATGATCTAGAACAGTGGCATATTATATTCTTAAAATTCTGGGTATAGTGACATCTATTTCCAGAACTACCTATGACATAGAAAAGGGCAGAGTATTATGTATAATACTTAGGACGTGTCTTGCAACAGAGACGGTGAGTCAGTATTCGAATGTAGGTTACAAAGGACCATCCATTCGCAAGGAAGGAGTGCTATTATTCAATGATCATTACACGAAATGTTAGGTGCGTGATATTCCCCCCTCGCTGAGAATGGGAGTCCTTATCCGTCCCCCAGAACAGCGGATGATGGTTAACAAAAATGGATTTTATTGTTAAATTTTTGAGGTTGACACTCCCAATTGACTTTCAATATCGTTATATTGGTGTGATGTATAAGGGTGTATACGATGGCGTATATTGAATTTTTTATGGTAGGTCATGGACAAAGAAAAAAAAGGTCTTTTTTTACCTTCATGTGGTAGGTATGTCTAATTAGAATTTTTACGAAGACTGAATGAAACATCATACTAAATTTCTCCAAATAGGAACCTTTTTTCATAATAGTAGATAATCCTGCAATGTGTTACCCACTAGAGGCGCCACTAGCGCAATTACATAAATAAATATTTTCGAGGAAAATCTATGGGGGCCGTGTGCTCTACGAAATGAAATAAATACAGCACTTGGAGATGAGAAGCAGTATATTGACTGTGGACCGAGCTAGGTAGGACAGTCCGACAAAGATAAAACCGGCGGCAGTTGTTTCTCCAAGACATTGGCAGGCGCGCAGCACACATACGTGTCGTTGTGGCGCGAAGCCGCCATAAAACATTCAAAAAAATGTGCACACTTTTATCCCGAAGTTTTTTTTTTGACCTAAGTATAATTTTGTTCTAAACATAACCTAAAATAATTTATTGCTTTCAATAGCATTTCGGATATTAATGAAATTGCCTCGATATTGCAGTGCAAAAGGCATGTTCGCCGACGCGAGAGTCCCTGACTTCTATGCTATTCTCAGAGCTCGTATAGCATCGTTCCAAGAGAGATTGTTAAAACCGAACAACAAAATTTTGTGTGCTATAAACGAGGACTATGCCAATGTTTTTATGAAACACTGGATGGCCGTGCACCAGTGTGAGAACGGCAAATTTTAAGTAGTAGGTACCGCTAACATTGTATCTATTAGTTTATTTTATCTTTTAGCTTTTTCTTTATATATCAGTTTATAGTTATGGTACCTACAGTGAAATTATATTATATATTGTTATTTTGTAATATGGGTGTATGCCTGAAATAAATACATTTATTATTATTATTATTTACGGAGTGTACTAGTAGCTCCATCTATGCAACGCTTTGCGTATTATGTCCTATTTATTTCGCTACTCTGATTTTGTTTATTTATTGATTGAATGTAGTTGACAGTAAATAAATACCTACCGGGTGCAAAGATGCTAAGTACTCCACACTAGATGGCAATAGAATTGCGATAGTAGCGACATCTACTTTTCGTTACTGTTACATTAATATTTACCTAGTATTTATGACTGTTACTGTGTACTATAAAAGACCTACAAGACTAGTATTTTTGACATTTCACCGTGCCCGTGTCTTCGTTTGAGTACACGTCGTCAATTTTTATGTGTTTACGGCAGATTCTTATCAGATTTGGTGGTTCAACGTGTATTTTTTGTTATTTCGAAATATAATTCACGATGTCGTCCACTGAGGAAACTTCCCAACTTAAAGCGGGACACCCTCCTGCAGGTAAGTTTACCTTGAAATCAAATCCTTTGTTTACGTTTATTTTTCAACAAAACAGGTGTTTTTGCGTATTGAAAATGAATTAGCATCCATATGGGAAAATTCATGTCGAGTTTTCCATGCGTTTGTTTGAATAAACGTGAAGCATGCACATATTGTTTTGTAATTCCTTTAGAGGAAAATAAACAAGAAATCAACTACTTCGTATGGTATTTTGGCATGACCTTGATAATTTGTAGGTAATAAGAGTGACGTAATTGTAATGTTAGATTAACTTACAGTTGCTGCTTAGTCAGCTAAAGCTGTTGTTAAACAAAGAGGAAATGACCAGGCCAAGGTCAGTAAGTGGTCAGGGATATACATTACCAACATGAAATGATCAATTTATTCTACTTTTATTTAATAAAACTCTTGGATTTCTGAGCTTACGTATATCAAACCTCTTGAGCAAAAGTTCCCAAGCCAAGTAATCTTTATTTATTAGAATACAGTCCTTTCATTAAACCAGTTTTAAATTAAAAAATCAAAATTAGATTCAGGTAATAGATAGAGTTACACAATAATATTTGTCCACCTAAAGATTATGAATACTTATTGTGATAAGAGGTCTTTACTCTTATTTACAGAATTAATAAATTGAATGTTCTCATATTGAAATGAATTAACATGATTGTGATAGATAAGAGTTATTGAATATGTACTTTTTGGAGAAATGTGGGTTGACCAGAAGGACATTACCTAATGGACTAACCTGAAAAACTCCTTTTTCTATGTCACTACTTAAGGACAAAGGGCAGATAAAATTGAACTTGAAATTGGCTGACCACAAAAACAATTGTGAAGAGGGCTAACTCCTTTCTGTATGCCATTCGGAGGTCCTTTCAGAACATGACAGGGGAGGTTTTCATAAAAATTTACAAGACGTACGTAAAACCCCTTAAGTATGGGTTTCAATTCTGGAATCCCTACTTTGGCAAAGACATTGACCTCCTCGAAAGTGTACAATGGAGGGCCACCAATATCCCGTACAGTTTACGGCGAAGACCTTATGACGAAAGGCTCAAAGTCTTGGGTTTAACTACACTCAAGGAGTGCCGACTGAGAGATCTCATTGAAACATAAAATCCTCACGCACAGATACAACCTTCCAGATCTGCACATACTCTTCACAACGAAGGATAAACGGTTCTGCGAGGGCACCATCTAAGAATAAGCCACACCAAAACTGCAACCAATGTTGCATATCACTGTAATAGAGTAGTCCAAGCATGAAATTCCGATGACTTTGTGTCTGCCCCTTCAGTGAACTCCTTTAAAAATAGATTAGACAACTGGTTTAAAAAGCAGTGATGATAAATAACCCTCATTTTAGTTTTATAACAATTATTTAGTACAAATAACTAATTTAAATAAATAACAATGACTGACTGTGTAAAAACTGAACTGTGAATTCTATAAACTGAAACTGAGAACTTATAACTTTCCAACACTATGACATAGACGCATCAGCATATTTGCTGCCTGTCTATAATTATATAATAATAATAATAATCTTCTATCTCCATGTGTGTGAAGGCAGGCATGAAAATCCTAATTATACCCTGACCATTTAATTCCGCATATGGCGAGGGTTTTTAACTTCCTCTACAAAACCCTCGCCATATACGGTCTTAAATGGTACTATATTTTTTATAGCATATTCTATAAATCAGATTATAAAACTATGAATAGCACCCTCTTGGTTTGGGTTTTTTAGTTCCTGGTCAGGGTTCTTCTAAGTCGTTTTTCCTCATTGCTGAGAGTCGTGATCATTCTAAGGAATGAATCACATAGAACGACTCTCGTGGCAGATTTAATGGGGTGGTTTGCCATTGCCTTCCCCATTTCACACACTGGTAATCTCAGTGTGCAGGTTTCCTTACGATGTTTTCCTTCACCGTCAGAGCAGTCGGTAAATGTACATAAGTCTTTCGAAAAAACCGAAAAACTCATTGGTACATGGCATTGCCTGGTTTCGAACTCGGACCTCCCGCATGGGAGTCCGATGTCCTAGCCACGACGCCACCTGGTCAGGGTATACACATAAATTTCCATCATCAACCAATTTCAACAGCCTTCTGTATTTTCAATCAACAGTGAAAGCTGGTGGCATGAGGATCACTCAGAACAAGACGGGTCATACCAACAATCCTAAGGAACCGGCGAATGAGGACCTCACAGGGCTGTCGGGGCCCTCGCCTGTTCCATCCAACCCGGTATCAATTGCTGGAGCACCTAATAAAGGTAAGAGTGACATTTGGCAGTCCATGAATTATTCTAGAGGTGACTTTTCCCTTACATGACTATACTGACATACTACAAAAGGATGCAAATGTAAAGTCGAATACATCAGGAAAAAAACCCTCTCTGTTTGTACTCGTGCAACTATATTTTTATTACATAGGTACTGCTCAATTAATTTCATTTTTCTATGACACGTGTATGAAAATTTTCTTTGTGGTTATCTCAACATTGATTTTTGATAAGATATCACACGAGTAAAGGCTATTGGTACTAATAGATTCCCCGAGTAATATGTTACACCTATTATAAGTTGAAGTATGGATATAATATATATTCTATAATATAGAACCAGATTAGGACCTAATCTGATGACGTGAATTACTTGCATAATGCTACATTTAACTGAGCAAACAGTAAAGGAATCCTGAAAATGGTGATCTCATCGATGTTCTCAGGTATGAGATAAGATAACGTGTTTGCTCACAATAACCACCTATCCCGAGTTCTAGGTCACTGTTCAGTACCTACTAGTTGAAATTTTAGTTTGTCGGGAAAAAATATGTATGTGGAGTAGAATCTATATCCTGAAGATTTTTGGTAAACTAACAACTCTTAAAATTTAATGTCTGACGAAAATAATCAAATAGAACCCAGCGTGATACACCTCAATAATTAGACCTACTTATAAAAATCAATTTAATTTTGTATTTTTTCTGCTCGCTACTGGTAGGTTAAAATTAAAGATAATTTTTTTTGTCTTTGGTTAATGGCAATTATTGGCAATTTCGAAGTTACGAATTCTGCCAATGACGAGTCAGACATGGGGCACTAAACCTATACACAGTCATGCTATATTTTTAATCATACTTTTACTGACTTAAAAATCTTCCAGTATATTGGCCATAAACTGTACATTTTATGGCCAATATACTGGACCATATTGCGGATTTAAATTTATGGATTATACACATTTACACACAGGATATCTACTTGCTTGTGAAATCTGGGATTCTCCATTCATAAAAATTCCTATTGCCTGTGGATGTGCAATCAAGGTTGTTTTAATTGGCATGTTTTTGTTTATTTCTTTTGGGAAGCAGCTTGCTGTAAGATATATTTATAGACTCGACAGAGAGTTAAATATTCAATTCAATTAGTTTATTTCAAGTTGGTACAAATTGTACACTTTCGTTCGTCAGTAATATACATTCAAAATAACAATAAAATTAACAATTAAAATAATAAACAAAATAACGAATCATAATGAAATTGAAAACAAAACAAAAATATATTAATTAATAATACTAATTTTCAGATCACGTCATGACCACGCCAAGCATTGTTATCGTTTAAGTACTGTTCAACACTGTAATACGATTTTTTGATGAGAAATTTTTTAACCGTTATTTTAAATTTTCTTTCAGTCAACATTTTGATTTCCTCTGGGACAAGATTATGTTAATTAAAGTCGTAAATGCTTACTTACTGTTGTTAAAGTATATGAATAACTATATTTTTCGGTCAGTGATTGTCAGTTATTTGAGTAAATGCTCAATTTTGTCAGTAATTTTCGCCGAGGCCAAATGTTATATGTACTTATAGTTTTTTAACCGACCGTTATTGCGATGAAGATTATGTCATCCCTGGACCCATAACATAGAATGCAATAAAATAAGTACCCATAATACAGGAACTCCTATGTAGTAGTAGTTTATGCAACTGACATAAACTGAAATAGAAAAAAAACGAGTTTTACAATGGCTAATTACGTGCATACAATACTTTTTCTACGACTATGAAATACCTAATTAATTGAAAATACTAACTATTGTGAAGCGTCCAATACACCATGACAGCTCGTCAAACACCGTCGACAACAGTGCGTGGTCCAAGTTGTCGTCTCGTGTCATTGGCATAAAACATAGTTTTTTTTTTTAATTGTTGCGTAAAAATTTTTTTTTCTTAAACTACGTACTAAATTTTGTATCAAATTTCATAAAACTGTTAATAAAATTACTTTGTATTCATTAAGTTGAATGTATCGTAACGTACAATGTGTACAACGTTCATTACGTAACGACCCTTAGGAATGAAGTAGTACGATGACGGTAACGTTCAATGAAGTATAAAGTAAAATTATTTATAGTTTCATGAAATTTGACACAAAATTAGTAGTTTATGAAAAAAAAAATATTTTGACCACGCACTGTTGTCGATGGAGTTATCGACGAGCTGTCATGGCGTGTTAGACGCTTCACAATAGTTTGTATGTTCATTATTTGGGTATTTCATGGTCGTAGAAAAAGTATAGTATGCAACTCCACGTAATTGCTAATTAGTCATTGTAAAACTCGTTTTTTCTATTTCATATAGTAGGATATGTTGCCCAGGGACGACATAATCTTCACAGTAATAACGGTCGGTTAACATACTATAAGTACATATAACATTTGGCCTCGGCGAAAATTACTGTCAAAATTGAGCATTTACTCAAATAACTGACAACCACTGACCGAAAATTATAATTATACATGTAATTTACTAACTGTACGTACGCATTTACGACTTTAATGACTTTAACTCTCTATCGAGTCTAACGGCTGTAATTACGTGTCAGTTGCATAAAATACTTATTGTGTGATAAGATTTTTACGATATTTGTTTCAAAGGTAACGCGGACTTTCCACCAGAGGCGGCGCAGGTGGCGCATAGTCCAAAGCCTCCAGCCTTCATCAACGTTAAGCCCATCCCTAACATCCACCAGCCCAGGAAGTAGACTGTTCATTTTATAATACAAAACCATACACTGTCCAAGGAATCATCAATACTTAGAGACCCATCTACTGACTTACGGCCTGTTACCTTAAATAACGGACTTTAATAAAAATGGTTTTTTTTTTTCAAATAAAAAAAAACTACTGGTATATATATAGTGTAAACTGTAATCCATCTGTGAAAGAATTTTTATAATCGAACCAGTAGTTTTTGAGTAAACCTCAATGGTTAGGATATGTAGAGTAAGTTGTACGAATGTTGTAATCATGAAAGTATATATCACATTTGACAGTAAATAAAAGCAGTAATAGTTTGGTTCGAAGACTGCGGCATAAATGTATAAAAATGCAGTGGTGGACCACTCCTAGTAAAAGCTTTTAACAAAGTTGATATGGTTATTAAGAATATAGGGTCCTATTTTATTAGCGGTAAATATTTCTAGGGTGTCATAACAATAACGATAGGGCAAAAAAAAATCTTATTTATTAAATTTTCGAGAAATACGACAAAATAGTTAGTTCGAAAATTCTATAAATGAATGAATTATTGCTATTCTAACACTGAAATAAGAAGTATGAATGAAACTCGTTTCATTCATATGCCACCAAGGCGCAAAATAATGGGGTTTATTTTTCTTTAGTACGGAAAATTTTCATACAACAGGGTTAATTTTTCGTGTAAAGTGGTACAAATGACCAGCACATACCCCCTCCAAATATTTGCTACTAATAAAAAGGGACCTTATATAATAATATTCTTAAGAAAGTACACGTTTCATAGCCATTTTTACGTAAATTAACAGTATACACATACATTTTTTGTATACATACGCTAGACTGAAAGGGCTCTTGGTATTTTTTTTAGTGCTAGACAAAATCGCGCATATTACCTGTGTGTTGGATCTAGTCAATGAAGCGTAAAATATCTGTTACACGCTTTCCTTGGGTAGTGGTTTTTAATAGGCATAACATCTTATTGTATTCACATTACATATTTTATAATGATGGATATTTATTATCCTATATTCTTCCAACTTTAATACTTGCTTGGGGTTTGTTGAACTGTTCATATTCAAACAATTCCAACACAGCCCATCGCACAGTTGTTTAAATAGATAGACACTTTGTTCATGAGAATTCAATCATTTCGTTTACATTAATCCTAGCAAGTTAAAATATCGTTAGTGAAGAGGAAAAAATGCTAAAGCGCCATATGGGCAAAAATGAGTTACATATTTATAATTCATAACTGGGAAGCGAAACCAGTGATTGCGTCGCAAATATTTTTTTAAATAGTAGGAAGGTTATATTGGAATGACGTATATATGAACATAACAAATAAATAATAATAAATATTTCATATTTCACTCTTCTGCACTATACTGCCGGTAACCTATTAATAATTCTATCGCCTAGGTTGCCTAGAAGAGATCTCTCTGAGCGATAAGGCCGCTTCCTAAGTTTCCTTTCCTATGTAAATTTCTTGTGTGCATTAATATATTAATCAATCATAACTTTTCAGAATTTTTAAAGTGTTTGCGACGCAAGCATTGCTGTTTCGCTTCCAAGTTACGGATTATAAGTAGTTTCAAGTTACTATAAATAAAAGCAAATTATCTTATTATCTTTTTAAGAATCTTGTAAGATATTTGATGTGAATACATTACGCCTATCTAGCCTAGTGATTAGATTGGTATATTAAGAGAATTTGTATTATACCTAAATATGTCGTGTATTTATTTATTTCTAACTATGAGTTCATTAGTGACTAAATCTTAATCTTATTATAACAACCTAATCATGTTAAGGCTTCATCAGTGTTTGGTAGTAATAAAATACTTGTATCGCTTGCTTAAAGGGTGTGACAGTGGCATTGATTCTTGGGTGGCCAAATTTAGCGATAATTGCTAAATTAAATATCCCGCTTACTCCTACACAATCTAGTATACGAGTGAGCGTGGCAGTTTCATTTAGGTTTAGCTTTAGATTTGACGGCCACCCCGGAATCGAAGCCATCATCGGATACTTGAACAACTTTTGTTCAATGACTATTGGAAATTATTAAAAAAAAAATGGCTACCAAATGATCAACTGATATTTGTATGGAATTTTTTGTGGTTTCTAGTTGTTGAACAAAATTTTAATACAAGTATTTTGTTCACCATTATGCTCTAAATTCATAAAGTTATAAAATGTTGACCATCAATTTGATTTTAGACATCGTAAGTGTTCGTAATTAGTGACTAATAAAAATAAAAATTAACATCCTAAAGACGTTTATTTATACATCAAATAACTAATGGTTTGCTATTCTAATTATAACACATGAAAAAACAAAATAACTTAACTTTACTGTTCTTAATATTTTAATAATAAATTTCTTAATCAAATTGTTCTAAGACACGATGATTCGTCGTCAAAATTAAAAAAAAATAGATGTTAAGAAAAAAAAAATATTAAGTCAAAATTGTACAATAAGCAATAATTTGAGTGTTTATCGAATTTTTATATTCTATCAATTGTTTTTAGATAAAATAAGTTTTATACGGAATGGAAATTAAATTTGGGTTAGAAATCGTGAATGGTGCAAAATAGTTTTTCTTTTTTTTATATTGCTGTGTCAAAATCATGGGGTTTTAAAAATAATGAAATGTTTCTAAGGTTAATTTTCATTCTGTATTTTATACATTATTTGGTGCTATAAACCACCGACATAATTGGCTGCATTTTTGTTCACATTCCTATATATTTTTTAAATTCATTTCACTTTGACAGATTTAATTTTTTTTAATAATTAAATTATATTTGTAAAAAGAGCATTTTATATCTTTTGTAACATGGTCATAACTACATGTTTTTTGGGACCATGAGTTTTGCAATATTTTACATTTTCAATTTTTCTTAAGTTTTAAATATAATTATTAAAAATATATATCTTCTTTCATTTCTAACTATATATTTATTTGTATGTAATTAAAACCAAGCGTAATTTAAAATAATTAATTTATTTGTAATAAATATAATAGAAACAGCAACATGGAATAAAATAGATGCATATTAAGACCCTTATAATATTAAAAATATAATATTTTTTTTAATATTATAAGGGTCTTAATATTATTTACTTTTATCAATAAATAGTACATAATTTTATATGTAAGTAAAACGTAGGTACCTAAACACTTTTTCAAATCACGAGCTTTTCAAGATACAAACAAAATAAATAAAAATGATCATTTTAATTGGTATAGAATTATTTACCGACTGTTCTACCGGTAAAGGAAAACATCGTGAGGAAACCTGCATGTCTGAGGAAATGAAAAGTTTCCGAAGGTGTGTGAAATCCACCAATCAGCACTGGGCCCGCTCGGTGGATCATGGCCCGTACCCCCTTGTGCAAGGGGAGGCCTGTGCCCCAACAGTGGGGACATTAATAGGCTGATAATGATGAATGTATAGAATATATTTTTATTTCATCCAATAAAATAATATATCGATCAAAAGGACGGGTATGGCTTAAAAATCGTGATTAATCTCAAAATCCCTTCAACCTTGCGTGAGCGCAATACAATAAGTAACAATAAAACCTCTACTATCTTCTGTCTCGTTCACTCGTCTATGTCATCCATTTTCTGTCTTCCGGACCCTCTCCTATTCGACGATAACATTGTGTTGTAAGTCTGAAATAAAAATATATTAAATTACTTATAACAAAAACCTCCTATAGTCCCGAAAAGGGGGTGTTCAGTATCCATAACTGAACAAGTTTCACCATGGGGCCGACATGGTTGAACAATTGGCAAAGAACAGACCAGAACAATCTTGACTTAAATATAACAATTTTTTCATTTTATTTTACATCGTCAAATTCGTATTTATTCTTGTTAACAATGCCAATTATATAAATACCTAGTATTTATATAAAAGATTATACCACCTTTACACTGGGGACGTCAAGGGGCGGGTTATGAAAGACTATAATAATTTTATTATTAGAAAATTATAACTATTTTAATAACTTTTAACTATGAAAACGGGGCTAATCGCGTCGGTATTTAAAAATACGTTCGATAGTTAAAAATGAATACAAACCGTGTAAGTTTAAAATCTTAAATATAATAAAATTCAAATTAATAGTAGCTGCTGTAAAGGGGCATTGTCTTACAAAAATAATTTAAAAAAATGTCAAAGAAGTAAATAAATACACTAATAATATAAATGCTGCTGTAAAGGGGCATTGTCATACAAAATATTTGTAAAAATAAATAAATAGGCTCTCACCATGGTCCCCATTTCCTGCTCTGACTCCATACGACTGGTGTTCTGAACGGACGTAACGGGCGATAGACGAGAGCTCATCAGCACTTTGTCCAACGGCCTCATTTTTGATGGACCTGCTGTGTGAAATACTGTCACTAATAGGACATAAAACACAAAGCGTTGTGTAGATGGAGCCACGAGCACACTCCGTAAACAGGAAAGCAAAAAGAAACGCCATTTTTGAAGATATCACAAATTTCTCGTTATTTGGATTAATTTAATTTCTCAAAGCTATAGTAAAATTGTGATGATATCATGGCATCATATGGCCATTTCAAAATAGCAAACATAACAAATCTATTAAAACAGCGTCGCGCGAGTTGGAAGGAATTTGGAGGAAACAACGTACTACATGATCAACAGTTGGCTACGACAAACAGGCAGGCGGGCCACCTGATGAGTATACACCTATAAGGTCACCGTAAGTCACCGTCGCCTAGAGACACGTGCAATACCAGGGGTATTTGTTTATTAAACAAATTATTGTCATTGAAAGCAATAAATTTAGGTTATCTTATGTTAAGAATAAAATCATCTTTACGAGTACGACTACTCGTACGTCGTATTTTTGAATGTTTTTTTGTAACTGTATGATATAAACGGGAACTTATATGATATCTCTCTTCTAAGGTCCAAGCGTAACCGTCAAGACCTACTTGTCGACAGTCTTCTGTTTGCTGACGACGCAGCCTTTATCGCAAGTTCCAGTCGCGAGCTCCAAAATCAGCTAGACAAGTTCGCTCGCGCTTGCAGTCTGTTCTCCATGTCCATAAACGCCAAAAAGACGGTAGTGTTGGCGCAAGGATGTGCTACTAAACCAACTATCCTGGTGGATGGATCACCACTGGAAGTAGTCGACAAGTTTTGCTACCTAGGGTCTACCGTGTCGAGCAAACTCTCTCTTGACGGAGAGATCGATGTCCGCATCGGCAAAGCGGCGACCATGTTCGGGAAGCTTCGTACAAGGGTCTGGGAAAACAAACATCTCACCACGAAGACCAAAGTGATCGTCTACCAGACGTGTATCTTAAGCATTCTTTTGTACGGAGCTGAAACCTGGACATCGTATGCAAAGCAAGAGCGCCGACTAAACACATTCCATATGCGCTGTCTGCGTAACATCTTGGGCATCTCCTGGGAGGACAAAGTAACCAGCGAGAGGGTTCTTGAGATTGCACAGCTGCCCAGTTTTACTGCTTTGTTAAAACAGAGACGCTTGCGGTGGCTGGGGCATGTGCATCGCATGGACCACTCTCGTTTGCCGCGCGGCGTCTTGCTCGGTGCAGTGGCGCATGCAAAGCGTAATGTCGGTAGACCCCTGCTGCGTTTCAAAGACTGCGCTAAGCGTGACATGACTGCATTCGCAATCAGTCACGATGATTGGCAGCAGCTCGCGTATGACAGAGATGCATGGAGGAAGCGTCTTCGGGAGGGATGTCGGGAACACGATGCAAAGTGGTTCGAGATACTGGCGGCCAGGAGAGCAAACAGACACCGAGAGTTCACTCATCTACCCGGTGCACCACTCGCTTGCCGCGCGTGCGGGCGTGTATGCCGTTCCCGAGTAGGTTTATTTAGCCACGAAAAGAGATGCCTTCGCGACGCTACTTAAATCGTCTGCAATAGACGTAACAGGCCTATGATGACTAGTGGCGCCTCTAGTGGTAAAACATTGCAGGATTATCTCCTATTCACTATAGACTAAGCGTCATAATTACTCCACCAAAAGGTTGTATGGAAGAGATCGCTTTTAGCGATAACACCGCCTAGATTGTATTAATCGTTTTGTACGCACTGTATCACATTTATTTTGTGCAATAAAGATTATTCATTCATAAGAGAAAGGATATCGATTGATATCTTATGGGTCCATTTATATGAAAACGCCCAACCGCCCGCCGCGCGATGCGCTCCGTCAAAATACACGGGTTCTAATTTTATTTTATTTTATTACAATAGGAAGACTATCGACTAAACAAATTTATAGTAGTGTTAGAATATGCAACAAAAAGTCAATTTCTTTGTATTAATTAAATTCAATTTGATAAACTTGCTCCAAGCACATTGTTTTTATAACATAAAAGAATATTTGAATTATAAATAATAGGTTGGTTTCGAAAATGGTCACACTGTCCTATCAAAAATATTTGCACACATTTACAATTTAAGACTTTTATAACTGTATTTCTGCAAATAAATAATTTCTATTCTATTCTAATAATATTATATATTAGCACATACTTGTGTCCAATTTTTCTGATATAGACTGAAACAAAAGAAAATATCGGTAGTTTTATATGGAAACCGCGTCTGCCAACTGGCGCATGTGATGTGGGCATTTTCTCATACATTAGTCGGGCATAGAAATGTCAAATGTATTAAAATATATGGCGGAGAAACCCGTGGCTCGCTGTCAGTGCTCACATCATTGTTCTAGAGGAAAGGGCGCTAGTAATCCGATTTCTGTGGTCATTACATCAGTTGTGATAAAACAAAATTACACTTGATTTTTTTCTTCTATAGGGAGAGTAGACGAGCAAATTGTAAGTGGTCACCATCGCCCATAGACATCTCACCTCACTATGAAGTTATTTGAGAGTTTTCGATGCTCCGCTAATCTTAAGGACTTGATGGAGTGCCCTATGTCGGTAATTAGACTGGCTCTCTTACCCTTCAAACCGAAACACCAATGCAAGCATAGCAGCTTTGCGGCAGAATAGGTATGTATTTTAAAGAATAGAGTATACGCTACGGTTTGACGTTAAAAAATACAGTTTGCTATATTAATAAAGTTCTGACGTTGATTTCAAGTGAAAATGGCAAGGACTAAAGAAAAAAAAGGGCTAAAGTTAACATTAAATCCCGTGTGCGACCAACCAAAACCATTTTCGGGAGCGGAGAGGATACGTCTTCATCGTTTAAGAAAGAAAGTAACCCATAAAAATGACACCGGCTCGAACCAGGTTGACCAACATGGTGAGCGCCGAGGACGAAATTTGAATTCATGAAATAATAAAACCATCAGTAGTTGCCACGACTTCTACCTACCCCCATTTAAAAAAATAATAAATAGGAGTTTCACGTCGTTTAGCTCACCATAGGCATCTCAGCGTTGCTCCTGGTCGGCTTGTAGTATTTAGAACTTAATTCCTTCTCGCTCGTTGCTCCTGGAAGGGCTGCAGCTGGAAACGATATAAACACATTTTCTTAGTTTATATTTTTTTATTGGTAACACATCAAGGTTTACTCCGTGGAACCCTGTCGCTATAAGTTTTTGTTATGATTACTTGGCATAGGTATATGAAAGTGTCAGATAAGTGAACACGTTCGCGCGCAGTACTTTTTCTAATTTTGGCAGTACCAATCTTCACAGCCGTACTGCATAAAATAAAGTAAGTTATTGCATACCATCACTAATTGCTGGTGCCGTAATACGATACATAATATAGCTGTCATGTCCGTACTGTCAGTGTGTAAGTAACTGTGTATGTGTGAGTCATGTCCAAAAAGGAACACCTATAGATCCCGCAGTTTTGCCAGTAGAAACAAAATGCACTCTTTGCAGAATGGCAGTGGGAGGGGCCTACGTACCAAGTTCATAGAAAATCGTCTCCTATAACCGTAGTGCTTTTAAGAAAGGTGTAAAGATTTGCCGGCGATGACCGTACTGTAATTTTTTAAACTCAATTTACGCCAATAGCCGTTACCGCGCGCGAACGTGTTAAAGCGACAAAGAATTAAAGCTAAGCTTGATGTGTTACAAATACAAACAAATTATAAACTGATCATAGAACTTATTAAATGCCACCATAATTGCAACGAAATGTACCATAAAAAATACTTACAACGAACTATGGGAGATACATCTTTCATTAAAGGTTCATAGATAATTTTTTTTCTTGTCCTGAGGTTTGTGGTCAACCTTTGTCAAAGTTGTTCAGGCCGCCAAGTTGTAGGCGACTGCTGTCAAACGACCGATCATGGCCGATTACACAAGATCATGGCTCTCTACACGATCGTGCGCGCCTGTAATCGTCCATCATGGCCGATCGCGAAAAGAAACATAGCTCATAAAGACTCACAGATCTTGTTGCCCCAAACCGACTCTATGTATTGAACCTATGCAAGCCGCCGCGATGTCGCTTGCTCCGCACCGCGCGAGGCTGGAGTCGCTCGACAGTTTACGAGACACTGTGGGTATGTTCGAATTACCAGTAACCCTGTATAATAAAGACTCACAGATCTTGTTCCCCCACACCGACTCTCTGTAGTTGACCCTCCGCAAGCCGCCGCGACGTCGCTTGCTGCGCACCGCGCGAGGCGCGATCGTACGCCGCGAGTCGCTCGACAGTTTGCGAGACACTTTATGGTACAAGCAGCGGGAGGATACGTTGGATATCTGCGGAACAAAGATAAGATTAATTGATAATTTCAGCCTTATTACTAACACAAACAGTATTTTCTTTCTTTCTCTCTCTCTCTCTTCGGTTGTGAGTCGGCAACTTTATTAAAAAAAATATTTCTTCCAACTGGGTTATTTGGGATTCTTACCAATTAAAACCTTCTCGATAGCCGACCTCATGCATATCGGAAGGTTTCGTAATACCGGTGTATTACGTTTCACAGGAGATCTCTAAACCCTTCTGGAGAGTGGTAGTGGGCACCGGCCCACTACCACTCTCCAGCATTAAACCTACCTGTAGTAATAATACAGTGAGGTGAGATATCTATGAGCGATTATGACCACTTTCCTTCAGGTGACCCGTTTACTCATCTGCTCTCCATAAGGAGAAATAAATAAATAATTAATAAAAAAAATTAAATAAAATCAAAACCCACAAACGCCTAGTGATATAGTCACTCACCAGCTCGCACTGCATGTCATCGACCTCGTCCTCCATGATGTCGAGCTCGCCAGTATCCTTGGCGGTTAGGGTTTCACCTAGGATCTATCTCATTTCACTTATTATGTGCCAACTTGCCCCGTCCAATCTCTCCAGCACGTAACCTACCCACAAACGCCTGGCGAGCAACTCACCAGCTCGCACTGCATGTCGTCGACCTCATCCTCCATGATGTCGATCTCGTCGCTGTCCTTGGCGGACACGACCAGCAGATGAGCCTCGGGGCACCAGCTCGACACCATCAGCTGCGACGACTTGGGGAAGATCTGCCACCTTGCCCTGTCCAAGATCTGCCACCTTGCTTGCCCTGTCCAAGATCTGCCACCTTGCTCTGTTTAAACTCTTCAACACTACCCACAAACTCTTCCCTCCACTCACCAGCTCGCACTGCATGTCGTCGACCTCGTCCTCCATGATGTCGAGCTCGTCGCTGTCCTTGGCGGGTACGACCAGCAGACGAGTCACGGGGCACGAGCTCGACACCACCAGCTGCGACGAGTTGGGGAAGATCAGGCGGTGAGCTGTCCTGGACATTTGCAATAAGGAGTTTACTCAAACATCATCAACATTAGCAGCCCACTCTAGTCCACTGCTAGATACAGGCCACTCCCAGGGCGCGCCATTGGCCCGATTTTCGGACTCTTCTAATCCAGTCGGTGCCAGCCAACTTGCGTAGATCGTCGCTCTGTCTAGCAGAGGGACGTCCTACACTACGCTGCCCCAATCGCGGTCTCCACTTCAACTTGCTTTTCTTATGAGCTATTGTCGATAACTTTGGTTCTATGACGGATCACCTCATTTCGGATTCGATCCAGCAGAGATACAGCGATCCGAGAGTGGTACCACCCCATACTGACTCTGCACAGAGTCATATCTCCCTCAATGGGTCAGTCTCAGGTATCAGAAATAAAATACCTACCTGGGAACATAGCAGGGAGGCTGGAACACCTCGTGTGTGGCCATGTCTTGACAAATGCCGTCTAATAGCACTATGTCTTCCATCAGCTCGTTAACCACGAACACCTGCAAAATTACAAGAAAAAAATTAGAACTCCTAAGAGTTCTAAAACTTGGAAGAGTAACGTCACACAATAATCTGGCGACAAACGGCCACATTGTTACATTTTTTAGAATTGAAATTGAAAAAAAAAACGTTTCTTTAGCACTGTAAACACCAGAATACAGCAAGTACGAGTACACAATACAAAAGTATACAAGTATATAATACATTCAGCACAAAAAAGATCCGGTGCGGTACAGTGCTAAAAAGGGTACACCAGCTCAGCATAACGCTGAGGCAAGCCACAGCGCTGATTTTCAGCTGGCCCCTCAGTGACTGCACGGACGAAGAAAGCAACAGTGTGTGCGTGTTGTGTTGTATGAATGTGTTTGTTTTTACAAAAGTTCAATTTTTTTAAACGATATTTATAAACGTCGCGGCCGCTGACACAGAAGCACTAGTCATAAATATTGTGGCCTGTAACTCCGCCCTGTGTTCGTTGGTTAAAATCTGTTATCTCCTACAATATTTTTGAAAGACACGTCACGAAGAGTAGCATTTTTTTCTTAGCCATGGGTGTACCACTGCTGAGGAATGGCCTCCCCAAGGCTTACATAACATACGACCAACTTTTAAATATTCTTGGTCCTACTAAAGGGCGCTACTAGATCTGTGGTCCTAGCTACCTATATCCCGCCACATATCTGCTTTTGGAATATCCTAAACTGAATACCTTGAAAGCTTTCAGGTTAGGCACGAAGGCGTGCTCTAGCCTCATGCTGAGTTTCTCCACGGAGAGGCCGTGGTAGGCTGGGACGCTGGGAAGCACCATCATGGCTAACTTGATTCCTATCTCCCGCCACATGGCTGCTTCTAGACTGAAATACAGACGAAGAATGGTTTAAGCGACGTGTTAGGGTTTGAAATTCTTTGAAAAGTAAGAGACTAATCGTGATCTCGTATGTGGGTTCTATAAAAATCACAATAAACGGTCACCGATACATTTTTGTTAATTCAAATTTTTTTACGATGTTCATAAATGTCGCGGCTGCTAATTTGCTACGAGCAGCACGTCGTATTTGTTGATCAATCTAGGACGACGTATACTTAACCAATAGTAAGTTACAGATATGTATTGTGAGTTGTAACAACGCCCACTGTACTACGTTTTCGTTTCTCCTTTCCTGTTATACCTCCATACTATATTAACTAGTTAGAGCATCGGTGGCACAGTGGGTAGGGCACTGAGCTCCCATGCGGGAGGTCCGGGTTCGAAACCACGCAGTGCCATGTATGTACCAATGAGTTTTTCGTATTTTTCGAATACTTACCGTACATTTAACGACTGCCCTAACGGTGAAGGAAAACATCGTGAGAAAACCTGCACACTGAGATGACCAGTCGCAGACAAGTTGGCACAAAAGATCCTCAAGGGTCGAAGTGCCGCTGGGGTTATTCCCGGCACACCTCTTTCACTCCTTTCGCTGATGTTGTTTTCATCTTCCTTTGATTATAATTAAAGATAGACCAGGAATATAAAATCCTTTGCCATATTGCGGTATTAAATGGAACTTTTTTTTTAAATTGCGATACATAGACAATAAAAGTACCAGTGGAGCTCATGTAACACTTTCTTTTATTATTAAATAAGGAGAGCAGACGAGCATACGGGCCACCTGATTGTCAGTGGTCATTGTCGCCCATAGACATCTCACCCCCACTGTATTATTATTAGAGTTTTTGATGCGCTGCTAACCTTGGATTGCCCATGTGCCGGAAATTACGCTGGCTCTCTTACCCTTCAAACCGAAACACAGAAATGCAAACATTTCTGCTTTACGGCAGTAAAAGATAAGAGGGTGGTACCAACCCAGGTGATACTTCACATCAGGGTCTACCACCTATAATTTTAATCAGGGCATTATTTATAAGAACTACCCACAATTAAATTGAATTTTTTCAGTTACCCCATGATGGGATGAGGCGCTAAGTTGAAGGCTTCTTTGATGATAGACATCGAGATGTAGTACGCCTGGATCGCAGAGTCGCAGCGGACCGTGTAACTGTAGGGACGGTTTGTGAGCACCTGTACTGACAAATATCATCATCAGCTACGAGTATGTGTGGCATCATCATGGCTGTAGACTTACGAATATGCTGTAGTCGGGTAATTTGAATGGAATCCAAGGCTGATTATTGATTGGTCAAAGTCGAATGTTGCGTTCCCTACGCAACAAAAAATCGATTGTCGGTTGGTCCAATATTTACGAATCACGATCGATTGAGAAATTGTTACATTAAGGCCCAACGCACACCGGCGGAGTGGGGTGGATGCACGGCGCGGATCCCGCTCTTACGGTAGTGCGGCTGCGCCAGGAGACGCCACGCTCAGAGCCGCTTCGCAGCGTTGATTTGCTTGCTATTGTCATTCAATACAAATCATTTTTTTATTGTAAGTACCTTAAAGTACATTTTTATAGCGTATTTTTTTACTCTACCACCGCTTCGTAAGGTGCTGTAGCTGAAAGGAAAGAAGCGGCGCAAAAAACTTTCAGCAGCACATCTTTTGAAATAAATATATCTTACAATAATTATGGATACAATCATATACACAATGCAGAGCTGGAGCTGAATTTAGGACCAAGCCTCTATCATTTAAGTAGTCATATATTTTATAATAATCCTTTTTACAAAAAAAGGGTTATTAGGGTTACCCACATAAAAGGGTTATTAGGGTACCCATATAAAAGGGTCTTAAATTTCTCTGTCATATTTATTACAGTGTCAAGTATCTTATTATAACATCGTACCCATATATGATGTGTTTACTTTACTAAATCTAAAGCGTGGGACTGCAAGTTTGTTTTTGTTTCTGGTATTGAAATTATGATTATCGCAGTTTTTCGGAAACAACTATAAGTTTTGCGTACATACATAATATTTTCATTTTTCATTACATTCCATTTTAACCCGTATTTCAGTGTAGTTAAGGTTTAGTTCAATTGTTATCGAAGAAAGACACCGCTCCGTCATTCCAGCGGTGTGCGTTGAGCCTAATTCATTACTCGTTACTCACCCTCTTTCACATTGCCACATTGCACCACCGGATTAAGTTCATGGGTAATCAATAGTCATTAATCATCATACAATGTACCTACTTAATAGGGTATTTGACAAAAAAATATTATTGCATCAATCAATACATGGACATTCTGAAAATTGATCTGAAATTCATTCGATATTTCAACTAACAACAAAGTTTATAATGGTTAAAATTAGTAGTGGGGAGATGCTCCGTCCTCTTTTAGCAAAACAGTCCTTGTATGGCGCTACAGTAGAGTGACGTCATAAATTGCTATTACCGTTTCTAGCTTCTGATTGCCTGTACTATTTTATTTTTCAATGAATTACAAATTTTCAGCCATCAATTCAGTTTATGAATTGCATTTAATCATGTATGTATGATCGTCAAATACCCTATTGTCCGGTAATACACCGCAAATCCATACAGCCCATAGAAGTGACCCAAGCACTAACCCCAAGCACCCCGACCGCGTTCCCCGACACTATATAATCTTGGCTGGGTTCATCGAACTTCAGATCTGTCATGAATTCGTAGTTGGGTATCGCATCGTCTATATCCCCGTCTGGAGGCTGGTACGTTGCCTCGAGCAACCCTGATACTAGGATGTATAAGCCTTTGGGTTCGTCGCCTGCGGGTAGTATAAAGATTGATAAAAATCCGGCTCGAAGGACCAGAAAAATAAACACTTGTGATAGTATCGAACTCAATACTATAGTTGCTTTTAGACATTATTGTTCAATTAAGCTATCAATGGTGAATGAATTTTTTTTACAAAATATCGTATAACTTTTCAAATGACAAATGACTTGGACTTCTAAAATTAATTACTGTGTACGACGAGAGCTTTTGTTTAAGCTGGGCATTGGGTTTTGGACCAAAAGCGCCCATTATCCTTTTCATTCGATACTGTCGACTGTAGGGATGTTACGGAGCTTCGACTCCGATTTCGAAAGGTCGGAACTTCCGCTTGATTTTACACCTCCGACTCCGACTTTGGCTTCGATAATTTTGAATCGGAGGCTATATAGAAGATTTGTGAGCCAAATTTCAATATTTTATTAAATAGCGTAGTGTACATAAATGAATGTTTATTCATCATAAAAAATATTGGCCAGTTCAGCTATAAAAATTAAAAATTGGTTTAAAATTTGAAATTTTTCTGAACATTTCTCTTCTACCTCCGCCTCCGACTCCGGTTTCGAATCCGATAAATCAAATTTAAAACCTTCGATTTCGACTCCGGTTCCGGTAAAACCACATCCGTAAAATCCCTAGTCGACTGGGTGTCGAAAAACTATCTATTTTGTCGTAACACGACAGAAATATCTATCTCGATCAAAGGACCAAATATTTCGTAGCGAATGAATTATGTAGGTATGTAGTATTGTGATTGTCTAGAATGATTTTACTATGTTCATTAAACTTACCTCGAGAAATCAAAATATCATTGTAATTATAATTCAAAATTTCCGAATTTTCCAAGAAGAAATCTGCTACTCTTTCATTGCCCTGCAGCCAAGATACTGCTCGAAGCTGGGTCTGAAATAATTACGTATACTAAAATAATAATTTAGATCGGTTACTTACTTCAATTTCTCCGTAGGATATTTACCAGGATAACAATAGAGTAAAAGGATTGTTTGTTAAAGAAGTAGTTTTAGAGTATAAGCCCTGGATAACGCAAGGATTAATTACTGGATGGTGAGAATTGTATTGTCTGTTAGTAGAAATGAATATATCTAGATATATTATTAATAATAACAGACTCCTACAAAAAGCAGTTATAATAAATACAGCATTATATGTACGCAAATTCTTGTCAATAGAAGAATAAACTTAAATTAGTATAAAATACTTACATATTATGCTCATATATATATTTGTTTACTTTTTCGTCCCCACTCTCGTTTGGCCAAAAGCCCGCGATTGTGGTAGAATACCCCAGAAATGGGAAATGAACAGTCGTTTTAAAACAAAATAATAATAATTATAATAAATTCTTTATTTTCAGGCAACAAATTATATACCTAACTATATAAAAGACCCATAGATATATAGGTATATATCTATGGGCCTTTTGTATATAGACTAACATACATAACATAATATAAGTAAAAATAATTCATTTTGGTGCAGCTTGAAATGATGACCGTTTTTTCGTCGTTGCCTTTCTATAACGACGAAAAACCACCCCTTCAGGCCAGAAGTCCGCACTGAGGAATATTTGTTGGTACTCGGAGGGAACGCGAATTTTTTAAGAGTTGAAACTAGTGGGCCTACTGGACTCCAACTGTTTGCACCTCACTCCAATTGGTGTTCCCGATTCTCCAATCCTGCCCTGGATCATCGTAATGAATACTATCCGTCGGAAATATCTGTGGATCTAAGCGTGGCGTTCAGGGTAACAATAATGTGGGTAGGTAATTCATCATGCTCTCGAATGCACAATAAAGATAGAGAGATAAAAAAATATATGTATACACGACACAGGCAACGCAAGTGTGGAGGTTATAGTTTAATGTTAAATGTTAATTAATATGTGGTAAAGGAATTTTTTTTTTAAAATCAATAAAAGATTTTCTATTTTCTAGCCATTGTTTACACGTCTTCGCGGTATTATTCGGACGATATCATCAAGCTTATCTTATTACAAATACCTCAGGCGAAGAAGGTGCCACCAGGCTGCCTTTATGGCGACAAAGTTGCACTTTTTCTTGTATGGCGTTCACTAGGAGACGGTATTCCATTTCATCCAGAAAACCTGACAACGAAAACAAGCCCAAAAATTAACATTTCAAATGAAGGACATTGAAAAAATCCTTGAAGAGGTTAAATGGCAGATAGAAAGAAAAAAATATTTCCAAAAGTGAATACATGAAAACAATTAGATATATCATCATCATTAAAAGGAAAGAAGACGAGGCACCGGGACCTCTGACTACGCTCATTAGACATCTCACCTCACTATAATCTTACTAGATTCACTGACGCTAACCTTGGGAGTTAGGTGGGATTAAAATCAAAATGTTTTTATTGTAAGTAAGTACCTTATAGTACATTTTTACAACGTCATATTTTACTCTACCGCCGCTTCGTAAGCTGCTGTAGCTAAAAGCAAGAAACTTTCATCAGCACATCTTTTGAAATAAATATATCTTACAATAATTATGAATACAATCATGTACACAATGTGCAGAGCTGGAGCTGAATTTAGGACCAAGCCTCTTTATCATTTACGTAGTCATTTATTTTATAAAAACATTTTTTACATAAGGTCAGTGGGTTATGTTCCGGTAATTAAACTGACTCTCTTACCATTTAATACATTCACAGTCCAGTGCCTCCAAGCTAAGGGCACCCAAGTGCCTATCCAAGGAGTTCATGCATCCTTTCTTGGGTCACATAACAATAGACTTAAATTAGTTGGTCGTGTGAAGTTGTCAAACAACTTTGTATGGGGACTGTGAACGTGTTAAACCGGAACATGAAAATGCAAGCTTCGCGCCAAAAATAAGTAGAGTACAGTCGACCACAGGTCAATCTACCCAAAACATCAAAATTTGAGAATCTGAAATGTATTATATTGCGCAGGCATAAGGTTGAGATTTAATCGAAGGCTTTTGACAGATGGTATACTATAGCTTGTAGTCGACCGTACAATAACTGTTAAGCAGTTACATAACTTAGTTTTTTTTAAATTAATTTACTCCTAAACACGTATTTGACCTCGATCTCGCCTGATGGTAAGCGACGATGGAGCACGCGGGTCCAGTAAATGCCTATTCACTCTGACCTTGAAGATCGCAAGGTTGTAGGTTACCTTCTTCCTTTAACTGCATAGCGTCTAATAGCATAATATTGAGCGTAGACGTGGTTGCTTGTCGAGTCTTAACCGTGATTGCAGTCCAAGGTCGGTCTCTTTGCAGCAAGCCCAGCTGTCGAGTCACTGTTAATCTGCAATCAATGTTTTTCTCCGTGTATAGGACGGATTACATACGAGCTAACAGTAACTTGCTGGTGTAGTACCCCTTCTATGTAGGTTGTCGTCAAATATAGGATCCTATTTTATTAGCGGCAAATATTTCTATGGTATTATCTATAGGTTATAACTTATATATAACAATAATGATGGGGTAAAAAAATATTTCTTTACTTATAAATTTTTGAGAAAAACTACAAAATTGATTGTTTGAAAATTATACAAATGAATGAATTATTGCTATTCTAATACACGTATATATAAGAATAATATAAGTATGAATGAAACTTGTTTCAGAATTGTTTATTATATCACTCATGGATTACCATACTATACATTATATACTATTATAAATTAAACAGAAAATATAATATAATATAATACTAAAGCTAAAACTAAACTAAGGCTAAGAAAACTAAAGATAAAAACTTGTTTCATAATTGTTTTTGTTGTGTAATTATGTTCTGTTAAATAAAAATTAATAAAACTCAATGTTGTATTAATTCATATGGTAATACATAGATGTCAGGTACAATATTTTTAGAATAATAAGTAAGTAATATGTTTATTTCACACACAGCAATGACCGAAACAGTTGTAATTATAATAAAATAATTATGTAGTCAAAGGTAAACATATCGAAATCATGTCTGATGGTCTGTTATTGTAAAAAAGGCCTCAACTCAGCTTATTGCGGCAGACAAAAATGCCTACAGCGCTGGTACTCTGTTGGATCATGATTGATGGCTGGCTAAAACTTGTCCATAGGACAAAGATACTCACAACCGCACACTTATAATATTTACCGGTCAGCTTCCAATCTAGCGGTGAGAGTCTCCTGGATTTGCTTATTATCCACCAGCTGGGGCAGTAGAGTGCAGACCTCCTGTTCACCAGTCACAAATCCCTGGGAACGTGTTCATACAGATAATTGAATTGAATTCCCAGAATTTATTCCGTGTATGGACGGATTAGAATATTCCTGACGCCATGGTCAAGCGTGTAGTACGAGGCAACTGACCCAAGTAACTTACTGGTGGTAGGACTCCTTCCGCCTGGCTAACGACCGTAAAAAAATGTAAAGTGTAAAGTATGTAATTTCTATGTAAAGTCTGTTGTCAAATATCTTCGCTTCGGCGCTGATGTGTTTCGGCAGTGTCAGAAGAGTCAGTACTCACTAAGCCCGTGTCTTCCATCTTCGGTCTAATCGTCACTTACCACCAGGTGAGATTGAGATCAAACGCGGGATTAGTCGTAAATAAAAAAAATTAGTTTTAACTAAGTCCTAGCGCGTTGTTTTTGTCGTACGACGCCATCTAGTAGAAATCAAATGCTACTAAATCGAATATACCTACCATCTTTTTATTTTGTATGTTTTCGAGCATGAGTGTGTGTAATAAGAATAAGAATGTATGTAGCAGGATTTAACAAAACTAGATGGTTTTGATGATGCCCCAGATATCCAGAACAATAAAACTGAAAGGGCTGAAAGGCTGTTCATTACCCACTTTTATTCTATCAGCGTATTCGGTAGACAGAGGTCAAAATAAAACGAAATGTGAAAAAAAGAAATTATCTTCTACCTTTCCAACATCATATCCAAAAGCGAGTTGTAAGTCAATCATTTTATCGATATAAGCCATAATTTTAGGCACTGACACCCTGTAAATAATTGAAAGAGAAAAATGAAAATTCTGGTCCTTCGAGCCGGATACGGTCCGTATGAACGAAACGTATGAAAAAGTTTTGAACATAGCACTAGCAATCTGGGTCCAAAGCATATATAATATACGCATATGCGTATATTTCTGGGGATAGCAAGAAGATCCTGCCTATAGATTTTAAAAACGTGGCTACGTTTTATTATGCGCCACATGCATAAAATTGAAGTTACATTTTACATGTAAGGAGAGCAGAGAAGCAAACGGGTCACCTTAACCCACAGATATATCGGCTCACTATAATGTTATTAGAGGACATTCGATGCGCCACTAACCTTGATAACATAGATGCAGTGCCGATAGGAGGAGATAATTCTGCAATGTTTTACCACTAGAGGCGCCACTAGCACAGTTACAAAAATACATTAAAAAATAAGACGTACGTGTGATTTAAAGATGATTTTGTTCTAAACATAACATAACCTAAATTTATTGCTTTCAATGACAATAATTTGATAAATAAATAATGATTTTGATTAACATTGGATGATTTTACAAGATTTTTGTTTAATAAACTTTAAATTAGCACATAAAGCCAAATATCAACATGGTAGACACGTATATACCTTTCCACCAAATTCCTTCAGACACGCGCCACGCTGTTTTAACAAAAAAAATATGTTTGCTATTTTGAAATGGCCATATGATGCCATGATATCATTACAATTTTACTATAGCTTTGAAAAATTAAAACATCTATCCAAATAACAAGAAATTTGTGATATCATCAACAATAACGTTTCGTTTTGCTTTTCTGTTTACGGAGTGTGCTCGTGTCTGTATTGGATTAATGGTTTCCAAGATCTTGGAGTATCTTTGATGTCAGATGGGATCTCTGGAACGGTAATATTTAGATGGTTCGAGTTTGAACTCAAATGTTTTGAACCACGGAGCCCTTCCCACATCTGGAACCTTGAGGACCTGATGATTACCAGGAATAAGAAAGGGGATCTCCACAAGGGTAAGTCGGGTTTTTTAATTTTTAATTTAGAGTTTTGGCCTGTGTCTGTACTGTACCTGGCTAATTTGCAGAGCCTCAGGAATCGCAGCATCCTCAGAAGTTTGGTAGCGGTGAGAACGCTGGAGTTGAGGTTGTTCCATTTGTCCCACGGTGTAAACGCGTCTATTATGTCCAGTACCAGATCTAAAACAAAAACGAAGTTATGCAATGTACTTTAAAGTAGAGATGCCACGAATATTCGGTTACTTTTCGGTATTCGGCCTATTTGGCTACTTTTTTTAATATAAATAAACGCACATATTACTCAAAAAATTATCTATTTTAATCACAATTAATTACTTTTATACTTAAAATCTATCAGTGGTAAGTTGTGATGAATGAAAACATTTTTTCAGCATTTGTTGGTACCAAAGGATTGCGCTTTTCCTCATAAATAATACCTGCTTCGGAAAATAGCCTCTCACTATAAACACTACTGCCAACACAACAGCAAACAAACAAATCCCCCCACCCCACCCCACCCCGCGCACCGCAATGATACCTGTCATGCGCAAAAAGTACACATCTTTTGCCGAGAGCGTGGCCGAATATTTGGTATTCGGCCAAATCACTATTCGTGGCATTTCTACTTTATACCCAGACCATACACATACTACACCGTTTCCCGCAAAAAGGGGGAAGGCAGAGACGGATTTCCACGTGCAACGATCATGACATACCGTTCTCGCTTCCACAATCATCAATCGCTTCTGACATTCCTCCGCTCGCGCGCTCACACGCGTCGCATAATAATAAAGTTTGTTGATTGGTAACTAGGGATTTAATTTTAAATGCTATGCCAAACTTTCACTTGCTATGACAAACCTATGGCAAGTCTGAAACAAGTTTACATTGCTATCTGGGAACGGTCAAACTATACCTTTACCAGAAATATAAAACCATGTAAAGAGGGCGCCATTGGTACTTTTAGAGTCTGTGTTATGGACTTCGCCATGAAAAATAATAGTTCCATTTAATTCCGCAATATGGCGAGGGATTTTATATTCCTGGTCAGGGTATAGAAGATATAGAAGAGGAGCTCGTAGCTTAGCACGGTCCGAAAGTGATCGTGCAGGTTAAGCGACGTTGGCGCGGTCGGAACCTGGATGGGTGACCGCTAGTGGCATATTTCATCTGAGCTCCTCCGTGCCTCGGAGAGCACGTTAAGCAGTCGGTCCCGGTTGTTGTCGTTAAGCCATGTCAGATGCCTACGGGCGGCCTGAACAACTCTGACAAATAGGTTGGCCACTAACCATACGATAAGCAAGCAAGCAAGGGTATAGAAGTTTTATTTTACCTCCAGTAGCGCACACTATGATGATAAAATCCAGCTTGTTCCAGTGCGACTTGAAGTATCCAAGGAAGCCGAGCGCACACATCTTTATTACCATCTCAAGGATGTATATTATGTAAAAGAGTCTGAAAAACAACAGGTTTTAAGATCAGAATTAGGCTCTCTTATAGGTATCCTTGAAGTCGTGTGACTCTATGCAATCAGCTTGGGGTGGTACCACCATTTTACCTATTCCTGCCGCAAAGCAGCGTTTCGGTTTAGGGTAGGAGGGATAGAGAGCCAACGTAATTACCGGCACTTCGTCTTTAAGATTGGCAACGCTTCAAAAACTCTCTAATAACATAGTGAGGTAAGATTTCTATGGGCGAGGTATTTTATCGTATACTTACACGATGGAGACGTTGGAGGGAGGCCTTTGCCCAGCAGTGGGATAATACAGGGTAAAATAATAATAAAGCAGTTAGCGACAGGCGGTTTCAGTAGCACTTCGCACAGTATCACATACTTAGAGGTTGAGGCACTTTATCGTGTGAATAAATATATGAATTTAGCGACACATACTCACAGATTGAGGCATTTTATCGTGTACATACATGAAGTTAGCGACAAATATTCACAGGTTGAGTTGAGGCACTTTATCGTGTACGTAATGGAGTTAGCAACAGGCGGTTTCAGCAGCACTTCGCACAGTATCACGCGTATTGCACAGTATCACACAGTTACAGGTTGAGGCACTTTATATACGAAGTTAGCGACACATACTCACAGGTTGAGGCACTTTATCGTGCACATAATTGGGTTAGCAACAGGTGGTTTCAGCAGCACTTCACACAGTATCACGGGCGTGTTGCACAGTATCACTAGATACATGAACCCGTCGAACCCTACATTAGATATGATCCTACAGCATTATTGCCGCCACATACACATACTGACAGGTTGAGGCACTTTATCGTGTACATAATGGAGTTATCAACAGGCGATTTAAGCGAACTTCACACAGTATCCCGGGCGTGTTGCACAGTATCACTAGATAGATGTACCCGTCGAACCCTACATTAGATATGATCCTACAGCAGTATTGCCGCCACATACACATACTGACAGGTTGAGGCACTTTATCGTGTACATAATGGAGTTATCAACAGGCGATTTAAGCGAACTTCACACAGTATCCCGGGCGTGTTGCACAGTATCACTAGATAGATGTACCCGTCGAACCCTACGTTAGATATGATCCTACAGCAGTGTTGCCGCCACATACACATACTTACAGGTTGAGGCACTTTATCGTATACATAATGGAGTTAGCAACAGGCGATTTCAGCAGAACTTCACACAGTATCACGGGCGTGTTGCACAGTATCACTACATAGATGTACCCGTCGAACCACACGTTAGATATGATCCTATAGCAGTGTTGACGCCACGTACTGCGAGGTACTTGGGCATTGGCAGCCTCGGGTGTCATCATGTTCACTAGTTTCCTTCTGATCCACACGGCGTGTTTCTATGATGGGGAGAAAAATTAAAAAATATGAAATTGTGTCCTTTATGCATAGTGTTTTTGTTTGATGACATACTAATGCAATCAGCAGGATGTGATCGTATAACAAATAGAAAGGACCAAAGATTTTATAATACACCCTGCTCACATCGTCGTTCTAGAGGAGAGGGTGCCATTCGTCCGATTTCTGTGGGAAGGACACAGTTTCATATTTGTGGTTTCTCGATGCTACAGAGAAGCGGAGACGTAAATATTTCTGCGTTAATTTCTTTTCACTTATTTAGCAGCCATAAATTACATGTCATTATAGGTCTTATTATATTACAATTTGTGTTACAATGTAATTTTACCCATTAGGGTGTAGTAGCTACACGAAATAAAAATATAAACAATCATCACAAAAAATTGAATAAATTGTTATCTCTAATTAATAAACGCAATTGAAAACATTCCATGTCAAATTTATAGTTTCATAATCAAACATATCAAACAATTACTTACACTAAATATTTGCAAATTACCTATTACTTAGAGTTCACTAGGTGTGTATACATGACAGTTATCACGGTTTAGGTTATTCTGAGCGTCGGTTATTGCGACGCAGTTGCATGCTCCATGGTAAAAATCCCGTATCTAATAGACCTTCAAAATATTGTTTGTTGGTAAAGGCTCCAGTTTATAACGATAGAGCTCGATGAAGGCTTTCCGAATAACTTGTTCATGTGGCACGGATTCGGGCGGATGCGTAGATATTATCAAATAAAAATCAAATCAAATTAAAATATCAATCATCAATAATCTTTCAAATCATCGACATTGAATTAAAATACTCGATATTCAATAAAAGATTAAAGTTATATCTTCTTAACAAATGTTTCTATTCACTGCAGGAGTTTTTTGATGATAAAACCAATACTTAACTATAAAATCAATTATGTATAACTTATAATGACATTTAATTCAATTTATCCCGTTAGCATTTATTACTATTATAATCTCTTATTTTATATTGCGGGGGCCTACTCAGTGTTTCATGTATGATCATATAATATATTTTTTAAGACCAATTGTTACACATGAAAAGCAATAAATGGTATGAGTATTGAGTATGAGTATTAAACCTCAAAGTTACAAAAAAATCCGATCTTCAAAATCATTCTGCTTCGGTACCACAATGATTTCCAGGAAGTTTTTAGCTCTGTCGTTCTAGACTAGATCTAAGCTAGTAGGGATGACCTACTACAACACTGTCAATAACCAAGGAAGTTTGAAATATATGTTAAATCAGATGAAACCCTATATTATCGTCTAGGTCACGTCTCTATCACAATCCTCTAACCTTAGGTTTCCACAGAGTGCCAAGAAGCTCTAAGTTAACTCTGCCGTCGTTGGAGTCAGCAGCTACCTCCACAGCCTGTACCAGAGTCCTCACTCCATCCTTGCTGATCTTTCCGTGTTCGTATTGGCGCCAGTATGATATCTTCATGGCTTTAAGTACGCGTTGGTTGGCTTCTCTGTAAAAATTATCTGTCTAGTCTAACCGTGGTCATATCTAGATCTAGTTTATCTTATTATCTTATCGTATGATTGGGGATCGAGAATAACCCCAGCGGCACTTCGACCCTTGAGAATCTTTTGTGCTTACTCCATTTTTACACACTGGTCATCTAGTGTGCAGGTTTCCTCACGATGTAAGTCTTCGAAAAATACGAAAAACTCATTGGTACATGGCACTGCACGGTTTCGAACCCGGACTAGATCTAGTTTAATCGTGCTCCTATCTAATTCTAGTCATCTAAAAAACTGTGGTCAAATCTGCGTGTAGTGATACCTCATCATCTCAGCGAACTCCTTCTTGGTGGGTTCGTTGGGTATCTCGCGCTCGCAGTCCGGGCACGTGGTGTAGTGGTATCCCATATACGCGTCATCTTCCTCGTCCTCATCACGGCCAGACATTTGGAGCTGGTACGGGTGTTTTATTGTTGTGCCTTGAAATAAATAGAGGATAAGAGAATACCTTGCTCTAACAGTGAAGGAAAACATCGTAAGGAAACTTGCGTCTGAGAAAATTCAGATTCAGAAGGCATGTGAAATAGGCAAATCAACACTGGTCCCGCTCGGTTGTACTGCCGATTGTTTCTTGCACCGCTTCTTTTCTTTCAGCTATAGCACCTTACGAAGCGGTGGTAGTTTAAAAGACTTTATGAAAAAGTACTTATAAGGTTATAACTTATATTATAAGGGTATAACCTACGTTTATTAACCATAAAAATAATTGAATTCATAGTGTGAGTATATAGTTTTAATGTTGATGGGAAAAATATGTCATATGCCAAACATTTAGATTTTAAGATTGCTTGCAACGATTTATTTTGTTCGAAACATTTGCATGCCATAATGTGGCTGAATACTACTACTAAGTATATATAAAATTATAAGATCTTTTGTTATATAGTATTCTAAACAAATAAACAATTTATATTCTATTTCTATTATTAACAATTAAAAAATATAGAGTTTGAGTTGATCAAGGGCTCGTGCATGGCCTAGCTGTATCCACTTGTGCAAGAGGAAACCTGTGCCCCAGAAGTAGGCACGTTAAGAGACTATTCCTAGCGAAACTAAATATAGCGCCACTCTCGAAAAAAAATATTCTCCCGATTTAAGGCATTCATCAAAAAAGTGGACAGTAGAATTGTTATTGTTCCACTAATGAAGACTATTTATACTGTTATACTTAAATATTTAATTTAGTCAATGTTTTTATTCATTAAATTTAATTTAAAATTAGCCAGACGAGCATAGCACACACGCAGCGGGTGAATATCCATTGCTGGTTACAGCTTATAAGTCAAAACGTCAGCAAAAGAAAGAAAGAAAACATTTATTCAACATTGCACACATTATTAAACTTAAAAATATTGGAAAAAATTAAAAAAAAACAATGCAATATTAAAAGGACACATGCTCAGCATGTGCTGCAGTCCGATCGGTACGGCAGAACCGCAGCGCTGGTTTTCAGCTGTTCCAGGACGAAGGCATCGCGGCAAAAACACGAAAAAACACGATAACCAGCAACGTACATCGACATCGACTCGCTCGGTGCAAACGCCTTTTACAGCGCTGGCCCTTACCGTCCTGAACAAGTTCCCAATTCGCATCAGCGAGGAACTTGTCCATCTTCAACATGGAGATACAGCGATCCCTGGTCATCATGATGCGTTTGACGCAGTTGGTCATATTGGCCTTCTTGGCCAAAGATATCTCGGCCAGACCTAGCATTTTGAGGACGGTCGTCATGGACGTCGCATTTATAAGGAGCGAGAGTAGCACTAGGCCTGCCGTTTGGACTATGAAGATCTGAAATTATGTGACTTACTAGCTAGTGATGAAAAAAAAGCATATTTACTTGCTTCAGGGCGAGCTACAATAGATCTTTAAGGTCGACCCTCAGATACAAACATAATCAGACCCGTAGCCAGGATCAGCGGTCTGTGTGGCAGTGCCTGAATGGCTATGGAAGGCTGGATCCTGTTTAAGCAATTTCAACCCACAAAACCTGCCTACGGGCCTGAACATAATAACTTTAGAGGGATAAAGAAAACCATGTATCGTCTCATCAAAATCGGTTTAGCCCTTTGTGAAATTCAAAAGATTGGTTTAAAGGAGGTATCTACCTCCGTTTTGGAATATGTTATCATTAGAATAATTATAGTACGTTTAGTATCTTTTATCTGATTTGGTGATATAATCGATCCATATGGATGCTGAGTGTCAGAGCCGGGGGAAATGTTAGACCTATGCGAATAACTGTTATTGTACGAGTACACCAAATATTTTGAAATTCAGTGAGGAGGGTGCTACAGTCTGACTTCTGTGGTTAATACCAATGTGTGTATAGAATACACGACCACACTTAAAGGCCAATTACTTGGAAATCTTTGACGGTCCACTTTGGGTAGGTACAAACACGGGAATCGAAACTAGAATCCATTGCAAGGTGCACTATCAACTGAGCGATCTACCTATCTTATAGCCCACATATAACTCAAGTTGAAGCCACAATGGCTCAAATGTTAGGGTACGAGACTGTGGCGCAAACATCGCTGGATCGAATCCACTTCTGGATCATTGTGGTGGACCAATCTATAATGGCACAGGTATTTTAGCATATTGGTAATGTGTAAAACATAAACAAATCTTTTTTTTTTAATACTTGAAACGAGCTTACCTCACCAGCGTCAGCCACCGCAGGCGTCTGCAAAACAATCAGCGCCAAGCAAAGTGACAACGGGCCTCTCAATCCGCCCCAGACGCAAGCTATACAGTGTTGCCAACTCATGCCGTATCCAACCCGCCTCAGTATAGGCATCATGGCGAAATATATGATCAGCCTCGAACAATACACAGTCGAATACGTCACGAAGATTATTGCAACTTGTCTAGCGTTGATCACGTAACTGACCTTCTCAAAAATAACAACCCCAACCATTGTGAATAGTAAAGTATTCGCCGCATGCGTCATTATATTCCAGAAATGCGATATAACTTGCTCAATATCGCCTGCTACAGTACTCTTTCTGTTACTAATAAATACGCCGGCAATCACTGTCGCCAGCAACCCAGAAACGTAAAGATATTTCTCTCCGATGTAGTACGTTAAATACGCTCCAGCTAAAGTAACAGTTACCGCGCACAGCAAGTCGAAGTAAGTCAAAGATAGTATTGTAGCTGTTATATTTCCCATCACTACGCCAAAAAGTACTCCCCCGCCAGCAAAACGAAGCAACAGCAACGCTATCTGTGATGAATCCGTTAATGCCATCGCTAGGTATCCAAAAACTGCTGTGAATTCTATCATTACTGTCGCATCTCCTATTAAACCTTCTCCGAGGAGTAAAACGCTAATGTATTTCCCTTTAGACATCTCCTTCAACTGTCTCACAACTTCCATTGGGTATATTGGGCAGCAGACAACGCCAAATAGTACTGCAGTAGGCACGTTCCATGATGATTCTATCAAATAATACGCCATGAATCCAACCATAAGAGTTGTGAGCAACGCTCCAGGCACTCCGACTAACAAAATCTGAGGGAAACACTTCCAAAACGAGTGAGCATCGACGCTATACGAAGTATTGAACACTAGTATCGGCAGAAAGGTAATTAGCAATATGTCGACATCGACATAGCACACCGCCACTAGAGGCTTAAACCCTGGATATTGGTTGGCACAAAACCCGGCGATGCCTCCCAATGTAAACATGATAACTCTATAAGGAACACACATGCTGGTCCACAACATCAGTGCTCTGATAACGACACCGATTAGCAAAGTTGTGAAAATAAAAAGGAATGCTAAAGACGTCGGGTAGTCTAAAGTTGGGCGGGTAGGATCCTCGAATGTTACATCTTTGCCGTAACTCTGTTTGGTGATATTAGGTTCCTTCTCCGATACATCGGTCGGTTCTGTTGTATTTTCTAGCTCTTTGCCGTTTTCTTGGCAATTTGCGATTGTGAAGAGTAATATTATTAATGTGAATTTTAGTGACATGTTTCAATGTTGAGAAGATTAAATGCGTGGCCATATAGTCTTGTCGTAAGATATTTCATAGTCAAGATGCGAGCGTGGCTCAGCGTGGTCAAAAAGTGATCGTGTAAGTTAAGTAATCCGACCAAAACCATGTACGCCTTAGGGCCAAAAATTTACAATAAAATTCCCAATGACATAAAAAAATCAGATAGTGTAATTATTTTTGAAAATAAATTATGTTGTTGCTAGGCTGTGCATTTTACAACATAAACGAATTTTATATAAATAATGTGAAATAAAAACACAAATTTAATAATATTTGGCATGTAAACACATTGTAAAATAATATTTATACTAAGAACATTTGACATGTAAATTAATTTTATGAATAAATTATGATTATGATGATAATGTTGGTCGCAGTCAGAAACAGGATGGGTGATCGCTAGTTACTGGACTACTGGTGTTGATAACTTGTTAGATAATCTGTTAAATGTTAGTGAATTGTAATTAAAAAAAAATATTTTAAAATGAAGTTTATTGTGTCATTAAATTCAGTTCAAATCAGTTCTTATACTGTCAACTTACAAATCCTAAGAATATAGAAAAACTTAGTATTTAGGCGCTACAATTCCGATTTTTGTGCTTAAATTCTAAGTTTACAAATTAACATGTTTTTAAAAGTCGGATATTGTCAATAGTTATATTGTCAAATAACACACAATGTGCAATGCTAAAATATCAAAACAAATTAAGTAAAAATCTTATATTAATAGGAAACAAACGAAGAAAACATTAAGTGCCAACGCAGTGCAAAGTATGCGCACGCGGCGGGTGAATATACATTGCTGGTCTTGACGTAAAACGTCAGCGAAACGACAAGATAACCCGCAACGTACGTCGTTATCCACTCGCGCACGCCGTACACACGCCTTGACTCTTGGTCATTATAACTCGGTTTTGGCCAGATAACACAGAATGTGCCAAAATCAAATTATTTTGAAACGAATTGAATACGATTTGTGCAAAATACTGTAGCTTTTTTAGCCATGAGTGAAAATAATGGATGAGTGGTTTACAAGATCTTTGAGTAAGATATCAGATGAGATCTTAGGTACGGTAATGTTTTGGACCCTGGTGTCAACCCACATTTTGAACTTTGAGGATCTAATGTTGACCAAGAACACAGATCGCACTATTTATCATGTATGGGTCACACTGGCATCGATTCCGGGATGGCCGCCAAATTTAGCTATGATCGCTAAACGAAATATCCCGCTCACTCGTACACAATGACAGTTCCATTTAGGTTTAGCTTCAGATTAAAACACTATAGTTACACCTTAATTATGCACAAATCTGATTTAATATTCACAAAAACAGACCCAGTAGTCATCACGACTTTAGTATGTCACAAAATAAAAGTAAATTTAAAAATTAGTAGGAAATAAAAGACGAACCCCTTTCATTTTACTAGGACTTTTGTACGGCTCGTATTTTTTAGGAGTCTTACGTGGTGATCTCCTCGGAGTTACATTTCTCTCAGTCTCTTTCTGTTCACCCTGTTCTTGTATATAAGTATCTCTGTTCTTCTCTGCCTCCAGTGCTTTGTAAGCCTGTTCTAATATTCTCCGTTTCCAGTCCTCGTACGGTTCTATTTGTGGTTTTTGAGGTTTTTCTTGCTTTGTGGGGCTGATATTTATTACTTCCTCGATTTCTTCTGAAAAATTATAAAAATTCAGTTAACACAGTAATTACTCGTAATATGCCTGTATTAAAATTTTAAAAATAACGGCAAAGTGCGAGTCGGGCTAGGCGTAGTCTATAGGGATCCGTACTATAAGGACTATTGGTTTTAATTTGAGTTAAACAAATTGTTACCATTTTTTTTGGCTTACAACTTACAAACTACCTATATTACAGATCTGGGTGAAACATACATATTTGAGCCGTTTGGGGTTGAAACATTGGGACCCTGGGGCCCGGGAGCGCACCGCGTCTTCAAGGACCTCGCAAAGCGCCTGGTCGACGCGTCAAAAGACCCAAGATCTGGCTCCTATTTGGCCCAGCGGATTAGCTTAGCTATCCAACGGGGCAACGCAGCCAGTCTCTTGGGTACACTGCCGGATGTGGGGGACTTAACCCAAATTTTTTATCTTTAGTTTTCTTAGCCTTAGTTTAGTTTTAGCTTTAGTTTTATCCTAGTATAGTATGATAATTAATTACCCTGGTATTTATATGTTTTTATTACAGATGTATCAAGTTGTAATATTTGTTGTTCAAATAGAGGATATGGACAATACTTTAGCCAATTATCAAGTTCATGAGATAGACTTGGTAACTGAAGTGTTAAAAAACATCCTCGCAAAAGTGGTTTAAAACTGACAACTATTAAAGGACTGCAGAAAACATATTGAATACTGAAGAAAAGAATCAACATAACATACCTTCTACACCCTTCGTAGCTGGTTTACCTTTCTTCTTTTTGGCTGTGGTAAAGTTTTCCTCCACAATCTTTGTAAAGGTTCGATCTAGGTTCGACCACTGAACTGGTTTCAGTCTTGATTTTTCTATGAACTTGCTCTTCGGTACTTTTACTTTTTTCATTCTGTAAAATACTTTGTATTATATAATTATAATTAACTATGTATAATTTATTTAAGAGCATCGGTGGCGTCGTGGCTAGGACGTCGGACTCTGATGCGGGAGGTCCGAGTTCGAAACCAGATAATGCCATGTAGCAATGAGCTTTTCGGTTTTTTTGAAAGACTTACGTACATTTACCGACGGTGAAGGAAAACATCGTGAGGAATACTGGTTATCTCAGTATGCAGAATAGGGAAGAGAATGGCAAACCACCCCATTAAATCTGCCACGAGAGGCGTTCTATGTGATTAATTCCTTAGAATAATCACGACTCTCAGCACAATTACAAACAAATTAAAATATTTTTGAACTTATACCTGCATGCTTGGAAGACAGCCATACACACATATTGAGGTAGATTTAAGTCAATTTCCTGAAAAATATCAATGTTACCTCTTATATTGGTTGGATTTAACCCAATCACATTAAATGTGCGCTATTATTTATGTTGCATGTATATTGTTGGAATCCGAAATTAAGATCTAACAAACTAGTTCTGATTTTTTACTCTTGATGGAATATTATAACACATTGAGTTAAGTTATAATATTTCCATCTTGCTTTATCTCTTGCGTCATGCAGGGAGAATGGAGCAGCAAGAATCTTTATCTTGGCACGCCACTTTTGCTTCCTCTACAGTCATTGTTTCTTCATGCATGCTTGCTGTCATCTATCGACTTCATCCCTTCATCATCATCACTTACCATCAGGTAAAGTTATAGTTGTAGATTTAAAAAAAATCTAGACAATAAGTCTTACCATTCTAGCCTTACTCTGGTACAAGTCAAGTATCCTATCAGCCAGCTCTTCAACCCCAGTACATTGCAAAACGATGCACAGCATTGCTGTGGTCAGTCTCTCCTCATTTATTTCCAGAAAGTTCTGCAGGATTTTCTTGGTGTTGGCGTAGGCTGAAGCCTTCAGACCCGAGAGTTTGATGGCTGTCCTCTGTAATATACAATACATAGTGTGGTTAGTGGTCAGGGTTATTCAGGCTGCCAGTAGGCTCCTGACATGGCCTAAGGAAGCCGTGACCGACAGTTTATTATTACTATAAGGAAGATAATAGACAGCCAGCATAATGCTGTTAACGTGGTCTCCGAGGCACGGTGGGGCTCAGTTGAGATTGTGTCAACCGCACCGAACGTTGCTTTATTAGCACGATAAATTGCTATGAGCATTTCATAACTACTTTTTAATGGTGGTGGTGATGCCTACTCATTTACCTATTTTTGATGAAAAGCAGTAATGATTGCGTTTCTGTGTTCTAGTTTATAGGGTAAGAGAGTTAGCGTAATTCCACCCAAGTGTCTTTAAGCTTTAAAATATGAATTGTATTTTTATTAATGCTAAAATTTTAAATTTTCTGTTGACATTACTGGACATATCCTTTATTGATTAATTGTTGACATACCTGATTCAAATATTTAGTGTTTGATATGAAACTATAATGCAATGGAATGTTTTTCAATTGCGTTTATTAATTAGAAATAATAATTTATCCATTTTTAATGCAGTATTTGTGATGATAGTTCATATTTTTAAGTATGGTTTTCGTGTATCTACACCATAATAGGTGAAATTACATTGTAACAGTAATTGTATAATAATAAGACCTATAATGACATGTAACTTATGGCTACTAAATAAATGAAAAGATAGTGAAATTTCTGTTTTTTGAAACTGTTGAATAAATAGCTGCATCCACCCCCATAGTAAAGTATCTTCGTCTAGATGAGCCTTTCCCAAAGTGGGCGATAACGCCCCCTTGTGGGCGCTGCAGGCCTAAAGGGGGGCGGTAAGAGACCCAGAAAAAAAATGGGGGTGTTGTGTAGAGGCTTGGGGGGTGATTTGTAATTTCATTTAGCTAAGAGGCCTCTTAGACACCGACTGCATGAGCTCTCGACTCTCAACTACAACTTGTGAACATCAACTAATATTAGTTAAGAGATTGCTCAAACTCGGTTCGCTATTTCTCTCCGCGTAGTTCATATATCTGTCCTGTTTTATTGATATCAACAAACTTATTAAACAGCATCAGATTCATCCTTCACATTAGTTTTTATATAAGAATCGATTATGTTTGTTTTATTTTGAATAAAAGATAATCTGAATACTATAAAGTTGCGTTTCAATAATCATTCTCATTGGCAGGTGTAGCCCATAAGAGTTAACTTGAGACCTGAGCGCCGTTGTGTATTACCGACTGCGCTCAGGTTTCAAGTTAACTCTTGCGAATTATAGTAAAAGTCTCGTTTAGAATCAATGTTTAATCTCCGCTAATATAGCTCACAGTAATTAATTAATTTAATTTGAAGTTATAGTCGTTTTTAAGTAGGGGAAAAAATGGGGGCGCTAAAAAATAATTTATTCTCAAAGTGGGCGGTAGACAAAATAAGTTTGGGAACCCCTGGTCTAGATAGAGTACCTAATTTTTTTTAATTTTTTTATAAATTAGTTTATAAAAAGAAAAAGTAAGTAAGTAAAAATTTTACCACATCACAGGCAGTTCCAACGGCATCAGCAGCTAGATTCACGCAAATTACTGCTCTGGCGAAGTCAGTGATGTTGCAGATGGATGTAGAATTAACTTGAAGACGCAGCTCAATCTCCACTGCTTTGCTGTAACAACAGTTGGATTCTTAAATCTGTAACAGTTGGATTTATAAAGACTATCGCTACAGACCCTGCACTGACACTATGAACTTGGAGTTTTGTGCAGTTGGACTCTTAGGGCTGGTTTACACCTTTTCAAGTGGGAAGGACAGTAGAATGGACAGTGGGCAGTAGGATTTTGTGTGAACTGTCCTTGCCACTGTTCTACTGTCCTTGCTACTTTAAAAGGTGTAAACCAACCAATAGGCCCAGCGTTCATTAGAAGAGTGGCGTCATGACAGCTTACCGTGATAACAATAAGTATAAACCATCGTTTCTCAACTCGCGTTTAAAAATATGGGCCGCAATATGTATCCAAAAAATAAACTCGTATACGAAACTTCCTTATATATTAACAAGGGGTTACACATGTTTTGTAGTTCGGTATTTGTGGCAAGTGTAAACATTCTTTAATCCTAGAAATAACAAAAATATCTAGTTTTAGTGGAAAATTGGTTACCACCTACCTCAAAACGTTTTTTTCGTCACTAAAGCCAAGTTTAGAAGCTATTAGCTGAAGAATTTTACTGGGCTTTGCCATTTTGTCTTTCTTTTCTTTATATTATAAATTAACTTTAAACTTTTATTCAGAATGATTTTTAACAAATTTCATAAAAAACAACTACACATCTCCCGCCTTTTACTGTTATCGTTCGTTCATTAATGACATAAAAAATGACCGATCAGCTGATAATATTCATTCATTCCCAGACCATAGACAAATAACTGGTTAACGTTAGGCTAATAACGAATGATTAATTATTTTTCATAGTATATGTAATGCCCCTTTCTATCTTTCCCGAAAATATGTGGCATCTCTTTCTATAGACATAGACATAGAAAGAGATGAAAAGAAAGATGGCATTTTTAATTATTTAATATGTGAGCTGCATTTTTGTTTGTAAATAATAATACTTGCTGAAAGATTATTACAAAGATAATTTTAACCGATAAATATGTGTGACTTATTTGGAAAATCATTTCGAAAATATTATCTCGATTTACAGTTGACCACGCCCCTTTTCTCGATTTAGCTGAAATTGCAATGATAAAAGACCTTTTGTAATATCGGCGACATGTTGGTTGATTTTTTTCATAGGTTTTGTGAAGCCGATACGGATCGCTGTCACTGCTACAAAATGTCTTTGTAGTTATCAGGGTGTAGGTCATTTAATTGTAGTCCAATAAACTAATCCGTGATAATTTTCGTATGTTACAACCATTGTAGACAGAAAGAAGAGGATCCGCTCCACCCGAAACGGGTGTGTATGCAGTGATGTTAGACCGATATAGATTTGTATCAAAATAATCTCAAGCTATTTATAAATATTATTTTCTCAGATTTTACTTATGTTCAAACGTTAATAGTAACGTCTGGTCTATAATTAACCTGTGAAAGTTTATAAATATTACAGTATTCTATGGTGGTGTGATGAGTCGGGTGGTTGCCGAAGGTTGCCATTTTTTAGTGAATTATACTCGTGTGTGGTGAGATAGGGCGTGATCTGTGCTCAGTGATAGCCTCGGAGCTCGTTCCGCGTTGTCTCGGCGACGTGCTCGAGTCGTCGCCCCGCGAGTGTCTTCGGTCTTCTGTCACTTGTCACTAGTGGACCCCTGAACGCTGATAGTTGGAGCGCATCCGAGTGTGATCCTAGAAGATCGGAGCGCGTAAAAGTGTGATCCAAAGTGTAGTGTGGTGGTTTGCAGGTACGATGAGCATGGTGTCAGTGCTTTCAAGGTAATACAGTGGGGCTGGACTGACGATGAGGGCGCTGTGAGTGGCTGGCACCACGGCTTCCTCGGTGGCGGGGGGTGCGCGGGGAGCGGAGTCTCCTTCGCAGGCCAACCAGGACACGGTGGACAACGCCACTCCTACCTGCTGGTGAGTGGACAAAACACAACACTAACCTGTACTAGATTTTTGTGTATAATCAGATGTGAGTCACAATATGTAAGACCCTGTATTTTGTGTACAGAGTCTTGATCAATGACCACAGATAACACCTAAAACCTGCTCAGAAGACAGGAGCATTACAGAATATGCCTGAAGATTGTCAGCAAACCAATGAACCTAAAATCTAATGGGCCCGGAGATGGATCAACTGTGATTATAATACAATACAAGACAATACAAAAAGTGAGACAGTTGTAAGCCCGTGCTGTGTTCGGGCATCTTTCTTTGTCAATGGCAATTGCCCATTTCGCAGATTCTTAACAAGTTCATTTGCTTAGCCCATCCGGTGTATATACATTTGCAAACTGTGTTTATTGTTTTTGATATATTTACCTCTACATATATATAAACAGAGGCCAACATTGTATTGTACTGTACTAGCTAAGTTAAAACATCATTTATAATAGAGAGGTCCTATTAGATAAGTAGTTCTAATGATCAATAGGTAGTTAAAAACCTGCCTTCTAAACATATTGAAGGAATACTTAGTGCTCAACATTCATAGGTCATAATTCATAACAATTACAGACTGGTAATTGATAATTGAAGGGCACTAAATGTGCCATTTACTTTTAGGCCTGCAACAGATTGCATATAAATAAATAATTTATAGAAGCCAAAAAAATCTTACTTTTGACTACTTCTTTTAGGTAAAATAACCAGAATAGACTACTTCTAAACTACTACAGAACATTTACTTGATAAAAATATATCAAAATTACTATTATTTCTGAGTTCTCCAAATTGTCTTAACATGTTTTCCTTAACAAATAAAGATGACAAATAAGAGTCTTTTTTTGAACCTGTAACCTTTCTATCAACACAGAAAACAAACTGATTTGGCTTCCATGGTCATCGATCCATAATGCTTGGTATGACAAAATGGGAGTTCGTGAAAGATTCAGTTTAAACCTGTTTACTGGACACTTGTTTATGTTTGTGGTTACACACAACATTCATACTAAAAAGGTTATCTAACCACTTGTAACTATTACATATTCATAAGCCTTAATAATAAGGATAATGTGACTTATATATATTACATATTTCATATAATAATAAATAAAAAACCTGTGCAAAAACTGTGCATTGTTACCAACATAACTTGATTCCTGCCCAACATGGTAGTGTGTATTGATTAAGGCTCAAGGGATTCCTCAGTGCTACTGAACTGATTGAGGTAATTATTATCAGAGACACAACCTTGGATCATATTATCAGTATTACAGAATTTGGTTGTGTAGATGTTGGGGCTAAAAGAAAATGGTTTTTATATTAAAGAGTTTGATTATCATCAAAAGTGGTCACCATCACCAATTGACATCTAATCTCCCTATAATGTTATTGGCAGGTTTAACTTAGAAGACTTAGATAGAGTGCCTCATGTACCAGTAATTACTAAAAGATTATATCCAATTCATTTGCTATAGTTTCAAGTTTCAACTACTTATATTTTCACCCACAATTAATTTTTTGAGTCAACATCTTGTTTGATGTAAAAAAAATCCTAATATTTTTCCACATTAGATTATATTAACGTAATCTATTGTGTTGTAACACATGTCTCCGTTTATCAAATTAATCACAATCAATCATTAAGTATTCTCCAAAAACAAAATATCTGATTTAAATTAAAGTTGATGTTGTAAGTTATTACGAAAAAGGTCATTCACCAAGTCTGCAAGCTTATTTTATCAGGTCAAGCAACAATAAAGATTATTTTATTAAAAAAAAAACATCTTTTATTGAGCTCAAGTATAATTTATGTTTTTATTCCCCCATCATTTAACTTAGGATTCAGGTAATATCAAGTTTGTATTGTAATCAATTGAATTGTAAATAATGATATGAACCTACTATATGCATGTAATATTAGTGAAAACTGTACAATAAATTCTGTAAGTTATTAAAAGGTAATAACTTATTTATTACCTGACACTTGACATGAAGTTTACTATATAGTAACTGTGCTAGTAAGTACTCTTAGTAAATGAAGTGGTAATATTATATTTTTAAAGTTTGCACAATTTACTTAAGTAGCATAGCAGTCTCCAGAACACAATTTCACTGTTTTACAATGTTTGTTGTTCTTTTTAAATAGCGATTACTTTTCATATTAACCCAACTTTAACTACAAATTAAAAGCATTCTGCTAACACCAATAAACGATCGATCGTTGGCTTGACCGAAACGTAACATCAATGGAATGGTTTGTGACTAGTGGCAAATGAAAAATGTCAAGTCCATTTAGTCTATATTGTGATTATGTTGTATTGGTAGAATCGAGCCTCATTTTAGTATTAGATCAGTTATTATTAGAGTCACCGTTTTTCATATATTTATTTTTGTTTTAATTAATTGGTTACATACAGATCATAATTGAAATATAGGAAGGGCTTTTTATATTGTATATTTTGTCATATTGTAACGATGTCGACTTCATCGTCCATATCAACCTCCTTGCCATCAACTTCAACCTCATCGTCAGCGTTTATCTCATCTCATTTCGTATTGGCATCTTCATTTCTTCATTTAAATTCAAAATCATGTTCCAATTCCATTTTTAAATTTCATTATTCCATTAATTTCATTGTTTTATTTGTACATTCACTTTTTATCTGTATTTCGTCTCGAACGGACGTCTCCTGTCCTACTACCTATTTTCTGTGTTACCTACTATGTGTTCTTTACCTTAAAATATATTATTTAAAAACCAATTCTTCTATTTCTTCATCTGCACACTGTCCTAGAACCCTGCTAGCCGGCAATAGAGGACAGACTGTAGCAATATAAGGAGTTTTAATGTTTTGAGCATCTACGACCTAAGCATTTTAAATTTGTTTGCCTCTGATACAAGCATAGATATTCAAGATAATCACTTATTAACATCATGTAACAACAAAATTATTTCATAAAACTTTCAATACTTATCTCTATTATATCTATAGATTGGTTGATAAAAGGTATCATCAAATATATTACAATAAAAGTACATTACTCTGTTATCATATTATTTACACTGGGGCATGTGTTGGAGTTGCATCTTCAATTGCAATTGTTATTATCTATATCACATCTAGATGAGTCAGATTTTAAGACATCTAAAACCTTTTAAAATTATAAGCTATAAATTGATGATAATGCATTTAAACATAGCTTTCTTTTTTTGAAAGCATTCCAGTTGTGCCCAAGTGTATTTATTGACGAGTATAGTATACAAAACAAAATCCGAGAAAATCAAATCAAATCCGTATCCGTCACAAAACGCGAGTTACCGACGTAGCTCATATGATTAGCAAGTTGAAGTGGCAATGGGCTGGCCATGTCTCGCAGAACCGACAACCGTTGTGGTAGCCGTGTTCTAGAGTGTAGACCGCGTACAAGAAAGCGCAGTGTGGGACGCCCCCCTGCCCGGTGGACCGACGACCTAAAGAAGGTTGCTGGCGATGGTTGGATGAGGAAGGCGGAGGACCGAGTAATGTGGCGTGCCCTGGGAGAGGCCTATGTCCAGCAGTGGACAGACACGGGCTGATAGATAGATAGATAGTATACAAAACAGACAATCACGCCGCCACGGTTAAACCGCGCTGGGCAAAAAGAGACAGAGTGAAACCTAGTATTATATCTTCTTTGGTATTTTATGTCAAACTACATTGTACAACATCCGTACAATTTTTAGCATGTCCAGTCTATAACTATGCCTATATCTGGTAATGTCCATTTTAATTTATTTTCCAGCAAAAATAAGCCGGTACCTACTGAAATACTAAGCCTGTATGCTCTATCTTCATCCTCATTGTCATTTACCACCAGATGAGATTGAGGTCAATTACAACTATGTAAATAAAAAAAGGGAAAATGGAAAATATATATGAAGAAGATTTAAGACCTTTGTTTTTATTTTGAAATGAGGTGAATTTCTCAACATTTAGACTAAAACAATGAGTCATCAGACGATTCACAGGAAACTGATATTATTGCAGATATTTTTGTTATCTCACATGCTTTCATCACATCACATTGTTTCACTCGCTCGCTCAATAAAGTTTCATCATCTTATTGAAACATTTTTTTACCTTTATATGAATATGTGATTTTTATGAAGAACTGTTAATTATTGCTGCTGTTACTAGCCATTTTGGTACGGATTTTTTTAAGGTTTGAACCTAAATTATACATAAATAATTAACATTGAAAATTATTTCTTAATGTTCCTTAACTAAACATGTTGTAATATGTGTGTACAGTGTGTTACATACAGCAAAACAAAACACTTTCTGTAAAACCAGTGTGGTAGTGACATTTTCATCTGAACCCTTCTTCTTTTTTGGAGACCACTTTGAACAATCAGTCCTGCTTGCCAGGTCGATAGCAGTCATTGGGCCATGTTAGCCTGCCGGCGGCCTATACAACTCTGACAATAGGTTTGTAGGTTGACCACTGTCGAAGAAAAAATAGTATAAATTATATTTAAATTGGTTCACCTAAGTATAAATTCTATTTAAATTGGTTAACCCTTTTATTTTTTACTCGTCATTTATTAATCGTTTGTCTGTTTTAATCAACTGCCTATAGATATAAGTCCTTGGTAAAACCACTGTCCTGTAGCCTACTAGTGTTTATTACGTTTGTGGTCTGATCACTATCGATTATATCTTTTGTGGATATTTGCCTCGGACTTCACGTGTCCAGTTAACTCCGGTCCAGGCACGGTTCGGTTCGGTTCGCTGCAACCAATCAAAGCGCTGATTTCAAGTGAGGGGAGGTCAGAGCGCATGTGATTGGTTGCAGCGAATCGAACCGGGGCTGGAACCGGACACGTGAAATCAGAGGCTTTATATGTGAAATCCCATGAAAAGTTTTGTTATTTCTTTATCATTTAACCTGAATATTAAATGCACTTGCTAATTTCGTAATTTGGATCAGGCGCCAAAAGCCCAAGCTATGTATCGGCGAATTCAACTCCCGTTCTCTCTTTTCTTCCGTTCTGTATTTTTGCTGTGTGCAATAAAGAATATTTGTATTATATTGTACACACTGTTAAAAAAGAGCTCGCTAATCTTCCAGAAACATACTGGCCTTTTCAACTCCCATCCACAGCCGGTTAAAATTAAAGAAAAATTTCGCCCAACAATCGTGCCACCCGCCCGCCCACTTGCCCAGCAACACATTGCGGTTTATATAAACGTCATTGACAGATGATTTAAGCAGCGCTGTATCGACATCTGCGTTCATGTCATGATTGAAGACTCCAATGCGGGAGTGACATGTCCTACCGCACGGTCGCCATGAAAGTTCGGGGTTTGTAGGTGCAGGGGTCGAGTCATCTCTGCGTCGTTTGCCTCGTTTTTCAGCTAGAACCTTAAAACCAGGTGGTGTCGGTGTCGGCTTTATATAATAGGATATTATTATTACGTATATATCGGACTATGTCCTCGGATGACGGATATCTGACGTGTTAGACGATGGACAAAGCAGCCTAGGTCCGCCACCCGGTCTTCGTATGGCATCGCCCTCAGAATTTTACCACAGTATAAAAATAACAGTACGGTAACTCAATACCTACTAGCGCTTCCGGGTACAGTGGAAGACACATCAAGCTATACTCTGTGGAACCCTGTCGCAGTAAGTTTTTGTTATGATTCTTTTACATTAGTATGGATGTGTCAAATACGTTAAAGCGACAAAGTATAAAAGGTGTGGCCTGGAAGGCGATTCTCGCAGATGGAATGTCGAATTCGACATTAGTCCTATCATATCATTACATGTGAGGGTGACAAGACGTTCGAAGCGCTCGACTTTTGTATGTCGAACCCGACGAGAATTGGCTTCCTGGTGTGTTGTCCGCTGTACACGCCGGGCTCCGACGTTTGTACGGGAGCATAGAATATATAATAATAATAAATACTTCATATAGAAAGGCACTTTCTGCCCCGCACTACTTCCAATTACCTCACCACCTTGATGTTCATAGACAATGGATATGCAAAATTCAAAAACAATCAAAATCCAAAAGTTTTTATTGTATGTAAGTACCTTATAGTACATTTTTACAACGTCATTTTTTTACTCTACCACCGCTTCGTAAGGTGCTATAGCTGAAAGGAAAGAAGCTGCGCAAGAAACTTTCAGCAGCACATCTTTTGAAATAAATATATCTTACAATATGCTTGCGCATTGTAGTAGTGTGCGTACCATTCGGCGCTGCTCAATCGCGGACTGTCCAAGATAGAAATTTAAAAAAATATTATATGAATAAATACATGAATAAATACATAATACTTCCTCGTCTTCTACGTTCTGTCGGTCCATCAGTAACAGTCCCCGTGCGTAAAATACATTGCTAGCCCTGAGTTACTATACTGTTTTTTTTATTCTGTGGTGCTACCGACGACCGTGATTAGCACATTTCTCACTTGTTGGATCTAACTGCTCTAACCAATGAGTACCGGTGAAAGTTCTCAAAGCCTTTAAACATGGGACTTTAATAAAAATATGTATACCCGACCAGGAATATAAAAACCCCGTCAAGAGGAAAAATTCGTAATTTCACAATCTGTGTTATGGAGTTTTATAATGAATAAAAAAGTATAGTTCCGTTTAATATAGCGAAGGTTTTTATTCTTTTTATCAGGGTATATATTATCTTATGGATAGGAGGCCGAGAATAATCCTAGCGGCACTTCGACCCTTGAGAATCTTTTGTGCCTACCCCATTTTACACACTGGTCATCTCAGTGTGCAGGTTTCCTCACGATGTTTACCTTCACCGTTAGAGCAGTCGGTAAATGTACGTAAGTCTTCGAAAAATATGAAATCTCATTGGTACACTCATTCGTGCACTGCACGCATGGGAGTTAGGTGTCCTAGCCACTGTGCCACCGACGCTCAATCAGGGTATATACTTAACCTTTGTTTTTAATCTATTATTATTTTAGCCTATATTATCCCATTGTTGGGCAAAGGCGTCCAATGTAACCTCTTCATATATCTCTATCTTCTGATTACTCCGGTCAGTTATTAAGAAAGCTATCCAAATCCTCACGCCATCTTCTTCTTGGTCTGCCGCGCCGTCGCGATTGTTTGGGTGGACTCCACTCGGTGAGTTTCTTTGCTCACAAATCGTTCAGCATGCGACAGACATGTCCTGCCCAGTCCCACTTTAACTTGGCAGCTGTCTGGGCCACGTCTAGTAATTTGAGTGACGGAACGTTTTTAATCTACATCACTGAAAGAAAAGCTTGTTTAATTCAAACAAGAACTTGTTTCAAACTTTAACCAAGAAATTGTTCACTTCAACGTTCTTACGCACGTTTCGTACGCACTGTATCACACTAATTTTGTGCAATAAAGTGTATTCATTCATTCATTCTTAGTTGAATATGTCAAGTAATTTGTTCAAATGAATAAAAAATACTTTATATGCTCTAAATCAAACAAGATTTCTTTCAGTGATGTACAAGTAACTTTACTTTCTATAATCCTTGTCCTTGGCCTACACTCCTGTGAACCCATACAATTCTGTTTTAATAAACAGATTCCTGATTGGTCCCAAAAATCTTAGTGAGATAATTCTCACTAAGATTTTTGGGACCAATCAGGAATACTTTCAAAAGTGGCACGAGTTAAGAATTGTATCACTTTTGGCACGTATTTTGCGGACCAATCCGAAATAAATAAAATACAAGTATTGTGGAACTCTTGTCGTAATAAGTCTTTGTTATGATTTCTTGATATTCGTATGAATGTGTCACATTAGTTAACGCGACAAAGTACTGGACTAAAGGATGTGTTTGCCAGACCACTGTACGTTACATTTCCAGTTAAAGGGTTACGCAAGTTAGGGAAAACGACCGCGACGGTATGTACGGTATGACTCGGTTACTCGATTTACTTTATATCCGTGTCTCTTATCCTACTATTATTATAAGTATTTAGCTTATTTTCCGAGCTTACATTATATAATTCTGTCGATTTATATTGGTGAAGTTTGCTGGATAGCTCGTAACGTAAGTTAGTTCTGAAGTTCTGAGTAAAAACCTGCTACTTCTGTAGTCAAAAACGTTTTTCTTATACTCATAACATACCATTTATTGCTTTGCGTGTGTAACAATTGGTCTTAAAAATATATATATTATATGATCATACATGAAACCCTGAGTAGGGCACCGCAATATAAAATAAGAGATTATAATAGTAATAAATGCTAACGGGATAAATTAAATTAAATGTCATTATAAGTTATACATAATTGATTTTATAGTTAAGTATTGGTTTTATCATCAAAAAACTCCTGCAGTGAATAGAAACATATTATAATCGCAACCTCACCGGTGTAAATCGTCGTTCTATGGAATTAAACTCATAGAAGGACTTTTCTATGTCCGGACTAGATCCACGTTTCGCCACAATCTCACCGATGGGAAGTGACTTCCTGGACTTTATTGGTGTGCATGGTTTGCCATTGCTTGCATTTCTGTGTTTCGGTTTAAAGGGTAAGAGAGCCAGCGTAATTTCTGGCACATGATGTAATCCATCTTAGTCTTCAAGGTTAGCAGCGCATTAAAAACCCACTAATAATTATACAGTGAGGTGAGACATCTGTGTGCGACGGTGACCACTCACCATCATGTGGCCCGTTTGCTCATCTGCTCTTCTAATAATAATAAAATAGTAATAAATTTCAGATTCTCAAATTTTGACGTTTTGGGTAGGTTCTTTGTACCAACATAACTTTTGCTTGAGATCGAACTTGTACCGGCCGGCATAGGAGTCCGGCGTTCTAGCCACTTCGCCACAGACGCTCAACAGCGCTCGGACTCGTGTTATTACGAAGGTGTAGTGAAATGAATGCGGTTATATTTAGAACGTCTAGCTAGGATGTCATTCTCACGCGTGCATTGTTAGAGTTTTTGCGGACGCGCTGCAATCAGTCTTAATTTAACAGGATAATGTTGTGTTGATTGGCGGACACAGTTCTTCCACTTTAACAGTAGCTTAGTACTTCGCGAAGTGCGTGGACATGTCGTGAAACACGATCAAAATTGGCCAGATTTAGGGCAGGGTTCTGGGAATGGCCAATCGAAAACGTGAACTGATGAACATGATATGCGAAAAACCTTCTTTTTGGACCAGTAGGACGAGTTATTTGTAGTAGTTCATTAAATACCTAAAAACTTTGTATAGCTAATGTATAAACAAGTTAGCACTTTGTGAAGAATCTAGACATCGTGAATGGCAACTAATAGTTTTTTAAATCATCCAGATGATTGCTATAACTTTTCACGATGTGCCCAGGTACTTCTTAGTCGCATTCCTCATTGATGAGAGTCGTGATCATTATATGGAAATAAGTACATAGAACAACTTTATTCACAGATTTAATGAGGTAGTTTGTCATTGCCTTCCTGTGCTGCTCAAAGTTTCTTTCGCCGCTTCTATCCTTTCAGCTACAGCACCTTACGAAGCGGTGGTAGAGTAAAAAAGAATGACGTTGTAAAAATGTACTATTAGGTACTTACTTACAATAAAAAACATTTTGATTTTAACTTCACTATTTCACACACTGGTTACACACACGATGTTATCCTTCACTGTTAGAGCAGTCGGTAAATGTACGTAAGTCCAGGCACTTCACGAAGTGCTAAAGTACGACATCTTGTCTTGACGTTTAAATAGAGCGCCGAATTGAAGTCGTCTTTATCTCTCATTCTCACGTTTTTTTGTGGGCGCGCCTTAATTAAACTAATGTAACAGGATATTGCCAAGTTGACTGTCGAACTACGATGGACACGGTCGGTCAATTGCAAGAAGCTTCCTTTAAATCCTACCTTTAGTGACATCTCTTTCTGAGCTATGAATGATTTAAGAAACCCTCGACTTACCATTGTGTAGATCCCCTTATCCTGGTCTTACACATGTGGGAGTCGTGAATACCACGTTCACATCTGGCCTTTTCCTCTCATTCTCGCATGTTACGGACACACCTTCAATTAGTTTAACAGGACGCTTATGCCATGTTTACTACCGGGGTGAACAAGGTGAATAAATGAACTGTGTCCCCCTGTTCAGTGAACTAGTTCATTTATTTAGTGTTGCTACCGTGATGGTAGCCGCTCGTGCTTGTTACCTTCGTGTTTACTACATTTCCGTAATTTATGAGGGAGAGGTTCAACCCCTGCAACCCCTATAAATCCGTTAACCCTCCTTCCCTTACAACCTTAAATTCCCTCCTCTCCACAAAACCTCGATCTTGCCCCCGAAACCCCCGATTTTTTTCTGGCTGCTTTCGGGGGGGGGGGGGGGGGGGGTTTAATTTAAAAAGTTCTCTTTCACTTTTAGCTAAGTATTTTCGACATAAAATAAGGTTTTTGTTTTAACTAAATCTGTACACTTTAAGTTTGTTTTGCCGTCTGCTTCTTCCGGCATATATTTCATAATTAAACAGATTTTGATGCGGTCTTCACTCTTTTATAGCCTAATAGTCTTGGTATAGGTACCACCTGTTGTGCAAATGTGACTCGTTGCCTAGAAAGCGCATGAGTATTCTGAGGAAGGCCTACCAGAAACCAGAAGACTATAGGCTCCTTCCTGTGAGCTGTAAGCGTTCTTGATGCAAAGCATCTTTAAGAAACAGAGAGGTGACTAAGGAAAGGGGTGAGCACAAAAGATCTACATTGAAGTTCCGTTGAGGTTATCCTCCTCAGCCCCCTATCATAAGATAAGATTTGGTACCTATCTTACCAAGTGGGGTATAATATAAGATTCTACACGAACGAAGTCGCGGGAATTTTTTTTGTAAGTTATTTATAGAATTTTACAATCACATCAGCTAGGATTTTTTTTTTGCATAATAAGTTCAGTTTACTAACCACAGGTTAAGGTCGGCGGCTATAGTTGCAGTTTAGAAGTAAATAAATGTAGTAAAACGGTTCAATGGTTCGGAAGATTGGACAGTATGCAAAAACCTCACGTTTTTGCCCGCTAACTAACGATTAGGCATGGTTTATTTTGACGCCTGACCCTCAGGTGGCTTCTTTTAGTTCATCCAATTAGTTGATTAGGCCTACCGGTTGTCAGTGTTGCCAACTGTTCAACTGGCTTACTACTAAATTCGGCATCTAAAATCATCAAACCACTAAAAGTTTTAAGGTATTCAGATTCAATAGCTTTTTTATCAACAGTTGTATGGCGCGTCCTAAGAATTCTGCCTTGTTAAAACTCTCGTTTTCCACGTCATATAGCTTCAGAAAGAGATGTCACTGTATGAGTACTTAAGGAGCTAGAATTTTTAAGAAGTTAAGTGCGGTTGGCCGTTATGTATGTAAACTAAGTAAGTTGGTAAGTAAGTAATACGTTTATTTCCCACACAGCAATGACCGAAACAGTTATATTATGATAAAATAATTATGTAGTCAAAAGTCAAATATCTAAATCATGTCTGATGGTCTGCTGTTATTGTGAAAAGGGCCTCAACGGTGTAAAGGTGGTATGACTCCGTACAGAGTCAGCCTGGGGACGTACCACCCTTTTACCTGTTTCTAAATCTCGTTTACTCATATAGACATTCCCTATAGCCGCTCGACTTTGCACTAAACTACCAGGTTTAGTGGTAAAACCATTAAGGTGGCAACACTGTCGGTTTTTTCTCTATTTTTGTACCCTGGCTATCTTGATAGCCTATTGGCTGCTCCAGAGATCGTTTTGTTAATTAATTAATGAGGTTTTAATTAGAAATGTCGTTTTACTGACAGTTGCATTCAGACCTATCATTGCGGATCGGTTACTCAATTATTCTAATTCTACCAATAGTATATAGAAATTCCTTGAATTCTACACATTGTAAGTAAGTAATATGTTTCTTTCACACACAGCAATGACCGAAACAGTTATAATTATGATAAAATAATTATGTAGTCAAAGGTAAACATATTGAAATCATGTCTGATGGTCTGCTGTTGTTGTGAAAAGGGCCTCAACTCAGCTTATTGCTGCAGACAAAAATGCCAACAGCGCTGGTATTCTGTTGGACCATGACCGATGGCTGGCCAAAACCTGTACAAGAGAACAAAGATACGACACAAATAAATTTAATTGAAGATAGGTATTATTAATAAGTGAAATATATATACACCTACATTGGGTGACGCTATTAAGTTCGAAAAATAAGGTACCCATATCATAACTTTTTGTCTGAGCGATAATCCCGGCCGCGTAATTCCAAAGGCGGCTGCAGTATAGACACCCATAGGTTGTGCTGTTACACTTCGCGGAGTAAGTTTGACACAGAAAGAGATCGAAATTGTCTCCAAACCCGGCTGCAGCACAGCGATGAAAACGTCACTACGCATGTCTCTAATGTTACCGGATTCACGTAAAAAAAAACCAGCAAGGTTAGGATTCTTAGGCCTCCGTAGCCGGTTGCAGCAAAGATAAATTTAAAAAATATTATTATTGAAAATTGAAAAAAAAATATTCGTTTACCTCCACACTAGGCGTTGCCTGTGTCGTGGAGATTACATGGATACACACATTGACCACTTTACAAGCTATGTGTCAATCTAACATTCAGATTCCAGAATTAGAATTTAAATTAAAGAGATTATATGATTAAATATTATAAAATATATTAATATATACATTTATATATCTGGTATCTTCATTATTTATAAATATGGTATATATTTTGTCTACTTTATAGTCGAATATACCAATTCTTTGCGTAACGTTTCCCGGTTTATCCAGGGTCCGCTGTCCTATATAGACAGTATTCTCCACTTTCCCGGTCTTCAGCGTTTTCTATTGCGAGTCCATTGGTTGGAACTCATATCAGACCTCACAATGTCGAGCCATCGTTTTTTGGGTACCCATAGCATAACAATACATAAAAAAATCCTAACATTTTTATTTCCATGAATACAAGTGAGAGTTATGTCACTTTCCCAACTACAGTAGTAAAAAAAACTTTTTTTTAAGAACACTGTCGTCAAAATCCGACATTCTTTTATTTTGTCGTCAGTAAACTAGTTACATTGTTTCTTTAAGAGCTTTCCCAAACACATTTAAAGTCTGTAATCTTGCATCAGTAACTTTGCGGTTTTTGAAAGCATTGAATTAACTATTTTACGTCTTTACTTTACTCGCTTGAGAAGTTTAATATGGAAACCGCGTCTGCCAGTTGGCGCATGCGCTGTTTGCATTTTCCCATACATTAGTCGGGCATTGAAATGTCAAATATATGATGGGTCAAACCCGTGGCTCGCTGTCAGTGCTCACATCATTGTCCTAGAGAAGAGGGCGCTAGTAGTCCGATTTCTGAGAAAATACTCAGCTTTTCTTGGGCTACCCATTTTTTTTCTTTCTGGGAACAAGACAAACACTGTTCAGATTGCTATTCCAATAGACTCGTGTCTTTTGACTACAAATAAAACTTTGTAAACCTTACCGGTTTTTTGTTATTTATTAAATGAACAGGATGAAAATATAGAGCGGGGAAGTAAAGGCAGCTACCTGAACCGTTGTAGCTACAGGAAATCGTTCTTAAGAGACCTACCCTAACTTTTGGAGTCAGCGAGAAAAAGGACAGTTCTCACGTTTTCCCATAAAAAGAAAACGCGAGAACTGCAAAAGTAACGGTAAGTCTCTTAAGAACGTTTTCCTTTAGCTACAACGGTTCAGGCTGCCTTTACTGCCCCATCGCAAATTTCCACCCTGTATATGAACTTTACTTTCTCTTATAGACAGTCAAACTAAACATAACCTAAAATACATGAATAGACAGACCAACTACACCAGCGTCATTTGTTTTGACTTTCTCAGAATCCCTACCATTATAACTCACTGAATCGATTTGTAATAAAGCTTCTGCAATTATTCCAGAGAATCTCCTTTGATATGTTGAACTACGTAGTAAAGTTCATTGTGTATATTGTCTTTCTGAAAGAAAATTCCTGGAATCTACTAACGAACCGATGTCCAATCAGTCACGCATCATCAGCTGTCATCATCTACTCCACTGCTGAACATAGACCTCTCCTAGAGCGCCATTAAGCCCGATCTTCGGCTCTTCTCATCCTGTCGCTGCCAGCCACCTTGCGCAGATCGTCGTTCCATCTAGCAGGGGGGCGTCTAACACTACGCTTGCCCAAACGCGGTCTCTACCCCAGAAATCGTCTACCCCAATGGTTGTCGATTCTGCGACAGATGTGACCGGCACACTGCCACTTCAGCTTGCTAATCTTATGAACTATGTCGTTAAGTTTTATTCTATGACGGATCTCCTCATTTCTGATTCGATCCAGGAGACCAAATATAGTCTACCTTATCACTAAATCAAAAAGTTAGGTTGCTGGTTAGGCCACGAGGAAATTTTATTCGTCGTGGCCTAACTAGTTAGGCAAATCAGTTAGGCCACGAGGAATACCTCCCAGCAGAGATACTCCGAGCACAGCTTTTTCCATGGCAATCAATCAAGTCAAAATCAATAACAGTTTACTCAATATTGGGATATAATCGTTGCTTGACAACAGAACTAAAAACATGATCGGGATAACTCAGAGTGGGACTGTCACAGTCTACCTGTTTTACAGCGGTAAGTCAACTACGTATAAATTGTATATTGTCGTAAGCTGTGAGCTGTGTGTAGGCGATCACTTTATTGCTCGACTGCACTAGAAGGAGGGTAATGTTTTTCGGATGTATGGATGTGTGCCTTTAGGCTACAGTATTATATATATTATTTTATTTATCAAGTCGTTTACGGCTTGATAGATTTTGTATGAACTGCAAATGAACTCAGAATTTTATGACTACTTTATTTAGATTAAATTCATAAATGTCCGTCTGCTGTATCTTACCGTGAGTTGCAGAGAACGTCCTCAATGTTAAGGCTTCCTTATGTCTCGTGTCATCTCTATCTAGAGCTAGCTGTAGATAGAGATAGTCTTAGCGTAGTAGGAACGGATATCATGTATTAATTTCAATGACGTTTCGTTGTAATTTTAATGACGTTTCGTTGTAATTTTAATGACGTTTCGTTGTAATTTTAATGACGTTTCGTTGCACGGACGATTAATAGAAAGAAAGACAAACACTTTATTGCCACAAAAAAATACATATTTACATATTTATTTAATAATTTTTTATTCCATATCTTTCTTTGCTTCCCATTTAGGATCTGATAGACTGATTGCAAATCTACATGCAAAAGGAATATTATTATGAGTTTATAAGGGGTGGTGGGAATGTATTGTGTGTGTAACTACTAATCTCGTTCTCAAAATTAAAAAAAAACTCATTGCAAAGCAAAAACCTCCTTTACGGACGCATTCTTACAAAACTAATCGCGAGCACTTACAGATTACAGACATAGCAACGCGACTTCCGTGACACCTCGCAAAGTTTTTCCTAAACCTCATTGGCAATCAAATAAGTTACCAAAATCACTTTGCATACTATTCTCCACCGACTCTGTTGACCTTCCTCTCCCCTCTCCGTTCGAGGATTGTCATCACCCCGCAGGGGGAGAGTGATTGAAAGCCGCAGGTCATGTAATCCTGGTCTTGTGGAGCGTCCGCGGCGGCGACAAAGCCGAGGCATAATGAGCCGATTAGCATATTTGCTGCATTACCACAGAGAACAATCGCCGGCAGAATAGCCCTACAGCTCGCTTTCGGCACATTTAGGGTTGGCAGTCGCCGGAAATGCGTATCGGGCTAGACAGGACTTGCATATCTTAATGTCACTACCCAGCAACATCAAGAAGGCACTCCCTGCCTCCCGCTTCCAGATACCACCCCACCGCAGATCCAGCAGTTCAGCTGACGAATTTTTCTTTCGATATTTCCTTACAAATAAGTTATCATACTAGCTGTTACCATTTGACCTCCAGCTACATTACCGCCGCTGTGGGAGAAATTGGCGAATGTTGCCTACATCAAAATGTTATGCTGGGAACAGTCCCAGCATAACATAGCCCGTGCCTATGTTATGCTGGGACTGGGACAGCATAATCCCAGCAGCAGTTCCCTACATTCTGCCAACCCTATAGCCCACGTCATCGCTCTCAATGGCCTGGCGACGAGGCGTCGTCGGACAACTGAGGACGTGCTATGTTATATGAGATTTTCGACTTTTCTATACATGTCTAGTTCAATGATCAACACTGTGAATGTGAAATGTGAGTGAGGGCAAGTTTTTTAATGTGTTCAGAAATAACCATGTCAAAGGCCTGAACAACTCTGACAGTAGGTTGGCCCCTAACCACCGCGATAAGATGAAGAAGAATATAGTTGATTCGTTTGGATAAAAGTCTTTAAATAGTAATTTTATAGGATCTCGGAAGGTCCTGGTGGAATTTTATAGGTCGAGATCCTATAAAATTACTATTTAAAGACTTTTATCCAAACGATATCTTATCTTATGATAGGGGGCCGGGAATAACCCAGCGGCACTTCGACCCTTGAGGATCTTTTGTGCCTAAATCCAAACGATAACTCAGACACACACTCTGCACAGAGGTGCAGAGTGTGTGTCTGAGGTGGTACCACCCTTCTATCTTCGGTTTGAAGGGTAAGAGTGCCAACGAAATTACCGACACATTAGGCAATCTATTTAAGCCCTCAAGGTCAGCAGCGCATCGAAAACACTTTAATAACATTATAACGAGGTGAGATGTAACAGGGCAAAAATATTCAGTAGCCTGCTAATGTCCTAATGGACGATTTTGAAGAATGTACCTCGGTACAATTCGGTGTTGAATTAATAATAATTTAAAATTTGAAATTATAAAACCCTCTACTTACCGTTGTGGATATCACCTTACTTATTCCAGATCATCAGATCCTCAAGGTTCCATAAGTGGGATTGGTATCACCTATTTCCGTTCTTAAAACCTCATCTGATATTAAAGATTCTCCAAGATCTTGTTTCGAAAGACTTACGTACATCTGTTCTTTTACCGCCTACTCAAACGGTGAAGGAAAACATCTTGAGGAAACCTGCACACTGTGGAATGCTCATTAATGAGAAATACGACTAAGAAAGAATTAGTGGCTAAATTAAAAATAAAACATAATAATTATGTAAATACTAAATAGTTAGAGGAAATAAAAACAAATACCTTAGACGAAGTAGGGTAACTACTAGTTAGCGTCAATTTGCGTCGATGTAAGTGGACCAAACTTTATAATGAGTGTGTATTTAGACCCAGTGGCAACTACGATACGATATCGGCCATGTTCAGAGGAAATTACTCAGTGATCTTCTTCAGTCAGGTGTTTCCGTGAGGAGCGACAGCTGCCTTCGCTTTATTTGTTTTTTTGTGCTCTTTGTTTCCTGATGTAAAAGTGAGTGGATAATATCAAAAATATTTTGTTGTCTTTTTGGGATATCAAGTTGTATACAAGTGTACACGCGATCAAAATATCTGCAGTAGTTTTTTGCGTACGAACAATTAAACTTTGTCATATTTACCTTAGATTGTATCGTTACCTACTTATGTATTGCTCGTTCCCGATGGTCAAAGCAAAGGGGAATTGTTATTTTAACTTGACACAGACAGACTACGAACGATTGGTAGTTGACAAAATAAAAAGTGTGTGACTAATATTATATTTCAACCCCTAAAATATATTTACCATATATTTGTAATTTTGTGTGGTTTTTGAAAGAAGTGATGTAGCCATAGAAAGTTATATTTATATCGCATTTATTCTCCTGTGCATCCCTATTTAAAAAAAAAATTATCCGATTTATAGAACACATATTTTGGGCAATACCAAAGGTTACAGAGCTTAACTCTTTTATTGATAACAACAAATTATTAAAGACGAAATACCCTTAAAAACTTTTAAACATTGATAACAATTTGATATAACTCATTATAAATTATTGACTTATGCAAAATCATGACTTTAAAAGTTAATTTTGGATAACTGTAGTAATTAATATAAAGAAAAGAAAGTTACCTAACTACAACTTTGAATTTGAAGTATTAAAAGTGAAAATAGGCAGATTTGCGTTAAAGCATACTAGGCAGGTTTACATTATTTTACTTTCGTGGTAAAATATTTCAAAATTATTAAAACTTTCCAAGAAGCTATTTGGGTTGTAAACAATACCTTAATCACGCGTTAATTCGCCATGAAATCATAACACAAGATGTTGAAAATTGATCATTAGAACTCCTATTACCTCTCTACACATATTTGGGCACACACTGTCAATATCTGATATGGTAGTACAGTATAGTAATAGTATTATGTTGTACTCTTCGAACTATTTGGTTGCAGATTCTACTATACAGAGGATGTAACATAAACCCCCTATAGAGACCAAAGGAGGGTGTTCAGTATCCATAACTGAACAACTTTCACTATGTGGCCAACTCTGAAATCTCGGTAAAAAAATCAACTGTTCCATACAAAACTTCAATACCTACACGAAGTAGGAAAGAAAAACTCTTTATTCAAATCTACATAAAAATCACACACAGAAAGCTAATAATAACAAAAAACACGTGTTATCAGCCGACGAACGAAATGTATGAAACAGCTGATTATTTTTCGAGATTTCAGAGTTGAACCCATAGTGAAATTTGTTCAGTTATGGATACTGAACTCCCCCCTTTCGGCTCTATTGTTTTTTTTGTTACAGTCTGTATAAAGTGTGAATTTAAAGGGTGTTGCTGAGAATTTTCCCATACCGTTTCGCTCTTTCGAATAAGTAACGATTTTAAAGTACAGATAATATGATCAGTTGTGATGGATGTGCAAGTATCATTTACTTTGTTCGTGAGGGACTAATAAGAGCGTAACGAGATGGAATATTTCTCAGGAAACACCCTAAAATAGTTATTCATTTTACTAAGGTTATTCTGACCAGTTAGTACAGATTCTTCTATTGATATACCGCCCAACCAGCAAAACTAAGTCATATAAAAGTCGAGGCAACGTTTTTCTTGATTCTGATTCTGAGCACACCTCTTTCAGCTTGAATCGTGTCTTTTCATTTATAGAATCAAAATCAAGTTTTTGTTGTATATACGTTAACATTTTTACAAAGTTTTTTTTACTCTACCACCGCTAGAGGCATCATAGGATCAAGAAGTTGTAACAACGTGGTTTTTTCATTTGTGTAGAAAACGCTTTTACCTGACTCAGGATTATTTCTATTTGTGATCTTTTACTTGACTCAGTATTGTATCAAAACCTTTTATACGATTACGATTGTTAACTGAAAGAATGATTTATTTGATTTATCTACTATTTTTGCTTGTTGGGCGGATGTTTAACTGGTCAATGTTAACATATTAACTGATAATGTACATAAGAATCGAACGCTTAAATGTTCCTAATGTTGTGTTAGTTACGAAACTGAAGAAGGGTTTACATGATGCATTACATATTTGGAGTGAACGCCTACAAACCTTCGTTGGCCTTCATGTTGTATTTGAAGAGTTGTTTCATTGTTCACAGGTGGGCTGCGTGGTCGGCGATGGGGTGCTTCGGCTCGCCGGGTGGCAAGAGCAGCGCCGAGGGCGAAGACTTCAAGTCGCAGAAGCGGCGCAGCGATGCCATCACACGCCAACTTCAGAAGGACAAACAGGTAACTAGCACTGGATGCCACAGCTGCCAAATTATGCTTTTTACAAGAGTAACGCCAGCAGTAAGTGAAAAGTTGTAGGGTGAAAACTTCGAAGTCGCAGAAGCGGCCCAACAGACCACCTGCTGAACGACAAACAGGTAACTTAACGCTTGATGGTTCAGCTGCCTCGGCTGCATGTGGCAAGAACAGAACCTGATCGAAGAGTTCAAGTAGCAGAAACGGTGCAAAGATGTCATTATACACCAGTTTCAGGACATACAGGTCTAGCACTAGATGCACCAGTTCCCTCGGCTGATTTTGGCAAGAGCAGTGCCGAGGAGGAAGACTTCAAGTCAGTTCGCTGCTATATCCTTTTTGTCCTGCTAAATGCTGACGATGATCAGAATTCATTAGAGGCCAGCGACAATGCGACTGTTTTGAACGGTATTTCGGATAAAATAATATTCCTCATGTCAAGTGTTAGTGCCCCACCTATTAGCCACGTAAGCAGTCTCAATCTTTTTCCAAATCCTTCAAAAGGAGCTACGTTCATCCGATCTATTAGACTGGCGATAGATACAAAATATTAAATTACTGGCCCATCTCTGTTTTGACTGCCCTAACTAAAATTTTGGAAAGATTCCTCGATAACAGCCTAATTTTTCAAGAAAAATGAAATTATACCTAGTAACCAGTATGGCTTTAGGGCTGGATTGTCTACAGAAGATGCGATTGCTGATTTCTGTCTCGTTAGCTAATAAATTGGATAGCAAATTCAAATGTTACAATATCTTTATTGATCTCTCTAAAGCTTTTGGCGCCATCTCTTTCACCACTCTTATACATAAGATGGATAATGTTGGTATTCGTGGTGTCCCACAAGGGAACACTTTAGGTCCCATTTTCTTCCATATTACATAAATCAATTGTGTCAGTTATACATCTTTACCTACGCTGATGAACGGTGACATTCTAGTTTTTGGTCCTAATTGTCTCGGAATTTGCTTTAAATTCGAAAGATGTTACAAATATCAGAAACAAACTATCTAAAGAAATTCCACTCGTGCTTAAGCTGCCTATAATCTGGTATTTACATATAGATAGATACCTATAAGGAAGTAGCTGATTCATGAATTTACCAGATGCCTTAACCACCACCATAGCGAAATTGATTAACTTGCCGGCTACGGATAAACTGGAGGTGTAGGTTCAAGTCGCACCGGTGGAATTTCTTTGCATCGCTTGTTTCTGATATTTGTAAAATATTGTTTATTTATTTTTTTATTTTACTTCAAGTCGCAGAAGCGGCGCAACGATGCCATCACACGCCAGCTGAAGAAGGACGAAAAGGTAATTTAGCACTAGATGCAATTACTAAATTGATTGTCTGCTTGTGGCAAGGGCAGCGTTGAAGTCGCAGAAGCGGGGCAGTGTTGCCATCACACGCCAACTTGAGGACAAACAGGTAACTTAGCGCTAGATGCATCAGCTGCTGCGGCTTGTGGCAAGAGCTTCGTGGCAAGCGAAGTCTTTAACTCGCAGAAGCGGCGCAGCGATGCCATCACACACCAGCTGTCATTCCCGTTTCGATCTTTCACCATTTAATTATAACCTGTGAGGTACAATCCAGGGTAGTTATTAACGTTTTCAAAACGATGAAATTGATACCATGCGATTTAGTACACCTAAACTCCGGTTACGGCTGAAGGGAGAAAGAGACAATAGGATAGCGTTGGTATAGCGCGGTGTCTGCTTAGCGCACCATCGCACGATATCATTTCATCGTTTTGAGAGCGGTAATTGCTACCCAGGACTGACTCCAGTCTAAACGGTCCTGTGACCAATGATTTACCATAGTTCTGAAGCTTGGAGAGCATTGGAGAATCCAGGTGCCTTGCACTAGATTAGTTACATCTGGGGCGAATATTTCAACTCAGAATCAGTGTAGTTATGTCACTTTGTGCAGAATTCTTCAGAATACGTGTTCTATATCTAATGAATCGCGATTTCATGGTCCATCAGTATCAGTATGGTCAATGACAAAAGACAATCCGTTGACACTTCAATGTCATTTGTAGTCATTGATAAAGTATCAGCCCAATAAATAGTTCATCTTCAGATTATTTCAAGTAGATAATATTCGGGCTATTTAGAATATATTTAGAAATACGAGTAGAACGAAATTCTACTACATATCTGCAGAAAAACAAGCGTACCCTTACCTCAGGCATTGCACAACAATAACGAAAATCTCTATCTCAGATATGCAGGTTGAAGACATTAAGTCAAATCGACAGTTTTACAACAAGCCAACTTCATTTTTAGACCAGCTTCGAGTTTCTAATTACCGTTTTAAAAAGAAAAGCGGCCGGCAAAGATTTTCTTACTCCCTTTCCCTTGCCAGTTCCCCTTGTGCCGACTCCAAGCCAAGGACGATCTATCGTAAACTTTTATATGGACTTCTGAGAATTTGTGAAACTTTCATTCTAATTTGGTGTTGCCTCCCCTCAATGTATGGAGCACTTGCTCTGCTACCCCGCGTGTCCGACCACCTGCGCGCAGGAAGTCTTTTCGAGGCCAACCAGAATGACCGATGTGACTGCCTTCTGGGTGCTTGTTACGGTTCTTTCATGGCATGGTATGACGTCTGTTAAATAGAGACAGCGCTATACCAACGCGATAGCGCTATCTCTGTTACATTAATTGATGATATCATTTGATGGTTTTGAGAACCGTACTAGCCCTGCTGGTCTTAAAAATTATAGTTTGGATCATCAACTCGAAAGAAGAAGTCGAATCCTGATGTGAAAGATCGCCTGGGTTGGTACCACCCTCTTATCTATTTCTGCCGTAAAGCAGAAATGCTTACATTTCTGTGTTTCGGTTTGAAGGGTAAAAGAGCCAGCGTAATTTCCGGCACATGATGCAATCCTTAGTCCTCAAAACAACCAGCAGCGAATCAAAAACCCTCTATAATAATAGTACAGTGAGGTGAGATGTCTATGGGCGACGGTGACCACTTACCATCAGGGGCCCGGTTGCTCGTCTGCTCTCCTTCTTTTATATAAAAAATTGACCTTAACATGACACCTTGTGGTTTCCAGCTATACCGCGCGACGCACCGGCTGCTTCTCCTCGGCGCCGGCGAGTCCGGCAAGTCGACGATCGTGAAACAGATGCGCATCCTCCACGTGAACGGGTTCTCCGACAAGGAGCGCCGCGAGAAGATCGAGGACATCAAGAAGAACATACGCGATGCGATACTTGTGAGTATCAGAATCTCAAGAGTCTGGAAACGATCCTTAAGAGCCTTTCTGTTCACAACATCCACTTGAAACAAACGGTTCTCTAACAAGGAGGGCCGCGAGAAGGTCGAGGACATCAAGAAGAACATACTTGTGAGTGTTAGGGACTCAGGAGTTTAGGGACGCTCTCCTCTAGCCATTTGGTGAACAACGTCCACTTGAAACAGATGGTTCTCCTGCGAGAAGCGCCGTGAGAAGATCGAAGACATCAAGAAGAACATACTTGTGAGTGTCAGGGACTCAGGAGTTTAGGGACGCTCTCCTCTAGCCCTTTGGTGAACAACGTCCACTTGAAACAGATGGTTCTCCTGCGAGAAGCGCCGTGAGAAGATCGAAGACATCAAGAAGAACATACTTGTGAGTGTCAGGGACTCAGGAGTTTAGGGACGCTCTCCTCTAGCCCTTTGGTGAACAACGTCCACTTGAAACAGATGGTTCTCCTGCGAGAGCGCCGTGAGAAGATCGAAGACATCAAGAAGAACATACGCGATGCTTGTGAGTATCAGAGACTGAAGTAGGGATGGATCCAGAAAAAACATTTGGAAAATAGTACTAAAATAAAAGGGTGAGTCGATCCTCGCTCTCTATAGTGATCGTAAAAGTTAGGGACGGTCCGGTAAGATGCACTTGTTTCAAATAGAACAAAGTTATAGTGTATTTTGGAACAAATAAACCACAAAATGTTTACGTTAAATGTTTAGTACGGCTACGGGACCCTATCATATGTGTACCCGACACGCTCTTGGCGGGTTTTTGTCCAAGTTTTTTTTTCAAGCCCATCAACAGATTTCTTAAATATGTTCTTATATAGGGATGTAATATATGTGGGTATTAACCCCACTAGTATTATAATTAGTACATGATTAGACTTAAATAATATACTGTTTCACAGGTTGTTACTGTATTTTATTAATTACGACCGGTTTCGTTTACACATCTTCAGGTATTTGTTTATAATAATTTTCTTAACTACATGTGGGTAGATAAATGCAGCTTTACGTATTGTTTTTGCAATTACTACTACTAATCATGTACTACAAGTATAGTTAGTATTATAATTAGTATTTAATAGAGGGTATGTAAACAACTCTTTTGTCGACTATTAAGACTTGTGGTGTGAAGACGTGCTTCTTATTACCTAGATTTCCTAGTCCCGTAATATCTATAATCTAGACATTTCAGGGGAGTTCCCGAGTTCCTGTAAATTCATTGAAAGAGATTATCTTATTATCCATTAACTTATCGAGTTATCAATTTCTCTTATCGCACATGTAGGCGATCAATCATCAAGTGTATCCTGAGCAGATCTGATACTTTCTTCCTTTCTTTTTAGAGTGCATCAAATGTCTGTTGTCATCAAATGTTGTTTCGACTTCGATTGTGTGGGCAATGTTACCGAGGAAAGGTCTATTTCTGGACCCATAGTAAAGTGAATCATATGAGCTAACTGAGTTAAATTCTTTTACCTTTAAAAAAACATTAGTAATGTATGATTTACACCAATATTCTTAATTAACCTCTCCAACTTGGGTAAAAATGTCTGTCCTAGGAGTGGTCCACAACTGTGATCCAAAGGTGGATTCGATCCGGCGACGCTTGCGCCGAAGTCGCGTGCCCTATAGCCTTTGAGCCATTGTCGCTTCAACTGAGATTTCAAACTTTACAACTTTCCCACTGACATTAGGCCACTTTATAAAAATAATTATAAATTAGGAATAGCCGCGGCTCAGCCCGTCTTTTTAAATTGAATTGTAAAATTTCTACACTCCAACTCACATTCTTTTCACCATAATTGAATCTCTGCTCAACTTAGTAATGGCTGAAGGGAGTTTTTAACTCCTATTAAATCGATTGACGTCAATATATACGTCGAGATAGATTACATACATCATCATCAGCAGCCTATTAATGTCCCCACTGTTGGGACCAGGCCTCCCCTTGCACAAGGAGGTCATGATCCACCGAGCGGGCCCAGTGCTGTGTGGTGGATTTCACACGCCTTCGGAAACTTTTTAATTTCTTCAGACATGCAGGTTTTCTCACGATGTTTTCCTTCACCGTTAGAGCAGATAAATGTACATAAGTCTTCGAAAAAATCCCAAAAACTCATTGGTACATGGCATGGTTTCGAACCCGGACTCCCGCATGGGTGTCCGGCGTCCTAGCCACTAGACCACCGACGTTTCCCGAGATAGATTATCGGTCAATAATGAACAAAGCTGTTGTGTTATTTTCCAGACAATCACGGGTGCTATGAGCACCTTGACGCCCCCCATACCGCTTGAGAAACAGGAGAATAAGGCGCGCGTCGACTATATACAGGTAACTTGTTTGTACCTTTTGTTTATAAATAGATTCAACAAATAAGCAGACGGTCTAGGTGTCGTTGAACTAGAAATACATAATTTTATTTGCGAATATGATTGGAAATAACTTTATTGTAAATATATTCAGCCATTGAGCGTGCATTAGAAGGTAGAAGATTAAAATTAATCGTTAACAAAGTCTTCAGGAATAAAAAATGGAAAGGTCAAAATTTTGCGAAGTCAATTCTAATTACTGATGTCGGAATACATTACCACTGAGACGAAAATATTTGGCGACAGACTTTTTAGTTAGAAGGCGAACCACCAAGTAATTTTCAGACAAGTGTAATAAAAAAATTTATTTAACGACAACACTGTATGCAAATATACAATGAAAGGTACAGTAAAATGAATACTACATTAAAAAAATAATATAAACATACATATTTTCTAATAACGAACCTACGGTTAGCACCCACACTAGGTAATCCTGTGTCATGGGCGCTGTGGTGGGGAGTTCTGATTTGTACCAATAATAAGCCCAATAGATTGTTTGACAGCTAATCCGCTGCCAACTGTTAATAAGTTTGTTTATTGCACAGGATGTGGCGTCTCAACCAGACTTCGATTACCCGACGGAGTTCTACGAGCATACGGAAGCGCTGTGGAAGGACCAGGGCGTGCAGCGCACGTACGAGCGTAGCAACGAGTACCAGCTCATCGATTGTGCCAAGTAGTCAGTATCCCGTAGTCTGACATAGTACCAAGTATTCAGTATCCTGTAGTCTGTCATAATGCCAAGTAGTCAGTATCCCGTATTCTGTCATACGGGAGCGCTGTGGAAGGACCAGGGCGTGCAGCGCACGTACGAGCGTAGCAACGACTACCAGCTCATCGATTGTGCCAAGTAGTCAGTATCCTTAAGTATCCTATACTGCGGACGTTGTTTCCATAACGGAAATAAGCAAATAAGGTCAAACTGAGGTATCTTGCAACGCGACACTAAGATTAGGTCACTCAATTCACCGACAGACGTCGATATTTATACGGAGACATGGATTTAAACCAGAGGATATGCCAGTCCATACATTTTCACCAAAAAACTCGTTTAAATCGAATAAAATTAAAAACTTCGAATCGCGACTAAAGTGGAAGATTCTTGTTATTGATTTATAAACGTACATAAATTTTCTGTTATCTATTAATAATCCATAATTAGTAGTTGCACAACCTACCCCTTCCTTTTAACTATTTCCCTACCGAAAGGTTGTCTGGAATAGATCGCTGTCAGCGATAAGACCGTCTATATTGTATTCTACCATTACCTACACATTGTCTTATATTAAGTTTTGACCAATCAATTATATTCCATTCTTCTCCGGCTGGATTCTTTGTTACTTTCATTTGTTATCTAATTACTATTTGTTCCGTTTCAGTTTCCTGGATCAAGTGCACATAATAAAGCAACCAAACTACACGCCCACGGAGCAGGACATCCTGCGATGCCGAGTTCTCACCTCGGGCATATTTGAGACGCAGTTCGTCGTTGACAAAGTCAATTTCCAGTGAGTGACCGTACTTCTTGTTCTATGCTATTAACCCCAAGACCCATGGGTTTATACGTTGAATTAAATTGTTATAGTCATTCAGACCCAAACCCAAAAAATACAATCTATCAATTGCTTGCTCGCTTATCGTATGGTTAGTGGCCAACCTATTTTTCAAGAGTTGTTCAGACCGCCCGTAGGCATCTGATATGGCTTAACGACTGCTGTCGAACGACAACAACCGGGACCGACTGCTTAACGTGCTCTCCGAGGCACGGAGGAGCTCAGATAAAATATGCCACTAGCGGTCACCCATCCAGGTACCGACCGCGCCAACGTCGCTTAACCTGCATGATCACTTTCGGACCGTGCAACTAGGCTACGAGCTCCTCTCTATCAATTGAAGCCCCTGGTACTTTGTACCTATAGAACTAATCGATGGCTTTGGCGGTCTTAGAAATTAGTACTGTGTATAGGATCTTGGGTGTTTACTCTTTTCTATGTTGAAAAACTAGGATCAAATCAGTCCCTAAGATAGCTTAAGAGTAGTCTTTAAAGATAAGAATAAGAATAGTTTATTTGTGCGGTAAGATTACAATGGAGTAGGAACTTAAACATATGTTATATTAAACTAAATAAAATTAGTGAGCAACCAGTTATAGATAGATAGAAACACTATTATAGTTATGTTACAATAAGCTCTGACCTCCGAACTAGGAAGTTCCTGTATCGCGGAGGACAGATCTCTTCTTTGACCAGTGCATATGAACGTGTAACAGAACATGAGAAAATATAAAAGTGATAAAGTTTGGGAAGGGGTGATGGGAATGCATTGTGTGTTTTTATTATTATTATTGTGTTACCTTTAAAAGTTTCTCCGTGCCCTAATAGGAAAAGTAAGATAGGATAAGATATTGGATATAACTGAACCGGTCACAAACATTAAATCTGTCAGTAAACTAAGATAAGTAGAATTGAACCAGTCTATAAAATAGATTGATAAATTTGTTTATTGCCATCACACATAATCCTTACATTATCTTATTATAAAACAAATTTTGAAGAAAACTATAGTACTCAATTGCTTGATGATGGCTATTGGTGAAGGATTCAGTATTATTTGGCATGAACTCAATGGAGACCTGAAAAAGCATGAAACCACTCTCTACGATAGGTTATAATCACAGAAATCGAACTAGTAGCACTCTCACCTCTAGAATTATGTGAGCACTGACAGTGAGCCAAGGGTTATTTGACATTTTAATGACAGACTGAATGTATGGTGAGATGCTCACAGCGCATGCGTCAACTGGCAGACGAGGATTCAGTATTATTTGGCAGGGACTCAATGGAGACCTATGACATCAGAAATAGCATGAAACCACTCTCTACGAAAGGTTATAATCACAGAAATCGAACTAGTAGCGCTCTCACCTCTATAATTATGTGAGCACTGACAGTGAACCAAGGGTTATTTGACATTTTAATGACAGACTGAATGTATGGTGAGATGCTCACAGCGCATGCGTCAACTGGCAGACGCGGTTTCCATATAAAACTTCTCTAGCGAGCAATCTACAGTGTATGAGATTTTAGATAAACATTCGGGTCTTGAAAACTTCGATGTGCAGAGACCCAATTTTACCCGACACCCGAATGTTTTTCTAAAAGCTCACGGACTGTACAAATGGGTGAATTTCATAATCTTTAAAATATAAATAACCAGTAAATTTTCCTTTACAGTATGTTCGACGTGGGTGGACAACGGGACGAGCGACGCAAATGGATCCAATGCTTCAACGACGTGACAGCAATCATCTTCGTGACCGCGTGCTCTTCATACAACATGGTGCTGCGCGAGGACCCCACGCAGAACCGTCTGCGGGAGTCGCTCGACCTCTTCAAGAGCATATGGAACAACAGGTGACGTACAGTCCGCCAGGACTGGTAACAGTCCACCAAGACTACAGTCCAGTTGAAGTGGATCATGTGGCATTTTGTTACACATCGTATAGACACCAAATAACTATGGTATTTTTTCACTTAGCCATGGTTTTCCCACTACTGGGAAAAGTCCTCACCGAGTGTCTTCCAAATGTCCCGGTCTTGTTCTACCTCTGTCCGGGTTGTACCATGATTCCCGAATTCCAGGTCGTCCTGCCATATTTTCCTGGATCTGCCTCGCTCGGCATCTATCCACAATAAGTAGCGAGCCATTTTCCCGGATGCATTTCGACACGTGTCCGGCCCATTTTAGCCGTTCTGGTCTTTGGTCGAGCTGTGGATGCTTATTGTCAAAATTTTTTTAATAATTAGGCTAAGATAAACAGGCAAACAGACCATCTGATGGTAAGTGGTCACCGATGGCTAGGGACACGTGCAACTCCGGAGGCATTCCTTGTGCGTTGCCGGCCTTGGAACGATGGGACTCTCTTTATGTCCTGTAAGAAGCACCGTATTCTCTTAGTGCAGCGGAAATAGGAAATTCATTATGAAACGTTTGGTGTCCACAGATGGCTACGCACGATATCAGTGATCCTCTTCCTGAATAAGCAAGATCTGCTCGCGGAGAAAGTGATGGCGGGCAAGTCGCGACTGGAAGAGTACTTCCAAGAGTTCGCGCGCTACCAGACGCCCCCGGACGCGGCGCCGGACGCACGCGACCATCCTGAAGTCGCACGCGCAAAGTACTTCATCCGCGACGAGTTCCTGGTCAGTATTGTCAATAGTTCCTGGACAGTATTGTTAATAGTTCCTGCTCAGTATTGTATATGGTTCCTGGCCAGTATTGTCAATAGTTCCTGCTCAGTATTGTTTATAGTTCCTGCTCAGTATTGTGTATGGTTCCTGGCCAGTATTGTCAATAGTTCCTGCTCAGTATTGTTTATAGTTCCTGCTCTGTATTGTGTATGGTTCCTGGCCAGTATTGTCAATAGTTCCTGGTCAGTATTGTCTATTGTTCCTGGTCAGTATTGTCTATTGTTCCTGGTCAGTATTGTGTATGGTTCCTGGCCAGTATTGTCAATAGTTCCTGGTCAGTATTGTCTATTGTTCCTGGTCAGTATTGTCAATAGTGCCTGGTCAATATTGTCAATAGTTCCTGATGAGTATTGTCAATGGTTCCTGACCAGTATTGTCAATAGTTCCTTGTCAGTATTGTCAATAGTTCCTGATCAGTGTTGCCTTACTTCCTGGTTACTATTGATCAGTGCCAGCCACCTTGGCGTTATACGCCATTATATGACTTTTAGTAGAGTATGGTAGATTCATTGAAAAGTAAACACTGGGCAACGTCTGACCACAAAAATCAATGTTCTAATTCTTTTGATACGCTTCAAATATTCATACATCATTCCTTTTGCAGCGCATAAGCACAGCCAGCGGCGACGGTAAACACTACTGCTACCCCCACTTCACGTGCGCGGTCGACACGGAGAACATAAAGCGCGTCTTCAACGACTGCCGCGACATCATACAGCGCATGCACTTGCGTCAGTACGAGCTGCTCTAACCGCCGCACACTCTAGCACACACCCGGTGAGTCCATTGACACACTACTGCTACCAACGACATATTTATACCCTAGACGAGTAACTTCCAACAGAATTCCCGTAAAAGCCGGCACCAAACCTCGCGCCACTGTGTGCGAATTGAAAATAATTCAACACATTTCTCACACAATGAAACTCAAATTAATATTTGAACTAAAATAGATCTTACGGCGATGTAACTCTTACATAGGATCGTTGATGCACAGATCGATTTCAAAATTCGAAGTCAAACCCAAGGCGCGATTGACTCGCCGCTCGCACTCCGTTTTAAGCCCCGCCCACCTGAGTACACATTTTGTGGCGCGTGCGTCTAGTCTATTACATTTCTAGGGTATAATATTTCGCTGACTGCTACCAATTAACTTCCCCCTTCCCCCCATTTCTTTATAGAAACTTTATAGTTTGACTTAGTGTGTTATTAGACCTGCACGATCGACATAGATCGGTGGTATTGACCGTTCAATGTGGATCATTGTGTGCCGATCTGCCATCGATTGAGCATTGATCCGACGTCCATTATGCGATTGTCGATTGATTGAGAAGAATATTCGACTTTGGTTGATTGATCGCAACAAGTAGCACAAGGTAGATCAATTGTCGTTCGACGTGTTTTTACAAGCCGCAATAATTGATCATCCTGAGCAATTACACCTACGCGACTGACGTTAATTAAGGCATCAATGCGACATCGATCGCGCAGGTGTAATAAGACTCTTAGTGTTTTTCTTCTCTCTTTCTTTCTTAATGGCTCCTCTAAACGATCGGCTATGTTGGGCGATTACATGCACGCACGATCGTGTAGACGGCTTGATCGTGTGTAATCGGCCATGATGGCCTTTAACATGGCCACATATTGGCGGGTTTTGTCCGGGCCGGTAGCTTGAAGCAAATTCAATACAAATCTATGACCTTGTCATATACCAGACGGTTCGCCTCCGGCCCGGTTAGACACCGATCGGGATTATAGTGAAACCGCGTAGCAGGCGGATCGCCCGCGACGTTAGAGGGGTGCGGGGCGGGCCGACAGAGGGAGAGCGGGCGGCAGGCCCCACCTCCCGCACGCCCCATCGTTTCGCCCCGTGTCTTACGTCACAAGCGATCCGCCTGTTACGCGGTTTCACTATAGAGATGGGGCGGCGGGTAAATGTCACATTAACTTACAAAAACCATGATAATGACTCCGTTAATGTCATCAATCTCTCAATAGTATATTCACTAGTATTCTTTCCTTTCCCAACTCAATTTTGTACAACAATCAATTTTCTACTTCCTAACCATGCTGTGTTTACACGTTAAGGGTTACGACCTAGTTCATAACTTTATATTGATTTTTCTGTAATTTCTGTTTGTAATCTGTGTTTACCTAATAAATAAAATAAAATAAAATCAATCATGAAAATCCTGTTACTATTAATAAGAAGAAATAACTGTTATTATTATTATTTTATTTTATTTTTCTGTATTCTTGATACGTGCCCTTTACCGTTTTCTCTCTATTTAATCATATATATTTTTCTGTTGTACATCTTAATTGGCCTTACTCTCTTTTAATATAAGTATATTGTTTAATGTGTCGTAATAAAATCAAATAAAAAATATATTTTGCAGACAAAAGTCGATGCGCGCAATCGGCCGTCCACCCGCCGCGCGCCCTCCGAATGACACCAACCGTACACGGCACAGCAATATTTACCTTATGTACTTTAACTTACGAGTTAATATTACACTTGACTGAATTCAGTCAACGATTTAGTCGACTAACTGGCCAGGCTTCTGTTTCTATGCTGTAATACGCAGACTGACCGTACTGAATGCATTTACACTTGTCTGAATTCAGTGAAGAGTTTTAACTGTAATAAGTCCGTATCGTGTCTATGTCATGGACCAATTGATTAATGGTGGCACTATTTATAATGCCCGGGCAGTATGAATAATGACAAGTCGAATTGGGCAATATGTCACAGAAACCTAGCGGATGCGATACCGACTCGGATATTGTACGTTATGTTAGGTTGCATTATGACAACCACGCAGAGATGCTTCCTTCGACTTATCTTTGTGCCCCTCTAACGACACTTTGACCAGCCATATTGTCGCCTCATTTTGGGCATTATTCAAACTGTCTGGACATTATGAATAGTGTCCTATTAATCACTTGATCCATAATATCTACACTGTTAACATAAGCCCGTAGCCACTAAACAAATATGTACAGAAAAGAATGTTTAATACTAGCGTTCAATCAGGTACACCGCCATAGTTTTTTGAACGGGCTTTAGTGCCAACTGGGCGATGCGCATGCGGCGGATGAATATCATTTTTTTTAATAAATAAATCACTTTATTCTTCGGAACAACATGCATCCAATTTTTTTAGTAAAGAAATGCAGATACTTAAGACTAATAATATCCATATGCAATCATTCCGGCCAAACCTCAGTGGTTTTTGGAATATGTAATATACTACTTATTATAGTAACAATTTAAAAAAATTATGGTTATGAAGTTATAAAGAATATATCAGCGAATTAATACCATAACCAGCAACTGCTACCGTAAGAAGCAGTAGAGCTAGTTGGTTTTGTTTTGTTCAATTGTTCGATCGTAAAACTGGTAGTAAAACTCTATATAGATTCGCATGCATCTTGAGTATCGTACAGTATTGACCAGTAGCAATCGATTGCACAAAATATATAGCCTATTTTATTAGCGGCAAATATTTCTAGGTTGTCATCTATTGACCGAGAAAAACGACAAAATTGTTTGTGTGAACATTCTACAAATGAATGAATTATTGCTATTCTAATACTGAAATAAGAAGTATGAATGAAACTGTTTCACTCATAACGACATGGATGAGTTTATGTCACCAAGGCGCAAAATAATGGGGTTTATTTTTCTTTAGTACGGAAAACTTTCATACAAGTAACAGGGTTATTTTTTCGTGTAAAGTGGTACAAGTGACCAGCACATACCGCCTCCAAATATTTGCTACTAATAAAAAAGGACCTTATATAAGTAAAGTCGGTGGCCTAGTGGCTAGGACGCCGGACTCCCATGCGGGAGGTCCTGGTTCGAAACCATGCAATGCCATGTACCAATGAGTTTTTCCGAATTTTTCGAAGACTTACGTACATTTACCGACTGCTCTAACGGTGAAGGAAAACATCGTGAGGAAACCTACATGTCTGAGGTAATTAAAAAGGTTCCGAAGGCGTGTGAAATCCACCACACAGCATTGGGCCCGCTCGATGGATCATGGCCCGTACCCCCTTGTGTAAGGGGAGGTCTGTGCCCCAACAGTGGGGACATTAATAGACTGTTAAGTAACAGTATAGAAGCTAACATTCTACTGTTCTTCCACGAGATACTCATAAAATGAGATACATCGTTTATACACCGGTAGAGGATGAATTTTCCATATTTTTTTACAGAATATTTTACCATAATGCAATTTTGTTTTTTCGGAAAACCCATCACTTTCAAGGGTCGGAACTTCCTTATCGGTTCATGTCAAACGGCGTGGCGTGTGTTTGTGTGGACGCCTGGCGCCAGAACGCTAGTAGGAGGCTTCTTTTCTGCTATTTATACTTATCTATTTTATGTCGTTTGAGTTCGTGCCTCGTTCGTGAACGTTAGTACTAATTTTCTATTCTGTACCTAGTTATTTTGTGAGCTAAACGCGGCCCGTGCCAATGTGATTTCTTTTCTGGTTCTAATTAGGGTTAAGGCGTGGGTGGAAATCGGGTTTGTTGCTATAAAAGTTATCATCAAAAATCTGCCCTGATACGCAAACAGGCTGTTAATTGCAGAAATTTTCAAGTAAATGGCAAAAAACGTATCTAATTGGGTTTCTGTTCTTGGAATTCTATGAAATTACCAAGAAAACTCCAGAAATTTTCAAAAAATATTTGCGGAGAACACTAAGAAACTAATGTGGCACGTTTATTGCCATTTTCTCGACAATCACAGTCAGGACACAAATCTGCTGTGCTGGAGTGATGTAATGTCGTCATTTTCGAGAGTACCTCGAACAAACGTCGTTATTACTTATTACGGCTTTTTATTATTTTATTTTTCAATTTTATCTAATGACAAGTAAATATATAACCGATTCCGAAGTGTTATATTAAATTTTATTATCGCTAAACACAATCACTACAACTATCACCCTCACTCGTATGCTAGATCGTGTAAGAGTGAGGGTGAAGTTTCGTTTAGCGATATTTTAATTTAGCGAGTGACACCCCAGAATGGGTACCAATATATTTGTATAGACTTATATTTTATATTCATTACCATAGGCTGGTAGCAACAAATCCGATTAACGTCCCCTCTAACCCCAGTTAAAACCTCCCTTACCTACCTTAGGGTGGTAAACATTTTCTGTCCGCGACTGTATATATAAACGCTCGCATGGAGCCTGTCCGTTTCATTTCTCATAAACGCTGGCAACTATTCCTCGATTACGTGTAAAGGAACGCACTTCACTACGTTCCGTTTATTGTTGTAAGTTTATTTTTTAATTCAATTTTAAAGCTGAGACGTATCAAAACGATTATTTTTAACGGTTATTATGTCACGTGATATCTCTAGAGTAGCATGGAGTGATGAAACATGGTTAACATCTATAATGGGAGTATGTTGTAATTTTATTTTGCGTTATAGGCCAAGTTCAGAAGGCCGGAATCCTGATTATGAATTCATGGGAGCCCTAACTCGCTTACAGTTCTATGACATGTAAAAATATACAAATTTATTTTTCTGAAGGTTTTGATATAATTGTACATTGGTTTCGATCCCGAGGTGGCCGCCAAATCTAAAGCTAAATGAAACAGTCCCGCTCATATACTAGATTGTGTACGAGTGAACGGGACGCTTCGGTTAGCGATCATCGCTTAATTTAGCGGCGACCCCAGTATCGATGCCAATGTATAAATTCGGAATTCGTTTGCCTCCGTGCTGTCCCAATACTGATGCATCTGCAATCGATCTAACTATAATCATTTTGATACGTAATCCACATTATTTTTACAGTAGTGACGTGCGTTAAAAAGCGGGTTGTCGCTGTGATCGAATGGTATCGGTTTCCTGCAGTGCCAATCGCGAAATGCTCCTCTAGACTACGTTCCGATATACGCAACCAAGATGAAATACATGTTGAGGAATAAGGTGCTTTTGATAGAAAACTGTGTGGTTCGGAACACAAACATACTGATTTTGAAATAAACTCTATGTAATGTAACAGGATGTTACATTGACTCCGTTAAATAACGTCTAAATGAATTAACACTTCACCTTTTATGCGGTATTTACATTTATTAATACCTAATACATATTGTAGACGCGCGAGTTCCGTGCCATCGCAAAGAATGTGCTAGAGAATTGACCTAGTCGATAAGGGAATAGTTATAATATATCAAATTGTATAGGGCTTCATCTCTTTATATTTATACCTCATTGTCTACACAGAAAAGTCAGTGCGGTCAACCACTAACCGAAGAGCGTGTATGAAGCGTTTGATGAGTGTGGACGAAGCGTGGTAGCCTGAGACCGGTATAGGGTCCTATTTTATTAGCGGCAAATATTTTTTCTACGGTGTCATCTATAGATTATATCAATAAAGATAGGTCAAAAAATATTTTTTTTACTTATTCAATATTCCAGAAAATCGACAAAATTGTTTGTTTGAAAATTCTACAAATTAATGAATTATTGCTATTCTAAAGAAGTATGATTTTTTTTATATTTTTTTTTATTTATTTACTTAAATTTACAGCTTTTTTTGACCTTATAAAAAGAATAAAATATTACTATAACATTTGCCAATTATAAATTTTCATTATGTCACTTAAATTGATGAAAAATGATTGAAACTCGTTTCATTCATAACGACATGGATGAGTTTATGCCACCATGGCGCAAAATAATGGGGTTTATTTTTCTTTAGTATGGAAAACTTTCATACAAGTAATAGGGTTATTTTTTCGTGTAACAATGTCCAGCACATACCCGCCTCCAAATAATTGCTACTAATATAAAAGGACCTTATATGTATGTTGTCTACTACCTACAATACGACCGATACGATACGATATACCGATTACCGACAAGCGAGCGCTACGACGTCTCTATGACAGGGCGAGAGAGGTGACGCGGAACTGGCGGGGCGATGCGTCCGGCACCTCGGGCCACGATTGTACGGAACTCGCGAGCGTACAGCCGACCACAAGCTATAGTATACCATCTGTCAAAAACTTTCGATTAAATCTCTACCTTGCGCAATATGAAACATTTCAATTTCAAATTTTGACGGTAGACCTGTGGTCGACTGTACAATACTTTAGCAAATTATTTTCGCAACTTATGAATTTTACACAAAGTAATCGACTTATCATACTTAGTGGCGATCCAGACTTACCGATTTGTGTTAAAACTCGTATTTTATTTCTAATTCTATCCAAAAAAAACAGTAGATTGTGTAACATTTGTTAAATTACATATTTGGCATAGGTACTGAATTTAACCCGAAATGGACTACCAGCCCACAATTTAACATAAAATTATCACGACCCTGTTTCACGAAACTGCAATCTTTGTAATCATAAGCCTAAAATAACAAAAAGTCATTTTGTATAGAGGTTCTGGCGACAGACAAAATGACATATTTTGACATAATTTCCTATCACGTTCTTACATTCTCAAGGGGATCTGTGAGCGTGACAGAACCTTCGTCATTGGCAGAATTCGTATCTTCGAAATTGCCATTAACCGAAGAGAAAGAAGAAAATCTGTATCAATCGTTTATATGTTGCGCCAGAATTGACCCCTCAGTATTGTTATTTTCGTCTTGTAATTACAGTTTGTTGAAGTTCATATATTAAAATCTGGGACCTGAATCCTATTTTACAGCATATGCAAAATTGAACACAAAATGCATGCAAATAAGGTAGAATCTACAATAAATATTTTTGTTAAATATCGGTATTGGTTACCGGTATTTGACGAAAATAATTCATTGTAGATTCTATATTAACATCATGCGTTTTGTGTTCAATTTTGCTTGTGCTACAAAATAGATTCAGGTAACCGCTTTCGATCCCTGATCAAAATCAGTTTTGAAGCTAATCAAAATCTCAGATCTACGTTAACACGTAAAAGTGCTACAATACAATGATTCATCGTGACTTTGAGACTTTCTCATTTCAAGACATGACAACGATATTGTCAGTAGGACATGTCGAAATGTCGTGCGCGAAAGGACTTATTCTATTGAACAAAGTTAGAAACTACTTAGGATAACGCGACTGACATTGATTTTAGACCAAACCGACCAGGCTTGTTGTGGATGCAATGAGAAAGAGTTCGTCATTATCAAGATAAACATTTTCTTTGATAATTGTCTAGAATGCATCATATTATCATCTTAAGGTTATACGTTAATTTTGCTAGCGATAATGTCGTCATAATAAATTTTAGCCGCCGTTAATTACTACAACCCATCTCCAATCTTGTGGAAATATTTATTTTTAAGTTGTCGGATTCTTGTCATGATAATTATCAAAGTATATTTTATCAAAATTATTTTGATAAATTTTTCCTCCTTGAACCCTGCGAACCTTGCGATGAAAATATTGCGATGCGACGGTTATAATTATAAAATATAGGGAGAGATAACTATTGGAGGTTTTCGTGTCTGTATTCAAGGTTTTCTAGGGTAACTTTTTTCACGAATAACCCTAAGGCGAGACAACTCCCACACTAGCAGCGCCAATCGAAAAAAAATACGTATTTGTTACATTATTACATTACGTTACATTATTTTAAAAAAATCGACGAGGATGCCTCTGACAGAATAAGTAGTATTTTAGGCTAGCATTAATAACCCTATTTAGAACTAAATAATAATAATTAACAACCTTTGAATTCCTGAAGTTTCGGTACGCATTTCCGCCAAAAACTGCCGTTTATGTATTTTTATCGATAGGCGGTGCTAGTGTGGGTTGGTCTCCCCTTAAAATGGAAAGTTCTAGAACATTGCAATCAGTTATCAATGCTGTAAAGTTTGGTATATCCGGTTTGGTCTGCGGTCATGTGGCGGGCGGTGAAAATACCATTGTTTATATTAAGGATCATTGGTGTATAGAATTTTTCTGGAGGCTAGATTAATAAGTATTCCCTCGTTTTCTCTGTAGAAGAGCACGCCTTTAACTTTTATTACTGAAAAGAGTGGAAAGATCGCTTCTGAAAACTACACGATTTATCGTGAAACATAATTGTAGTTTCCATAACTGTTCGACTGGTTTGTAATCTGAATTTCTTTTTTTTTGCGAATTTCGCGAAGACGCACAAATCTTTATTTCTTATTACATTTACTAATTTATTATATATTTTAATGACAACTTGCATAATTTTATTATCACATGGATTATCAATTTTTATCAATTAGCAAAATATTTTTAGTATTTTTGATGCTAATTAATTACCATTTTAATGAAATGCAACTTTTTGCGAGCGATCTTAACACTTTTACAAAGTTATTTTGCCGCGTAAAGAATTTCTCTGTTAAATGCATATCACAGTAGTTGGGTGCAAGCTTGTATGCTCAAATTAGGCCAAATTTGTTTACCTCTTACTATTTATTCACCGATTTATATTTACACGACGAAGCAAGTTGAGTCGTTGTCACAAGACGCGTTTTTACCGCAGCGGTCTGCGATATCCAATTACATACAGAGAGAGGTACTGTTCTGGAACTTTTAACAGCGCATCGAAAACTATCTAGTGCCATTATACATCTAGTTGAGGTTAGAATTGTCCATGGGTGATCACTTACATCAGGCGATCCGTTTGTTCGTCTGCTATCCTTACTATAAAAAAAATTCGACTTGCAGAATTCGAACGCTGCGGATGTCTTGTTACATTCAGGGAACAAAAGAGTTACCAGAATCCATTTGGTAACACAAGCAAAATTGAACACAAAACTTAAGCTGTTAAGGTAGAATCTGCAATAAATTATTTTGGTCAAATACCGGTAACCAATTCCGTTATTTAACATAAATATTTTTTGTAGATTCTACTTTATAAGCATACATTTTGTGTTCAATTTTGTATGTACTGCAAAATAGAATTCATGTAACCAGTTTAGGCCCTGGTTACACTCACACATATGTTTATCATTATGAACGAACGAGATGGAATTAATGTCAAATTCGATATTTACATGTCGAACGCTTCGAGAATAGTCCTCCAGCATATGCGAGTGTTATTGGAAATCGCGGATCGCTGCGGCTAAATCCGTTTCTGTGTGTCGACCTTATACTTTGGCGGTTTAGGGCTGTGTCGCACTCAGGCGCCTTGGTTGATCTACCAGTTGGGAATTCTAATAGAGGACTTGTTTCTTATAAATATAAATTAAACATCGTTGAACATTGGCGTCGATTCCGGTTGGCCGCCAAATCTAAAACTAAACCTAAATGAAACTGTCACGCTCATTCATATTAGATTGTGTAAGAATGAGTGGGACGTTTCGTTTAGCGATCTTCGCTAAATTAGGCGACTACCCCGGAATCGATGCTATAAAATGGTAGAAATTCCGGGGTGTCGCTCGCTAAATTAAGTTTTATTTTTAGATGAACACTGTTATACTCGGTTGTTTAACAGTGACGTTTCGTTTAGGGTTTGTTTTCATTTAGCCAGTGATCTGGAATCGGTGCCAATGTATATTTAGATTTCGAGACCATTTTAGAAATGAGTCCAATTTATAAGTTTCTTTTGAACAATATGTTTATCTGGTATGTACGGCTGGTTGTTCAATCAGTGGTGGCTTAGTCAAGTACCGCTCTTTTCTATATCGATAGTGAAATATACAATTTATGTATAGTTTTTTATCCTAGCACAATGAGTAATTATCTGATTTTTTGACTACTTATATGAATTTTGTTATCTATCTGTATATTTTTGATTACAGAGAGTATATTTTTTATTTATATAGTTTTTTCGAGATATAGTTTTATTTGTGACGAGATGATCCCAATTTTTTCGTGTCATTTTTTTGTTTATATGTATAAATATGTTTAGGTTTTATTTTTAGTTATTATGAATTGTACCTACGTCTTCCAATATCTACCTATAGTTTTATAAATTAACATTTTATTTTTACTTTTTGTTTTATGGAAATGACTTATGTTTTAGCAGCTACGTTTATCTTTAGCACAATTATTTGACTAAAAAATAACAAAGGCGAGAGCTTTGCTGTAGATTTAACTTAGGTTATTTAAAATATTTTTTAATATACAGAGCTTTTAGAGTAATATTAAGGTCCAAAGATACAAAGATATGCCAGCCGCATTTAATGCGGTTCTTATGGAATATCAATATTTAGCAGTATTTTGATTTTAAAAGTGAATATTTTCAAAGAATTATTCGGATTAAATATTTAGATTCTACGTTTTTTTCTTCGTTTTTAAGATGGACACGTTAGCCTTAAGTACAAAATGTTACTAACAGATGCATTAACATATAATTATTAATATAATAGCAATTTATTATTATTATTTATAAATGAAATTGGTTTATGTACTTACCCCTTATGCTATTTTATAGGAAGTCTATTATAAAAATGATCTATTCATTATATTTCTTATTCGAAATGAATCTGAAAAACTACTAAAGTTTAAGTAGTTCAAATAATTTGTTTCCTATTGTTTTCCGTTTAAGGTGACACCATACTTAAAACGTATGTCTTTTTGAGCGTCAAACATACTTATACAGTGTAACTTATTAAAGTAAATTGGTTGATAACAGTAACGCGTCTTGACGACTATGCTCACTAGAGGAAATATTACTGTGTGTTCTGCTGATTGTATTTTGCTTGTATACAAAAGGCGAATGATCTTATATAGAAAGCGCTTGTGTGTGTAAGTGATGATAGGAAATTTAGGATAGAAGTGAGTTACTGTACCAATTTATTTTTACTACTCGTATATCATGTGTTAGTTAATTTTATTTACTGAAAAAATGTGGGGAATCGCCATAATTTTGGAGTAATCGAGTGTGAAAATCCTTTGTAATTTTTTTAATTTTCGCAAGCTGTGAAATTTTTTAATGGCAACAATATCCTCTTTTGACATACCGCAGTTGGGTAAAAGCTCCCTATTGTGGGGTGTCACTCGCTAAACTAAAATAGCGCTAAACGAAACGTCACCCTCACTCTTACTCAATCTAGCATAAGAGTGAGCGAGACAGTTTCATTTAGTTTTAGGTTTGACGGCCATGTCTGATTTGACGCCACTTTCAGGGCTTTTCGGACTGTAGAATTGTGTATAAAAGTTCACCTTAAGCAGGAAACAATACTTGTTAACTGTTGATCCATTTATGGTCCTTAATATAAGAATGCAAGCTGGAGTTTATTTGTGTAATGTGCCATATAATGATGTGTTGCCAGCGGAAACACCATACCCTATTGTTACCATATAAAAATATATATAATATCGAAGTGTAATGACTCTATGAGCAAAAAGTTTCCTTCCTCTTAATAAAATTGTAAAGTAACAAATGCTATTTTTGCTTTCTAATCGTAACACTTATTATCGTTATTTTTTAAAATATAACTATATTGAAATTGTATTTTTTCTTTTTTTTTTGTGTTTTTAAGTTTCACTTTGAATGTAAGTAGGAAAGAAATATAACGTAATTAGTTTGGGAGCTGGAGTAGTGATTGTTACGTTGTAAAAGGTTCGAATGAATTGGAAATAGGTCTGTGGTTAATCTAAAATAACCGGAAACGCATTCAATACTTAGTAAACACGTAGGACAAAGTATTCCGTGGTCATACTAGTATAACAAATTAGTATGACCTCGAGAAAACGCCGGAAATTTGATGGTGTTTGGTATGAATTGATTCGCTGGTTTATTGGAACTAGTGAAAACTTGGTCTAGGTGTGCCATGTTAGATTAAGGAATGTTGGTTGTGTATAAAGAATGCCCTCTACGCGCCTTCTATGCAATGGTTTTCTCAGGGCTCTCAATGGCATGGTTTTTTTACCAATTTATCCGAACCTTTTATAAGCTAGCAGTCACTGATACAACTCCCGCTCTATACATCTAAAGTATATGTTAATTCATATTGCACTGTGGTATTTTGGAGGTCGTCCATTTTTATTTCATTGCCGGGACTTCAAATATGTTTTTATAGAATTAAGAAGATATGATCTAATATTACAACAAAAGATCTTGTGCTTTCGTATTAACGAAACTAATTACGGAATGGGAATAGAAAAACTTTTTATAACATCGCTATGGAAGGTGGATGGTAGGTAGGTATATTGGAAATTATTGAGTGATATTGCACTATTTCCAACAGAACATAACAAAATGTAGCTAATAGCTAATATATCATTCATTCGATTTTGAACACACCACGAAATTGGGGGAGTAAAGTGGCAGCATAAAGTCCAAATATGGCAGCTCAAACTTTAATATGGCAATTAAACACCAAATTTGGCAGCTAATTAAAAGATCGCCTAACAAAACGTTTTGAATTTAGGGCGACCTCCCTACCACTTCATCCATATAGAAATTCATTGTGTAATTATTAATAACATGGCATCTTAAACTTACTGTATATGTAACTTAAAAAGTAAAACAACTATTTGGTAGCTATTTAAGTAAGTTAGCGTATTTGCAAATTATGACGGAACGCAGTAACAAACAAAACCATTGATATAACAAATAAGTATCTTAAAACACTACATAAGATAAACCATAGGTAGGTACCAAGTAGAAACAAACATTGATCACTGCATCGCTCGTAAATATCTTTACGAATGAATCACATAATTTGTGAGGCAAATTTTAAATAGAAACCGAAAGCGGTTACCAGATTTTATTTCGCCAGCACATGCAAATCAAAACGCATGCTGATAAGGTACAATCTACAATACATATTTTTGTAAAATATCGGTATCGGTTACCGGTATTTGACCAAAATAATTTATTGTAGATTCTACCTTAACCGTATGCGTTTTGTTTTCAATTTTGCATGTGATGCAAAATAGGTTTAGGTAACCACTTTTAGTCCCTATTAAAATTTTGAAGATAGGTATGCAAGAAAACCTCACCCGAAATTAGAAACGCAGTCTTATTTCCTGATTCCTGAGCAGTCTTCATGATGATTTCGTATAAAAACTAGACACTAAAAAGTATATGTGTAATACGTATCACATGAGATTTCTTCTAATACTTTTTTCTCAAGATGTCCTCTCTCTGTAATGAAGTTGGCACTATTACTATTATTTTTTAATATCCATTAATTCCAACAATCCCTGGTTAAACTTCAATTTTAGACCAAATTATATCCAATTTTACAAAAAAGACGACATTCTATACTAACTGGTCAAGATAATTTTTTTTGAGATATTGATTTTTCTAGTTTTTTAAAGGAGGCTCGTACTGAATATTACTTTTTTTTAGAGGAGGCTCACCATCAGCTACCGACCGATGATGATAATGATATATATAGAGAGATATAATGATTTTTACCAACTTTTTAAATGGCAATTATGCTCTTATGATTTTTTTATTGTTTACGTCAAGTATTTTAATTTAATTTTTTTTTTTTTTTATTTTTTTTTTTATTTTATTTTGTCCTGTTAGTCATACTATTTATTGAACAAGACATCGGCGCTGTATGATTGTATCGCCTCGTGTTACTACGCAATAAAACATGATGAGTAATCATAACGGGATCTGACGATGATCATAAGATGTGCAATAACTTCTGACGTAACATCAATCTAGATTGACATTAAATACTTTTTACCAAGTTTGTGTTAAGGGGCCTACATGCCAAGTATTCTGAATGTTTACATCGGTAGAGATTTTTAAATCAATAGATGCAGTGGCGGTCAAATAACTTTTATCAGTTTTCATATTCAGTACCTTCTCAAATTGTACGCACTGAGGTCGATGTCATATCAACATGCTTATTAGACAGAGACCTTATGAAATTGAAATGTTCACGCAGTTATAGACGACGACGAAATGATATTTGGTTAATAACTTGACAAAGTTTTGTTATTTATGAAATAAGCGAAGTAGTTATTTCTTTTCGCCAGTGTATCCTTTAAAAGAATGCCTAAGTCACCAGCTACCCAATCCAGATCCGAATCACGTACCAATACCTACACTATTTATTTTAAAAAATATCTTTCAATCATGGCACCGATTTTGGGGTATCATCCGTTAAATTAAAATACAGCTGAACGAAACCTCACCCTATCTCTTACATAATCTAGTATTGAGTGAGCGATATAGTTTCATTTAGTTTTGACGGCTATGCCAGAATGGACACTAATAGCAAATTATAATAACAGCTTAGTTGTGGCACAATGTGCCTAATAAAACCATCGGCACAAAATCTCTTATGTACGAAATTCTTTAAGAAGTCTTAGATAGAGCCTTTGGCACAGAGAAAATGCAACAGGATCACGAAAATCGAAGGCATGTGTTAGGTACTTTATAAAACGTACGATTGGGTATTACATAGTACGCTGTGTATATTTTGTATTAATATTGAAATTGTGAACCGTTGCATTGACTTGTGCCGGAGTAGACCGAAAGCTGGAACTGGATTTTTTAGCTCAAAAGGTCCGAATAAAATAGTTGCCGAAAATCCTAGGGACCTTAGGTTTGTCAAATGTGTCGCTAATTTGACCCTTTCTCCCTAGGAGACAAATCGGGAATTATTTGGTTCCCATTTGCCATCGCTGGCGGGAATAAAAATTCTCTTTTGCCACCAGTGGTGACGGCGAAAGTGGTGGTAACTGGGGATATTCCCAGGGTGTAGTTAAGCGTTCCAAAGACTGCATACTTATTTAATCCGGACCTCGTACGCAGTTATTCTGTGACCTCGTATAATTTTCCAATCCGGCCCGTTGAGGTTCCACTCCGTAGTCCAAATAAATGTACATTTGCTCTCCGTACCCGCCCTAAGTACATAATTAAGACATTTTAAGAAAACGCAATAACAAGTGAGTCATGTAATATGTATAAAGTAGCATAGCATATTTAAAATACTGCCAGTGTCAATGTCAAATATATGGAAACGTAAGGTGTAAAGATAGTGAACTCTTGGTTTCGATGTACGGGTACGATTCGTAGGAAAATATTCTTTTTCGACCTTACGAAAGTATAAAGTAGCGTTTAAATTTGTACTTTTTAAAACTTGTTTTGCGTGAAATCCTCGATTTTAGGTAAAAACGTCCGTTGCCAATAACCGAATGATATAGTATTGAAAATGATTCCTCCTTTTTTATAATATATCTTTCATAGTAGTTAAGTGAATGTACTTGCGCACAATATGATTGTAATGTGAGGGTTGAAGTGACCTAAACCTGAGTAACCTTTTGTTTATAAAGTGCAGGGTACCTGCAAATATTTTTGGTAATATTTTTAACCACAGTCTATGGAACCTATGGAGCACTAGAGTATTGCTCTCACTAGGAAAGGTAATCAGAGATCGATATGCGACTGAATATTTTGACGGTTCTGTTATGAACATATAAGGTAAAGATAATTCGCCTAAACCAGTGCGAAAAGTTTTACTTACTGATTGATTTAAATCATGCAAACTTATATATAATGAATTATAATAGTTGAGCCTGTAATGGCTATTGAAATAACGTAGACGACCCCATCTATATACGGAGTAACAAAAACCCCATATAAAGAAGAAAGTGTTTTCAGTATCTATAACTGAACTGAATAACTTAAAATAAAATTCGATTAATTCTTCATATTATATTTGTATCAATCAGTTGACCGATTTATATGAAGCCATTTTTTTTTGCAAAAGTCGTAGTTCCATCACGGAACTTTACAACGGAACTACTGGGAACAATCCATAAATTATCCAAGTCTGGATACTAAACGCCCCTTTTGACTTTATAGGAGGTTTTTGTTACACCCGGTATTGAGTGGATTGTTATAATATTGTTTATAAATGACGTTGGATGTTAAGGCGTTCTCCATAGGTTCGGTCTGCCGTGGTGCCTACTCTCGCATCGAGACGCGCTGTCCGCATGCCCTCGTTAGTTCTGTCCCGCTCTAGCATGTAATGATGGCATTTAAAACTAGTGCTCATAGATTTTTTCCAATTATAGCACCAAAAATGTAATTTTTCTCTCAATTTCTGTAGTTTTTTTTAAATAGTACCTGTATTTTCTAGGCATAGCTCAATACACTTTGTTTAGAAATTTGTATTCGAAAGCACAATGTATTCTTTACCGACGGACTGCGCTACATTGTATGTATTTAATCTTACTACCTACGTTTAAAGTACCTAATATAACTGAAAAAGTCTATATTTTTAACAAAATTTAATTTTAAAAATATACCTAATTAATGAAATTCCTAAAGATTAAAAATGAAATTTTTAATATTTACGTGTATAGTGATGTACTGGCTAAGCGACGTGATTATCATAACAGACGCTTATAGTTTCGATCGTTTCCACGGATTTCGTGCAGAGAATATATAATTTTACTGTCCATGAAATTAAATAATAAATCTATAACTGATGTGTACAAAAATCAGTATGTTTCAGGCATTTTGAATCCGACTTAATGTATGTAAAAATAAATGTTGTTTTAAAATTGTGCTATTTTATTTTCTGATCCACCCTGAACTGTTGGTTTTAGAGATTTTTAAACTTCTTGTATAAAGTAAAGTATATTGGTAAAGCCCTACCAGAATTATAACAGTTACGACGGTACGACTGGTACTTTCATAATTTATGCGTTAGGGTAATCGGGCAATTTTTCCTCCGATTCTTATGACCGATTTTGTGACCGACTCAACGCACACGGCCGTCACTTTGTCTGTAGCTTTCGAGGGAGTAGCACGTCATGGAGAGTGATAACGTATACCATGTCATGAATCTTAAGAGGAAGTTGGATATACAGAGGAAAGTTTGTGTTTTATTTCTGACCGACTTTTTGTAGGACGTGTGCGTTATACTATTGCAATCAGTACGTTCTATTTTCCTCCTACAAAAAGTCGGTCACCGTTTGTAGGACGTGTGCGTTATACTATTGCAATCAGTACGTTCTATTTTCCTCCTCTATTTTTTTGCGGAGAGGGGTTTCATCCTTATGTTGTTGATATCCCATCTGCTCGTACGAAGCGATTTGCTTCTTCGTTCATTATGCGAACGGCTAAGGAATGGAACAGCCTGCCGGCGTCTGTATTTCCCGAAACCTACAACCTTGGGATCTTCAAGGCCAGAGTGAATAGGCATTTACTGGACCCGCGTGCACCATCGTCGACCTCATCGTCGCTTACCATCAGGCGAGATCGAGGTCAAATGCGGGTTTAGAAGTAAATAAAAAAAATAAAATTTCCTCCTACAAAATGTCGGTCACCGTTTGTCGGACGTGGGCGGGCTTATGGAGCTTTGATAAAGTTCACTTTAGCCTCAATTATAATCATGGTCGGGATTTTCGAAATGAAAGTCGAAATGAAAACTCAGAATTTTATATGAAAAATCACTTTATTAAAATCAAAATTAATACACAATGTGTGCAAGGAATGTATCTGTGCAACATTAAAAAGATGTCCAAAAGTAAAATACAATTTAGAAAATATAAATTGGAATTGTACCAGAACGAAGGTACAAATAACGAAGTAAGAATTACATTAAATTCATATTGAGCCGGTCATGGCAATAAAGAAACTCCTTGAAAATATTTTTTTACTCACAAATATTATATGAAGCAGACATCACATAATGTTGCTTACACATAGTACATATAACCATTTCATTCCACATTATACCTAAGCAATGAGCTTATATTTTTTCTCAACGTTCGTTTAATTATCAGATATAGAAGTGTGGCAAAAAACCTATACTGTTTCCCTCACCCTATGCGGTTTTGCCACGCATTATTTACGAAGTCTGCTCCTGTATAAGAACTATTTCATGTTTGTATTTTACTACATACCTCGGCCCTTTTAAAAGCCCCTTTAACTAAAAACACTAACTGGCTAGTCACTCACTCTCGGCTTTCGAACTTCCGAGATCTTAAGGGCCCGCCCACGTCATACTTTTTGTAGGACCGATAATCGGGCAGATTTTTCCTCCGATTCTTATGACCGATTTTGTGACCGACTCAACGCACACGGCCGTCACTTTGTCTGTAGCTTTCGAGGGAGTAGCACGTCGTGGAGAGTGATAACGTATACCATGTCATGAATCTTAAGAGGAAGTTGGATATACAGAGGAAAGTTTGTGTTTTATTTCTGACCGACTTTTTGTAGGACGTGTGCGTTATACTATTGCAATCAGTACGTTCTATTTTCTTCCTACAAAAAGTCGGTCACCGTTTGTCGGACGTGGGCGGGCACCCTAAAGAACAATTTAGAAACGAGCCCCTCCTACTCTGTAAGTATTACTTACAATAAATATTTATGTACAAGTTTATGGCAATAAGGTACGAGATATCTTTGGACTTGACCCCTAACCACCAGGCTAAAAATATAACTACCTAAAAACGAAGCAAAAGGACTGAATTATAGAGAAATAAATAGAAAGGTGTATCAGAACATTGTTTAACTACAGAAAAAATATATAAACAAAATATCTACTAACATCCTATTATAGGATACATTATAAAGTCATACATAAAATCGTAAAAGGTTTGGCTAAGGCTGTAAACTCGACGGCAACGGCCGCGTGTGCACTACACGGTATTCTACCGGATCCGTCATTTGCCGGACGGAATACTTCTATCAGATTGGTATTTTTTTACGCTGACATAAGGTTGAGATTTGATCGAAGAAATTTGACAGATAGTATACTGTAGCTGCGGTGCGGTCTGGTAGTCAACCGACGTATTCGGCGAACGTCAAAGTGTCACTAGGTTGTCATCGAGCGAGTTACCTTGGACGACTTCGGCCAACGACCAACTGTAAACAAAGGCGGTCGGTGACCGTAAGTCGGTCGCCGAATACGTCAGCGACTATATGTAACGCCGCCTTAAAGGATTTACGCTATGATCCGAATACGAGCCGAGCGCCAATCGAGTCTACAGCGCAAATTACAGAGCTAAGACAATTATTTCGTCAATTATAAAAACACAATCCATCCTGTATATCACACAGACGTCAAAATACATACTACAAGCAGATCCAACATGATTTCACTGAGTACATATGACTTCATAAAATCATCTCACAATCCTTTATGCATGGATATCTTGTAGTAAAACACGTGACCAAAATTTCTGACATTTGGTCTTAAAAAAGCTCAATTATATTTACCACTAAACCCATATTTGACCTCATGTCGCCTGAACATCAATGAGCTCGAAGATCGACTATTTTCTCACCTATGGGGCCGTTCAAGTATTACGTAAGCAGAATTCTAGCTATTTCAAACCCCCCCAAGCGTTGTCATAAAAAATAGGCAAAGTTAAAACCCCCTACCCTCCTTTGATGCTTACGTAATACTTGAACGGCCCCTGTGGTGCGTTTTAACCACGAATAATTTACACTAATTTTAAATCTGCTCGTATTTTCACGTCTATAGCGATATACCGCTATTATTTCGTAGACTAACAAAAATGAATCGGGTACTCCACCAACGTATTTTTTTAGAAAATGAGTAATGTGACGTCATCTATCGAACTCTCAGACCAAGTACAGTATGCAAAAAAGTTTGAAGCAAATAAACTATCGTCCCTTAGATGCAATTGACAAAAGTGAACAAAAAATAATCGGGGTGGGTAGAAGTCATGGCTACTACTGATGGTTTTCATGAATTCAAATTTCGTCAACGGCGCTCACCATCTTGGTCAACCTGGTTCGAGCTGGTGTCATTTTTCTGGGCTTCTTTCTTTCTTAAACGATGAAGACGTATCCTCTCCGCTCCTGAAAGTGGTTTTGGTCGGTCGCAAATGGGGTTTAATCTATTAATTGTAGCCTTCTTTTCTTTCGACCTTGCCATATTCACTTGCAATTATCGTCAGAGCTTTATTAAAATCGCAAACTGTATTTTTAATGTCAAACCGTAGCGTATACTCTATTCTTTAAAATACAGTTTATTTGGTCCAAATCTGTCGAGTAGTTTCGACGCTAGCTCACTTTAAACTGAGCGCTAACCGCCTCATTTTTAGTGTTCACTTCCGCGGTCTATGACGCCACCAGAGGGAGCCGAGGGGGGTCGAGCATATATTTTTTTCTTGTCGTCAGACCATCTTTACGATGGTATAACTATTACTTTTCTAACTCTTAAACTTTCGTTATACGAAGCTCTCCAAAGTACATAATTTTCGTTACGTTACTTTTCTTGGATGACCCCCCTTAACCTAAAGTATTCATTTGAATTCATGCCAAAAGTTGACGATGAGTCAGATAGCAAGAGATGGTGATGCGCGGGGATAGAGGCGGGACGCGGGAAGGGGACCGCATTCCTACCACTTTCTAATTTACGTTGGTGAAGTCTTACCGATATATCAAAACATTCGCACTCAGATATTGGCATTAAAATATTCTAAAAACTAAGTACAAAAGTCACTTGTAAAAATAAATTACGTATAAAAATATAAGCGTATCAAATCCTGACAAAATTTAAAATATAAATCAGAGAGCTATGTTTACAAAGTATACTCTCCAAGATCAGTGTAGTTTATTATCGTCCTCAAAACTAAACATATAGTTACAAATAAGTCAGAACTTACATTCTAAAGCCCGCACAGGAATATAATAGACTTGTCACGTGACATTGGTACTTTTATAATATGTGTCTGCATAACACAGAATTTCTCATCAGCCTATTACCGTCCCCACCATTGGGTCACACACACACTTGTACAAACCATGACCCACCCAGCGGGCCCAGTGTTGATTGAAGATTTCACACGCCTTTGGAAACTTGAAGTTTCCTCAGACATGCAGGTTTCCTCACGATGTTTTCCTTCACCGTTAGAGCAGTCGGTAAATGTATGTAAAACTCGAAAAACTCATAAAATATCGGTAAAAACGCATTGCATAGTTTGGAACCCGGACCTCTCGCGTAGTCCTAGCCACTATGCCACCGACGCTTTTGTTATAGAGGATGCTATGAAATGAGGATATAATATTCCTGGTCGGGCTAACTTAAATACCTACTTTGAGGCACATTCGTTGCTTAAAACAGTAAAAATATTGGCACATTTTTAGACGCAAAAGTCACTTTTCAGTGCAATTTTAAGGCATTAAGAATTATACTAAACTTATAATAGAAACATCAGTATCATTATTGGTCCCTAAAACATACTATCAAACTAGCCCTTAGTAACGTGCATAAACAATAAACAAACTCAGTAATGTAAAAAAAATTCACAGCATTAAAATCTCAAAATCATTAACCTATCTCTTATCTGTGTGTGAATTTTTATGTAGCTTTGAATAAAGAGTTTTCTATTTCTACAAGTTGTAAGGCTGTCGCACAGATATCAACCATGCACCGGAACGCCTCGCGGTCAACCAGGCGTCAACCCGGCGCTCAGCACCTCCGAGGTGTCGGCGCGGCTACGGCTGGGGGACGACTATAAAACCGATAAAACAACAGGCGGCCTGCGCGGCGACGCCCCGACGTAAGCGCGGTGACTGCGAGTTGACCACGAACCGCAAGCGGCTCGGCACTAGCTTGTCCCGAGGCGAGGCGATGCCGTTACGAAATTGATTAGTGTTTGTTGCAGTATGGAGTTTCATACAGCTGATCAGGTGCCGGGGTGATATGTGTGCGATAACCTGTACCCGTAAACCACTGGCTTCTTTACGGGCGGCCGTGGTATATGGGATCTAGAGAACTAGTTCACAGAATACAGAACTAGTTCAAACAGTCTAGAAAACATTTTTTTAAATCAAATATGGAGAGCAGACGAGCAAACGGGCCACCTGGTGGTAAGTGGTCACCGTCGCCCATAGATCGCCTAACTGTAATATTATTAGAGGGTTTTCGATGCGCTTCCAACCTTGACAACTAGGGGGAGTGCCTTATGTGCCGGTAATTAAGCTGGCTCTTTTACTCTTCACACAGTCTAGAGAACTATGGATAAACCATTTAAGTCTGGCTACGCCCGTGACGTAAGAGGGGCACGGGGCGAGACGACAGAGGGTGATCGAGGAGCGAACGGGAAGCAGGCCCCATCCCCCGCTCGCCCACCCTGTCGTCGCACCCCGCGCCCCTCTTACGTCGCGGGCGTAGCCAGACTTAAATCGTTTACCTATAGTTTAGATATACAAAGTTGCCCGTACCAGAGACCAGCGTTAAAGGCGATGGTCGAACAAGTGTAGGGCTGTGCTTAATAAATAATCTAGAGAACTAGTTCACTAGTTCACAGGTCTGGAAAACTGGTTCCAACACTCTAGAGAACTAATTCACAGTCTAGAGAGCTACTTCAGATACACATAGAAGTTGTCTGTACCGCAATACTTAGTGGCCAGCTTTACAGCGCTTTGCCGGCGGCCATGGGGGCGCTAAAGGTGATGTATTGGAGATCTAGATAACTAATTCACAGTCTAGAAAGCTAGTTTACAGTACACAGTCCAGATAACTAGTTCACACAAATTTGAGAACTATTTCACAGTCTAGATAACTAATTCACAGTCAAGGGAACTATTTCAGATACACATAAAAGTTGTCCGTACCGCAGTACTTAGAGGCCAGCCCTTTGCCGGCGGCCGTGGGCGCGCTAAAGGCGATGTCCGACGTGCGCATCGCTGTGCCGTACAGGAAAGACGCGCGCGCGCAATCCAACATGCGAGACGCGAGGCCGCGCCGTCGGTAGTTGATGTGGGTCCATATGCGGGAGATTCCGCATCTGTGGAAAGGATTTATAGTTTTTTTAATGTTAAAGGAGCCTTGAACTTCACGAGTCCGATTCCAGGCACGGTTCGGTACGCTGCAACCAATTACATGTGCTCCGCAGCCGAAGTCCGAAGCAAGGGTTAAGCTGACATTGTGGAAGAAACCCATATCAGTGAAAAGTCTGATACCCGACCCACTGACCAAATCAGGAGTGGTCTCTATAACCGGAAAAAAATCTAGGGGAGAGATGGGTGGTCTAAAAAAGGTGGGTTTAAATTTTAAATGGTTAAGTATATAAATAAAAATAGCCTTTATTTTGCGATTTTAATTTATTAAATTATAAATTATATATATATATATATATATATATATATATATATATATATATATATATATATATATATATATATATATATATATATATATATATATATATATATATATATATATATATATATATATATATATATATATATATATTTCCATTATATTATTTAACTTTCACAAAGCATGCCCTTTTTTGGGCAAACGCCTCCCCCAATTTTTCCCACTCCTTCCTATTTTCTGACTCCACGTTATTCCCGCTTCCACTTTTATTTCGTCTATTCATCTTTTCTGTGATCGTCATCTTAGAATACATAAGTATTCTATAGCATCTATTACTTTTGTTTTCTTTCTGATTTCTGATCTAACTGATTCTAGCTAAGTAAAAAATTAGGCATCTTTCCAAAGGCCCATGCTGTTCATCATACCCCTCAGAGGAGCATAGATAGACATATAAAATATAATTAGTATAGTATCCTTCTCTACTCACTTGACGGGGTATTCTTCCACACTGCAGCAGTCAGGGTCACCTGGGATCAATTTGTGTGCCTTGACCTTGGGCTCCACGATCAGGCAGCCTGCTATCTGCTTCTTGTCTATGTATAGGTAGGCCTGGAATCCAGAATGTTTATTAATAAGACTAGATACAAATAAATTATATGGTGCCAAAAACTTATATGTTGTCTGAATGACATAAATATTTTTATGGAATTAACCACAAAGGGCTCAGAGGAGCTTTAAACGCGAGCTCGGGAGACAGTTGAGGGAAAGGTGATCCGGATACTTCCTGGCCCAGCACATTTCCCTCGACATTCAACGGGGAAATGCCGCGTGCGTTATGGGTACATTTGATCGGGGCGCGCTAAAGGGGGAATTATATGACTGAGCCCGAACTCCACTCACATGTTTAATAATTTTTTAAAGTGTATTTCATATTATTTAAATAGAAATCTAACTCTTGGCAGACTTAATGTAGTTTGCCATTGCCTTCCCCATTTCACACTGGTTATGTCAGTGTCAGTGTAAAGGTTTCCTCACGATGTTTTCCTTAACCGTTAGAGCAGTCGGTAAATGTAAGTCTTCCAAAAAGATCGAAAAACTCATTGGTACATGACATTGTATGGTTTCAAACCCGAACCTCCTGGATGGGTTTCCATGCTCCTCCCAGTCAATCGTTTATATCCATTGTGCTGCTGCCACTCCCAGATCGCTGAGGGTCTGATGAGACTCGGTGAGACTCGAATCGCCCATGACCATTGTTTTTGTAGTACAAAAACAATGGTCATGGGCGATTCGGCTACTTTTCCGAATATACCGAATCTAAAAACAATCCTTACCGTGTACTCATGGATCGCGCCCCGGGGCAGACTGGCCCCGTACCCCAGATAGGGGTGCACCACCCTCGAAAGCAGAGCCTCCACCCTCTTCCAGCCCGGCTCGCCGCCGCGTATCCTGATGCAGCGTGCGTCTGCAGCCCGCCCGACTACCATTTCCTCTTTTAAACCCTAGAAAATATATTATAAATAAATTACTTATCATCACCATATTAATGTCACACAGACACATTACGTCTATTGTAACATGTGTTAAAAAACTACAAATACAGTCACTGGCCTCCCAGTGGGTACAGCCCATGATCCACTGAGCTCCAATGCTGATTGGTGGATTACACACGCCTTCGGAAACTTTTAATTTCCTCAGACATTTTAGACATTTCTCCTAATGGGAACTCCAAAAGGAAATCGTCTCATCGTCCCTTTTGCGACAGAGACAACGAGATACCTCTGTTACGATTCGATTATATTTGGGATATATTGTCTCTTTCTCACATTCTCACTTTCTGAGAACGCTCTTATCAGTCGTCGCCTCTGTTATGCCGAAACAATACACTGTCTAAGAATTTTTGTCAAGTGTAAAGTAAACAATAATATGGCGGAAAGTTTAGGCTCGTAAAAATTTCATGAGAATGTTTAATAATATTTTTGTTTAGGTCTCAGCGAATTTGTAATTTGGCTGGCAGCGACTGGATGAGAAGAGCCGAAGATCGGGCTCAATGGCGCGCCCTGGGAGAGGCCTATGTCCAGCAGTGGACTAGAATAGGCTGCTGATGATGATGATGATGATGAATTTGTAATCCCAGGATAGCGTTACTTGTTGGGCATGTCCTTGTTAATATTCGTTCATAATCCACCAGGTAATACAGTTACGGTTTGCATGACATTTCAAGCACTCATGTTTACATTTTTTTTACCGAATTGTACATTCTTACATTCTTGGTGCCGAAGAGAAACGATTTCCTGATTCAGATTCAGATTACAGATTTTAAAAATTCACTAAACGTTTGGAGTCTTATATGAAAACTTACAGGGAATTTGAGAACGTCGGTGGAATTGTGATGAACTAAGTGGTCATGCTCATCTTGAGGGTCTCCAATCTGTAATTAAAAAAAAGTTTAATTTAATTTAATTTATTTATTAGGTAAACACAACAGATTACAACCATAGAAATTACAGAAAAATCAATATAAAGTTATGAGCTAGGTTGTAACCCTTAACGTGTAAACACAGCATGGTTAGGAAGTAGAAAATTGATAGATATAGATTGTTGTACAAAATTGAGTTAGTTTAGTTAAATTTAGTTAGTTAGTTAGTTTTTTTTAGATTATATTCTTCTTGTGTGGTTAGTATTGTCAGCCTATTGTCAGAGTTATTCAAGTAACATGGCTAACATGGCTTAACGACTGCTGTCGGATAACAACCAGGCTCGCCACGTTCATTAGAACGTGCTCTCCGAAGGGCTTAGATCAAAATGTGCCACTAGTGGGCAGGAGATTGTCCTGGTACTGACCGTGCCCAACGTTGCTTACGGATGATAGCATTCGGACCGTGCTCGAAAGATAGGCTACGATTATTATTTATAGCTAAATCCGCATGATCTCTACCAGTCAAGCATGAGGCACTTTAGTCCGAGGGTTTATTAAAACAGTGGAAGCACAGCGACTTTCTTCGTTAACGATTTAAGGCTTAAACAGTCGCCAATGACCTTATGTCCGATCTATGTGTATGTCCATAATCAGTGTTTAGTGAATTAATACTACGACTACTTTTACTTACTATTAATACTACTACTACTACTATTACTTACTATTAATACTACTACTACTATTACTTACTATTAATACTACTACTACTAGTCACTGTTTAATTTAATTTTAATAATTTATATAATATTGATATTTAACAATTTATTGAAAATATTTGTATGTCAAACGACGGAGCATAGTGATACCAACTCATTTAAACTGTACACTTACTTATTTATTACCTATGTTCACGAATAAATGATTGATTGATTGATTGAATGACCTTGAGGGTTTGACCCTCAGCGTCTGGAAGTTTACGGCTTTGAACTCTTGCCGAAAACAGACATTAAGACTCTAAACTACGGACTGACATTCGCTTGATATTAACACGTAATTTTTAAGATATTAAGGTTTAATATTATTTTGTTATTGAAGTCGCTGCGCCTCTATAGTGAATCGTCACGTACGATTTTGCAATAAAACATAAGCTACACTAGATCTTTTAGGTCACAGTGGCTTATAATAAATAATATTTATTGAAAACATCACAATGCTTGTAAGTCAAACAATACCCTGACTCCCAAACTAGGCGAACCTGTATCTTGGGAGCCAGTGCTTTCCCAAAAAGAAGGTATTATATTATGGGCTGTAACCCCACCCACCCAATAGATAAATGGTAGAGGGTTTTATTTTATTTACATCTAAACTTGCGTTTGACCTCAATCTCACCTGGTGGTAAGTGACGATGAGGTCGAAGATGCAGCACACGGGCTTAGTAAGTACTGGCTCTTCTATAAACACTGCCGGAACACATCAACGCCGAAGCGAAGTTGTCTGTTGTCAAATACAACAGAAGACTTACATAGAAGGGACCAGGACACGCGGACCCTGAGCCACTTCCACCAGCAAGTTACTGGGTTTTAGTCGTTATTTTGGAGCAATTCGGAAGTTCCCCATTATACTAACCTGATATATTACGCCGCACTCGTTGCACTGAGTGGCACCAAACTTCTTCTGTCCGGCGTCGATTACATATTGGTTGTTAGCTGCCTTTAGTAGTTTCTTGCTACTTTTCTCTGCTGTACCTGTCAAAAGAATTTACTTTGTTTAATAAATAAAAAATGAATTAAACTACGTTAGTTTTTTATTTCCCTGTTGATATTAAAACACATGAAGGGAATAAACGCGCGCCCTATGGGAGGGAGACTATTTTTTCTTTCATCCAATTTAAAGTTGTAAGTAAATAATTATTTGCAAAAAATATGTGGGTACATTACTTAGATTTTACATGAGTATCAAATAAATGTAGAAAAATCATAGATGTATCTTACAAAATTAAAGCTTGACCAGAAATATAAAAACAACTTGCCATATTGCGGAATAAAATGCAAGTATTTTTTCATAGATTATAGAAGTACCAGTGGCGCTCTCATGACAGGGTTTTTATTTTCCTTTTTTTTAATACCTGAACTCTATAACACAGATCATAAAACTACCAATGTCGCTCTCTTGGCAGGGTTTTTATATTTCTTTTTTTAATACCTGAACTCTATAACACAGATTATAAAACTACCAATGTCGCTCTCTTGGCAGGGTTTTTATATTCCTTTTTTTAATACCTGAACTCTATAACACAGATTATAAAACTACCAATGTCGCTCTCTTGGCAGGGTTTTTATTTTCCTTTTTTTTAATACCTGAACTCTATAACACAGATCATAAAACTACCAATGTCGCTCTCTTGGCAGGGTTTTTATATTTCTTTTTTTAATACCTGAACTCTATAACACAGATTATAAAACTACCAATGTCGCTCTCTTGGCAGGGTTTTTATATTCCTTTTTTTAATACCTGAACTCTATAACACAGATTATAAAACTACCAATGTCGCTCTCTTGGCTGGGTTTTTATATTCCTTTTTTTATACCTGAACTCTATAACACAGATTATAAAACTACCAATGTCGCTCTCTTGGCAGGGTTTTTATATTCCATTTTTTATACCTGAACTCTATAACACAGATTATAAAACTACCAATGTCGCTCTTTTGGCAGGGTTTTTATATTCGTGGTCAGGGTATAGTTTGTAAGGCGCTACAGTAGTGACATCAAATTGTTATTGCCATTTCTTACTACCTCTGTTTCTGATTGCTTGTAGGTATTTCATTTTTTAACGAATTTCAATTCTGTTTTCACATTTGACCATCAATTTATGTCTATTTCTTATGTATTTATTAAATGCGTTTAATCTTCTATGTGTGTTAAATACCCTATTATTGGATAGTTAGTTTATAATTACCGGAAAACTATTTGATAATTAACAGAAAACTCTCTTAAAAATCATCAATTTCAACTACCATAACCATGTCACAGATAAATTAAATGAAAATACCTGATAGAAGGTAGATATTATCGGAATCCAATTGATAATTACCGGAAAACTATAGAAAACAATATTTATAATTATCAACTGCCACAACGATGATAATACCTGATAGAAGGCAGTGACCCTCGCCAAAGAGGTCCATATTCCACATTTGACCATACAATTATTGTCTACTTTCTAATGTTTATGAAAAAAATATTCTGTGAGCTCTTAGTAAACAAAATCGGGTATAGGGTAAAATCGATCTTTGTCTGTCTTACATTCGCGTATCGCCGTCAATAACCGAAGTCTCCTCTAAGACCCGAATTATTTTCTAAGTGCTCACGGACTGTACCTTATTGTATCGTACCTTTAGACGTAGGCGTGGTGGGAGTGCCCGGATTAGGTTTGCTGAAAATCGAGAACAGCTTCTGTCCTTTGTCATCTTTAGCTGCGTCTTCCTCAGGCGCGTAGGTTGATGGTAAGTCTGAAAGAACAAACATGATATTAAGGGACTATTTTAGAGAGCGTCGGTGGCACAGTGGCTAGGACGCCGGACTCCCATGCGGGAGGTCCGGGTTCGAAACCGTACAGTGCCATGTACCAATGAGTTTTTTGTATTTTTCGAAGACTTACGTACATTTACCGGCTGCGCTAACGGTGAAGGAAAACATAGTAAGGAAACCTACACACTGAGATGACCAGTGTGTAAAATGGGGTAGGCACTAAATATCCTCAAGGGTCGAAGTGCCGCTGGGCTATTTACGGCCCCCTATCATAAGGGCCTATTTAGCCTTTGGACTAGGGAGATTGGGGCAAGCCACGCCAAATCGAATCCACTTCTGGTCTGGACCATTGACATAGTAAAATAGAGAAGTAGACCATCTTCATACCCGTCTCAGAAACATACCCATTTCAGTTTAAGTTGATCAATTGAGGTGAGACCAGACGAGATTTTATGTAGCGTAGCGATGACGCACGCACCCACTCAAACCGAAACGGGTAATTGTTATCTATAATGATTTGTTAAAATTGTTTGATAACTACAATACGCCTTTTTTGAAAATTAAAATTGATAACGTTAGTTTAGCACTAAACACCAGAATATAGCTAGTACACAATACTAAAGTATACAAAGATTAATACATGCAGCACAAAACATCCGGTGTACAGTGCCAAAAAGAGTACACCAGCTCAGCATAATGCTGAGGCAAGCCACAGCACTGATTGAAAACATTGATAACCCGGACTGGACTGGTCCACCTCTATGATCTATTAGTGGATTTGATCCAGCGTCGCTTGCCCCGCAGTCTGGTCATAGTAAAAGAGAGAAGTAGGTCATCTTCATAGAAAAATACCTGTTTCGGTTTGTGTTGATGAACTGAGGTGAGACCAGACGAGATTTTATGTAGCGTAGGATGACACTCAAACCGAAACGGGTGTGTTTCTATGAAGATGACGTACCGGCTCTTCATAAACTTACCTTTTTATTAAATTAGGAGCAGAGGAGTACACAGGCCACCTGATGGTAAGTGGTCATCGTCGCACACAGACATCTCACCTCACTGTATTATTATTAGAGGGTTTTTAATGCGCTGCTAACCTTGAGGATTAAGATGGACTGCCTCATGTGCCGGAAATTACGCTGACTCTCTCACCCTTCAAACCAAAACACAGAAATGCAAGCATTTCTGATTTACGGCAGAAACAGATAAGAGGGTGGTACCAACCCCGGCGATCCTTCACATCAGGATCTACCACCTGTACCTACTTAGAACACTATAGTAGACTTACCAGTAGAAACTGCAGGAATAACGGTCTCAGTGGATGCTAGTACTGCTTTAGCATTGATATTGTTAGACTCCGCCATCTTGAGGATCTGTTCGTCGAGCATTTTCAGTTCGCGATCGATCTCGTCCAGGTCTGGGAGCTCTTCTTGTGCTGGAAGTTGAAGGTTTCGATGTAAATAGAGACGAGACGTAGACGAGAGAGACGAGAGTAATGAGAGAATTAAGAAAAGCTTTCATATAGCTAAAAAAAAGTAAAAAATTAACAACGAATTTACCTTCAAAACAAAACAATAGATCAATAGAAAGCATACATCTTAAATTCAATTTCACAGACTAGTAATGGTCCTACATTTTTGATTTTTTAAATTACTAACATCTATAAAGACAAGGAAAAGAAGATAAGGAGAAATACAGGGAGGTAAAATACAGTTACTAAAATCGGACCTTCATAAAATTTCTCACTGAATATTATAACAATTTATTAAAATAAAAAGTAAGTCTTCGAAATAAGCGAAAAATTCATTTGTATATGACATTGCGTAGTTTTGAACACGGATCTCTGCATGGGACAGCTAAAGAAAGAAAAATTTATAAGATAATATACCATACCATTCTCCTCAACCAGTATGTACCCTCCTTCCACAGGCAAGAACTGTCCAGTCTTAGGTATATCCCCATGACTAGCCCTATGCTCTGCTTCGCCCATCACCACATCCTGTTCATGTGGAATCTGTCCATTTTCTGTCACTATCACATGTGTCGAATTACCCACATTTTGTGATATTGAAGAGTTATTTTGAGCTCCTAGTTCTTCAATAACGGCTTCAGAATCATAAGGGATATTTTGATCAGATACCAGGACAGCAGTTACGGGTTGGAAGATCTGGTTAGTTTCCTCAATGACGGTACTATTGAAGCAGGGTAGCTCTTTTCTGGGCCTGGCGAGGTTCAGTTCCGATTCGGGGATCTCTTCTTCAGTCCATTGGCTGAGGAGAGCTTCTATAGTCTGTTTCTCTTTGTTGAATGGGTCTGTTTTATCTGGGGATGATCAAAAACATGGTTAAAGTGGCTAAGGATGAACATTTTTGGAGCAGAAGTAACCGAGATATATATATATCTCTCTTAGTTTTATAAATAACTAGCTGTTGCCCGGCGGCGGCTTTTTTTAAACTCTGAAACTTTTCAGCTTGGAAAGAACTCAAGGTCATATTCATCCTAATTCCTAAAACCACTAAAGGTATCGATTAGTCCTATACAAAGTACCATGGGCTTCAATTGATAGATTGTGGTTTTGGGTTTGGGTTTGAATGACTATAACAATTTAGACCAACATATAGGCCTTAGGAGGATATAGATATGAACAGTATTTTATCTTCATATGCTTTTATTATTGTGTAAGCAAACGGGCAACCTGATGATAAGTGGTCACCTTCACCCATACACTTCTCATCTCATATTTAAGGTTGTTGTCAAAAAAACATGACAATCGTATGAGTAAATACAAGCAAAATATGATAAAAACTCGATATTGCTAAATTATGTTAATAAAAGGGTACAAAGTTGTGAATTACATTTTTCAATAACAAACATTTCATACCAAGTGGTAAAACATGAAACTGAAAGTAGTACAACAAATAAACAGAATACTATCAAAGCTTACCATTTTCCAATTCCTGTGATGTATTCTGACTCAGCATAGAAGTGTCATTCAGGGTAGTAGCTGTGCTGTTCAACTTGCTAGTATTACCCGAAATATTTCCAGATAAAATATGACCGTTCAGGCTTACAATCTTTTTCTTATGCACTTTTGGCTTTTTGATCTTATGTCTAACTCCCGTGTTTATTTGCCCCGGTCGCCTCTGACGCCTGTGAGGGTGTGATTGTGGGAACAAACGACGGCGATGTGAAGTCGTAACCTCAATAGCTTTGGAAATCTTCGCTGTGACATTTGTATTCAGATCTGGGTTACTTTTGCCATAAAAGGACTTAGCTGACAGTATTTCTTTAAGCTTATCACTGTTAAACAGAGATAAGCGTGCTTTAGGAGCCGTTTCCAATCTAGGACATTTAGAATTTGGTCCATTATCCGTTTTGCTGTCATAGTTGAGCCTCTTATAACTTTTGTCACTGTCACAAGTAGATTCAGGACTTTCGTCTACTAGTATATTGGAGCGACGGTGGCTTAACTTAGGAGGCGATATATTAGCTTCAGAAGTGTTATGAGGAGTTTTAAGCATCTGTGTTGGAGACATTACACTATCCATGTCTATTTTTGTAAGGCTCACAATTGGATACTTTGGAGATCCATTTTTCTGTTGTTCCATTAAAATGCCTTTGAAGCTCTGAAATTTTGGGGTCATCTTGTTTCTCCTAGTGGATCTACGAATGGATTTAGATGGAGTGTTCTCTTTGGAGTCAGTTCCAGAGTCAGTGTCAAAGTTAAGGTCTTTTAAGGAGCTGCTGCAGCTTTCAGTGTCTGCAATTAGGCTAGCGAGGCTTTTGCGAGCTCGACTTGTTGTGGAGGAGGTTGTGTGAACGCTGGCACAAGAATGGGTGGATGATGGAGTCCCAGGGTGGTTCTGGAAGTGGGGTGTAGCCGGTGTTGATGAGGAGCCACTACATTTGGTCTCAGGGTATGAGTATCTGGTCTGATACTTCGTCAGTGTGAATGGAGATTTGAGAAAGTTTTTCAGATCTTGGTTTTCTTTCAGGAGCTTCTTAGACTGGCTTCTAGTCCCACCTGGGTGAATAACAATGTCAATGGATGATAATTTGTATAAAAGAAATATTTTCACAAAAAATAACCTACACAATTATATACTGCACCTTGATAAGACAAATACCTAACGACAATATTGTAATAATCAATGTGTTTTCACCTTTATGATGAATTTAGAATTAAAAGCATTCATGGGTATTATACATTGTCCAGAAATTATCAAGGAACTCAAGGACACACCTGGGCCTCATTAGGGAAGAAATAATATATATACACAAGTTGTTGAAGCATGTACAAAAATTCAATCATCTCTAATGTACATACATACATTATTTACAATTTATAGCAGGCAATTGAAGTTTTTGATCCCTATCTTAGTCACAGGTCCTGCATGCCTTAAAATAAAAGTATTTCTTCTCGACAAAACTGGTTTATAGAGAAAACAATTAATGAATCTTCACAGCTTCTGGATAAAGGTTAGAATACAGTCAGAAACATGTATTTGGTGTAAGACACTTAATTTATTCTATAAAATAGCGTAAACATTGGGAAAAATTCAGACTTGTAAAAAAATTTACTGTGTCACAGAAACCCAGAAGATGTAAAACCGACTCGGATATAGGTAGTAGGTTTAGGTTGCATTATGACAAGCACGTAAAGAGTTCCGCGTAGCGGGGCTTCTTCGACTTCTCTTCTGACCTATAAAATACAATAGAAACATTGGGATACTCACGCCAAACGCTCCTTTCAGGTGTCCTAGGAACACTTGCGTCATTCTCATCACAGGAACTCGAATCCAGCGTCCCCAGGCCAAGGTCGCAGTCATCGCTCTCGCTCTCACTGTCCAACACCGTCAACTGCCTGTGCTTCGTCAGGGAATCCCTCGACACCTTCGAATCAGCTTGGAACAACCCCTTCTTCCGTTCCGACATTTTCGGAGTATGAGTGTGAGGCACGCGCAACGAACGACGAGGCGTTGTCGTAGACATGTCTAACAATCAATTTAATTACACTACTAGTCAATTATCAGTATCACAGAGAAAGAGAAACATGAAAATAACACGAGTTGATAAATTCCCGCCGAACGAGCTCAATTATCCAGCACAGCTTTTGTCCAATATAACTGGGAAATCACCACACATTATGTTGGTAATTTATTAAATATATAAATGAAAGTATTTTCACGATTAGTAACAATAAATATCCAGCAAAAAGTATCAAAAAACCTGAAGAAAACTGCTAATACTGTTACAAACGTTAGCCAGCGACCATTGTTGTTTGGCGCGTAAACATCTGTCACCAGTGTTACCACAATTAAAATGGACATCCTGCTGATAATGGAAAAATACTAGTCATAAAAAATACATCGTTCAACATAATTATGATTTTTGGGAAGCTAAAAAAGACTGTGTTTATTGAAATACGGGTCGAAACCGAGTGATAATATTCTGTTATTTTATTACACCATACTTAAACCTTTTTAGAATTAATCAATCAATCAGTTCTTAAAACAAAAATAGGTAAATTATCTTTTCAAATACTGCTACGTAATGCTAGTATAGAGTATATCTTCAATACTGCTAGATTTCATAAACAGGCGGGGGTCAAAAATCAAGCCCAATCCCGCTAAAAAAGCAGGAACCTGCTTAGTGTTTGTCACTTTTTTATTGAAGTGTTGCTATCATAAATATTTATTTAGGCAGGAAGAGTGTTTAATATGTTTTTATACTTTCTTGGCAATAAACTCTGTAGTTAAACTGCAATATACTGCAACAAAGTCAGCAAGACATTAATAGGTAGGTAATACATAAATAACACGTCTCTTTTCTTAATTTTTACCTACCTAATAATTTGATTTGCCTGATCACGTCCGTCGTTATGTTAGTTAATGCATATCAAATCCAATCAATAAAAGTTCCAAGAAACAATATAAACGTCGATGTGTCTCACCTATTAATAATTTATAAGTTTTGAGCAATAAAATAATATTTAATTATTGTATTTATTAAATTATTTATTATATATGTGCTATTATTGTTTCTAGCTTACGCTGCCCCTCTTTAATTTCAGCTATCGCACCTTACGAAGCGGTGGCGGAGCGGTGGTGGTACAATAAAATATTTTAATTCTTGATTTGACTTTTTTTATTGAACCTTTATGTGTTTAAGGGACCCAACCCATCTAAACCACAATCGTCGATATTAAGTTAGCGTCAACAGTATGAAAGTAACTAAGTAAGAAATTTTGAAGTCGGTATCTTATTCCGTTTACGAGTTAACCGCCGTTATAGAAAAACAAATGGACGATGAGCAAGAGCTCTCCGTTATCTTTATGGGGTAGGTACAGTACAGAGAGAACTTAAAAATATTTATTTTATTGTTTACGAACGTATAGCAAACTATAAAGGAAAGTCATTTCAAGTTGAATGGCCTATTCGTTACACCTGTCGTACATAGAAACACGTCTAATAAAAACCAGTCAAGTGCGAGTTGTTCTATCTATACCTACCTAGATATCCGTATCTAATAGCCCTAGGTAGTTATTGGTAAGATTGGCGCAAAAATCTTTGCTTGTTTTGAATGCTCAAACACAATTTAAAACTATAATTAACAGATGTAGGTATGTACCAAGTTATAGTATTTGTTGACTTATAGTTTAAAAAAAAAATTATTATGACTTTGGCCATTATGCCATCTGCCAAAAAGTATATACAGAAAACGCAACACACAACTTAAAAACTAGTTAATTCAAATAACAGTATTAAAAACAAAAAGATTAAGAGCAAACAGAAATTAGCAGTAATAAAAATTTATTTATAGAGGATATGTATGACCAATATTCTATCTGTAACACGGTAGTGCCAAAGACAAGTCGAGCCAAAAAAAAAGCGGACCACACTGCCATCGTATCACCTTTTCCCGAAGCAATTCAGAGCATCCAATTTTCAAGTTCCTATAGATAGTAGGTATATACCTACAGTTCACGAAGGTAACAAAAATTTGAGCTCTGTGTAACAAAAGTGGTCTATATTAAAATTAACAACTTTGACGGACGTTTACCAGTTTATACCTAAGTTTATTATTTCTCTACTCTACGAAAAAATAATAAACAATATTTTCGTTAACGAGCTCCTATACCCCGACAGGGTACAAAAATATATATTATGAGATCTATGAGACCCATAGCGGGAAATATAATCCTACAAAATGATTAAATCGATATTCGTATTTGGGTCAAGAAAAAATCATGATGTTATGTGAAATTTTAAAATTTATATCTTGTCCCGTTTACGAGCTAGAAGCGCGTTACAGACGAAAAGACGGCGGAGCGATAGCTACAGGGTTCCGTTTTCCCCTTCGTACGCACGGATCCCTAAAAAGTGTGCTTAGAGCACATTCACAAGGAGGTATAATATACGATAGGTAGGTATGTTTCCCGGAGTACGTGAGCCGTGTCCAGCTACGAAGGGACCAACCGGTTAGGTCATGCATCGCCGAAATTCAGATCAGGACGGCGATTCTCGTAGTGGAAAGGCGAATTCGACATTAGTCCTATCTCATTCACTCACATTACATGTGAGCGTGACAAGACGTTCGTACCGCTCGACTTTTGTATGTCGAGAATTGGCTTCCTGTTCTACAGGCCGGTTGTAATTTACCATTGGAACAGGTTCTTTATTGAAAAATTATCTATGATTCTTACTACGAAAATGAATAAATCATATAAAGAGAATGTGTAGGTCAATTTATAATTGAACTGGTCACATTAGTAGAAAAAATATTGTAAAACGCCAAATAATTTAGAAAAGAAATTATTACTTTTTAAGTTTTTAAAGGCTTTCGAAACGAATGTTTACAGTAAAAACAGCCAGTGTGTAGGTACAAGGAAGGTTATATCAAAATTGTCTATAGGAGAATATAAGATTCCCTTTGTTTTCGAAACATCCCGTGTCAAAAGTTTATAATGCAACACGCGGACTTAAGTACCTGCATAGTAATATCTGCGGAAACAAAAAAATCTCGGAAAAATTATAATTTCCCTATGAGGAGCTTTATGGAGCTTTGAGAGGCAGACTTATTTTGTATCTCTTCCCATTTTGACTCAACTTTACAGCAAGCTTTCGTCACTTTTCATTTAGGTACCTGTTCGTAGCAAACTAGTTAATAATCATTGCCATGCCAAAATATTTTCTTAGTACTTTGTCGCTATAACTTATTTGGCACCTTCATATATATGTCAAGGAATCATTACAAAAACTCATTGAAATTGAAATTGAAATCGTTTATTTAGCGCTGTAAACACCAGAATACAGAATACAGAAGTATACAAAGTTTAATACATGCAGCACAGAACATCTGGTGTGGTACAGTGCCAAAAAGGGTACACCAGCTCAGCATAATGCTGAGGCAAGCCACAGCGCTGATTTTCAGCTGGCCCCTCAGTGACTGCACGGACGAAGAAAGCAACAGTGTGTGCGTGTTGTGTTGTATGAACGTGTTTGTTTGTATGAATGAGGATATTAGTGTGTATGTGAGGTACTAAGGTACTATTGCGACAGGGTTCCCCAAGTCTTGATGTGTCTTCCATTCCACTATACATGTTTTCAACCAGTGTTTTTAACTGATACTTAAATGCTTGGATATGCGAATTTGATGCAGTTTTCTACGCTAAGTTAAGTGTTAATTTGCATAATAGCATTTGTGCTTGGTTGATTTCACTTCGCTTTGAGACGATTGCTTTACAAATATTGCTTATAGCACTTGCAGGTAAATGGTACTTTTAGCGTTGCAACGTGAGTACCTAGGAACGGACATAGGAATATATTGCTATAAGTAGCTAGGTCGCTATAAGATTTAGTATGAAAACATTCTTAAATTGCACGAAACATTCTTAAAGTTAAGTTCAATAAAATGCTACATGCTACCCCTTTCTACGCTATAGCTCTAGATAGAGATGACACGAAGCTTAAGGGAGCCTAAATATTGAGGACGTTTCTTGCAACACATGGATAAAGACCACCATCATGGGCACAGGCGTCTCCTTGTACAAGGGCGTACGGGCCATGATCAATCGAGCTCCAGTGCTGATTGGTGGATTTCACACGCCTTGGGGAACTTTTAATTTCCTCAGACATGCAGGTTTCCTCACGATGTTTTCCTTCACCGTTAGAGCAGTCGATAAAGACCAGTCAAACCATAATATTTTTCGTCTACACTGTTGGCTCAGGTCAAAGAGGGGTAAACAATCCTAATAGGGTAGTTTATTGCTTAATTAAATGCATTTCTTATAAATTAAGAAATAGTCATAAATTGATGGTCAATGTGAAAACAGAATTAAGATTCGTTGAAAAATAAAATAGCTACAGGCAATCAAAAATCAGAACGGTAGAAAGAAACGGCAGTAAATATGACGTAACTGTTCTCTAGCGCCATACAAGCAGATCCTGGCTGCATATAAAGAACTGTTTTGCTAGAAAGGGACAAAGCATATCTCCAGTACTAACTTTAACCATTAATATATCTGATGTTAGTTGAGATATCGAAAAACTAATTTTAGATCCTTCTTTAGTATGTCAATGTAAGTTGACTAATGCAATAAAAAATTAGGTTAATACCGTAATTAAAAAATAAGCTTCTGTGACTTAATAAATGAAGACAGACAAAATAAATGAAGCGGCAATGGCTAAAATTCTATGGCACGAGACTGCGGCGCAGACGTCGCCGGATCGAATCCACCTCTGGACTGGACCATCATTCTTTGGTAACTAATATGAAAAACATTACTAATGTTAAAAATATTCTGTCAATTCCATCAGTTACTCTACTCTAAAATAATCTACCAAAACATTAGTAGGTATACGCATGAAGCTAGTATAGATTAGTATATAAAATTTCCTTGAGGATACCTACATTAATTATACAACTCGACCTCTAAAGTTTACTGACCTGGAGATCGATTCCACTAAATACAACGTAACTAAATAGAATCTAAACTGCATCGTTATGACGTGTTTCGTATTATATATGTCGTAATTTCAGTTAAGTTCCGATCGAGTCAACGATCGTTGTTGTTGTTTTTTTTTTAAGGCAAAGGGAACTGAGCCCATACAGCCATGTCTGATGTAAACAACTCTTTCAAGTCTTCATTAAAATGCTGGTGTGACACATTTCAATGCTATCTGGGAGAATCTTCCACGCTTCTGCGCCATCCGAACCAAATAAGAAGGCGTCCCGGACGCAGTGTGGCTCTTCAAAATCCAGCCAAGTACCGATCGGGCTGCAGCGTCTTATTTGACTTTACTTCACTGTCCCACACATTATTCACATCTTGTCGAAGTTTTTCGAGCAAGAAACACCATTCTTACTAGAAAAGCACTACTGTAAAACAATTTGCAAGACAAATCGAAACAAAGCTGACGTGGACGCCACAAAAGCGCGGGAGAAAAACTCAGTCCACGATCGATAGAACAGTAACGTATTTGTGCGTTCTAATAAAACGTTTAGTTTATACTGAATCACAGTTGAACGGTAGAAAAAACACTTCAACTGTCAAATATAACGATCGAACATAAGTTCCTACCAAGGTACTTTTGCCTGATCGATAGTGAATCGAAAGGTGGCAGTGGAAGAGTTATGCTTCAGCAGAATGCGATTTGGTGTCCAAATATAATTGGAACGAAAACTAAACGATAGAAATAGATACAAGTATGGAGTTCAATAAATCAGTATAAATAAATTACAATAATTATATACTAGATAAATAAAATACATAATCAACAATTATAATGATAAATACAATAATATTCGTGTACAAACTGTGTATGCCTGTGAAGGTAGAATTTAGCAATAAGTAGAAATTTGTTCTAAGAACTACAATGTATATTATTATCTAAATTAACACAATAAATTATTATGATTATGATATATAGACAGATAGATAGAAATAGAACTACAAACCTTGTAATTTAGGCGAATTGGGACCGTGTACGTACTGTAGGTACCTACTTATACAAGATGAAAGTTGTCTACAGTTGCCTCATCACCCGGTTATACTATATCAATGGATCTCATATATTATTCTCAATACCTACCTACCAAAGTCAAGCGCACACTAACAGCATCGAAACTGGAATTTCGACACTGCTCTATAGTGGTCTATGCCTATATCTGAAAAAATGCGTTATGATTTATTTAGACCAGCAACTACGTATTTGATATACAATTTATAAAAGCATATTGTTGCAAATTGTTTTACAGTAGTGCTTTTCTAGTAAGAATGGTGTTTCTTGCTCGAAGAACTTCGACAAGATGTGAATAATGTGTGGGACAGTGAAGTAAAGTCAAATAAACGATGCAGCCCGATTCGTACTTGGCTGGATTTTGAAGAGCCATACTGCGTCCGGGACGCCTTCTTCTTTGGTTCGGGTGGTGCAGAAGCGTGGAAGATTCTCCCAGATATCATTGAAATGTGTCACACCACAATTTTAATGAAGACTTGAAAAAGTTGTTTACGTCAGACATGTCTGTATGGACTCAGTTCCCTTTGCCTTAAAAAAACAAACAACAAATTATAAAAGCATCAAGTGTTGTTTGTTGTATAAAGGTGGACGGGTTCGTCGCCTATCCAGTTGGATAAGCGATCTTTTTAACGGCTATTAATGGTAGTAGAGAAAATAAATAAATGATGCTACATATTCCTGTCGATTTTTTGTTAGTTATTAATAACATTTATTTTGGTAAGTAGGTAGGTACCTAATATAAATTCCGTGCGTCAGCAGCAAGCCTTATTCCGGTTTTTCTGCGGGTATTGGAAACTCCCAAGGATCTATAAAACCACATTTCCTTACAGAGAACTTACGAGAATAGAGATGTTACTTACCACAACCAAGAGCGTCGGTGGCACAGGCTGGGACACCAGACTCCCATACGGGAAGTCCGGGTTCGAAACTATGCAGTGCCATATACCAATGAGTTTTTCGTATTTATGGAGGACTTACGTACATTTAGCGACTGCTCAACGGTGAAGGAAAACATCGTGAGGAAACCTGCACACTGAAATGACCAGTGACGAAACAAGTACCTAAATATACGAGGCGAAAATGAATGGAAGGAAAAGTCGGGGTCGTCCTAGACTCACCTTTAAAGATCAGATTGACGAATGACTGTGAGAGAGAGGTTTGCCAAGACAGAGATTAGAGGCACCCGATTCTCTCTGCCTACCCCGCGAGGGATATAGCTATGCTATGTAAAACCTATAGAGTGCAATCCTCGACTCGCTTGATTATATTTTAGTTTAAGTAAATAGGTACCTACTTACCTACCTATTTTCCGATTTACTACTTCATGTTGCTTTAGATAAAATTTTAACTCACATTTTGAGAATTAATAACATAACAGCGTTGGTGGCTTAGTGGTAAGGACGCCGGACTCCCATGCGGAAGATCCGGGTTCGTAACCGTGCAATGCCATGTATCAATGAGTTATTCCGATTTTTCTCAAAGACTTACGTACATTTACCGACTACTCTTACGGTGAAGGAAAACATCGTGAGGAAACCTGCATGTCTGAGGAAATTAAAAGTTTTCGACGGCGTTTGAAAACCACCAATCAGCACTGGTCCCGCTCGGTGGACCATGGCCCGTATCCGCTTGTACAAGGAGACGCCCCAACGGTTGGGACATTAATAAGCTGATGATGATGATGATTAACAAAATTTCATTAACTCCGATAAATAATGGCGGATCAGCGTCACACTGTTGGGGTCAAAACTTATCACCTGATTAAATAGATATACCTATTAGAGGTAAGTATCATGTTGGGTTCTCCTATTACGTGATTTCTGCCACACGTTTTGACAAAATCTTCAGGATTTACGTTTTTAGTCCACTTAGATATTTCTCAGACTAAAATTTCCCCGAAGTAAGAAAAGAGAAAATAAAACAACCAAAACGAACCAAGCTACAATACATGTTCTTGACTGTATTCTGCTAAATACGGCAACAATGCTATACCTATACTTTTCTAACACAGGTTTAAAGGTATCTTCCGTCCCTTTCTCACAGGTTTGGTTGTAGTAGCAGCCACATAAATAAAAACAGCTGTTTATTCTTCGAGTGGGCAATTTGCACTTTATGGCAACACGACAGGTAGAAGAAACCTACAATAAAATCTGTAAATAGTGAGCAAACTGTCTGTAAAGAGTGCATTTTACACGTTGGAGTGCATTTTACACGTTGAAGTGCATTTTACACGTTGTAAAATGCAACCTAATCCATTTATTTCACACAATTCTATACGGAAATGCTACCTTCTACCTAATCTTGTCATATTTTTCATGACGTAATAATGTTTTTGCATGCCACAATATTGGCGAAACATGTATGATCTATTCCAACAATACTACTATCTTATATGTACCGTTGTGTTTCGTGCGAATAAAATAAATTTCATTTAATTTCATTTTCATTTCATTTCATTTCGTTTCATTTTAAATGAGTTTGGGTGTAAGCAAATAAGTACCTACTATGTTATAAACTTGCTTTTCTAGCTATCTGTGACTTCAGAGAGGAGAAAATTTCCTATATTATGTATTTTACGGAACTCTAAAAGTCTACCTACAAAGGCGGTTTTCACTTTCGCATTCCTTTTACTAAGTTAGCCTGTGACCGTATAGGTATTATACAGTTTAGGTCCAGAATTTTTTTCAGAAGTGGCTAAAATATTAATTCACTGCACGCAACTAGTACGGAACACGGCCAAAACACTGCCAAAACATCATCTCCTATTCAACCGGGTAGTCATCCCGTGAACGGCCTACCTGACCAAGTTGTGAATGCTGAAACTATAAACCAATTTAAGAACAGATTAGACAGCCACTTACGAAATTTGAAGAAACAGGCTAACCAGCATTAGCTGCCTGCCTGCTAATCCAATAATAATAATAACCTATAGGTCAATAATTATAATTGACCCAATGGAGTCAGTCTGAAAAATCCGAAGAATTTCTGTTGAGTTTGAAGGAACGTAGAAGAAATAAAATATAAATTTAAAGTTAACAAACAAAACATTCCTTGATTACTGAATTATTATTACTATTATAAAACATAGATTAATCTCTATAATAAAAGTTACTGTGGTTCCGGACATTTTTCCGAGCTCGCGCCGCCCCCGCGCTGTTTTGTGATTGGTCTGCGCATTGTAAAATCAAAGATGGCCGCCCAACGCTCAGATTACCCGCCAGTCCACACGTGATAATATCAACATTCCTGTTGTCGAGTGACCATTTCTGGATACCTAATTTATTTCTCTAATTTATTGTATTGTATACGTAACTGTGATAGTCTAGCTAGAAGTTGCGTTTTTTTTAATAATTATGAACGGATTAGGTAGTGCAATTTAGGGTTAAGTACCTCAAACGTTATATTAGCATGGATACGCCCGCGGGATTGCGGGATTTTGGAAATGTTCTGTATACATAAAATACTTTTTCTCCATATGGGAACTCCAAAAGGAAATCATCTCATCATCCCTTTTGCGAGAGAGACAAAGTACACTATTAGGACTATATTCGGGATGTATTGTTTCTTTCTCACATTCACACTTTCTCAGAACGCTCTTATCAGTTGTCGCCTTTGTTATGCCGAAACAATACATTTTCGTCAAGTGTAAAGTAATCAACAATATGATGGTGGCAAATTTAGCCTCATAAAAATCTCAAGAATGTTTAATAATATTTTTGAATGATATTACTGTCTAATGTAACCAGCTCTTAGCGAATTTGTAATCCCGGGATATCGTTAGATACTTGTTGGGCATGTCCAAGTTCATATTTCGTCATGGAATCCCGCTAAATTGCACTACCTAATCCGATCACTGAATCACGGAATATAGGAGGGCGAATAAGTGGTTAGGTTATACGTCACTATTTGGGGTCTTTTCACAGTTACAGTTACAAAACTTCGATAGACTTCGATCGATAGTATTCGGAATCTTAACCGCAGGATTTTTGATGCCTATGTACCTATTCCATGTGTTCTAATTATATTCCTTTCAAATTGATGGTAATTAATCCTTTTCTGTATCGGGATAAAATGCGCTAATTTATCAATAGTTTGTACACTTTTTTTCTGTGGCAATCATTTGTAATTTGGGTTCTTATCCCTGAGGTTTGAAAAAGGAACAAAATCGTGAATTATTTGAGGTGGTCAACCAGAATCCCCTAAAAATCCCCCAAATAATCCATCTGAACTTTATAGTAGATTCCAGGATATTTTCTAAAATGGTTGATCCCTGAGGAGCGTAATATTCGTACAACAATAAAATCTCAAAAATGTCTGCTTCACTGAAAGAAAGCTTGTTTGATTTAGAGCAAATGAAGTATATTTTTTTTTCATTTGTAACAATTACTTAATAGATACGACTAAGATCTTGGTTGAATTTAACAATTTCTTGGTTGAAGTTAACAAGTCGACTTTATATGCTCGTACTGAAAAAGTTTTTTTTTTAAGTACGCAATCTTTTTTCAGTATAGTTTTTTTTTAATTGTGGGTTTTCTAAGCCATTTTTTTAATAAAATTACAAAAATTTAAATAACTTTTTAATCATCAAGAAGTGGATAAACACATGTGAGGTTATATCTACCTCGGGCATCACACCGATTGGTTTGATACTTTCTGGGACTTGTTTGGAATCGAACCCGCAACTACCTTTTGACTTTTAAATTAGAATTTGTTCAGCTTAACACATTTATGTTAAATTATATTTTAAAACTGTCAAGTTTCACTTAGTGTACGTACGACGTTGATGTCTTTTGTAAGGGGTCAAGGAAGGTCCCGGAAATTGTATAAAGATGAACAAAATGTTAATTATTCTTGAGTTTCTTATACGCCGCCTGCGGTAGGTTTAACCGTCATACTTTGATTATTGAAATGTATACTACTATGTAGGTACTTAGGTGCAGTCGACCACGAGCTATAGTATACCATCTGTCAAAAACCGTCGAATAAATCTCAACCTTATGATATCTTACCTTATCAAAAAGATACATTTTAGATTCTCGTTTTGACGTTTTGGGTAGGTTGTGACCTGTGGTCGACTGTACCTACCTACTTTAGAGGGCAAAATTGCCAAGTCATCAAAATTGTTTTGAGTGTTTACCAACTTTATCAAAAATACCTTTTTTATTGTACCTAAGACTTCTTGCTAAGTTATTTATTATTTTAACCTCTTCATAAAGTGTAATTGCTGGAAGAAACGGCGCAAGAAGTAGGTACAATAAAGTTTTTGAAGGTGGTATGTATTTAGGGTTGCCACCCGTACTCTAAAATAGAGTATTGTTCTCTTTTTCGTGTAGGTGTACTTTATAATCTACGACACCAATAAAGTACGCTAAAATACTCTATTTACGTAACTCTGGCTGTTACTGGCTTGTTACTGGTTATGAGTACTTATGAGACTAAATAAATTGGTATCCAAAGTCACAAAACTGTAAAGATTGATTGAGAAGAAATATATACGAATCATCATCATCATCAGCAGCCTATTCTAGTCCACTGCTGGACATAGGCCTCTCCCAGGGCGCGCCATTGAGCCCGATCTTCGGCTCTTCTCATCCAGTCGCTGCCAGCCACCTTGCGCAGATCGTCGCTCCATCTAGCAGGGGGGCGTCCCACACTACATTATATATACGAATTCATTTCATATATTTTGTCTGTGCCTGCCACTTCAGCGTTCACTGAGAGAGTTTGCTCCCTTAAGAATGTAAAGTGGAGGGTAACTTTGTTCCCCTAAACTTCATTAAAAACGAGTTGATCATATATTTAAAGAGGCTAACTGTCTTCAAGAAAGACAAATATTTGTTAAATGTTGCGAAAAGTAACAAAAAATATGTTATTAAAAATAAATAAGTACCTACTCTTTTTTATGCTGTGTACTTAATTTTTGTTCTACCGAAATGAAAAAATACTCTATTCGTCCCAAAGAAAGGTGGCAACCCTATATGTATTGTAAGAGAGCATCGGTGGCCTAGTGGCTAGGACGCCGGACTCCCATGCGGGAGGTCCGGGTTCGAACCATTCAATGCCATGTACAAATGAGTTTTTCCGATTATTATATTTACCGGCTTACGTATATTTACCGGCTGCTCTAACGGTGAAGGAAAATATCGTGAGGAAACTTGCATGTCTGAGGAAATTAAAAGTTTCCGACGGCGTTTGAAAACCACCAATCAGCACTGGGCGCGCTCAGTGGATAATGGCCGGTACCCCCTTGTGCAAGGGGAGGCCTGAGCCCCAACAGTGGGGACATTAATAGACTGATGATTATGATGATGAGTTAATGTAAGTAAAGTACCTACCACAGAGCAGAGTTGTGGGAAGGTCGCCATCCTTTTACCTATTTCTGCTGCAAAGTCAGGAATGAGGCACTCACCTATACCATCGGTGACTACTTACCATAAGGTGGTTTCCTTTTTTTTCTTTTTTTTTTAATAATGGCTGTGGATGAGAGTTAAAATGGCCTCGCCATAGCTTTCCATTGCAAACCATAGCTTTCAATCAACTCTTATAACAATAATTCAAGTTCCCTTTGTCAAATATTAAGATCCATCATGGATCTATCTGGCCAATGGATCTCCTGAGAATGATCATTCAGGACCATAATTTTGAATGCCAGTTGTTTTTCCTTCTGTTCAAGCAGCAGAAGATTACCGTTCAAAACAAAACACAACGTCATTGTCAAATGTAGCAAAAAACCACGAGTAAACAGTTTCGATACTTTAATCATTGCGAAATACATCGACGTTTTTTCACGTGACCTTTGTATTTTGGCTCGAACACACGCAGCGTTAACTCAGCAATTATTCGGCGTAGCATCAACATTTTATTAAAAAACCGTGGTGAAGGCATCAGCTATCTCGTCATCATTGATAATGTGAAGTTTGGCAACGTCGCTTCGCTCACCTGGCTTTACCTGCGCAGTGACAACCTACGGGGGGCAGGTAACAGCGGCATCGGCAGTCGATCCACAGACCCGTCGCAAACGGTCGTCTCGCCTCAATTTTTAAATCCCCAAAAAATATTCCATCAAATCACATTCTAAATTCAAAATAAACGCGTGAAAACACCATGTTAGAACAGTGACCTGTGCAGTGGAACTTTGAACGAAGGAAAACAACAAAGAAGATCGATTAACCAATCAAGAAGCCGATTTTAATAGTGGCTGGATGGACTAGGCTCGATAAATTCGTGTTTTCTACCAATGTGTTGTGTTAATTCCAGATTTTCACCTGCAGCGGAAACAGCTTACGTATACGAATAGCGGTAAATCGTACGGCGTCCGCGCACGCGACTTCTTTTAGTGTTGAGTAACAGTCAGGTTTCTAAAAAGTGCTTTCGACGACTCTTTAACACACACAAATAACATTCGTGACTTTTCGGCGGCATCTCTTGTACTAAAGTATACTTCACCCGAAGTATTTTGATACTTGAAGCGTAAATACCGTTAGCTATGGACTGTGTGTGTTCTACGAGAAACAAGATGCTTATTTAGCCCGCGCTGTGAGACAGTCAGTGCTTTGAAAAGGATTCTTCACACGAAGAATCATGATTACCGGTGGCTGGGTTTGTGCCTTGCACGTCAGAACCGCGGGTCTTGGAGGAGCGGCCTTAGGTTCTGATGAGGAAGAAATCGTTTACCTCGCCTATATCGTCATAGATGTCCTGACCAGTCAGGTAAGTTCTTGGAAAAATAATTTAATATACATAAAGCAGTTTTACTAGTTAATGATTTTCATATAGTCGTGGTGTATCTTGTATCTGTAGTCAATAAAGGATCCTTGAAAAACAATGAAGCCTTTAATGTTAGGACATAAAATAATGACAATAAAAAGCAACATTGTGTTGAAATAGTATTTCTGCCGCTTGACAACTATGTATTATCGACCACAAGCTAGGTACCATCTGTCGAAAACCTTGCGTTAAATCTCAATGTTAAGCCTGCGCAACATAATACATTTCAGATTCTAAAGTTTTGACGACTGTACCTATTAGAAATGAGTTATGAAAATGTTCTTAGATTGTATGAAATGAACAATACATTTTTGACATTATAAATCTACCATACAACATAATAATTAATGTTAGTGATTATTTCTTTTCAAATTCTACGTCGATTACCATAGACAAGATAATGACTTGTAATAAGTGTATAATATATAATATGTATCTACTTATACTATAGACAATACAAGACATCTCAATAAAACCATTAGAACACCATAAAAGTATAAAACAACACAAATGTGGCAAGGCAACAATGTTTCAATCTAAGGCTTGGACTACACGACGACGGTTCGATTCAGGTACCGGTACCGACCGTGTAGTCGACTGCATTCAAACTCATGCGTTGCGCTCAGGAACCGAGCAGGCCGGTTCCAAGTGGAACCGTTGTACGTGTAGTCGACAGCGCATTTTTGTTTGAGTTTATATGAAGCACCGGTTCCATGGAACCGGCGTAGGAACCGTCGGCGAGTAGTCCGGGCCTTAGACTGGGACTACATGAGCCGGTTCCAGCGCCGGTTCGGTTCGCTACAGCTAATCACGAGGCGCTGATTTGAAGTGGGGGAGATCTGAACTCCGCGGAACGCTTGTGATTGGCTGCAGCGAACCGAACCGGCGCTGGAACCGGCGCCATGTTGTCCAAGCCTTAAAAAGCAATCAAATAGGTACCTACCTACTTTACATATCCAAACAAATAAGAAACAACGATTGTGTCGAGATATTATATACTTTGTAGTTTTGTATATTATTTATTATATTAAAAAAAAAGCTGAACAAAGTATTTCATGTACAATATATAACTATATAGGTCAGAGTTTCTCCCGCGCTTTTGTCGCGTCCACACCAGCTTTTTTTCATTGTTTTGCAAATTGTTTTACAGTAGTGCTTTTCAAGTAAGAATGGTGTTTTTTATTCGAAGAACGTCTACTAAATATGATTAATGTGTGGGCCAGTGAAGTAAAGTCAAATAAGACGCTGCAGCCCGATCCGTACTTGGCTGGATTTTGAAGAGCCATACTGCGTCCGGGACGCCTTCTTCTTTGGTTCGGATGGTGCAGAAGCGTGGAAGATTCTCCAAGATAGCATTGAAATGTGTCACACCAGCATTTTAATGAAGACTTGCAAGAGTTGTTTACATCAGACATGGCTGTATGGGCTCAGTTCCCTTTGCCTTAAAAAAACAAACAACAACAACTATATAGGTCAATATGTATTATATATAAAATAAAAAGCTATGTAAACATACAAGTTGGTATTTAAAAGACTTTTGTCTCGTATATGGCCGCATCTAAATCTAATATAATTACCGGTTAGTAACCAAAAAAATATATTATCACTATTTCCTATCTTGGGCTATGCTATGATGTTGTATGTATTCGGAAGACTGCAGTGAATGCTACAGGCGTTTATTTACTTAGTTTCTTGTTTTGACATGAAAATTGGAACACCTGTGTAATCTTTATATACATACACTTGCTCAAAGGTTCCGCAAATTTTTAGCACCTCTCGTGTTAAGGAAATTTCTGAAAACAGAAATTAATGAACGTACCTACTCTAAAAAAGGATTTGAAATGTGGATTAAGGATCTGGATTATAATGACACAGAAAATTTAATGGAAACTAAAAAGTAGCCAGACATACTAACAATAACAGGTGCATACACACACACATACACTCTCTCTCTCTCACACACACACACCCACTCACCCTCAAACACCCTCTCACAACAGTTTATTTTTTTATTTTATTTTTAAAATAATAATATTTTTTATCTATTTTTTATATAAGTGTATCCCCCAGGCCATTAATTAGACTTGCTATCTACTACGCTGCAAGACGGCCGATGAGGCCAGTGCAGGTAGTAGAGACCGATATTTACTTATACATTGTAACTACACTATTGTTAAGTGATTATAATTTAAATATTTTTGGGTTAATAAACTTAAATTAAATATTTTTTATTTAAACACATTTCTCTCCTAATACAATTTGTATTTGAATGATAATGATATTATTTAAAATTCATTGGGGATATTACCTATTACGAGTCTTCCTTCTAAGTCGTGTTCCTCATTGCTGAGGGTCGTGTTCATTCTAAGGAATTAATCAAATAGAACGACTCTCGTGGCAGATGTATGGGTGGTTTGCCATTGCATTCCCTATTTCACACACTGGTTGTCTCAGTGTGCAGGTTTCCTCACGATGTTTTCCTTACCGTCAGAGCAGTCGGCAAATGTAAAGTCTTTCGAAAAAACCGAAAAACTCATTGGTACATGGCATTGCCTGGGAGTCCGAAGTCCTAGCCACGACGCCACAGACGTTTTATGTTATTATACTTACGATAATATAAATACAATACAATAAGTGTATCAGCTATCTAGATCCAATGTGTTAATAAATTGTGCCTAAAAATGTTAATAGCATACATTAAATCAGAAAAGCTTCATAGCTACCGCCAAAGGTACTCCGGACTCTCGGAGCAACAGTTCTCCCCAGTCTTGATCAAATTCCTAGGGTATTCAGCTATTTCCATGCAATATGTTGTATTAATGTTTTTATTATGTGACGTAATAAAAACATGTTTTTGTTAAGTTTCGGGCCGGACCTCCCGCATGGGAGTCCGGACACCGATTTAAATCGTACTCCTAGCTCTATGAAACTAGCTAGATGAAACAGACGCTCTATATATGTCGCAGGGAAATAGCCGAATACCCTAGGAATTTGGTTAAGACTGGGGAAATCTGTTGCTCTGAGGGTCCGGAGTACCTTTGGCGGAAGGTGGAGGGTATGAAGGGAGATTCCCCGGCGTTCTTTCCTCCATACTACCTACTCTTTAAAAAGGTTTAGGACGGTACTTGCGTACACGCAATATTTACAGTCCCCAATCCAAGCCCAATCATTCTCGTAACTCATTATTACATGATAAACAGTTTTAATCCACCATCCGTGACGACCAATAAACCCCAAATCAATAGAGTATTCGGCTATTTCCCTGCGACATATACATATTATATGCAATAATACAAGGGATATCTTCCAACAATTCTTTCATCAGTAATAAGTATACTCGTATAATTAGTTTTGTAGTTTTCAGACTAATAATTATTTCTTTAAAATACTTTAAAGGAGAAAAAACGTACCTTACTTCCTTTTTAATATTTTTTTTACTTTTACTTTACTTTTTTTTTTACCACAAGCTATACGTATACCATCTGTCAAAAATCTTCGATTAAATCTTAAGCTTATGCCTGCGCGATATGATACACTTCAGATTCTCAAATTTTGACGTATTAGGTAGGTTGACCTGTGGTTGACTGTACCTACTCATTTATTTAGTACAGTCAAAAGGCCCTTGGGCCTGGCCTCTAAGAAACCAGTCAAATTTATTAATCAAATCATAGTCATGCTCACATAAATTGGACTTTTTTAATTTGAAAGAAATGTTCCTAAACCTAATATATACCTACATATTATTAGAGACATTATGATTTCACTTTCCATCTCACTCTAACAACCGCCTATATATCATGTTATCTCTATCCCACTCCAGGGAAACGACAGTATACCTATATTGATGTCCAAAAAACGCCAAAAAAGGAAGGTCGCTTCGACCTTTGGTATAATATGCTAATTTCTGGACAAACCACTGTGCTTATAATTTTCCTATTACCTATTCAAGATTTTGTAAATAGTCTATGAAATATAGGCTTACTTACTGGTAAAGGATGGGCTAAATTAACTTAACTCATCGTCTAAGTAACATATATAATATACATTAAATATGTTTTTGTCATTTTGATGAATGAATAAGGAAAATAATAATATATGACAGACATTGTAACTATATGTATTCAATCAGTTTAAGGATTGTTTTGAATTACAATTCCGTAATATTCCCACAAATGAACATTTTACATTTACAAACAATGGAATGAATTAAGTATCCCAACTTAAAATGCGTAATCACTGCCCGTAGAATGACAATCAAAAAGTGAGTTATTTTGTATAGAATTGTGTTGTTGCAAGAATATGAAGTATATATACCCGTATATCCTCGGTATTCGTTTGAATTACATAGTCGCGAGAAATGAAGCATTCGATAGACGATATACTGTCAAAAATAAATATACTGACGAAACAGGATGACGATTAAACAGGCCAATTATAGAATATACCTACTATTTACATATAAAGAATATACCAACGGAACAGGCCAATGATGTGACCAGATTGTACAAGTACAATCTGGTCACATCATTGGCATATGGCAAGCCATATACTATATAGTAATAGTATAATACTATTTATGTAATTCAATAAGCTCTGAAAAAATTAAGGAATTTTTTCAGAGCTTATTGAATTCTTCAACACTTCAGGACCCTATTTCACGAAGCAACAATCCTTGTAAACACGTCTAAAATTTTATATTTGAATTCTAACAATATAGGTTATTAGTCGAGGAAAATGAAAGGACAAAATTATAGTCAAGTCGGTAAAATAAATAAACATTGTGTGTAAAGTACCTTATAAATGTAGTTAATTTATCTGCTGACGATATCAATTAATGTTGTACTAACATAGTTTCTTACAATTAGTACAGCTTTATTACCAATATTTGTAGATATTTATAAAACAAAAAATTAAGAACCTGATGTTAGTTATTCTGTGCCGTTGTTACAGCGAGATTACGTAAGCAGTGCAATTTATAACATTGATTGTGTCTTTACAGTTCGCAAATTCATAGGTAACTTAACACATCTCTTTGTAAAGTCAATGTACAGACTAGGTATAATGTAATCGTGTTATGTATATGTGTGCAAATAAATTTTAATTCATTCATTCATTCATAAAATACATAAGTATTCATTATTATACACATTTTTATTTAGTATACAACATATTCTATATTAGCCAGCCACCTATGAAAGGCAGCCCCGTCGCCTCGCGAAAAATCCCGGAATGCTCTACCGTGCCGGTTGGCGACCGGATTGGAGGAGTCGGTGGGCATTTCCGTGGGGGGTTCGGGCGTCCCCACAGTCTCCAAATGAGGCTACCATACGTGTGGCGACCCCGCATGCGCCGCTGGGTGAGCTGTGCAGCCCCTTGCCCAACTACCGTTCTCTCGCCTATTCACTCTACAATATATTCTATATTAGTACAATATATTAGTACTGACCCGGATACATCCCGATAAATAGAAATATAGTTTATTTAAAATCGTCAAATCACTGACAGTACGTTAATTGTGATATGACTTGGCAGCTTTGAACATATTCATGGATACACGCACTATAATTTGATTATATTATCTCCTTGTTGGATATTTTACTTTTCTAAAATAAGAGTGCTTATAAAGTAGCTGGTAGGTTTCTAATATCGCGACGAATCGTCTAATACTTTAGGTAATAAATATTCATTGTTGTTGTTTTTTTAAGGCAAAGGGAACTGAGCCCATACAGCCTGATCGGGCTCAATGGCGCGCCCTGGGAGAGGCCTATGTCCAGCAGTGAACTAGAATAGGCTGCTGATGATGATGATCCACGGAAATGCGTGCTATAACTTATTATAAGGTAAAGAGGTCAAGTCCGTTGGATTTGCAAAGATTTGGAATCAAATATTACTAAATATTATTTCACGTACTTGCATATAACAGATTTTAGATTGAGTTTTAGGTTAATAGGACATAAAACGCAAAGCGTGACGTAGACGGAGCCACGAGCACACTCCGTAAACAGAAAAGCGAAACGAAAAGTCGTACACGTACAGTACAGGTCAACCTGCCCAAAACGTCAAAATTTGAGAATATGAAATATATCATATTGCGCAGGCATAAGGTTGAGATTTAATCGAAGATTTTTGACAGATGATATAAGTACTATAGCTTGACTGTACATCGTATTCTTGAATGTTTTTTGTAACTGTACTAGTGGCGCCTCTAGTGGTAAAACATTGCAGGATTATCTCCTATTAGAACATTAGATAACAATCAATTACAATTTAATTACCTAAATTCCATATTATAGTGTTATATAATATCGAGAAAATTTTCCATTTGTTACAAATTATATTTTAATTCTTAAGTTTGTAAGTGGTTGGTACATTTTAGTGTTGATTATCAGGAACACTTGTGTCAATATGAATAATAAACGATTCAATTATCATATACGCATACATACTATGTACATATCACATATTTTATCGGCAAGAAATAATTATATTTTAATAGAAAGTTATAAAATAAAACTAATTATTTTAGTTTATTAAGCAATTAGCCACCATCTGCAGCCCACTCTAGTCCACTGATGGACATAGGCCGATCTTCGGCTCTTTTCATTCAGTCGCTGCCAGCCATGTTACGCAGATCGTCGCTCCATCTAGCGGTCCCACACTACGTTTTCCCAAACGCGGTCTCCACTTCAGAACTCGTCTACCCCAGCGGTTGTCGGTTCTGCGACAGATGTGACCGGCCCACTGCCACTTCAGCTTGCTAATCTTATGAGCTATGTCGATGACTTTTGTTCTATGCCGGATCTCCTCATTTCGGATTCGATCCAGCAGAGATACTCCGAGCATAGCTCTTTCCATAGCACGCTGAGCGACTTTCAATTTGTGAACCAGTCGCACCGTCAGTGTCCACGTTTCGGCTCCGTAGGTCATTACTGGTAGGACGCACTGGTTAAAGACTCTTGTCTTTAGACATGGAGGTAGAGGCGACGAGAATGGTATACATGTAATTTATAAAACTTATAAATAAGCAAAAGATGAGAAATAGAAAATTATCTAGATGTTTTTAATTGTAAATGATATTTAATGTTTCAGTTAAATTAAATATTAATATTATATACATACAATTATTATAATAATCTTTTTGTCCTTGTATTACAAACAACTTTTTCTTGTTTTCTATTCATCTATTTGTTACAAAACAACTATTAAATTCAGAAAAAAAAGTTCTTCCTAATTAGTCGTTTGCCGCGTGTACACCGCAAGTAGGTACCAAGAGTCATTAAGACGCGGAAGCTTCTTCTTCGGCAGTTTTTACACTTTATACAAGTTTTGTGTTAAATTAATATGACTGAACATAATCTGTCTGGCCTCGAAGCTAGCATGGGAACTTACAGAAAACAAACTGAAAAAAACCTGTCGAATGGGAGTCGGGTTTTTACAAAATTGAAAAGCGACGTTCGGTTTTGGATAAAAAAATACTAAATGTGTTTTGAAGCTGTACGAGTATCTTATTCCGATTAGGAGCTAGACGACTGTGACATACGTACGGATGACGTAGTGACAGCAATAGGGCTCCGTTTTCGGAATAGTATAAGTAACCCTGGACTCCCATGCGCGGTCCGGGTTCGAAACCGTGTAGTGCCATGTACCAATGTTTTTTTAGTATTTTTCCCGGCTGCTCTGACGGTGAAGGAAAACATCGCGAGGAAACCTGCACACTGAGATGACCAGTATGTAAAATGGGGTAGGCACAAAAGATCCTCAAGGGTCGAAGTGCCGCTGGGGTTATTCCCGACCCCCTATCATAAGATAAGATAACTCTGGTAATCCTTTGGAAATATATTCTGGCACATTCTATATGCAAAGTCTAGTGCCTCGGTATTTGTTGTTACGGTCACACTTAATATGTCCGTGTGAGTGAGTGAATGAGATGGATAGATTTTCAGATTCAATTTTTAGATTCGTATCATAATCACTACCCCAGGTCCACATTATATTTCCGATGGGTAGTACGGAAAATGATTAAAGAACTGGTTTTTTAAAACTTTATTAAAACTTAAATCAGTAACCAACCAAGTTTCAGCAAGTTGATTTTAAAAAAAAAGTGTGACATCGTCCCTCATAAACTTGGGAGTAATAAAAATTTTAAACCAGTATATTAGATGCACGTTTATCTAATAAAAACTGAAGTTACCTCGCCTATAAGCGTAAATACCTAGTAAAAATTATGTCACATACAATATTTTCACTGATAAAATAATTTACCACCAAGGTTAATTTCAGCAAGATAAGATTTATTCACAATGAAAATCCTTATCAACCTCCTAGGCGAGTAGAAAACAACAATTTGACATGTGTATCTTGTATCGATGTGTTAATATCTTTTTAAACGAATCAAAAGGAATGTAGGTTTCTTGGTTCACATGACCGCTAATTTATCATTTGATCTGCCGGAAGGTTGCCTGGAAGAGATCGCTCTTAGCGGTAAGGCCGCCTAATTGTACTTCAGTATTTCCTTTTCTATCTTTTGTTTGTTGTTTTCTATTCGTGCAATAAAGTGTATTTTACTTAACTTTTATTTCATTTATACCATTTATTACTATCACGTTCATAATAGTCAGAGGAACTACCATCAATCATAAGTAGTTCCCACTTTTCACCGTTAATTTAGTGGACAAACCTGATCGCCAATTTATCCTCTGAAAAAACTTCTAAATCTCATGGAAATCGGACTATCTTGTCCTATTAGGACTTTCGTTAATGAAACCAACGTACGTAATTCTTAATTTCTTTATCTATTGGAATTAAGTCTACAAAGTAAGCTTTGCTGCTTTGCGGCAGACATTAGTAAAAGAGTGGTACCACCCCAGTCTGACTCTTACAGAGACACACCTTCAACAACGTCAACGTCAACACCCTTAAAATAATTATAAAATAAAATAAACGCAGGTTATTTAGATCTCAAATCCAGCGAAGATACTGAAAAGTGCATGAACCAGACGGAATCGGAAAGCTTCGCACGTTACTGTCGCGGCATGTAAACAGTACAAGTTGATAGTGGCTGATAAGGCAGTGATAGTAATATGATAACGGTATCAGTAGTCATCTGTTCGCGGGTAAGAGCTTCAATCGTACACGAGTTGCTGTGAGAATTAGACAAATCGTCTAATAGAAACAACATTAAAATAGTATGTATTTTTAAGCTAAAATTACAAAATACCTAACTATTTTACAAGTAAAAGACCTGGCCCAGGTCGCTCCCTGCAGGGAGTGACCCGAGGAAGCTGGCGGCGGCGTCGCCCCGCTGTATAGCGAGGCTTATACGCTGAGCAGAGTAGAGGAGAGTGAATGCTGTAGGTAGAAAGGCACATATATCAGTAAAAGTACAATTTTATTAAGATTACTTGAAATGTAAAATATATGTGCTGTTGGCATACCTAAATAAATAAAATAAAAAATAGAGGCCAGCCTTCGTTTCGATCGTGTATAATTATTATTTTTAACTACGAAGACGGGGTTTAATCGTTAAAAAATGAACACAAAATCGTGTAAGTTCATCTCATGTCGTATTTAATCGATCAACAAAATGATCAATATAGCAAAAATAACGGGTCACTTAGAAAAACCGTGACATCTTCCAAAGTTGTAGAGATAGATCGTTCGTGTAAATAGTATGATATAAGTAGTGAGTATAATAAACCTCAAATGAAGTTTCATCTTTACAAGTTTGGTATTTAAGATTTTTTATTTACCAAATAAAAATGGGTAGTGAAAATAATACGTTGGCAGCAAATGTAGAACATCTATTAAATTATGTTTTGGCGTGAAGGAAAAATGTTCGATATCTGAATTTATTAATCGGCTGTTACTTGACTGCGGTTCTCCAGCCAACTTAACGCCTATAATTCGGCTTTCCGTAAACAATAAAAAAATAATGTCACCTATTGTCATACCAATTTTTTGTCATAGCGTTATATAACACAGATTATAAAAGTACCATTTGTACCCTCTTGACAATTGACTCTATTATAATCCCGGTCGGTCTTTACTCGGTCAATTTTTTTATATGCGGGGGGGGGGGGGGGGGGGGGGGGGGGGTTGGAGAGGGAGGGGGGTGCTTGATCAAAATAGCAAAGAACAAAACCTTTTCTATACTTAGATTCCAAGGAAAAACAAGCGCGGTGATGTCTTTTGTAGGGACTTACTTTGTCCTTAGAAAAGACATCAACGAACGTAACTAAGCCAATATTATCGATTTATCTTTTTTCATAGGTAGTTAGTTAGTTAAGGGTGGGGGTTGGTTTGATTTGATTTCAGCAAATTTGGTGACGTTTTGTTAAAATGTATATGGAATTGCAAAAATGGGCTGCTCCTTCAGACCTCGTCCCGGGCGGCAGAATTCCACGCTACACTGAAAAAAACAGCTTCTTTGATTCTTCTACAAAGAAACATAAACTTTATTAGTTAGACACGATAAAGATCTAGACTGGAAATTGAAATGAAAATTTCTTTTGAAGTAAAGTACTAAACAATATTGCTATCCTATTAAATAGCATGGATCCGTTAGTATCAGATAGGTGAACGGAACTTGGCCTAATTCGAATGAATTAATTAGATTAGGAGCATGATTTCATGATTTTATGTCATTATGTCTTCGAGATTATGATTGTTGTTTGGCACAAATAACGAAATGATTATTTATTGTCCCATTTTTTTTATCAGCCCATATTCATATTTAGTAGGGGAAATCGCCCGAAATTATACGACGGCGAACGTGGATGACAGAAAAATTAGTCTCCCGACATTCCGGTGTCAAAATTTCAACCATAGGTACGGTAGGGCAAGACGATAAACATTAGCTCTCCATAGGGGCGGGCGTTCGTACCTTCATAACGGAAAAGGTTAATTAATGTTAAACCTCTAATTTGTCGCATCACTGCGTAAAAAGTTGTATACGCTGCAACGAGCTAATAATACGTACGGAGCTGTGACATTGAATAAATAATTGTACGTTGCGATGGTCGCTTGCAGGTACGGAGAATATAAAGGCTGGGACTTTCGACGACGGTTCCAGCGACGGTTCGGTTCAGGTACCGGTACCGGCCGTGTAGTCGACTGCATTCAAACTCATGCGTTGCGCTCAAGGCGGTTCAGGAACCGAGCAGGACGGTTCCAAGCTGAACCGTCGACGTGTAGTAGAGAGCCCATTTTTGTTTGAGTTTAAATGAAGCATCGGTTCCATGGAACCGCCCGATACTGGAACCGTCGTCGTGTAGTCCGAGTCATATATTAACGGAAACTTTAAAAATAACCAGTGTTGCAAAGCTATCGATACTACAGATAGTATCGATAGCCCAAACAGAGCAATACTATCGATAATATTGAATGCGATAGTGTTGATACTATAGCATGTTATGAGAGCGTCAGTTGCACAGTGGCTAGGGCCCCGGACTCCCATGCGGGAGGTCCGGGTTCGAAACAGTGCAGTGCCATGTACCAATGAGTTTTTCGTAGACTTACGTACATTTACCGACTGCTCTAACGGTGAAGGAAAACATCGTGAGGAAACCTGCACACTGAGATGGCCAGTGTGTAAAAGGGGGTAGGCACAAAAGAACCTCCGAAGTGCCGCTGGGTTATTCCCGGCCCCCTATCATAAGATAAGACCGATAGCCCAAACAGAGCAATACTATCGATAGTATTGAATTCGATAGTGTTGATACTATCGCATGTTATGAGTATGTGAGCTGGTGAATTATTGAATGAGCGCTAGTTATGAACTATGAATGAGTGTGTGAAGTTATGATTACCTCACTATTTACCCGCTCACTCAACTTGCCATAGTATCGATAGTATCGCTCCTATCAATAGCATTGTATCGATAGTCGTACTGTTTCAATACTATTGATATAAAGTAAAGTAAAATACACTTTATTGCACAAAAATAAAACAACAAACATGAGATAGAAAAGAAAATAGTGAAGTACAATTTAGGCAGCCTTATCGCTAAGATTATAATAATTGAGTGATTTGCAAGCTTTCGATACTATCGATGAGCTGTCGAACATATCTATTTATTTGCAACACTATAAAAAACATTACACTGCAATAGAGGACGAAGTTACAAGTCACACGATACATACATATTTATAGGTATTTATGACTTGCGATGGATGCAAAAAATTAACGTCTTCGTGGATTCCCAGGTTGTCGCGATCTATTAGTGGTTGTGACCAACCAACCTGAGAGTGCCGTTGCTAAGGGCTTTATTTATAGTTGCTAGGCAAATTAAGCGTAAGGCACACAGAACACTTACGGCGTTGCCATCCGTCGTGTCTTACTAGAAACGAATCTTGATGTTCGCTTTGATATCAAACATGCATGGTGGTAGTTCGTTTGCATTGTGTAGGCGCGACGAGGTTCGTGTCAAATAAACGCGGCCTAAGTCTTCGTGATGAGCTACTCGTGGCCAATGAGAGGCAGTGACGTTTATCAGAAAAGAGTCAGTAGGGCCATTTGTCGTTTGTTTCTTGTTCGACGTTACGTCTCCGTCTTTAGGAACTCCTTGGCGCTGGAGTACCAACCAACTAACCTAGACAACCTTCCAGTTTCCAGTGTAAGATGATTAAGCAATTAGCTTAGAGTACTGGTGACTAGGTATTTAGTTTAGGTAAATAATTACTTAGTTTATTAGGAAATATAAGAGAGGAATGTCAAATAATTTACTGGTTATCTATAGTACCTAACTATTTGTATCCGGATACAGGTTTAACACACATTTGACCCCTTATACACACTTTTCCTCTTTGAACGTCGTTAACTGGGACAACCTGTATTATTACCCCCATGTTTCTAACCCCGACTAAAGTTAGTTTGTTAGTCGCGTATGTCTGTTTTTCTGTGGCATTACATCTGAAAAACCGATGAACCAATTTGGAAGAGGTTTGATTATATTTGTCTAGACTGTTCCTAGCCTGGCAATGTCTGAAAACATTGGACCATAGTGCCATTACCATATCTGGAACCTCGAGGTCCTAATGATGACCAGAAAAAAGAAAAAGGGAACTAAACAACGATTTCTTAAAGTTTTAATTTATTTACGCCTAACTATCTACATCTACAATGAATACGTGAGGTCTTGGATGATAAAAAATTACTGCTTATTCATAACTTGGTTTTACTAGCGGCTGAGAATAGCTAATAACTAGATTAATATACCTAAATGCATCAACAATACCTGTGAACTAAAAATAAATCCCCGACGACGTACCATTGTGGAAATCTCCGTACCTTTTCTTGGTCATCATCAGGTCCTTAAGATTCCAAACGTGGAAAGGGCATCATGGTCCTAAACATTCAAGCTCAAACTCAAATCACCTAACTCGAAACACCATATTGTCCCCAGAGATCCCTTGCCTTCTAACAAACATGGGTTGGGGTGGAGGTAAAGTATTAGAAAAATTCTGATTTGTGTAAAAAAATCAACTATGTCACAGAAATCTAGTAGATGCAGAACTGGCTCGGGTATATAAGTTATGATAGGTTGCATTATGGCAAGCACGTGGTTGTTATGTGGTTGCCATAATGCGTTCGCGGGGCTCTCTTCGACTTCTATTTGCGCCTCCTTAACGACACTTTGACCCAAACATGTACTTATTCCAAGATCTCTGATCCAATTTTTATACCGACATGCCAAAAACACTTGAAAAAATTATCTGTTAAAATAAATAAGTCATACATAACATTAACAATCGGCTTATAGAAACATAATCTCTGCTCAATGGAAGACATATCGAGCTTATACTCTGTGGAGCTTATACCCTGTCGCATTTTCGTATGAGTTATAAACTTATAAAATATGCTTATCCATTATCTAATGATAATATTGTTAGTGGACGCGTGGTGTGAAATACACTATCTTAGTTACAGGGCTATTTATGATTATAAGTGCGATCCTATGAAGTAATAATGTGAAACTATAATGTTTTTGGCGGAAGGCTAGGCTGCGTTTAAATTAAACATCTAGAGGAGCGACCAAGAAGCAAACAGTATTATATTTCTACAACATATAAAACTTACTTACTCCGCTGGCGATACTTATCCGATGTGCATCTTGGCCACCAATACCAAAGAGCGCCATCGCTCTCTCTCCTGCACAGTATCGAGCCTGTCAGTAATTGTTACGATACATATAAAACTATAATATCTTTATTATTATATATACACACTATACAGAGTATGTTGTAAAAATAAAATATAGAATATAAAGACAATTAGCTATTTACAATATTCAACTATATATATTACAAAGCGAACCTATCTATATTTACAAAGCGAACACGCCATCTAGGGCTATTAGGCTTATTTTAATGTAGTATTTACCAGTGGCACTAAAATAATTATGTTCTGTGCCCCCGAAAAAAACATTTCCCCTAAACGAACATTGTATTAAAAAAGTGGACGGTAGAATTGTTCCACGGATGAAAAACAAAAAGAAGTAGAAATCGAAAGTGCTAAAAGTGGTCACTCTACTATCAATATTTACTATAATCATTAGGATTTTGTTTTCATAAATCCTTTTGGATTTGGAAACCATTAGGGACGGCGAATCCGAGGGTCAAACCTTCTTTGGATTTGGAAACCATTAGGGACGGCGAATCCGATGGTCAAACCTTCTTTCAACTATTTTAAGATATTTTGGTTCATTGCGTCGAAAACATGAAGAAATAAACTCACGCCCGTTAGAGGAGACTATTTTCTCTCACCTAGGTCGAAATGACCAAGCTATTCCCAGGCAATTATTAGGACTTCATAAAGAATAGAGTCTTTATTAACAGCAAAGATCTGAGAAAAAACCTTACTCCTGCAATCCGCACAAGGTTTTTCCTTCAATACTTGTTTGTACATTAGCAGGTACATATCGCGCAACGCTATAAATATCGATATGACATAAAACCGCACATTAAGTGCAAAAAAGCGTGATTACAGTCGTTTTTTGCAGTTGAACCGCGCAATACCTGGATGTTTGTACAGGTACACTGTAAGTAAACAGATACCGGTTCGAATGTCGTTTGCGCCTCATCAGACATATGGAGTAGCGTTTGTTTGATTGTGGAAAAATTTAACTGATGTCAAATCGTGATCTATGTATGAAAGAAAGAAAGATTAATACTTGCGGTTGTTGGTACTTGGTATAAACAAATATATAAACAATATTATAAACAAATACCTGAAGATGTGTAAACGAAACCGGTCGTAATTAATAAAATACAGTAAAAACCTGTGAAACAGTATATTATTTAAGTCTAATCAAGATAGAAAAATAATTTTCCAAGAGCGCACACATACAAACAATTAGGTACAGAAGAGAAAAATGATCATAATTTTAAACAAATATAAGATAAAAATAAATAAACAATAGCAACTAAGTTTAATGAAGGTGGTGTGCAGCAACGGAAAAAAGAGACTGCCTCAGCCTGTTGCTGTAGCGCTTTTAGCACTGCGGCGCTGATTTTCAGGCATCACCTGTGTGCCAGGGATCACTCTCTAATGATACACTACTGGTACTTACTATTTTCCGTTCGGCATAGTAGGTATAGGAGACAGCTGATAATGCTAGAGACAATTTATTTTTCGTCAACTAAAATACCGACAGCGTCAGACAGAGCGCGTAGTCGGCGGCGTAGTGGCTAGGACGCCGGACACCCATGCGAGAAGTCCTAGTTCTAAACGATGCAATGTCATGTACCGAGTCTTTCGTTCTTTTTTGACAGGGAACCCTGTTTTCGTATTCAGAAAGGGCGGTACCGCAACGGCGTGTATCGAAACAATTGCAATCGGCTAACTGTAAATACATACGGGGTTCCCTGCCCAAAAGTGTATAGTCACGATCAGAATCGTGCTTCGGGGTTTTTTTTAGAAGACTTACGCAGTACGCACATTTACCGATTGCTTTAACGGTGAAGTAAAACATCGTGAGTAAACCTGTACACTGAGATAACCAGTGTATGAAATGGGGAATGGCAACCACCCCATTAAATCTGCCAAGAGAGTTGTTCCACTTGGTTAAATTCATAGAATGATCATTCAATTTTCATCGCGTTGCTATACTGTATTAGAAAGAAAAAGATTGTATAACTACAATCGATGGAACAATTTCCACTGCACGTATGAATAACAGTTGCGTGTGAATCAGCCAGTCACCGCAACAAATATTTTTGCAAAATTATGGCCAAAGAAACATAAAATTCAATTAATTCGTCGAGTAGTTTCGTTTCGACGCTAGCTCACTTCAAACCTGAGCGGTAACCGCACAACACCTCATTTCCAGTACTCATTTGCGTGGCCTATGACGTAATCAGAGGGTGCCGAGGCCCCCCCTCGGCATATATTTTTTATAGTTGTTGAGTCAATCTTTACGATGGTATAACTATTAACTTTTCTAACATTTAAACTTAGGAACGACGAAGCTCTCGAAAGTACACATTTTTCGTTACACAATGATACCTATAACCTCTTAACCTAACGTAAGACGTTCATCGAATTCACGTCAAAATATGGTTAAAGTAGTATGGCGCAGCAGTATACGTAATTAATTACTTAAGAGTTGAGGTTTTAGGTGACAGGTTTTTTTTTCGAGATAGACGTACCTAGTGTTTTTGTCTGTAAGACTGTAACTGCGTATTTCCTCAATCATAAAATGTCACATTAAAAAAACTGTCAAGTCCATGCCAAATAACACTAATGTAATACAATTACGTGAGGCAGGCTAGGCAGTGGCGTAGCTACCTAGAGGCAGAGTGAAGCGGTGTCCGGAGGCCTCAACCCTGGTCACCCAGTTCCGGACCTGATCCATGCCAAATTCCTAACTTTCCAAACTCCCAAATAAATATTAAGCATGAAAACTCTATCGAATTCTTCCTTAAACTTTTTTTTATAATAAACATTGGTACAGTTTTTACAAATACAATATTTATTATTAACCACTCCAAGTAGGCTCCAGAGGTGGATTCGATCCGGCAACACTTGCACCGCAGTCTCTTGCAAAATCTAACAAAAACTTGTTGCGGCAGGGTTCCACAGCTTCATGTGTCTTCCACTGTATCATCATCATCATCAGCCCACTCTAGTCCACTGCTGGACATAGGCCTCTCCCAGGGCACGACATTGAGCCCGATCTTCGGCTCTTCTCATCCAGTCGTTCCAAGAAAAAAGTGGAGTAGATACTTCACTTTTTTCTTCAAATTACACATAAGGGTCCAACTTTTTATTGTCCCGGAGCCCTTGATCACCTAACTACGCCACTGGCGGTAGGTACCAGGCTTACATGACTGTTAGCAGATCTGAGGACGCAGAGGGCAAGCCTTGACACTGCATAATAACAGCTTGTGTCTTGTACATTCTAATTCTATGCAGCGCGGTCCTGGTTGGTACCTAGTTTAAGTACCTATATTTAGAACAGCCTTGAGCTCTAAAATCTAAATGAGATCTAGATCTTGATATTTTAGAATAGGTAGGACAATTTAAAAAATTCAGGATATTGAATGTTATTTCAATTAACACAGTTTCAGCCGTCAATAAAAAATATATTGTTACAGGCAGAATAAGTACCGTAACGTCAGGAATTCAAACTGTTATTAGTCTTTTTCACATGTTGTAAATTCTTACAACATATATTTACCGATGTTTTTTGCCTGATTGCGTCTGCCGTTTGTGGCCCAATTTGCACATACTGCAATTATCTTTAACAGGATAATATGACAGTTCATACATTTTTGACAAAAAAATGAACTTTTTTATTTTAGCCAAAAAGTGATTTATTTTAAGTTTCATACGTAGGTTTAATAAAAAAAAACTTTATGGGACCAGTTGCGAAAGTCTTGTTCGTATAGGATTGCACGTCGAACTTATTTACCTTTTATAATAGTCTAAAATACTAATTATCCTGTCGGAGTCGCGATCGAGCGTTATTCACCAACTGGCCCTGTGGATCTGGTCTGGTCACACGCGGGAGGAGATGGGCAGACAAAGGGCAGACGCAATCAGGAAAAAACATTGGTAAATATATGTTGTAAGAATTTACAAGGCGAAAAAAGGATAGTAATCAAATTGCTACCTATTAATTAATAATCAGTTATTGATAATCTACCATTAACGGATTTCCTTACGATATCTTCGTTGAAAACTAGGTAAGTACTAGTTTTTAGTTTATTTTTTAACCTCACCTGATGGTAAGTAGTCACCTCACTATAATAAATACTAATTCTGTGTTGGGCGTGAATAACTTGATAACTCGACTTGCAGAAAAAATCAAAACGAATTAATTTGACGCAGTTGGGTGTACACACGCAAAAACCTAACTCCAAACCCTTCTGAGCCTTTCGAGTTAGAATAGAAAAGTTAGAAATAGAAGAATATAAATGTTTTCCGTCATATATAATACATCTAAGAGCGCCAAATTAATTCGTTTGAATTTTTTCTGCAAATCGAGTTTTCAAGTTATTCACGCGCAACACGGAATTTTTGACTGCTAGGTACCTTGAGGACTTAGATGGGGCATAATAAGGTGTTTCGCTATTACGCTGAATCTTTTACCCAAGTATTGCTGCTTTGCGGCTGAGTAGGTTGACTAGAGTCAGCATGGGGACCTCCCCAGGCTGACTCTGCACCAATCATGCAACTAAATTCGAATATAACTGTCTTGGGTGTCCGGGTTGTACTCGTCCCTTCGTATTGGTAAATCAATAATGATGAGTCATCGATAAACACTGATAAATAGCGTTCATGCGTACTGTACTTGTAATAAAAATATGCAGATTCGCTTATAAATATCTAATAGTAGTTATATGAAAGTTGTTGTTATGTCCGCAACTTATCTAAATCTTTATCCTTTATCCGTGTTATACAATTAATCACTACACATGGTCACATTCTATTGATAAAAATTAAATGATAACGCGATTCCCTTTGCGATTTTCAATTGACTTTATCACGTGATTTTGGTTTGATATATGTTATACCTATTGTTTGCTTGTAACGTGAACACAGTGGTTACAAAACTATTGGTATCAAATCTACATTTACATGTAGTAAACCACTTTAGCTAATTTCAAATAAACTTTGGTAGTTACAAAAAATATTGGGGGATGAAGTACCCGCCACTCACCCTCGGATTCGCCATCCCCAACAAAATCCAGAAAGATTTACAATCGCACTGGATGACAAATCCGAGCTCCTAAGGATATATAGATAGATTAATACTTTATTGCACACAAGAAATTTACATAGGAAAGGAAACATAGAATAAGTGTACAAAGGCGACCTTATTGCTCAGATCTCTTCCAGGCAACCTAGGCGATAGAAGAATTATTATGAAGGATGTAATTTCCGCTAGAAAAAAATTAACTTTTGTAAGTGAAAACTAAAACTGTCTTAGGTAATGGCTTTAAAAAAATATTATTATTTCTAAAATAACCGAATTACATAGTTTGGTTTCGCTTTTTTCAGTAGCTAGGTACCTAGGAAATATCAAATCACAGAAATAGGAATTATAGCACCTTTTCCTCTTCAAAATCTTTAGTATAGTATACAGGGTGTAACATTAAGAACGGTCAGTATGGGAAAGTCTGAAACTATAAGACATACGAAGATCTGTTCTTAGGAACCATGTCATCAATTTTAGTAACAAGAAAAACTGTATTCATATATTTTTTTAAAAACCTGTACTCAGCCTGGGAATCGAACCCGGTTGTTTTGAAAAAAAATCCAACACTATTTCTGTTTAGATATCGACTGTGTAGGTGTTAAGGAATAAATGTTAGTATGAAACGTGATGTTTAAAATTAATAAAACGCATTGTTTCCATATCTTTTAATTTATTTTAGTAGGTGTTCGAAATGACTACCATTTTGTAAAATACAACATTCAACTCGTTTAGGTAACGATCTTACTATTGAATTTTGTATCTTCAGGTGGTGAATTTGCGTTAAAATTGTCTCTATGGCTGCTTTTAGGTCTTCAATTGTGTCGTAGCTTGTTTTGTACACTTCATCCTTAACGTAACCCCACAAGAAATAGTCTAGTCTAAAATAAATTAAAAGATAGTAATTAATAGTCTAGTCTAAAATAAATTAAAAGATATGGAAACAATGCGTTTTATTAATTTTAAACATCACGTTTCATACTAACATTTATTCCTTAACACCTACACAGTCGATATCCAAATAGAAATAGTGTTGGATTTTTTTTTCAAAACAACCGGGTTCGATTCCCAGGCTGAGTACAGGTTTTTAAAAAAATGTATGAATACAGTTTTTCTTGTTACTAAAATTGATGACATGGTTCCTAAGAACAGATGTTCGTATGTCTTATAGTTTCAGACTTTCCCATACTGACCGTTCTTAATGTTACACCCTGTATGTATAGTAGTCTATGGTACCTATAGAAAACTTTTAAGGTCAACATTTTTTCATCAAAGATCATTATGGTAGGAGGTAGGCGTTATAGTTCCCATCCTATGGCCATTGTTGACTTTGCTATGCCATGAGCTAACTCTGTGTTTGTCTCCTTAAAGTGGTTATTACGTCATTGTATATTTATCATAGTCATTCCTGTGCTATTCTCGTAATAAGCCATAGTACAATGGTGATTTGCGAGCAAGACTGTTTCCTCGATTTGTGTTAACGGATTGCTTCGCTGGAAACACGATCGCCAATGTGATAATAAGAATAAGAATAAGTTTATTCGTGCGGTAAGATGACAAAGTATTCATAGTCCATACACCAGTAGGAACTTAAGCATAGGTTATATTAAAAAAATATGTTATTTTATAATAAATAATCAAGTAATCAACATTCAAGTAACAATGTAGTTAGAATGTATAGAATAAGTAAGACGTATTAAGTCTCTACTACCAAAAAAAAGCTAAATAAGCTTTATTGAACCAAAATTTTTACAATATTCCATGTGTCGTGTGTATGTACGAAGGTACATGAATCTTATTGAATAATAGGTACCTACCATTGTTTATGGTATTACTCATAGGTATTTTAGTACAATCTAATTTAAGCCCTAATAATTATTAATTTAAGATAAGGCCTTCAGTTGAAATTGAAAACGTTTATTTACCGCTGTAAACACCAGAATATAGAATACAATACAGAAGTTTACAAAGTTTAATACACGCAGCACAGAACATCTGGTGCGGTACAGTGCCAAAAAGGGTACACCAACTCAGCATAATGCCGAGGCAAGCCACAGCGCTGATTTTCAGCTGGCCCCTCAGTGACTGCACGGACGAAGAAAGCAACAGTGTGTGCGTGTTGTGATGTATGAATGTGTTTGTTTGTATGAATGAGGATATTAGTGTATGTAAGGTACAGTTCTTGTATACTATTATTATATGGACCTTCTCACGGACCTTTTATGGCCCTGCTGATCTAAGGAATGAAACAAATGACGAAACGTTTACTCTCCGTCTGAAAAACCTTTTATTTGATAAAGAATTATATTCAGTCAAGGAATTTATGGACAGGAAATTGTGATTTTTTTATTGTTGTCATGTTCATCTTATCATTATTATCCAATTAATCAATTTATTTTATTCTTTTATTGACATTTTGTATCTAATTAGTAGATACTACCTATTGTTTTATGTTATGTTCGACTTGTTATATTTAATCTAATTTACATTGAATTTATTTTGTGACGATCATTCTACAGGTGACTTACAACGTAACAATATGTACCTATATTTCTAATTCTGTAGAGTGAAATAAATTATTCTAATTCTTTAAATAAGCATTTATTATTTACAGTGGAATACACTTCAAGCTATATCTGTGGAGCCCTGTTATATCAAAAAGTTTTTGTTATGATTGACTTTCGTTATGAATGTATGAAATAAATTGAAACGACAAAGTACCAACGGGTATACACCCTGGCCCTGCTACTTTACATTTCAGTATAAACGCAAAAAGTAGACCTTGCTACGGTCTGCCCTCTAGGTGCCGGCTAGCAGGGTGTGGAGATGAAGTAATAGAAGAACTTGGTAATAGAATATTATATTTTTAAGGAACAGAACAACACAGAAAATAGTAAATGTAAAAAATAGGTAGTAGTAGAAGACAAAAATAAAACGGAAAAAACGTCCGTTCAGGACAAATTACAGTGAGGAAGTGCAAAATACAAAGAAAAGAATGAAATTAATGGAATTTAGAATTGGAATGGGAACATGATTTGAATTTTGAAAATATAGATAAAGAAATGAAGATGCCAACACGAAATGAGGTGAGATAGACGCTAACGATGAGGTTGAAATTGATGACAAGGAGGTTGATATGGACGATGAAGTCGACATCGTTTCAACCTTAGTTTAGATGTAGTACTTAGAAACGATTTTAACTCTTATGTGTAGAATTTTAGGAGTGGCTTTATTTGTACGTAGGTCCGTTTGGTCGGCTACTCACTCTCTCCGGTCGTTGACTCATGATAATTATAATAGCCAAAAATATAGCATGCGTATTATCAGGGACGGATTAAAGTCTAAGACGGGGCCCCATTCGACATAAGAACAGTAGTCAGTACCATTTTTTTTTCGGGGTGAAACGCTCATGCTTACCTCTTCGCCGAAAGGGGGAGACGAAGAGGTTATGCCGGACTTTTACCGGCCAAAACCCCCCCGGTGTTCCTGCGCACCGCCTGACGGCGAAGCCACGGGAACGCTTGCGCATAACTACCGTGACTTCGGCAGACAGTAGTCAGTACCAAGTACAACCTAGTACAACCACAACAAAATTCATTCTAGGTTGTACAAAAGTACAACCAACCTACACACGATACAGAGTATGTTGTAAAAATAAAATATACAATATAGACATAGACATATTTTATTAATAATGTTCATTACACGTCAAAAAGCTGGTACTATACACTCATACAATATGCATCATATACCAAGGTATACACTTAGCCAAATACAAATACACAAACTCCCGGAGGACTGTAGTTCCTCCGGGAGTTTGAAAATAATACATTATTTAACAATGTCAATTATAATATTATTATGTCTATAACTTTATACTTTATTTTGCACACATAAATCACAAAAGAAACAACAACAAGAAATTTGACGGACACAGGTAGAGCTTATCTCTAAAATAGAGATTTCTTCCAGCTAGACCTTTAACATAGAGATATTTAGAATAATAAGTAGACTTACATACGTGTGCAAATTATATAAAACAAGAACAAAATTGTACATAAGCTAAACAAAATTACTTCATATGAACTTATATAATACTTATACTATATTAATACTAATAAAAATACATACAATACAATATAATAATTCTAATAACAATATAAAGACAATTAGCTATTTACAATATACAACTACATATACCTACCTTTATTTACAAAGCGAACACGCCGTCTAGGACGCTCCCATGCGGTAAAGTTCCCAGGATGCTGGCAGCTTTACCCCGCTGAACGGATAGGCTTAGGCGTTGAGCGAAGTACGCGCCAGCTCTGAGATCTCCCAAGGCGAGGTTGTCTGTCGACCACGGACCCGAAGTTTCCCAAAGCAATTGCATAAGATAAGATAAGATTCACATAAGATTCTGGTCTGTAACAAATTATGATAAATTTTAAGTACCGCTACCTATTACGTTAGGGAATACTTAAATGTAAGTATTTAGTAAAATCACTCAAGGTTAAAACTCGTTTTTTAAAAATACTAAGTAAATGAGTAGTAGGTACTTAGTTACAAGTTACTGCATAATTGCTACATGCCTAAAAACAACTTAACAACTAAAGTTCGCGGTTATATTTACTAATTTAACCCGTGTTGCATTCCTGCAGTTTTATTTCGTGAATAGAAAAGGTAGACTTTTGTTCTTATTTCTTTCGCATGTTTTAATAATGAGGTGAAAGTAGTTGTTTAAAAGAACGGCGCCGGCGTCACTCTATGAGAAATTTGCATGTTGTTATGTTCTTATTAGTTATTTGAGAATTTTTAGTTTAAGTTAATTTTGTATACCTATTTGGAAGTGGAAAACAAATTATATAAAAAATATATTTCGCGCCTATGTTATTGTGCCTACATTGGTAAGTGGGTAAATATTAATAGTACATTTACCCTGACGCCCTGTATTTTATTTTTATTTTTTATTTAAGGCAAAGGGAACTGAGCCCATACAGCCATGTCTGATGTAAACAACTCTTTCAAGTCTTCATTAAAATGCTGGTGTGACACATTTCAATGCTATCTGGGAGAATCTTCCACACTTCTGCACCATCTGAACCAAAGAAGAAGGCGTCCCAGACGCAGTTTTGCTCTTTAAAATCAAGCTAAGTACGGACTTTACTTCACTGTCCCACACATTATTCACATTGTGGAAGTTTTTCGAGCAAGAAACACCATTCTTACTAGAAAATCACTACTGTAAAACAATTTGCAAGACAAAACGAAACAAAGCGGACGTGTGCCACAAAAGCGCGGGAAAAACTCCTTGTTTCATTTCATTGCATCCATTTTAAGGCAACGAAATAGAACAGTGAGGTCGATTCTAGCGTGGTCACCAAATCTAAAGATAAAACTTAATAAAACTCTCGCGCAGTCTTATACACGATTGTGTAAAGGTGACCGACGTTTCATTTAGCGATGACTAAAAGCGAGTAACACTCCGGTATTGGTACTATCATTTTTATAAATTACGAAAAGGGGCTTCGCGTCGGTATTAACTTATTTTTGATAAACTATTGTACACTGTTTTATTTTTGTTCGACGTTTCGACAAAGTTAAAAATCTCATATCGGTATAATAATAACTAGTATTTTTAATATATAGTTATTAACGAAGTTCATGCAACTAAGGGCAATTAGTAGTATTTAATATTACGTATTTTAATAACAGTTTACTATTAGTACGTCAGCATTGACTATTGTTCGTCGCGTTTTCCTGACAAGTTACAGGTTCACCAGGGTCATGGAAAATCATTCTTTTAAGTATACCTACATATTTCCTTAAAGACTCTATTCACAGATATTAGTTATTTATTACCATTAAGTAGATACTTGGATTATTGAAAACAAGGTGTTATTTTTTTAAAGAACTGCTTGAGTGTTAGGAAACGATCGATTTTAATCTGTTATTGTGGTGGCGATGGCCACTGCAATTATGGGCTAAAGTTTCTTGATTATCATATTTTATGGTTTAATAGCTCCGTGGTGAATTTAGTAGCTTTGTAAAGGGGGCCCTTTTCCAATAGCCTATCATGGTTAAAAAATTAGTTGCGTTTGTTATTCGATCGCGGGCGGATTCAGATATTTCGATACCATGATCTTGCCCGCAAGTGTTTATAAATAGTTAAATATTATGTAGATAATATAGGTAGGTAGATAGTCTGTTCTTCAATGATCCTAAATCTTACAACATGTTAACCTTGACATAACATCATTATTCAAAGAACAAAAATATTTACATTGATTGATAGGTATTGTAAAAAAAGTCATAGCTTTACCGATAATTCTTAAAATTAATGTTAATTTTAGAATACGATTCACTCATATTAGGTACCTAACAATTGGCATCGATTCGGAAAGAGACGTCAATAATTATTAAAATTATTGTGCGAAGAAACCACCACTTCCCTCGGATTCGCCCTCCCCAACGATAACCAAATCCAGAAGGATTTACAATCGCAAGGGATGGCAAATCCGACCTCATAAGGATGTGATAAGGATTCGGAGAGTGTGAAATGAATGGGACCTAAATGAGTAGTAGTATTCCGCTAGAAAAGAGTATTCCGCGATACTAAGAGGGGGAAAAACCCCTTTAGAAAAGACATTGTACTTCTACAATCGTGTATAGTTTTTTTCTATTTTACAAAGGCTGTAATTACGTGTCAGTCGCATAAAGTACTATTCTAACATAGCTGCCCCGTGCCCCATTAATGCCCCGACACGTACGCGCCGGTGAGCGTCAAAGTTTAATTTAGTTTCACCTTTACTACGCCAAAATCGACGCCATAAATAAGTGGATAAAATAATGAATTGGTTACAATTCAAAATAGACTAGAGACACATAGTAAATGAGGCTGCATTATTCTAATACCTAATTGTAACCCTAATTCAAACGTCAAAAAGGTGCTTAGGATCAAATTTCATTTTTTGCCGAAAGTGTGAAATAGTTTTTAGTTTTAGTCAAAGGGGCTATACCTGTCCTTAGTCCGTCCCTGTCTGTGGGCATCATAAGAGGTGGAACCGCAAAGTGTGACGGCGAAAGCATTATGAAGAAACTGTCTAATGTAACAAAATAGACATTAGAGTGATAATGTTATATAAAGCTTGATTATGTTATGACACTGTTCCTATTTACGCTTCCTCTTGTCGGTTTATAAATAACCCGATGATATTTTCCCAAAGTGTTTAGAGGCTTTGGTACACGACAAGGTGACCATGTCAGTCTCGTTAGGGTCTCTAAGAAAAGGGAAGGGAAGCTCAAGTATCCAGAGCCAGCCCTCACTTTGAGAGAAAACTTAGCAAATAACATTAAGTGTTTCATATTATCAGATAAGGGCTGACTCAAAATAATATTGAGCCTCCCATTTTGGAGCCTATTGAGGCTATATTTCTTCCTCTCAATTTTCACCAGGTCACACTCCATTAGGAGGTGAGTGAGGTCTTCTATTTTGTTGCAGTTGGTACCAAAACGGTAATGCAGTTCCCTGAGTTAAAAGTCGATAAGTAACGTAAGTTAGGTATGAGTAATTTTAGTTTACTTAGTTTCTAACTTTACAATACACAACTTTGTATAACTTTGTGTTTATTTACAATGTAAAGTAAACGGCTAAAGTCAATTAAAGGCGAAGTGTCAGGGTAGGCTAAATAAATAACTTAGCCTACTTCACTCTTCCTTGACATAACCTAGCGAAGTACCTAAGTATGTAAATACCTACTGAAGTATTTCTTATATAAGACTTGCGGGATGGAACGCGTCACACATTTGTAAGAAAAGATCTTACAGATATATAAAAAAACTAGTGACGTAGGAACTAATTCTTTGACGCGCAAAAGATTAGTTTTTCTATTTTTGTGACACTTAAATAGGAAATTCCAGTTTTAGAAGTGCTATCATTCTCGTATCATTATAACTTTATGATTATGACTCATATTCACACCTAATACAACCGATACGTCGGCAATAGGAGATAATCCTGCAATGTTTTACCACTAGAGGCGCCACTAGTCCAGTTACAAAAAACATTCAAAAATACGACGTATATACGTGTACGACTTAGATCATTTTGAACCTAAATTTATTGCTTTCAATGACAATAAATTGATAAATAAATTAATGATTATTTTGATTAATATTGGAAGATTTTTGTTTATTAAACTTTAAATTAGCACATAAATATCAACATGTAGATATACGACCTTTCCACCAAATTCCTTCAGACTCGCGCGACCCTGGTTTAACAGATATTTTAGGTTTGCTATTTTGCAATGACCATATGAAGCCATTACATCGTCACAATTTTACCATAGCTTTGAGAAATTAAATTAATCCAAATAACGAGAAAATTGTGATATCTTCAAAAATAACGTTTCGTTTTCTTGTCTGTTTACGGAGTGTGCTCGTGGCTCCATCTACGCAATGCTTTGCGTTTTATGTTCTATTATTACTGTCAGCATGCATGAATCGAATACAGCTTCTAAATAAAAACACTTCTAGCCTGGCTAGTGACCACATGTGAAGTTTGTCGTCAAATATCTTCACTTCAGCGTTGGTATTCCGGCAGTGTTCATAGAAGAGCTAAGACTTACTAAGCCCGTGTGAACCATCTACAACCTCATTGTCACTTCCACCAGGTGAGATTGAGGTCAAACGCTATCTTACTAAAACTATATTACCAGGAAGATAAACAAACAACCTCCATTATTTACAACTAAAGTCAGATCCTTGACACTGGATCTCAGAAACACTTTGTATACTTATCTACGGTAATTATGTTTTACGAGAAGCAAAGGTGCAAGTCATTTGGTTTACATATTTACATAAGGCTTACATATCTAATAAACTGTATACAATACCTATAGTTGATGGAATCAGACGTTACATGCGGTAATTTGAAATAATGTGTGGAAGAAGAATTCGCCATTCAATCTCGGATTCATCCTCCTATATAACTAAGTAGGTAATAAATCAGAGAGATGAAAGTTGCTGGAGGTTCTACGGTGTTTATTTTATTGCTCAAAAATTGTTTTCTGATGATTTTGATTGCTAAAATCGGTGTAGTTTTGTGTAGCAAACGGCAGTAACAGTGACAATGTGTTGAACTCTTAACATAAACTTCTCGTAAGTACTTAGTTCGTTGTGTAGTTTCACTCTGTGATTCTGCGGCGGGCCATGAGAATTCGCTAGAGATTAGACCGGTTGAAATTTCCGTCATAACTCCTAGAAGTGTTAAAATGTATCTACACCACAACATTTTGATGCTGAAAAACTAAAAACTGTTATAAATCGCTTAATGTTTAGGCTGTTGGTCTGTGTTGCTAATGCCTTGTTAAATTTTAAAAAAAGGTAATAAATCAAGCTTAGAATGATTTGCAATCGCAAATGAGGAGTTTCTCCCGCGCGTTTGTCGTCCACACTTTTTTTCGTTGTATTGCAAATTGTTATACAGTAGTACTTTACAAGTAAGAATAGTGTTTTTCATTCGAAGAACGTCTACAAAATGTGATTAACGTGTGGGATAGCAAAATAAAGTCAAATAAGACTCTGCAACCCGATCTGTACTTAGCTGGTTTTTGAAGAGCCATACTGCGCCCGGGACGCCTTCTTTGGTTCGGATGATGCAGAAGCGTGGAAGATTATCCTAAATTGCATTGAAATTTTAATGAACAATTGAAGAGTTGTTTACATCAGACATGGCTGTATGGGCTTAGTTCCCTTTGCCTTAAAAAAAAAACAACAACAGTCGCAAATGATGACGAATTCGACCTCTTTATAGATTATGATTACGAAAAATGGGACCTAAATGAATCGTCCGATGTAATTGAACTGTCCGTTCGATTGATCTAACAAAATGTGGAAAAATAATTCATTCTGTTCAAAATTATTACAAAAATACCTACAACTTTGATTTGGAGATATCGCGTTGTTAAAGAAAAAGAAGTCCAGTTTTTCAGAACGAATCTTAAGAGTCAAATTCAGGTCAATCAAGTAGTATTTCAGCCAGATCAGAAAAATCTAGACCCGTGACCAAAAAAACCGTTCACGGGCTAATAGTTAGTGTTTAATGTACCTAGAGAAATGTATCTAAAGTTATAATGTATCTGTAGTTATAAAAATGATTAACGCAAACCCCAAGCCTTATGCACAGTTGTTTTACCATAAAAGGAGATGGGTGAACGAACCTATGAGTGTATATCATGTTATAAAAGTTATAATGATACATACGCAGGTGTGTACCTAAATGTATGACGTATTTTGTTATTGTATAAAGAGAACAGACAAGTAAACGGGCCACGGGATTACGAAGCAACATTGCTAATCCTAGTAATTTTATAAGTTTAAATTAGCAAATAGCTTCTTTCTTAAATTAGAAATTAGCTTCTTTCTTTTCAGCTATACCACCTTACGAAGCGGTGGTAGAGTAAAAAGAAATGCCGTTGTAAAAATGTACTATAAGGTATCTTATCTTATGATAGGGGGGGGCGGAAATAACCCAGCGGCACTTCGACCCTTGAGGATCTTTTGTGCCTACCCCATTTACACACTGGTCATCGAACATTCGAACCCGGACCTCTCGCATGGGAGTCCGATGCCCTAGCCACTGTGCCACCGACGCTCTTTACTATAAGGTACTTACAATAAAAACATTTTGATTTGATTTGATTTGCAATACTAATAGAACTCCTCATACAAAATAGCGTTGTCAATTTAGACTTAATTAGTTACAAGGATGGGTGCGTCGTGAAATACAATCGTGATGGTAAGTGGTCACCGTCACCCATAGACATCTCACCTCATCATCATGGCAACCCATTTTCTATCCAGCTTTGTATAAAGGCTTCTTCCCCTCTCCTCCATTTCCGACGATATTGAGCCCGCTCCATCCAATCTCGTCCTTCATATCTTTGGATGTCGTCAAAAAACTTCACATCTCACTGCATTTTTATTACGAGGGTTTTCGATGCACTCAGTTAATCAAGATGACGCAAACTTTACTTAAGAAGTGCAAGCAACATCCAAAGCGAAAATTAAAATCTAGAAAAGTTTTTAAAAATGCCGTGAGCGGAATTTAAATGGAAACCCCATTGCAAGTTAATGCAGTATCTATTACTAAGTACTGCGACCCGGATGGTTTAGTAAGAGCTGCGTAATACCAACGTATAGTGGATACGGAAATGACGAAGCTGGCAACACGCAACCGACACAACGCCCACTAACTTTGTATCACACGCCAACTCTATGGAAAATATGAGATTTTAAACTTATGAGATTTTACCAAATTAAATAGTTTTGTTTAGTTTTTTTTAAATCTTTTGATAACAAAGTTACGCTTAGACACGTCAAGGTACAATTATTATCCGGTATATTATAATTATAACATTTAAATTATTACTTACACACTACCTAGCTGCTGTAAAAGGGCATTGTCATAATAAAAAAATGGCTGCTGCATAAGGCCTATTGTCAAATAGGATGTACATTATGTTATAATAGGTTTGTACACAAATTTAAATTTACCTTACGCTACTAGCTGTTGTAAAGGGGCATTGTCAATACATATTATCGATTTACCGATCTATATATACCGAAATACCGACGACCGACGTGATTAAGCCCCGTTTTCGTAGTTTAAAATATATGGAAATTGTTGAAAATGTGGGTACTTCTTTATACTGTATCACCTCTAACCGAAGAGCGTGTATAAAGCGATTGATGAGTGTGGAAGAAGCGAGAACCGTTTGTCAGGATCGTTGCATGTGGAAATCTGCAGTCTCTGCCTCCCCCTGCGGGATACAGGTGTCAGTTGATGAATGTATGTATGCAAATTAAGATATCTTGAATATATTATCGTCTTTAGTTTCGAATATTATCCAAAGGAAACTAAAAGTTGAAACTTGTCTTCGCAACAGCCGTCGTTTTCCCGCCATTGTCATGCTGACATTTGACCGGCGGCGCCTGCGCAAGTAAGTCGCGACCCGCGCATAATTAGCATACAATGTGGAAAAAATCACTAGGTAGGTATAATACACCTATAGATAATTCCTGATCCTTGGGTAAAATTACATGTAATTCTAACAGCCATAAAGATTTCTAACAGCTGTTAGAAGAATTTAAGACGGTTAACGATTTCAACGAAAAATTTATTTTAATAAAACGCAAACAAATAACTAAAAAGAGATAGGTACAAATAAAAACCTAGGTGATCACACTATAGCAACCCTTCAGCACCTACTTTATCTTTTTTGACACATTCGTACAAATGTAAAAGAAAGCACATTAAAAACTTATTGCGACAGGATCAACCGAATATTATTCGAGAGAGCTTGATGTCTTCTACTGTACCTAAAAAGGGATAACCGAACTATTTCGGTTATTTCAGAAATAACAGAACTGTCAAGTCATTACCAAAATTCATTTAATATTAGCAAAGTTAGTTTAGGTACCTATTACATGTAGGTAAAAAGTAACTTTAGATACTTGTTACCAATAGTCACTGTTTTCACGTTACAGCTGGACTAACGTTGATTATATTAGGTACGTTAAAGTACGTTCACATGTCGTGTTCTATATGGGTTCTTTCTAAGACCTTTTGGGAGTTTTTCCTGCGCTTTTGAGGCATCCACGTCAGTTTTGTTTTGTTTTGTCTTGCAAATTGTTTTACAGTAGTGCTTTTCTAGTAAGAATGGTGTTACTTGCTCGAAGAACTTCGACAAGATGTGAATAATGTGTGGGACAGTGAAGTAAAGTCAAATAAGACGCTGCAGCCCGATCCGTACTTGGCTGGATTTACGCTTTCTTCTTTGCTTCGGATGGTGCAGAAGCGTGGAAGATTTTCCCAGATAGCATTGGAATGTGTCACACCAGCATTTTAATGAAGACTTGGAAGAATTGTTTATATCAGACACGGCTGTATGGGCTCAGTTCCCTTTACCTTAAAGAAACAAACAACAACTATGACCTTTTACAGATTGACAGACTTTTTATGCGATAGAATCACTGACCTGTAATATCTATTCTATAGAATATCTATTCAGTCAGTGGATAGAATGCTAAGAAGAAGGAGAATAGAATAATAGATCTTTCGATCTGTCAAAAGTTCATAGAATAGAACACGTCTGAACGTACCATTACAAGGGCGAGGGCTACTAGTCCGATTTCTTTGAATATAACCAGTCGTTTTTCTCAGTGTTATTTGGTGCCAGTGACTTGTTTAAGTGTCAAATGACACCAATCAGCCATGTTTGTTTCTCCACGAATCCGAGAACATGTGGTTCTAATTTCAAATTGGGTCGCTCAGCGAATGAGAGCACGAAACACTGCGCATGCTCCAGGTCAGCCAATCACGTGGCGCGTGTAATTGTAAACAATAACAAATGGCGGGAAGAAAGGCGGGAGTCGTCACTGTATTGAAAGTGATAATGATAAACAAGAACAGTTCCATTTCAAAAATCGAATATTCGATATCGCTAAATTACAATTACAAGGCACCAGGATCTTAGGGAACGTTCATTTCTATGTTCTATTTGATAGAATTTATGAGAGTAGAATGCCCGTTAGAATTAGGGTTGCCACCCGTACTCTAAAATAGAGTATTGTTCTCTTTTTCGTGTAGGTGTACTTTATAATCTACGACACCAATAAAGTACGCTAAAATACTCTATTTACGTAACTCTGACTGTTACTGGTTATGAGTACTTATGAGACTAAATAAATTGGTATCCAAAGTCACAAAACTGTAAAGATTGATTGAGAAGAAATATATACGAATTCATTTCATATATTTTGTCTGTGCCTGCCACTTCAGCGTTCACTGAGAGAGTTTTCTCCCTTATGAATGTAAAGTGGAGAGACGTTTTTAATGAAGTTTAGGGGAACAAAGTTACCCTAAACTTCATTAAAAACGATCATATATTTAAAGAGGCTAACTGTCTTCAAGAAAGACAAATATTTGTTAAATGTTGTGAAAAGTAACAAAAAATATGTTATTAAAAATAAATAAGTACCTACTCTTTTTTATGCTGTGTACTTAATTTTTGTTCTACCGAAATGAAAAAATACTCTATTCGTCCCAAAGAAAGGTGGCAACCCTAGTTAGTTTTTTTTTGAAGAAACTGCTGTTAACCGGTGTAGAGGTAATAGAGTTACCTTCATACTTATCTTAGGAAGCTAAGAAAATCCCTTTGTGAGAGGTAGCATTGCAGTTTGCATGTTCCTACCTTTTAAAATACATGTAATATTAGGAGACATCGTCATACTTCCGCTTCACATTTTGAGGACCATTTATTTTCTTAATTTTATTTTTAATTTCTCTCACAGGCGTTACATAAAGTAGCGTGTATCAGTATCTTTTCTAAATAGTTTTCCTCATTGCTGAGGGTCGTGATCATTCTAAGGAATTAATCACATAGAACGACTCTCGTGGCAGATGTAATGGGGTGGTTTTCCTTCACCGTCAGAGCAGTCGGTAAATGTATGTAAGTCTTTCGAAAAACCGAAAAACTCATTGGTACAGGAAACCAGGCATTGGCAATGCCTGGTTTCGAACTCGGACCTCCCGCATGGGAGTCCAACGTCCTAGCCACGACGACACCGATGCTCTAATCACGTATCACGTATATTAAGGGCCAAATTGTCTGAACTCATGCTTCATAATCATATCCCTTGTCTGACGGCTCGGGTTACCACTTAGCACTCAGTGATACAATTTGACCTTTACTAACCTAGTTACACAATCTTACATTTAATTTTTTATTAAATATTTAATAATGTCTACCCTAAAGCGTACACATACAAACAATTAGGTACAGAAGATAAAAACTATCATAATTTGAAACAAATATAAGATAAAAATAAACAAACAAAAGTATTATAGCATGGCTATAACTTTAAAAGGAGCTCGTAGCCTAGTTGCAGGTTAAGCGACGTTGGCGCGGTCGGTACCTGGATGGGTGACCGCTAGTAGCATATTTCATCTGAGCTCCTTCGTGCCTCGGAAAGCACGTTAAACAGTCGGTCCCGGTTGTTGTAGTTCGACAGCAGTCGTTAAGCCATGTCAGAGGCCTACGGGCGGCCTGAAAAGTCTGACAAATAGGTTGGCCACTAACCATACGATAAGCAAGCAAGCAACTTTAAAACTACCTCCTATATTGGACTAATGTAATCCTTCATCCATTCATAGACGCGTGCGAAATTGAGCGGTTCACTAAACATTACACAATCAAATATTTCTATAGTTATTGCAACTTTGTAATTCTGTGTGTTTGATTGTCAATTAGGATAAACCATTGTTAATCTTGACGTGATCATTAGCGTTATGTCATTCAATGACGCAAGTACTTACCTACCTAGGTATTTATTTTCTAGGGCGATTTGTCTGTATAGTTTTTTATACCGTAAGCCCAACTTTTTCCTTTTTTTAAAATTTTTGAGAGCCCTCCATTTTACGTCATTGTTTTTTTAAGGCAAAGGGAACTGAGCCCATACAGCCATGTCTGATGTAAATAACTCTTTCAAGTCTTCATTAAAATGCTGGTGTGACACATTTCAATGCTATCTGGGAGAATCTTCCACGCTTCTGCACCATCTGAACCAAAGAAGAAGGCGTCCCGGACGCAGTATGGCTCTTTAAAATCCAGCCAAGTACGGATCGGGGTTCAGCGTCTTATTTGACTTTACTTCATTGTCCCATACATTAATCACATTTTGTAGACGTTCTTCGAATAAAAAACACCATTCTTACTTGAAAAGCACTACTGTAAAACAATTTGCAAGACAACGAAAAAAAGCTGGTGTGGACGCGACAAAAGCGCGGGAAAAACTCTCCATTTTACGTCAAATAAGAAAAATGAAATAACTTTTTAACTTTAATGGCTTTTTAAGAGGGTTCCGGCGTATACCAGGCATCAATTTTGTCTCTGGATAAAGCACGCACAAAAGAGATTTCATGCTATATTTGTTTTAGAAAATAAAACTGTACACCGTTTGTAAAAAATATATTTTGAAAGCCATATACTTACCTAATGAAAAGAAAAAATCAAATTACTTTTTATATCTAAAGGCTGTTAATATTTTTTTTCGTTCTTTTTCAGCCACGAATATTTGCTTAAAAGAGTCTTTGATTTTGTATTATTTTATTGGAAGAATTTTGAACATGTTTTTATTTTTTTTACAGGTCATAGGACAAAGAGAATATGCTGTACGGCCAACGAGAAGGCCATCGGAAGAGCTGCAGACTGGGCAGCCTTTAGAAGTAATTATAAATCGGGTAAGTAGGTTGCATACGATCTATAGCGGTGGGTCAAATCGAAGGAACCTCGCGATGACAACCACACCATCATGCAATAGGTACATACCTATATATATCGAAGCCGATATGTATGGGGTCGTGGACGACATAGTGTGAAGGCGTCTAAAGTAGTATTTTTTATTAGACGGACTAAACTGACGTTTCCTGTGTTGCCAGTTTTTGATGAAATAAAAATAGTGTTGTGATTGTGACCAAAGATCGAGCTCAATCGCTGATCAATAGTTCACCAATCAAAGTATATATTATTTACTTCTGTAGTTACTCGTAATGTCGTGTTTTTTTGTAAATTAAAAAGTTAAATCGCTGAGTCTCACTTTGTATAGGAGCGAAATCCATCTACTTTCAATATATAATTTATCGTTATATTTTAGTGAACTGAGTGAGGTGAAGTGAACTGAAGGCATTTACTATTAAACATGGCAACAAAGTGACCTTAGTACCTGTCAGTTTAGTCCGTCTAATATAAAGTTCTACTTTAGTACAACACCAAAGGCCATTAATTTAAAAAAAATATTATGAGATTCAACAACCGACGATAATATTTTTTAATTATTGTTTGGAGGAGTTTCTCCCGCGCTTTTGTGGCGTCCACGTCAGCTTTGTTTCGATTTGTCTTGCAAATTGTTTTACAGTAGTGCTTTTCTAGTAAGAATGGTGTTTCTTGCTCGAAGAACTTTGACATGATGTGAATAATGTGTGGGACAGTGAAGTAAAGTCAAATAAGACGCTGCAGCCCGATCCGTACTTGGCTGGATTTTGAAGAGCCACACTGCGTCCGGGACGCCTTCTTATTTGGTTCGGATGGCGCAGAAGCGTGGAAGATTCTCCCAGATAGCATTGAAATGTGTCACACCAGCCTTTTAATGAAGACTTGAAAGAGTTGTTTACATCAGACATGGCTGTATGGGCTCAGTTCCCTTTGCCTTAAAAAAAAAAACAACAATTATTGTTTGGAAACATTAAGAAAAACCTTTAACTATACACAAATATAAATAAGTTATTTTTATTATAATACATATTTGGTTAATACTTGCGGTTGTTGGTACTTGGTGAAACTTGTAGTAGGTGATGAGTAGACTAGACATGATTAGACTTAAATAATATACTGTGTACACTATAAACAAATACCTGAAGATGTGTAAACGAAACCGGTCGTAATTAATAAAATACAATAAAAATATCGTGAAACAGTATATTATATAATACATATTTATCCGCGATAACGGTTCTCTTGTTTCGTTTAAAAACAAAAACATATTTAATTATTAGCTGTCTGTTATATGTATCAGTATGACGTTCGTACCTTAGTGTGTTAAACCTACAATTTAAATTCAATCAATGATCTAATTCTTTCGTCTCGTGGTCATAATGCGGACGTCACGTGGAGAAAGTACGAAATTATGGTGTGTGACTCGTGGTCCCACCTACATTGTCCCATCATTACTCGTAGTCTCATTAGCCTGAAAATGTAGGTTCGTGGTTCCACTGCATAGTGGGACCACCAGTAATAGTTGTAGATTACAGTTGTGATATTGTTTATTGCAATTAGTGGGACAAAGAGCAACTGCATTTCGGCTGACTGATGATCCCACCAGACAGTGAGACCACGAGCCCATTATATTGAGAGACTGTACCACTAGTGGGTCAAATTAGTGAGACCACGACCAACTGCATTTCGGCTGACTAATGATCCCACCAGACAGTGGGACCACGAGCCCATTATATTGAGAGACTGTACCACTAGTATGTCAAATTAGTGGGACCACGAGTCGTAACCCGAAATTATATCTTTATTACATTAATAAAGTGGTAGTAAGTTAAGCCTGGCCAAAAATCCCTCGATCACGATGTTACCGTCATTTTAAACAACCGCGTCTCTATTTACCGATCGTACAGTCTACATTATATGTCAGTCATCTTTAACTCCGGCAGGGAGGGAGCAAGTGTACCTCCTTGCACCCTCTTCCAGGCCCCCTTAGGTGTATGAAAGGTGGAATTATTTTAATAATGGTAACTACCACTACTAAGTATTAAAAATCAAACTATCTTCTGTAACATATCGTAAAAATCGTTTTTTTATTATTTTTTATTATTGTTATTTATTCATTTGAGGGTAGTATCTATTTCGTACGCCTTTCGCACCCGTATATTATGTATCTTATGATTTTTCCATCACCTGGAAGATATCGCTTAAAGCGACAAGGCCGCCTTCTGCACATTATATTGTACCTCTGTTTATGTTGTATGTTTTGTTTTTGTCCCGGGTGTGCAATACAGTATATTTAACAAACACATCCATACATCACAACACGCACACACTGTTGCTTTCTTCGTACGTGCAGTCACTGAGCACTCAGCTGAAAATCAGCGTTGTGGTTTGCCTCAGCATTATGCTGGGCTGGTGTACCCTTTTTGGCACTGTACCTACCACACCAGATGTTCTGTGCTGCATGTATTAAACTTTGTATACTTCTGTATTCTGGTGTTTACAGCGCTAAATAAACGATTTCAATTTCAATTTGTATTGTAATGTATTTGTAAAAAATTGCACCGTTCTTAAAAAGCTTGATCCACATTTCACAGTCCCAGTTAAACCTCCCAATTTCTCGGTCGAAGCCCTCGGCCAACTCGACCCGTTTTAAACGAGCGACGAACCCGAAATGACGAGGAAGTAATGCCTCTGGAGCGAATGACCTCGATTCGCGTTTTTTTAGAGATCCATACCTCGAGTATTGAAAGAGGAAGGAACCCTATTGCTATCGCTCTGTCGTCTGTACGTCCGTCTGTCACATTCAAAATTTTACATATTGTTATTGTAATTGTATTTATTTCACCTCAAAGCAACAAAAACCGTTACATGATAAGTCATACAAAATAATTAAAAAATAAATTAAATAGAATAAAATAGAATACGTTTATTTGCTGTCTGCAGCACACACACAATTTCATTTATATATTATACAGTAATATATAAGTGTATACATATACATATATACTATACAATATATTCTTAAACCAAATTAATAATAATACACGACGTATGCTGCAGCACCAAATAGACCTCGGCTCAGCATAATGCCATACTCTAGTGTAGTCTAGAGCATGGCGCTGATATTCTGCTTTAGCCGGTCTAGGTCAAAGCAGAATATCAGCATAAATCAAAATTAAATCATTTGTACATTTGTTTGTGTTAAGTATGTGCTCTCGGTATCTATTCGGTCGGTATCTAATCGGTATACCGAATATCTACCGATTTTAGTTAAAAAAGTTTAGAATAATATTTCAGAAGGGGTTTCATAGTCATTTGTATCTAAAGGGGTTTGATAAAAAATCATCGAGTACGAATTAAAAAAAATCGTTGAGAAACAACGAAGTCAATTTTAGACAATTTTTGTTACCAGATCAGTCTCATGAACAATAAACGTTTTTTTGCTTAGTACCTACATTTGAATACGGATCCGTATAGCGCGAGGCCCGACTCGCACCTGGCCGACTTTTTTGCTTTTCGCCCATTTCTCGGCCCTTCATTATCTGATCCGAGGACCGGTTTATAACGGAGGTTGCACGAAAAGTTTGGGAAAGTGTGTTACGAGTATGTTTTTAACATCCAAGTTAGGCTGGGGAAACACTACTATGATTGTCCGTCGAATGCTAGTAGAGTCTATCAAATCGAACTCGCCGCCTGTGTGTAGTAAAATCTACTTATGGCAAATCTACTATTCATTTTTAACCATTTGGAACATTTAAAGCACTGCGGTTACGTCAACATAATATGAAACGCGTTACACTAAAAACGTGAAATTGAATTTTGCTTGGCTTAGCTAGCACTGTTAAGCGAAGAATATGTCATTACATCTCATTTCGGAAAATTTTTAATGCTATGGACTAATATATACTAAAAAAACTAATGTAATGATAAAATAAGGAAAATTGTTACGTCATATGTTTATGTAAAGTCTAGTAAAGAGCGTCGGTGGCGTCGTGGCTAGGACGCCGGGCTCCCATGTGGTCCGGATTCGAAATCGTACATGCCATGCCATGTACCAATTAGTTTTTGGGATTTTTCGAAGATTAGGTACTTACGTACTTACATTTACCGACTGTTCTAAAGGAGAAACATCGTGAGGAAACCTGTATGACTGAAAAAAAAAGTTTCCGTAGGCGTGTGAAATCCACCGCAAAGCACTGGTCGGTGGATCATGGCCCTTATCCCCTTGGGCAAGGGGAGGCCTGCGGCCCAGCTATGGGGATAGTATTGTTCAGTGCTTGTTTAGTGTTGCTTACCTTCGATTTTTATTTTTAGACTATTGCCTACGTGAAACAAAATGCCTGTCAATATTTATCACTTAAAAACAATTGTAAATAATTTTTTTTGTGTTTGACAGAACTCTTATCATAAATATTGCGGAATTAAATTAAGTATAAAACGGATTATAAAACTATCACCATTCGCGCACTTTTGATAAGGTTTTTATATTCCTGGTCAGTGTATATAAAGGATTATTCCATACAGTAAATTTTAATATTTACTGCATAAAATCCTGAAACAAAAAGCCAAAGCAGTCAAGATTTAATAAAAGCGCCGCCAATCGAAAGAAATCATATCAATTAATTAAGACATTTTAAAAAAAGTGTCTCGTATTAAGGTTCCAAGAATGGAGAAGAAATTTCTAAAAATAGTTTTGTATTCTCATATTGAAACAATAAGAAACAAAAAGCGAAATTGTCTCAAGTGGCCACTTTTTTTCATTCACTCACACTTTGTTTTCATTCGTGGAACCTTAATACCAGATACTTTTTTTAAAATGCCTTTAATAATTGATATGTTTTTTTTTTCGATTGGCGGCCCTAGTGTGCACAATGCTTCGTTTTAAGGAGCCTACAGTCGCCAATTGTATGTTGTATGTATGGAGATTATATCTGCAAGATTTTGCGAAGTTTGTTTTCGGCGAGAATCCAAAGCCGTAAACTTCTAGATGCTGAAGGTCAAACCCTCAATTCATTGGCGTCATTGGGTCATTGGCGACATGAGCCTTAAGCTATTTCTGTTCAGGGTTTGTTATTTGCCAATTGTACAACGTAATGAAACAAGTATGCCATAGTATCCTATGATTTTAACTAAAGAGTATGAGTACGTCTTCAACTTCAATCGCGGAACAATACAACCTGTTATTTAATTAACACTTTACCCACCCGTGTGAGGCATTTTCCTCCCAGAAAACGCGTCATAGATTCCACAAATAACGAAGAAGACACTTTGACAAAAACACCAAAAAATGAGGTGCCTTATTTTATTTTTTATTTACTCTTCAATGCACAAAAAAAGTGTACTGAGGCGAGCTTAATGCCTTACAATATCATTTCTTAAATTAAAAAACAATTTAAACTTTTCCTAGTTTTAGAAAGAAATTTCTGATTCTACCCATCATCATCATCATCATCATCAGCCTACTCTAGTCACTGCTGGACATAGGCCTCTCCCAGGGCGCGCCATTGAGCCCGATCTTCGGCTCTTCTCATCCAGTCGCTGCCAGCCACCTTGCGCAGATCGTCGCTCCATCTAGCAGGGGGGCGTCCCACACTACGTTTGCCCAAACGCGGTCTCCACTCCAGAACTCGTCTACCCCAGCGGTTGTCGGTTCTGCGACAGACGTGACCGGCCCACTGCCACTTCAGCTTGCTAATCTTATGAGCTATGTCGATGACTTTTGTTCTATGCCAGATCTCCTTATTTCGTATTCGATCCAGCAGAGATACTCCGAGCATAGCTCTTTCCATAGCACGCTGAGCGACTTTCATTTTGTGAACCAGTCGCACCGTCAGTGTCCACATTTCGGCTCCGTAGGTCATTACTGGTAGGACGCACGTCTACCCATCAAATACAACTAAAGGTACTCTATGATATATTTTCTACTCTATTTTCATGAAAATGTACACCAAAAATAATATGTTTTCATATAAAATGATGTATCTTCTCTTCCAAGTCGTTTTTCTCATTGCAGGGTCGTGATGGTTCTAAGGAATTAATCACATAGAACGACTCTCTTGGCAGATTTAATGGGGTAGATTGCCATTGCCCTCCCCATTTCACATACTGCAGGTTTCCCCACCTTCCTTCACCATCAGAGCAGTCGGTAATTGTACGTTAGTCGTTCGAATAATCCGAAAAACTCAATGTCATGTACATTGCATGGTTTCGAACTTGGACCTCCCGCATGGGAGTCCGACGTCCTAGCCACGATGCCACCGACGCTCTAAATAAAATGATGTACCTACCTATTATTTATTTTATGCGCAATACATGGCTGTACTATACTCTATGCCACAAAATACAGTCATATATATTATAATTTGCCCAAAATTATTATTTTTTAACATAATATTCGTGGGTCGTGTCCAGTCGTGGGTATTTGAGTCATGGGTAGCGATTCCGGACAATACCTAACCAGTTATTATTTATTTATAATAATTAGTATAATTACCAATATTTTTTTGCTCATCTATATTTTGAAGTGGATAGGTAGGTTAAAAGGTCTTTGATATTTTGAAATTTTTTACCTATTGTAACACTTTCGGTGTTGCGTCGTGACGTGGGATAGATTTAGGTCAGACGTGCCGTGTCGTACCGGCCATAAAGAATAGCACCACCCCAACTCTTCCCGTGGGTGTCGTACTAGGCGACTAAGGGACTTGGTGGATACTATTCCACACCTAGTAGACGGCGATAGGCTCGCCACATATCACGTTTGTCCACCAAATCTTACGGCCAGAAGTGGGAACTACGTATAATGAAGGTGGTTCCTCTGTCTACCCCCTCGGGGATTATGGACGTGAGAGTTATGATATGTATAAATAATTTGTATGTAACTAATGACATCTCTTTATTAATTTTTATTATTTGAAATCCCGTATCACGGAGCATTTACGATTCTGGTAAATTTATTTCCTCTCCCTAGCATCGGTTGGAATCGCAAAGAGCTATGTATATTAAAAACTGATTTTAATTATATTATTTTTATATTATTTAAAATTCATTGGAGATATTACCTATTACGAGTCTTCCTTCTATGTCGTGTTTCTCATTGCTGAGGGTCGTGATCATTCTAAGGAATTAATCACATAGAACGACTCTCGTGGCAGATTTAATGGGGTGGTTTGCCATTGCCTACCCCATTTCACACCCTGGTTATCTCAGTATGCAGGTTTCCTCACGATGTTTTCCTTCACCGTCAGAGCAGTCGGTAAATGTACGTAAGTCCTTCGAAAAAACCGAAAAACTTATTATTACATGGCATTGCCTGGTTTCGAACTCGGACCTCCCGCATGGTAGGCCAGATAGCGATCACAGCAATCGCTTATTGGTCCAGAACCATTTATTGGCCTCTCGTCGGGTACTATCAAATCAGTATTGAAGAAGTACAGTACCGATAGGCACAAACATGAGTGGCTAACCCTAAAGGGGTTAGAACACTCTAAGAAATTCATTGGGGACAAAGTCACAGGCTGGAATAACAAAATCTGGGGGCTGAATAGACGTCAAGTGCGTCTACTGGTCGGTGCCTTCACCGGTCACTTGAGCACCAATGCTCACCTACACAAGATGAAGCTGGCTGACGACACATCTTGCAGAGCCTGTGGTGAGCATCTGGAGACCGTTTCACATCTCCTATGTGAATGTGACGCTTTCGCGGCAAAAAGGATGCGTCTACTAAGCTCTGCCTATACAGACCCGAGGGAATTCAAATCCCTCCCACTAAAACGCATAGTCTTGCACATGCATGACATATTCGGTGAAGTGGTCAAGGGATAGGTACAAGGGGTTGAACACTAAAGATCCCAATGGGTCGAAGTGTCGCTGGGATTCCCGCCCCCCATCCAAAGATAAGATAAGATGGTAGTCCGACGTCCTAGCCACGACGCCACGGACGCTCTCAATTACTATCTATTACGAGTATCAATTAGTTATTCTGTGCTATTATTACGAGATGCAGTTATTTAAAATTAAGACCAGAACAGGTACAAATTTTCCTAACGACATGTTTTTTCGCACTTTGCCAGCAGTCAAATAGAACAGTGTTGTAATACGACGAGTAAAAAACTGAATATCATAATTAGGTTTTTAAAATCTAATCTCGGATTTATCACATATTATTTTATGGCTTTTTTGAGGGGGTAGACAGAGGTATCTTCATCATAGGTAGTTCCGGGTTCCCACTAAAATACATTTGCTTACATATATTCTGAAAGAAGTCTTATAACATAGTAAATTGTCTAACTAGTGCGAGAAGGACCAAATATTACACCGTCTTTAAATATTGGTCCTTTTCTTATATTAAAATATTAATCACAAATTATCATAACATCTCAGAAGCGGTTTTTCAGGTTGTACCTAGACTTGCACTTATCAATATCCGTCAGTCTGTCAGTGAGAACGTACCTCATCAACCGGGACCAGTAAACCTATTTCAGGAACGGAGTGGAATGAAAACTAGTTCCTAACTGTATGCGCTTGCGGCTCGCAAAGCTATGCGCCGGGTTCGACGCCCGACCCGGCAATGCGTCTCGGAAAGCCTGTACTACACGCGTCCGATTCCAGCCCCGGTTAGGATTGCTGCATCCAATCACGACTTCAAGGGGAGGGCGGAACGCATGTGATTGATTGTAGCTAATAGCGAACTGAACCGGAGCTGGAACCGAGTCGGACGCGTGTAGTCCAGGCCTAATTTTAATTCATTCATTCATTCTAAGCGAAGTTGTATCTGTGATATTACGGGACAAGGCTCAACCTGAGCAAAACTAGCGTTACGAGCACCATTACCGAAAAAAATTCTCGTAAAAGGTATTTATCAGAAAACTGGACAGTAAATGGTTTCACGGAGATAATAGAAACTCGTGTATTTTGTTTAATTTTTTTTTTTATTTACTTCTAAACCCGCATTTGACCTCGATCTCGCCTGATGGTAAGCGACGATGAGGTCGACGATGGAGCATGCGGGTCCAGTAAATGCCTATTCACTCTGGCCTTGAAGATCCCAAGGTTGTAGGTTTCGGGAATTTCCTGCTATCTGAGTTGTCATTAGCTGTAACTTGCAATGGGCAACAACTGTAATGCATTTTTTTATATATTTCCGTATAAGTATAATGAAAAAATTGTTTAAGAAAGAAAGAAAGAAAAAATATTTACTTCCGATACACACATACAAACAACTAGGTACAGAAGACAAAAATAATATTAAACAAATACATTACAAAAACAAATAAATAAGTACAATTGTTTTTTTTTAAGGCAAAGGGAACTGAGCCCATACAGCCATGTCTGATGTAAACAACTCTTTCAAGTCTTCATTAAAATGCTGGTGTGACACATTTCAATGCTATCTGGGAGAATCTTCCACGCTTCTGCGCCATCCGAACCAAATAAGAAGGCGTCCCGGACGCAGTGTGGCTCTTCAAAATTCAGCCAAGTACGGATCGGGCTGCAGCGTCTTATTTGACTTTACTTCACTGTCCCACACATTATTCACATCTTGTCGAAGTTCTTTGAGCAAGAAACACCATTCTTACTAGAAAAGCACTACTGTAAAACAATTTGCAAGACAAATCGAAACAAAGTTGACGTGGACGCCACAAAAGCGCGGGAGAAACTCCTAAATAAGTACAAAGTAACTAAGTTTGATGAAGGTGGTGTGCAGCACCGGAAAAAGATGACTGCCTCAGCCTGTTGCCGTAGCGCTTTTAGCACTGCGGCGCTGATTTTCAGGCATCCCCTGAGTGCCAGGGATCACTCTCTAACAATACACTACCGGAACATATAAATGCCATCACCCTCCCACACACTCAGTACCTCACATACACACTAATATCCTCATTCATACAAACAAACACATTCATACAACACAACACGCACACACTGTTGCTTTCTTCGTCCGTGCAGTCACTGAGGGGCCAGCTGAAAATCAGCGCTGTGGCTTGCCTCAGCATTACGCTGAGCTGGTTTACCCTTTTTGGCACTGTACCACACCAGATGTTCTGTGCTGCATGTATTAAACTTTGTAAACTTCTGTATTCTGTATTCTGGTGTTTACAGCGCTAAATAAACGATTTCAATTTCAAAATAAATAACGGAAATATTAATAAACAGAAGTAAAATATTAGGAAACGCAGGAAGGCACTTAATTCTTAAATTATACATTAGAATTCAGGAAGGTATGTATGTAGGTATTATTGTATAAATAGAGAAAAATTAAATAAAAATAAAGCAAGCAATGAAGATGAAGCTGAAGGAAGGATAGGTACTGCTGTTCGATGTAGCGAAACTTGTATTTACTCTGTCTATGGCAACGACTTTTGTATTTCAAGCAGATAAAGTTTAAGTTTTTTTTAAATGTACCCTTAGTTTTGAAATCAAGTTCAATCCCTTAGTTGTTTCATAGTTTATTTCCTTTAGTAGTTAAGAAGTATTTCTTGCTTTTTATTCCACTGAAGTTCCACCCTACTAGTGGAACAAACGGGAATTTATAAACATAGTTGTTTATGCAACTATCACGTAATGACAGTCATATTAACACGATTGCTTGTTTATAATTCGAGGCGAAGTCTAGTTTCACAATAGATAGCACGAGTGCCAAAATGTCCATTACGTACAGTCGTGTTAGATTAGTTTGTTATTGACCAAATTACGAAATGAGAGTAGAAAATAACCATTTATTTATTAAATAATGTCCCTCCAGGTTTAACTTATAATAGATATTTTTAAATATCTATTATATTTAAAAAAAAAGTAAGTAATACGTTTATTTCCCACACAGCAATGACCGAAACAGTTATAATTATAATAAAATAATTATGTAGTCAAAGGTAAACATATCTAAATCACGTATGATGGTCTGCTGTTGTTGTGAAAAGGGCCTCAACTCAGCTTATTAACGCGTTATTTTATCAATGTTTCAGTTCGACGAGTTCGTGCGGTCGTTACAAGTGGACCCCCACTCCCCCCTCTTCAGGCTGGTCACGGATGGACAACCCCCTCTACGGTATGTAAGGTTTACATTTTTAACCCCCGACAGATCGAGGAAGGGCGTAAGTAAGTATGACGCGTTTGTTTGTTTGTCTGTTGTTTGGCATCATAACTTCATCATAACAACGGATGATTTTGGACCTGGTTTTTTTTCATTTAACAGAGAATTTTTTTCGAGAGAATAAAAAAATGGGACCAGTGGTTTCCAAGATCTTGGAGTATATTTGTTGTCAGATGGGTTCTCTGGAACGGTAATAGCTATGGATGGGTCGAATTTGAACTCAAATCTTTAGGACCATGCATACCATGGTGCCCTTCCCACATCAGAAACTTTGAACATCTGATGATGACCAAGAAATCTCCACAATGGAAAGTCGGGGGCTTCTTACATTTTTAATTTAGATTAAAATTGTGGTGGTGGGTCTTCATAGAGTCGTGTAGCTACCACCGCTAATGTTACCTTTACATTGTAAATAGAATTTGCATAACAAAGTTAGGAAAAGCAAACTAAGTTGGGGCAGGTTACCGATTAGAGCGTCATTACGACAGCGGCTGATACCATCACCAGTTCGATACCGATCTGTACCGAACATCCGGTGCTTTAAACTAATGCTGGGTTTGTTTCCATTGGACTGCTTTCATGACATACGTTACGTTATCAGTGACAACGAGGACAGTCCAAAAACGGTTCAGTGAAAAAAATCCTCATGATCCTGATCCTCAAGTCGCTAATCGCTTGTCAATCTAGTAACTTAACCTAGTGTTTCGAAAGTTCCTTCAGATTCAATAAATTAGTATGAGTATAATCTCCTTAATATAATATTAAGATTGCCTGAAAGAGATCGCTCTAAGCGATAGGGCCTTTGTACAATAATGCTGCTATTCCTGTAATTTGTACTTTTCCTTTATATTTGTGCGCAATAAAGTGCTTCTATCTATCTGTCGCCGTTTTCCGTTATAGATCCACTTACGTTTTCCTGGTCATCATCAGATCCTCTAGGTGCCCAGGTGTGGGATGGCACCCTATTGCTAAACATTTGAACAATCTCAAACCACCTAAGTTTTACAGTTTCTGATATTCCATATAACATCAATGATACTCCAAGAGATTACAGATCCACTAATCTAATGGTCATCTAACAAGGCTAAGATAAGAACCTAGGAACACTTTCAACTATACTACCTATTAAATAAATAAAAACTGCATCCAAATCCAGTTATTCATTGTTGAGATATGAAGCCACAGACAAACAGACAGCCTTGTCATCAGTTGCAAGAATTGTCCTTAAAGTTACCTATGTCTTCATTAAAATTCATGTTATCCCTTTCTACGCTATAGCTTAAGATAGAGATGAAACGAGAGTTAAGGACGCCTAGGTTTTTAATTTCTTGCAACTCGGTTAGACTTCAAACTTATAAGTAGGTGCCTTTTTATTGTTGGGGGGGGGGGGGGGGGGGGGGTCTTCGAAAGATACACAACCTTCTGGGGAAGACTGGGTCATGTGAGATTTTTACTCACTAAAACCCCCTCGATGGCCAGCCTTGTGCTTAACGGAGGGCTCCGGGATCTCCAGAGGAATGCACCGGTCCTAGCATTTGCCTTCGACTCTTCCTGGGAGGTGTATGTTCCACCTCCTGGTTAATCCCGTCACGGCAAGGCAGCAACGTGCTATCGCCGCACGCTGTTGCCTTCCCCAGGGTCGCCAGCCAATGGACGGCCAAAGATAACTTATAAATTATAACTTTTTGATAAGTAGGTGCCTAACTTAAGTGGTGTTAGATATCACTTTTTGGTCGGGGAAAATATCGTCATTTCATATGCGCTCTTTGCTGAATGAAGTGGAAAGACTCCCCAATAAACGGTCCCTTGACTCCAACTTGACCCCTAAATATTTGAACGGATCAACAATTGGACCATTTAAAACACAAACACGTCGGTAGCGGTTGCGAGCAACACCTGAATGTGCCTAAATGCGGTCGGTTATTATATTACCACATCGTTATCTTGAAGGGAATTCGTGCTAAGTCCATCATTTAAATGTAATTTACTCCGAGGTTAATGGTTGCATGTGCAGTTTCTAAACTACTGTACTTAAATTGTAAGTATCGTTGCTCGAACTAGGAAAAGGAAAACAACTAAAGTTTTGTTAATTTAGTCAGTTTTATTCAGGCCGACTGGAAGAGAAGAGCCGAAGATCGGGCTCAATGGCGCGCCCTAGTAGAGGCCTATGTCCAGCAGTGGACTAGAGTAGGCTGTTGATGCTGATGATGGTTTATGCCTATATATATATAATGAGACTGAGAATCAGCGCCGATATCCTTTAAGGGATAGACGATCAAAAATAGAGAAGGACATGGTCTATAATTTCCATGTTACTGATGATCCAGATCCTCACTCCCTTCAAGATGCTATGGACCGAACGGATAAGGAGCTCTGGCGTGGAGCAATGGTGGAAGAATATAATTCATTAATAGAGAATGGCACGTGGGAACTTGTCGATCGACCTTTGGACAAAAATGTTGTAAAATGCAACTGGGCTTATAACCTGATAGAATTAGTGGCTTGCAGTGGAAATAAAACCACACAAAGCTTTCACACAATGTTATGTTTTATTTCCACTACAAGCCACTAATTCTATCATTTATATGGATTTCTTGGAGGACTCAATTTTGAAGCTGGTATGGCTCTGGGTAGATAGATAGAAATACTTTATTGTACATAAAATCAGGAAAAGTAAAAACTACAGGAATAATAGCACGATATGCACAAAGCCTTATCGCTTAAAGCGATCTCTTCCAGGCAACCTCTGACATTAATTGGACATTAAAGAGATTAGCGACAATGTAGTGTGAAGATATATAAACGGGCATATGAGGCACTCCATCTAAGTGCTGAAGGTTGGCAATCGAAGCCTTCTAATAACATATAGTGAGGTGATATGTCTATGGGCGATGGTGACCACTTACCATCAGGTAACCCTTGCTCGTCTGCTCTCCTTATACCAGTTCCCACTGTTTGGGTATCTGTATACTTATAGGTATTCCTTTGTATGATCCATCTAAGAGAAAAATGCACACTCTACGAATTTTATTTCATTCCCAAAATGACGTAAATTCGGTTTATTCCAATAATCCCCACCAAGAAGTCCCCACTGGTGGGGAATTCTGGTATTTCCAAAAAAAGTTGTCCAATTTTCCCCACCAAAACCCCACTAAGAGTTCAGTGGGGAAAACAAATTCCTTGTGTAATGGACACAAACCGACATCAATTATTCGTGCATAGCCATAAATATTAAAATACGAACAATACTGCCGACTTCGTTTCAGAGGTCACTATCAGGTCTCGTACAGTTCCCATACAACTAGTATTTATGTATGATATTCAACCCATTCAAGGTTGCTGTCATTTATTTTTGGAATATTTTAATGATAATGGTGTTTGTTGCTACGATTATAAATAATAATGAAATGAACTTTTCTAAAAGATGCATAATTTTCGAGAAAAATAACAAAAATAAGAGTTGACGGAATTGAAACTTTTTTTAAGGCAAAGGGAACTGAGCCCATACAGCCATGTCTGATGTAAACAACTCTTTCAAGTCTTAGTTAAAATGCTGTGTGACACATTTCAATGCTATCTGGGAGAATCTTCTACGCTTCTGCTCAAACCGAACCAAAGAAGAAGGCGTCCCGGACGCAGTATGGCTCTTCATAATCCAGCCAAGTACGGATCGGGCTGCAGCGTCTTATTTGACTTTACTTCACTATCCCACAAATTATTCACATCTTGTCGAAGTTCTTCGAGCAAAAAACACCATTCTTACTAGAAAACAATTGTAGAACAATTTGCAAGACAAAACGAAACAAAGCTGACGTGGATGCCACAAAAGCGCGGGAGAAACCCAATGGAAACTTTGAGGAAATCAATTAATAAAGTCATTTTAATAAGTAACTCTATATCTATGCACATAAACATTTCAATGTTAGTTGGCACAGTTCAATAAAAATAAAGTGTGAAAACGTTTACGATACATGCTTATTGCTGAACAAAGGTCGCCCAAGTCTGAGCAAAGGTCTGAGACTCGATTATCGAACTAACTGATACATTATCATGTGGGTTATCTATCGTTTATCGGTCGATCGAATACCAATCTATCTATCGTGCCAACTAATATCGAAGAGACTATATTTATAAAAAATATTAGGGAAGATGGACCCGCCACTCACCCTCGGATTCACCATCCCCGCGATAACCAAATCCAGAAGGATTTACAATCGCAAAGAATGCCAAATCCGACCTCCTAAGCTATCTAAGCTTCGGTGCTACAAATTCTACTACATGTACTACATTACATCAAGTTGAGTTTTAGTTCAGGACTGTTACTTATTTACACTTTACCACGCTGTGAATGCTTTCTTTCACCACTGTATATTCGTTGATATGTTTTCTATCAAATAATTGGCTTTACCAGCAGATAGAGAACATATTTCTCAGTCGAACTGTGCGACCCGTTTCTGTCGCTTACACGCGCTATCGGCATGTTCCAGGCAGCTTCTCCCCTACCCTCCCTCCCCAGCGCCGTCCAAAGCGGGGGTCTGTACCCACCTGGGTGCCCTTAGGTAGTAGCTTCTTATAGTATTTAAGTCTTCTTCCAGGCTGGAGCGCACTTAGCGCTCGCCTCCAAAACCCCGGTGAAGCTGTAAAGGTCAATAGGATCAACAGTATAGTCAGACAGAAAAATTTTTTTAAAAAAATATGCCCCTGCCTCAATATTGATACCCAAAGGTTGATAGATAACGCCGTAGGGCGTTAAGTTCGCCTTGTACACCGTGTTAGTGTATACAGTTTTAAATAATAAATGGATAATAAAATAAAACGAACTCCATTCTGCTTCCAGACAATGCCTCCACCCCGAAGCGTGTAGCAAAGACATTTCCCTCCCCACGTACTACGCGCGCTTCCACGATCTGCGCAAGGAGTACGTCCGCGCATACACGCTGCGCGCGGTCGCGCCGCCGCTTGCGCACGCGCCGCCGCCGCCGCCACCGCCCGACCACCCCGGCAGTCTGCTCGACATGTTGAATTGTATCCTTTTTCAAACAGTCTGTGGTCTTTACGAGGAAAAAAATATTTTTTAGTATCCTTTCAACGGTAATTCACAGCTAATATAAATTAGGTAAGAATACACTTACTCGACATATTATTATTAAATAAATGATTGTATTAAGATTATTCTCACAGCATTAATTAGTGGACATTTTGTAAATTTAATATTATTGACTTTGTATAAATTTTAATGACATTCTCTTTATCTTTTCTGTTTTCATCTCAAAATCTGTGTAAACATTATTAACTTGTGAATTCGGTGTAGGTATATGCCTGTAAAGGTAAAGTTTAGTGTGACATGTTTATGCAAATATATCTGCAATATTTGTTATTCTTACCTAAACTTTTACACAATAAATTTTATCTTATCTACATTAAACTGTCACTCTGACTCATATATTAGATTGTATTGTGTACGAGTGAGCGGGCGGGACTTTCGTTTAGCGAAATGACTTAAGACCCCTTAATATTAATTATATCTTTCACGACAAGGTTCCTGAAGTACCAGCGGACTTTGCTTGTTGAACCAAAACTGCCCATCATCCTTTGGCGGCCACCCTAGAATCGCTGCCAGTAGGTACCTATTTAGGTATATAATTTGGCAATCTTTGGACGCGAATCTTTATTTTTGAGTTCAAATAATTGGTTCAACATGAATTGTGCTGTGGACGCCATAGTTAGCTTTAGTCATCATCAACATGAATTTGTCTCTCCATGATCTTATCACGACGCCTGTGTTAAATAAATAGCAAAATGGTTAATCAATCTCTCGTAACAGAGAGCAGGCGTTAGTAAAATCTTGAGTTTAGAAGATAGTTCCAAAGTATTTTATAATACAAAAACGTTTAAGATTGAAGTATCATCACAGGAAAATTAAGCAGTATTTTATTAACAAGTATTTTCCTTACAATAAACACAGATTTAGGTATAACTCCATACACGGGTGACAATTTCTACGCCGCCGAAGTACAAGACATGGCCAGTATCATACAAAGGATAATTGCGGATGGTAAGTAATCTTGTCTATTAATTTTCTAATACACTATCAGTACACAGATTAATGACATTTTTTACATACACAATTCGCACAAATTTTATCCATCCCGAAATATTAGATAAAAACAAAACAATCCTCATTCTCAGTCTTTTGTTTAGCTCTTAAACGGTTAATTGGATATTTTTTTGGGATTACGTGGTTTTAGATATTAGACCCCTCTGTCTACCTCTACGGCCTCGAGGATTATGGACGTGAGAGTTATGCTATGCTATGCTAGATATTAAGCAGACTCACTATGACTACTGGAACCTCTAACTGGACCTCTCTTGGACCTTCAACTCCAACATCATTCGACCTGAGAATGTACTTAATCATGTGTTGGATGGAGTCAATGAGTTTGGAGTACCTACGAACTTCTACGCTTTCAGTCTGGATCGGATCTGACTCAAATACTTTTCTATCTGACCTGCACTCTATGAGCTTAGATAATCACATAAACCCTGAGCTTGACGTGATATGCCAGTTTTACAGCCTTCTTCGCTCTTCAGTGTGCAGACTGTTATAAAGTAATACTTCTACTTACTTGATAATGATTATTGATTCGAATAATTATTTTGTGATTTAATTACTTACTCCGAATGTTTTATTTTCAGGGTTCCGATTAGAATTACCAGAGACTGTCGACTTAGTTTTAGAAACTGGAATTTGGTGAGTGCTCTCTTTTATTTGCTTGATGTTAAATAATAGCAATTTCATTTAGGAATTATGAGTTATTTTATTATTATAGGAACTTAGCGCAAACGCTTTGCGAGGCGAACACAGGCGGCGGTTAATATCCATTGGTGGTTATGTACCACGTCGTATGACGTAAAACGTCACGATATAGAGCATGATAACCAGCAACGTACGTAGATACTCGTATCGAGCTGCCCGTGCGTACAAATCGTACAGAATTGACTCTTATGGGCCAAAAACTCTTTAATTTTGGCAAAATACGTAGGTACGCTATGACCCAGCTGAATTTGGCCTGTGCTCTGGTGAATGCAACAAACGATAAAGTCTAAATATATCGATGCACTTACTTTGATTGAATACACGTGACTAGAGATAAACAGACAAAAGACAATATGTTGATGACAACTGTTGTTTGAGACAGATGCGCACACGATCAGTTTATTACCGTTATTTATGCATTTACTTCAATCTTACGATGCGAACAACAATGTACGATTTATTATATAAACTTATACAATGTGTAAAGTTAAAAACCTTAATAAGCAGGAACTTACAAGGTGCAATGTTACGGCTCGGGTTTCCATAATACAAATTATTTAATTAACCTATTCAAGCCGTAGGTACTTGCGCAATATTTTACAGATATATTGTTACTACCGGCACATTTAGCGGAAAAAAAAAGTGAGATTATAAAAAATAACATTCATATTTATAGTAATGGGTTTTCAGCATTCAAATACAAGCTTCAGAGCAATATAAACAACATAAAACCAGTACCAACTAGTAGTGTTATAAAATGCAAATATTTAAATCCTAAAACTAAACTAACAAAGTATGAAAGTCCAGAGTCCAAAAGTATGAACTCTGACCACAGGAATTTTATGATTTCAACAGATTTTTTAGAACGCGCATATTTGATACACGTGCCTTACAAAAGTTATTTTACTAGGTAGCGTGCAACCCGACCCCACGTCCTTTACCGTGACACCATCGTATTATGTTAACTCTATCGTTTTAAATTAGCCATTGGTATCGCTCAGTCTCGTTCTCAAAGAAAATTAGAATCCATGCTCGTTTTTCAATGTCTAGTTTAGTTAGCTCTTAAGAGACCGGTTACAAATGTTTAAGACTGTGGTTTTAGATATTGATTATAGGCTGACCTCTCAATTTTACAACAGTACGTTATTTACTCTGATAATCACGTCCAGTCCATGAACCGTATAATTTCAAGATTACCCGAAACGCGCCTACCCCGGAAACCAGGAAGACCTGATCACGTTTACCGACGACACCGCTATGTTGCTGAGGAACCTGGATATTGATTTTTAAATGTAGTGGTACTATTATCTTCTGTCAAAATTATGCCATACAAATAAAAAAAAACATCACGTGTGGAAGTACAAACATTGAACGTAAAGCTCCCGTCCGAGGATCTGACTCCCAGACGTGGTGTGTTACTATTGTGAACTATAACCGAATGATCATATTATCATGGAGCTCCAGACGTACAAATATATATTGTATACACTGAAAAAAAGAGAAAGAACTGTGGCGGGAGAAATACTCGCCTGAAGATTTCATACCGCCAAAAGAAGACCTACCACCGGTTTCAGAGTTTCAAACTCCCGTGGCCAACCTGGAAAATACTTAATCGCCTGCGAACCCAGGTTGGCTGTTGCGGAGATAATCTTCACAAATGGGGTTTCTCCAGCGATCAAGTAAAGTGTGAGTGTGGTGTCTCCCCTCAAACCATGGAGCACTTGCTCTGCTGCCCCGCGTGTCCGACCATCTGCACGCGGGAGGACCTTTCCGAGGCCAACCAGAGGGCTATCGATGTGGCTGCCTTCTGGTCGGGAGAAATTTAGTTCGGATCATCAACACGAAAGAAGATTGAAAAAAAAAACTTTGTCAGAATAATCTTTGTGTTCACTTTGACAAACTATCTGTATGAAATACGAGCATATAAAGCAGCTTAATTAATTGCTAACAACAAAGCCAAATTCTATAATTTTAGCAAACTTTCTTATTGAAAACAACAAAAGTTTTGATAAAATGTATTAATCAACTTATTAACACGTACTACCCCATATTATAGTATCTATAAAGTAAGTTATTAGTTTAGACAATAAACGGTACTAAGTATGTGCTTTATAAAAATAAATATTTTTACATTATTAAGAGTGTAATCAAATTGACTCTATTTTCAATAACCAAGTATGGTTCTATAAATCAAACATAATCTTGGTAAATCAATAAAAAAAACAATCAAGCTAGATTTTCACTTTGTTGGTTAGGATTTTTTTCAGGAGTTCCTGGATTCGATTCCCTCCCAATCCAGAAGGAATGGGAGAGAATCAAATCCAGGAAATCTTTTATGTCATGCACAGAAATCTGGTGTGGTAAGTAAATAAACACACTTTTATTATGTCCGGATGTCATCAAAGTATACTTTTTAAGTAGGTGCTACTTAAAAAGTATAATAGTGATTATTTTAGTCAATATACATGAATCCAAAATGAGCTTGGTTCAACGATATTGATTTGATTTTACATATCTTTAAAATTGACGTAGTTATAAGCTTTTGAAAGAAGACATAAAAGTGTGGCACTCGATGGCCGAACCGACTCCCATAATTTACGAGTTATATGATGTTTTCACCTGAAAAAGGATAATGCTAATTTAAAATTGGTACATAGATAAAATTTTTTTATCTATTTTTATGCAATGTAAGATGACATTTATACAATTTACATCTTAATTAGCATGCACGCGTTAATAAAGTAGAAGGTGTTAAATGAATTACGTTGATTGTTGTTAATTAACACTTCACTATTTTATGACAAAATTATAATAGCTAGAGACGAGACTTTAAAATAAACAACCGATTCTACTTACAATAGGAAAATAAATAATTTGACAGTTATTTTACATATTATATTTTACAAAGTTTTGCCCGCGGCTACGGAAACGTTTACATATATGACAATAAAAAGTTACTACTTACTGTTTTCAAGGAAACTCTAGTATCCATGGATGGTGAAAAACAACCTGAGGAATCTTCCAGCTCTTACAAAAATATTTTTTTTTACCATGTCACGAGATGATACCTCTGCGTACCAATAGTGGATACTGGGGACCTTAATAGGATGATAGATATATGGTCTTAAAGTCTCTCCACCATAGTTATACATCTGTACACCATGGTACGTCCTTGGCGGAGTAGGCAGAGAGAATAGAGCGCCACCAATCGCTATCAAAGCACGCCCATTACTCTACTTTCAAAAAATTGCTGCTTAGGTACTAAAAATATTTTTCTAACACACTATCTCAATAAGTAAAACAACTTATGCTTATCAGCAAAAGTTCCATAGTACAAGCCAAATCGACTCAAGCGCAGTGCATGACGCGCGCGTTTACTTTACTTGGCGACAGACGCATTCCACATCCAACCGTCGTCGCGAACGGACGTGTGTCTCAGACATTCGACACGAACCTCTTATCGCCGTTTTATGTTTTGAAACGCGTTAAAACCACGTTTGGTGTGTAATAAAAAATCGCTTCGATAACGACTAAGGACTGTGTTTATTCACTGGTTTGGGGACTCGAGACCTGACTATCGGCCGAACGACTCCAGATAAGAAGGTGAGTTCGACTGATAGCTTTTGATAATTAGTGCGTCTTTGTTGATAACTGTTATTATTGGCTAAGATTGTCCTTGAAGAGTTGTCGTCTTTTGCATCCAAATTGCGAAGTGCATATTGGTAACTTTAAGTAACTTAGCAGACATGTAAACGATCAATATACACGTACCTAATTAGATAGGTTACTTACTAATATACTCGTATTAGTATAAATAAATAAAAATAATTTAAAAGTGTAATCCATATGAAATCCACCAATTACCATACCATTGGATCCACACGGTGGTTATGGCCCGTACCTCCTTGTGCAAGGGGAGGCCTATTGGGGACGTTAATAGGGTGATAATGATGAATTTAAACTTTATTGGACATTGATAAGTATACCCAAAGCCCAAAATCAAAGAAGAACAGCTAAACATCCAATAAGTAAGAAAGAAATGTTGCTTGGTTGCTCAAGAAAGACTATAATATAAAAACTCCTTATTGTCAGCGAATGACCACTTTTGAAAATGTACCTTTACACTACTGAAAACGACCACTTAATTATTACTAAGCTGTGTTTTGGGAGGCGGGGGTCATGACCCCTTTGACTCACCACCGCGACGGTGCCTGAGTGTAAGTTTTACTCACAACCCAAGTATACTCATAGAGAGTAAACATAAAAAGCTTCCAGATAACGTCATCTTGTTTATCACGAGACCATATTTTCTAAGTTCTTATAAGATAAGTCATAGTATGTTAGGTACCTATGATAAGAATGGAGGGGGGGGGGGGGGCTCCAGGTCTCAATTCAAATCAAAATCAAATTGTTTTATTGTAAGTAAGTACCTTAAAGTACATTTTTACAACGTCATTCATTTTTTACTCTTACTTAATAGAAGCTGCGCAAGAAACTTTCAGCAGCACATCTTTTGAAATAAATATATCCTACAATAATTATGAATATAATCATATACACAATTAGATAAGCTCTATATTTTTTACTGTTTATGGACGAGCAAACGGACCTCCTGATTGTAAATTGTTCCCGTCGCCCTTAGAATGTTTCACATCACTATACTTAATGTTATTTATTACTTAGAGGATTTGCGATGCGTTGCTAACCTTGAGCACTAAGGTGGAGACTGGAGTGCCTCTGCCATGTGATGGTAATAACCAACGCTGGCTCTCTTACCTTTCAAACCGGAACGCAGCTTGAAGGGTGTACAGAGAGCCAGCGTAATTACCCGCACATGAGGCATCCACCTACCTCCTCAAGGTTAGCCGCTCATTCTTAAACTAGTGAGATGAGATGTCTACTTCTGGGAGGCGTCATTTACCATCAGATGGGTTACCATCAGAACGATTATCCGATACCTAAGTAAGTAAGCTGCACCGGAAAAAGAATTCTTTATCGTGACAATTAAGGAACGAATATGAAATATGAGATTGATTGCGCATAACAGTGGCTGTACTCAGGTCTGGGCCATAAAGGCTACGGATTAGAAGATAAAGGGCCTCATTCTTCTTAGTACTAAGGAACTACTATATTAGAACAATAAAACTGCTTGTTATTTACTCATATTTTTCTTGGAGCTTTTTAACTTAACTCGACAATTACTAACTCTCAATAATGCTCTGGTTATGGTCCCTAAAGTTTTTTTTAAAATGCGTTCGGCAGACAATCAAACCACCTCATTGGAAATGGCCCAGGCTCCGTCACAGGGGGTTCTGTTCTTCCGAGGGGATGATGTCCTAGTTGTAGTTTTTTATTCATTCTGTAGGGTATGTGAACACTTTGCCAACTTTATCCGTTTAAACTAATAGTAAGACTAATAATAGTTATCCCAACCCATCCCACCACCGAGCATATTTAGAACGGGGCCCCTAAGACCTTAATACTGCTCTGGCCCTGTCCACAATCTCGGGTTACAAACACGTTTTGCGAACGTTAGCGAATCACGTACGGACGGAATCGAAAAAGTCAACAAACACGATAAAATGCATTACGCAAAAAATGCAGTTGGTATTCCGTTACCTTGAAAAATCAATGTATGCATAAAATGGACCGAGTTATGCATAAATGATACAATCCACAAACTGACCAAAATTTAGTAACTGATGATGTCAAATAAGCAAAAATTATATCTATTTTAATGTAGTAAAGACTAATTCTTTTTGTCAATTGTTGACATAACGCCAAATAACCCAAAATTTTACCCCGACCAGGAACAAAAACTTTAAGAGCGTCGGTGGCGTCGTCGTGGCTAGGACATCGGAGTTCGAAACCAGGCAATGTCATGTACCAATGATTTTTCGGTTTTTTCGAAAGACACTACATTTACCGACTGCTCTGACAGTGAAGGAAAACATCGTGAGGAAACCTGCACACTGAGATAACCAGTGTGTGAAATGGAGAAGACAATGGCAACACCACCCCATTAAATCTGCCACGAGAGTAGTTCTATGTGATTAATTCCTTAGAATGATCACGACCCTTAGCAATGAGGAACACGACTTAGAAGGAAGACTCGTGATAGGTAATATCCCCAATGAATTTTAAATAATATCACTTCCATACAAATTGTATTAGGAGAGAAATGTGTTTAAATAAAAAGTATTTAATGTGACTAAATCTTGCGACTCATATACGATCGGTAATTGACAGTTCGTCGTTTTATAACTAATATGTGTTATGGAGTTCGTTATGAAAAAAATACTACCGTTTAATGCCGCATTATGGCGAGGGTTTTTTAGTTTCTGGTCAGGGTAAAATTTGTGATAAGAAATGATTTCTTTAAGTAAGTTAGTAAGTAAGTTATATGTTTATTTCACACATAGCAATGACCGAAACAGTTATAATTAATTAATTATAAATTCTTTCTGTCTGTTGACAGAAAGAGTCTTTGCCATATGAAAATAGATGTACTCGTACCTAATCTTGGGTTATTTGGTATCAAGAATGATACCAAATAACCCAATTGAGTAGAAACTCAACTTTGGTCAGTTTGTGGGTTGGATCATTTCTGCATAACTTGGTCCAAATATAAAACTAGATTTATTTGCTCACTTAAGTACCTAGTGCACTAGTGTTAGATTTCGCTAAGGTACCTATTGTAATTGTATGTAACATATTGGCTGGAAATATTACCCTCGCCATGTGCTCGCGGTGTGGAATTAAATAAATCTATTTAGACATGAATTCAAATGATGAAACTTCCATGAAAAATTGTGTAACTAGAAATATGTACTTTCGAGAGCTTCGTGTAACGAAAGTTTAAGAGTTAGAGAAGTAATAGTTATATCATCGTAAAGATCGGTCTGACTACAAGAAAAAGATTTATGCTCGACCCCCCTTCGGCTCGCTCTGGTGGCGTCATAGACCGCGCAAGTGAACACTGAAAATGAGGTGCTGCGCGGATAGTTTAAAGTGAGCTAGCGTCGAAACTACTTGACGGATTTGAACCAAATAAACTGTATTTTAAAGAATAGAGTATACGCTATGCTTTGACGTTAAAAAAATACAGTTTGCGATATTAATAAAGTTCTGACGTTGATTGCAAGTGAAACTGGCAAGGTCGAAAGAAAAAAAAGGCTAAAATTAACTGATTAAACCCCGTTTGCGACCGACCAAAACCACTTTCGGGAGCGGAGAGGATACGTCTTCATCGCTTAAGAAAGAAAGAAGTCCATAAAAATGACACCGGCTCGAACCAGGTTGACTAAGATGGTGAGCGCCGAGGACGAAATTTGAATTCATGAAATAATAAAACCATCAGTAGTAGCCTTCTATCCACCCCGATATATTTTTTATTGTGATCTCCATATATTATAAAAGTACCAGAGGCGCCCTCGTGACGTGACAGGGTTTTTATTTTCGTGGTCAGGGTGTTTTTTTTTAATTTATTTCTAAACCCGCATTTGACCTCGATCTCGCCTGATGGTAAGCGACGATGAGGTCGACGATGGAGCATGCGGGTCCAGTAAATGCCTATTCACTCTGGCCTTGAAGATCCCAAGGTTGTAGGTTTCGGGAAATACAGACGCCGGCAGGCTGTTCCATTCCTTAGCCGTTCGCATAATGAACGAAGAAGCAAATCGCTTCGTACGAGCAGATGGGATATCAACAACATAAGGATGGAACCCCTCCCCGCGCCTGGTAGTCCGAAGGCGGAATGGAGATGCTGGAATTAGGTCGTGCAATTCCGATGCGCAATCTCCGAAATGTATCCTATAAAATACCGATAGACAGGCAACCTTGCGCCGATGTTCCAGACTTTGCAGTCTAGCTTCCACCAGCGATTCGTCACCTATAAGGCGCTTAGCGCGTTTCTCCACTGAATCAAGGGCAGCCATTTGGTACTTAGCTGAGCCGTCCCACAGGTGGCAGCAGTACTCCATGCACGCCCGGACTTATACTTCATCTTATTGCATCCTCAAGAAATTCGCCCTTCAGTCAACCTCTCACTATCACTCATCGAGTTTATAGACTGTAGAACGTAAATAAATATTACTTGTTGATAGTGGACGGAGTCGAGTCACCGCGAGTGAAGTGGTACAGTCAACCTCAGGTCAATCTACCCAAAACGTCATTCGAGAATCTGAAATAAGTCATATTGAGCAGGCAGAAAGTTGAGATTCGAAGGTTTTTGACAAATGGTATACAGCAAGGATTTTGAAATTCACCCTATGTAGACGGTACATATGAATACCGCGTCTGGTTAAAAAAAACTGGCAGACGTGTTTGTTGTTGGCAGGTTCGTTATTAAGCCATGTCAAAGGGCCTAGGGGCGGCCTGAACAACTCTGATAATAGGTTGGCCACTAACCATACGATAAACAAACAAACCTTTACATCTATCTATCTATCTATCAGCCCGTATCTGTCCACTGCTGGACATAGGCCTCTCCCAGGGCGCGCCACAATACTCGGTCCTCCGCCTTCCTCATCCAATCATCGCCAGCAACCTTCTTCAGGTCGTCGGTCCACCGGGCAGGGGGGCGTCCCACACTGCGCTTTCTTGTCCGCGGTCTCCACTCTAGAACTCGTCTACCCCAACGGTTGTCGGTTCTGCGACAGACATGGCCAGCCCATTGCCACTTCAACTTGCTAATCATATGAGCTATGTCGGTAACTCGCATTTGGTGACGGATGACTTGATTTCTAACTTTATTCATCAATGAGATACCGAGCATAGCCCTCTCTATAGCTCGTTGAGCGACTTTGAATTTACGGACCAGCCCTGCCGTGAGTGTCCACGTTTGAGCGCCATATACCATAACAGGTAAGAATACAGACGCCGGCAGGCTGTTCCATTCCTTAGCCGTTCGCATAATAAAGTTTAAAGAGGTAGGAATCAAAGTTCGAGAAAGTGAGCCTTCACTTGCCTTTTAAAGATCTCCAAAGATTTTACGAGTCTGATGGAAACTGGCGAGGAGTTCCACAGCCGTATAGCGTGAACAGTGAAAGACTACTGATAAAATTTAGTGGAATGGGAAGGGATAGCGAGATTGAGTGAGTCATTTAATAAATAAATAAACTACAGATTGCGTCCGATTGATTGCCTTTTGCACCCGTATATTTCCATCACCTGAAGGTTGCCTGGAAGATATCGCTTAAAGCGATAAGGCCGCCTTCTGCACATTGTATTGTACGTCTCTTTATGTTTTATTTATGTCCCGGTATATTTGTATTGTATTGTATTGCACCTTGATCGACCTCAACATATTCACCTTTTTCTCATAAACAAAGTGAGCCATCTTCGTCGTGTTGTAACTACTTGTAACATACCCGGGCATTGTTCGACATGTTATGATTCGCGGTCATAATGCCCATTGTATATTGTATGCATGGGACCTGCGCACACGCTCCGACCATAATGTGACAGGGAAAAATGAAATTTCTTTAACAATTATTATGTTATGTGAAATTGTCGTGGATGGTTCTCCATGATAATGCGTGAATCTTCGCTGACTCTAGCTAATACTTCTCATAATAGTCATAATATAGTTTGACTCTCAAATACTCATTTATTGAACCTTTGAGGAACTTATAAGCAGGGCCGGATTATCCATTAGGCAGTGTAGGCAACTGTCTATAGGCCCCGAGTCGCTTAGGGGCCCCGCGCCAAATCAAATCAAAATACTTTATTTGTCAGAATACAGTATAGAATAATGTAAAAGATCTTAAAAATAGATTAATGTCAAAGTATTCAGCCTGTTAAAAGGCGTACAAAATATCAGGTACCTACAAAGAATATAAATTAAAATAAAGTCAATTTTAATACTATTGTGAATGGTCATTATACTCCTTAACGCTATAGAAAGAATTAAGAAGAAAGAGCCCGTAGGAAAAAAAATATTATGCACTGTTTCTCAATTTAATTTGAAGATTTTTCTATAGTAAAACCTCCATGACAATTATTGCCTTGTTTTTGCATGATGTAGTTAGATTTTTTTTTAAATCGCATTTTTTTTCATTTGTTCTAAGTTTTTGTTTTGAATAGAGACATGGTATATCTACGTAATATAATAAAAAAACAGCGTTCATAGCGTATATGAATAAAATTGAGTTATGGTAGAAAAAAAATATTTTGAAAAATTAGAAAAGGGTAGATTTCTATAGTAGTAGTTTTTTTTCAATGACAATTATTGCCTTGTTTTTGCACGATTGAGTTAGAAAAAACGAGTTTTAAAAAATCGCATAATATTTTTACATTTGTTCTAATTTTTTGTTTTGAATAGGGAGATGGTGTACCTACGTAATATTATAAAAAAAGACAGCCTACACAGCGTGTATGAATAAAATTGAGTTATGGTGACTACGGCATGACTCTAGTGCCCTGGACGATGGGCCGGCCTTTAGTATGGGACGCTACCTGCGTCGATACTCTCGCGCCGTCCCATCTTCCAGCGACCGTGTCGAGGGCTGGCTCAGCGGCTGCGTTAGCCGAAAACCTCAAGCAGCGCAAATATGCAGGCCTCAGTGGGGACTGCATGTTTTTGCCGTTTGGGGTGGAAACGCTGGGGCCTTGGGGTCCTGCGGCGCACCAACTGCAACAGGACATTGGGAGACGGCTGGTGGAGGCGTCCCATGACCGGAGGGCTGGCGGCTACTTTGCCCAACGCCTAAGCCTCGCTATTCAGCGGGGCAACGCCGCCAGCCTTCTGGGCACTCTGCCTGTTGGTAGGAGCCTGGGAGAAATCTTTTATTTGTAAATATTAGTCAGATTAGGTTAAATTAATTATATTTTTATTATATGTGTAATTTAATAATTCAGTGTAATTAAGTACAATAAAGACAGTTATGGTAGAAAAATATATTTTAGAAAGTTAGAAAAGGGTAGAGGGGCCCCGAGACACTGCATTGCCTACGGGCCCCGACATGCTTAATCCGTCCCTGCTTATAAGATCACTAGATTAAGTAACTTTCTAATCTAAATACTGGTACCTACTCGTAACAAGACTGGATGTGCACATTATTAATTGTAAGTAGGTGGAACTATTTAATACAATTAAAATTACACAATATCCACAATACAAAACCAAACTAAATAACATTTAACAAAATACAAAAGACAGGTTAGATTATATACTTAAATCTATAGCTGCTATAAAGGGGCATCGTCAAATAATTATTATAATAAATACTATTGGGATAATTTGGATTCAATTTGAATTAATTAGAAAGCTGCTGTATAGGGGCATTATCATGAAATAATAATACCTATTAAATACAAATACAAAAAAATACAAAAATATGTATTAACCCAAACAATATTAAAATTATAATCACTTAACAACAGTGTAGTTACAATGTATAAGTAAATATCGGTCTCTACTACCTGCACTGGCCTCATCGGCCGTCTTGCAGCGTAGTAGATAGCAAGTCTAATTAATGGCCTGGGGGATACACTTATATAAAAATTAGATAAAAAATATTATTATTTTAAAAATAAAAAAAAATAAAAAATAAAAACTGTTGTGAGAGGGTGTTTGAGGGTGTGTGTGTGTGTGTGTGTGTGTGTGTGCGTGTGTGTGTGTGTGTGTGTGTGTGTGTGTTTAAGGTTATTGACATGTCAAATAAAAATAATAATAATATATTGACATAATATATTTACATTATATTGACATTTATTTATTTATTGAGGCCTACACCCGGAAACCGGACACTTCCGACGTTATTAATTAAATGAATGAATAACAATTAAATTTATAATAATGTAAGTTATAATTTTTTATGACTAACCTTCTCACGTAGTGACAAAGTTTTAGATTTAAAATAATAATAATTGACATGTATAATATTTTTTTATTAACTTTTTATCAATTTAAAAAAAAATGTATAATTTAGGAATTGAAGAAGTCAATAAAGGCTTATTTTTTTTTTTATTAATATACATTATAATTTTAAGGAAGCTGTCTTTCTAAGACACTGTCATCATTGGATATAAATTATATTATTTATTATATAACTCTTCTAGTAGAACAGTTGTCACGATAACTTCCACTTTTATCATGAATCATGATCATTGATTTTTTCGTCCGTCAGGAATCAAGCATGGCACTAACCCTACCTGTGTATCACGTAGGATTCTGCCAATTTCGTGATTTTTGACACAAATTAATTAAATTAAAAAATTAAGTCGTTATTTTGAAAAAATCTTTGGGATATAGGTACTACGAGGGGTGAACTGAAATAATCGGGAATTGAGTACTCTTTCTTTAGTTAGAATAAAAGCTTTTTTGTTACGTGAACACTGGCCACTTGGAATCGTAATGACGTTTACACAATAGAAAAATGTTAAAAAATATATATTTAATAATTTAGTTATATCCTGCATGAGTTTCTCCCGCGCTTTTGTGGCGTCCACGTCAGCTTTGTTTCGATTTGTCTTGCAAATTGTTTTACAGTAGTGCTTTTCTAGTAAGAATGGTGTTTCTTGCTCGAAAAACTTCGACAAGATGTGAATAATGTGTGGGACAGTGAAGTAAAGTCAAATAAGACGCTGCAGCCCGATCCGTACTTGGCTGGATTTTGAAGAGCCACCTGCGTCCGGGACGCAAACTTTCACAAGCGCTACGCTAGCAAGTGTAATATCCTGGCCAGGTAAAAACCCTCGTCATATTGCGGAATCAAATGGTGCTATTTTTCATAGCGAACTCCATAACACAGATTTTAAAACTACTAATGGCTGGCGCCCTATTGACAGGGTTCTTTTCAATATTCCTAGTCAGGGTAGAGGAAACTTTATCAAATCACACGGAAAGGTTTTTAATATAATTTTTTTTAAGGCAAAGGGAACTGAGCCCATACAGCCATGTCTGATGTAAACAACTCTTTCAAGTCTTCATTAAAATGCTGGTGTGACACATTTCAATGCTATCTGGGAGAATCTTCCACGCTTCTGCGCCATCCGAACCAAAGAAGAAGGCGTCCCGGACGCAGTATGGCTCTTCATAATCCAGCCAAGTACGGATCGGACTGCAGCGTCTTATTTGACTTTACTTAACTGTCCCACACATTATTCACATCATGTCGAAGTTCTTCGAGCAAGAAACACCATTCTTACTAGAAAAACACTACTGTAAAACAATTTGCAAGACAAAACGAAACAAAGCTGTCGTTCGGATACACTTATTATTGGATTTATTAAAAAAATAGAACTACGTAAGTATCAACTACGTAAGTGTCTATGCATATTTGGCAAAAGGGGGGAAAATCAGCAAACGCTGACATAATGGGGTACCAATTATTTCAACGCTGTTTTTCAATTCACAAAAAGATTAAATATGGGAAGAATTTACATAAATTTATAGTAGGAATTTGCTAAAATTAAATAAATTGCACTAATGACCTGTGACACATACTGTGTGTGTGTGTGTGTGTGTGTGTGTGTGTGTGTGTGTGTGTGTGTGTGTGTGTGTGTGTGTGTGTGTGTGTGTGTGTGTGTAGAAGAGATTGGGACATGAAACTCAAGGGGTTCCTTTAGCTTATAGACATCTCCTGAAGTCGAAAGTTTCAGGCTTCTAGTCGTCTCTATGTTTTACATAAGTAATGTAAATACTTCAGTTTTGATATTTGATTTATTATTTAATTATTTTGTACGACTTATCTTGTAACGGGTTTTGTTGCTTTGAGATGAAATAAATACAATTAACAATCTAATACAATGTTATAGGCAGATTAAAACAGGCCGAATTGCTTCCAGAAAAGGATGGTAGTGCCTCTAGTGCTTTCTGTTACCGTTTCGCCAGATTGTAAAGTAGTTATAGGATAGGTTTATCGCAGATACAATGTACAATGTATAGTCTACAGTACCTCCCAGCGCAGTCATGTGGACTTTAGGCACTCCTCCCAATCAAGAAATGATACATTGAATGAAATAACACAAACAATAAAATAGATAATGTACACAGAAGGTCGAGGCCAAGATCAGACCAGATAAGAGACAGCACTAATATTAGTTCGCAATATTTTCTTTGTATAAAATTTTCCAATGATAAATAAGGGTCAAGTTATAAATACGTCATCAGATTGTTGAATCACCAAACGGGGCTCCAAGGTCCCAATTCCACTGTTTTACAGCGCTTGTTTGTTTGGTTGTTTGTAGTGTCTTTATTGTACACAAAAAATATAAGTACACAGAAAAAAACTTATTAAACTATGTACAAAGGCGGGCTTATCACATAGGGATCTCTTCCAACCAATCTTTGATTTAGGAGAGTTTAGACTACTTTTATGGTGGGTAAAGGTATGGAGTAGGTACAATAAATAATAAGTATAAATTATAAATTAGATAAATGAAATACATACTCAACAATTATAATGATATATACAATTTGTTATACATATATACGAATACATTTAGAAATATAACTATATACACTAATTTAATACTTGTCGTTCTTTTCCATTTATTTGAGGGTAGTATCTATTTCATACGCCATTTGTACCTGTACACAATGTATCATATGATTTTGCCATCACCTGAAGGTTACCTGGAAGATATCGCTTAAAGCGAAAAGGCCGCCTTCTGCACATTGTATTGTACCTCTCTATATGTTGTATGTTTTGTTTTTGTCCTGGGTGTGCAAAAAAGTATATTTGTATGTCTTCTTCTTCTTCAGGTCCTAGAGCACCTAGTGGTGCAAGGGCTGAGACAATATTCTTCCACCGCGCTCTGTCCGATGCCGCAGACTCTATGGTTTCCCAGTATACTTTAGCCGCATCCAGGTCTTTTTGAAGACTACGTTTTCATGTAGGCCTGAGTCTTCCACGTTTGCGAGATCCTCCTGTATGTTGCCAGTTTAAGGAGACGTAGGCGATGCTTTTTGGACGACGTAAGGTGTGCCCTATCCACAACCATTTCTTACGGCGGATCTGTTCAGATAATGGTTGTTCACGCGCCATAGCCCACAGGTTAATGTAATGTTAATGTAGCAATTACGTTTTAGTATCAATCCAACTTTAACTACAAATCGTATTCTGCTACCTGCGTGGACATATATTTGGACCTGTTGATCGTTGGCTTGACCAAAACGTAACGTTAATCGAACGGTCCGTGACTAGTGGCACACGAAAAATGTTAAGTCGCTGCAATTTAGGTATATTGTATAAGTAGAATCGGGCCCCTGGACTACTGGTCCAAAGATTTCGGAGGGAGCCAAGCCAAAACAAGCTTTTATTTGATCGTACGTGACCTTTTTTATCTTAATTTACTATACAATTATTATTTTTCGATGTTTTGACCTATAGATATCAGGAACGATAGCTCCATACAAGTTTTGTATATTAATTAAGTAATACTTTGATGATACATTTAGTTCGTTGACGGAGGTCAACTTTGAAAGATCCATCCAGTCTCCTGGGTAAGGCTCTATTCTTCACCCGGCTCATCAAATCAAATCATTTTTTTTATTGTAGGTAAGTAAGTACCTTAAGGTACATTTTTACGACTTAATGATTTATTTTTAATGACTTTTCATTTTCCACCGCTTCGTAACGTGCTTATACTCGTAGCTGAAAGAAAAAAAGCGGCGCAAGGAACAATCAGCAACCAGGGATCGCGGAAGTAGGGGGAAGAGGGGAACTGGGGGCAGTTGTGCCACCCGGTAAAGTAGGATTCTTTGTGCTGTCACTTCACAAAGGGCTTTTTTTGCTCGAATGAAAGAATTTAATTTTAATTCTTAGGGAATTCGTTTCAAAAACGCCCGAGAGGCGCAAATCTTTTCAGCTGATCTTACTGTACTGTACTTCATAAATGTAATTAATCATATATTTTTATTTTTGACGCATCTACGTATCGATCTACATTTCTATAACCACTGAAGTTTGCCCCCCCCCCCCCCCCCCCCCACCCCTCACGGAGTATTTCCACGGTCCCCTGTCAGCAACACATCTTTTGATCATTGAACACATCATTGCAGAGCTGAAGCTGAATTTAGGACCAAACCTCTTTATAATTTTTTTAATAGCCTATAGACTGTCCCACTGCTGGGCAATGGCCTCCCCTCCTCATTTCCATTTTTCCCTATCCTCGGCGTCCTTATACCATCCTTTTTAGAAGTGGTCGATATCGTCCTTCCACCTACGCCTGGGCCTGCTTCGGCGCCCCGCTGTCCGTCTTATGGCACCCAGTGCATGGCGATCTTTGCAAACTTTTCCGGATTATCATTTAAATAATACTAATGGGTTGACTGGCTACTTGTATGATTAGTACAAAATAAATTCAATTGATTTGAGTTGACTGGGAAAAACAGTCAAAGTCAGTAAAAACAAGTACTTAATGAAAAATGCGCATGCAGTTTTACGAGGCGTTCTGAGGTGCCCGTGCGCAGGCAAGGCGTGACGCGAGACCGCATTGCATGAGCTGCGCCGATTACTGCGCAGCTATTGTTTCCGATAAACTATCGAAAATTGTGCACTTTACCGGGGTCTTATTGCAGCTCATCTGGTTTCTTACGGCGAATATATAATATTTTAAGGGGTATAATAATTTACTAAGACTTAAAGAAATCTTTTTTATAAATAATTTTAAAGATTATTAGTTTATTGTAACTCAGTCTTAAAATTAAAATTTAAAACATGTTCTAAATATTATTCCTAAAAAAAGAAATTTAGGAAAATAAATTAATAAGGGTAAGAATATTATTTTTTAAATACTATATAAATTAATTACAGAAGGAAAGAAAATGTACACAAATTAAAATTAAATGTTACTTATAAAATGTCTTAAATTAGGCCCTTGGACCAACCAAGGATGCTGGCGGCATTGCCCCGCTGGATCGCTATGCTGATCCTTTGGGCGAGATAGCCGCCAGCCCTTGGTCCCTCGTCGCATCAAATAGACAGCTCTCGGAACAGCGACTAAGCTCCAGGGCCCCAAGGACCAAGGGTTTCTACACCAAATGCTACAAAGTTGCTGTATTTGTGGGCCTTAAGGCCCTCAGCCGCCGCACCGGCCTTTCTACACGTTTTTAAATCATATCTATGTAAGTTCAGTATAAAGTGTAAATAAATAAATACAGTCCGTGAGCTCTTACAGTGAGTAGAACATTCGGGTATCGGGTAAAATCGGTCGCTGTCTCTATCATACTACAGTCTCTTAGTACATTCGCATATCGCTATCAATAACCGAAAGTTTCAAGACCCGAAGCGCTTTCTAAAACTCACGCACTGAGCTACCGGCACCACCGCATTGGGAATGACGATGAATGTTTGCGCAGCTTTGGGTCTTTGCTAAAGACACAAAGTCCCTAGTTCCGAGGATGACATGCTGATCCATTATTAGGGAATCGCTAATAGGGACACATAAATGTTTCTACGAAAATTCGGGGAGCGGCAGCCTCCATTTTTATTTTTCTGGAAGAGGGGGTTATTTAAGTTATCTAGACAGAAAAAAAAGTCGGCGTAAAAATAACTGTTGAGTGTCTAAAGTGGCATGGTCCAATTTGGAAGGGAATGGTGATTTAGAGGGATTACAGTCACTCATGGAAAATTTGCTTAAGACATTTTGAAGGTATAGAGATTGAAAGTCAATTTACCTTTAGTTCGTTCTACTCTAATGCCTAAAAACAATTTGAACTCATTTAAGGCAGTCATATTAAATTTCTGCATTAAACAGTTTTTATACAATTGCATAATATGTATATTTTTTATTATTAAATCATCTACATACAGTACAATGTACATATTTTTATGTATACTATTTTTACCTAGTACATATAGACAAGGGACAACTTGAGAATTCTTAAAACCAATAGCCTTAAGAGCACGATCGAAACGTTCAAACCAACATCTGGACGATTGCTTCAAGCCATAGAGTGTTTTATTTAATGTAGGTACAGACTTGATTTGGTCGAGCTGAAACACCCTCCGGTACCTCCATATTTATGTCTTCTTTGAGGATACCGTTTAAAAAGGCAGTTTTAACATCCATATGATGTAGGTATTGTTGAGTGAAACCACGGGCAACTAAGCGCGCCTTATACCGTGTAGGTTCACCTAGTTCATTATTTTTAATAGTAAATACCCACTTAGAGCTTACTACATTTACATTGTTAGGTCTTTCGACAAGAGTCCAGGTTTGATTGCTATGAAGTGACTCAATTTCACTCTTTATGGCTTTTCACCATTTATCAGAATCGCTGCTATTAAAAATCTCATTATAAGAATTTGTAACGATTGAACATTCGTGAGTGATAAATATAAATCGGGGTCATTCATCTGTTTATAATCTTTTGCGGGTAAATTACTAATTCTTTGGCTACGTCTCACTTTGCCAGATGAAGGTCCAGCTTCTGAGCTATCATCAGTAAGATGTTAGTGTTTGTTGCCCTTGCCGATTCATCGTCGGGCTTATTAGTTTCGGCGGGAATTTCAATAGGTTTATTATTGACCGGCCTAGAAGATTCAAAATTTGACTCATCAAATACAATATCTCGTGCAATGAGAAATTGATTATTTTCTACATTAAATAATTTATATTGATCGTATCCGACTAGTATAGTTTTGTCATGGACATAAGCCGTTGAACCGAATATTTTTAAATGATTTATTTTCGGTTTCCTATTGTGCTACATTTCGTATGTTGTTTTATAATTTGTGAGCGATTTTGTGGGCAATCTGTTTGTTAAATATGTAGCCGTTAATACAGCTTCGCCCCAGAACGATTCGTCCAACTTCGCACTTGTAACCAATGTTCGAGCCATTTCAGTTAACATACGATTCATACGCTCAGCTACACCATTTTGTTGTGGCGTGTATGGTACCGTGAAATGGTAAGTTATTCCCTTGCAAACACAAAAATATTTGAATTCATTTGAAAGATATTATCTCCCATTATCGCAATATTAATTGGTTACTTTTAAATTTAATAGATTCTTACTTTTAGCTACAAAATCTTGAAAACATTTTAATACTTCTGACTTTGAGTGCATTAAATATGTTACCGTATAATGTGTGAAATCGTATATAAATGTAACAAAATAATTTGTATCATCGACAGTCGTAGGTGTTGTCGGGCCGCAAACATCAGAGTGAATAATAAAAAGCGGGCGGTTATTTTTGTTAGACTTGTCTTTAGACTTTGCAAAGGGCAGTCGTGACTGTTTACCAAGTACACACGGTTCACATAACTCGTCACTAGGAATAATGTCATTAATTATTTTAGTATCATTGTCATCAACTACATGTTTCAGTAAATTAAATTTTTGTTTATTTAAATGACCGAGTCGACTGTGCCATAAATTATATGATTTTGAATGGTCTGTGCTTGGGGCAATATTTAAGTTACATTGAGATTTATTTACTTCAAAAGTGATACTAAAAAGATTGTTAGTATTCTCACCTGTCATGTAACATTTGTTATCTTTATTATAGATTTGAACTCCATTATTACTAAAATAACCGACATACCTGTCTGTTGTATGTGATTTACCAATTGCAAATTGTACCTCACCTCGGGCGAATATAAAATGTCATCGATGGATCCTTGGACACCTAAAATTGGTGGTTACCTCAATTCTTCCTTTACCAAATGATGGAGGTCCCGGTCTTAGGAACGCCGATCTTTAAAGGTGTGGGTATTTCGACATATGATGTAAATACTTCCCGAGTGTTCACATTCACATCATGATCAGTCGCACCGGAATCTAAAAGAAAGCAAATTTCATCATTAGCTAAACGATTGTCGGCAGCGGCAGGCAACTTACTTTTTGAAAACATAAAAGCGAAACCGCCCTCGTCATTGTTGCAGGCTTGGACATTGTTGGCCGTCCTCTTGTAGCTCTGCAGATTCTTGTAAAAACGGCAGTCCTTTTTGAAATACTTTCATCGTCCACAATGGTCGCAAAACATATTCGTAAACTTGTGCGTAGAATTTCCGGGTAGAAATTTTTCTTTTTGTTTTTGAGGGTAGAATTTCCTTTTTTTTTGTTAGGTTCAGGTGGATTTTGTACGGCGAAACGTTTGGTGCCAGTATGGCAGAGCCTTGAGTTCTGTCGTAGTCTCAGCTTTCAACTTCACTTCATGATCTAACAGGCGTGTCTTCACAAAAGCCAAATTGAGTTGCTCTTCACCAAGCGTTTCCAGTGCTGTTATCTTATCACACCGTCATATGAAGCGGGTAACGTGAGCAATAGATGCGATATTTTGTCCATCTCGTCGAGTTTCGCAATAGCGGAGATCAATTCAGTAACTAAATTATCAAACTTCGTGAAATGTTGCAATAATGTTACATCTGGTTGCAATTTTAGGTTCAGTAGTTGTTTACGCAGCGCTAATTGTGTAGCCAAACTTCTTCGCTCGTAAATTTTGTCAAGGTCATCCAGTATAGTCTTAGCCGCTGCAGAACTTTTAGCGAAATTCAAAAAGGCATCACCCAAATAGTCAACAATCGTACCTTTTGCAATCATGTTTTTCTTCAGCCAATCAGCGTCTGGATTTGGTGGTACTGCATCTTCAATGACGCATAGCACTTGTAATTCCTCTAAAAGATATTTCACACGAAATTTCCACGTACTATACCTCTCGCCGTTAAATTGCTGGATATTTCTTTTGTTGCGCGAATCCATTTTGTAGGATACGTAGACACTTGTACTTTACGTTAATTTTCGCAATAGAAAACGTGGCCTGGGCCCATAACCTATTGGAAACGGGCTCAGGGAAAGAAAACAGTCTGCACGATTCGATGGTCGTATATTGAATGAGAAAAAAGTATGGAGGTAAATCCCTTTTATAGAAATGAAAAGGAACAAATAAATGTTTTATTTTGTCTACCTTCATTATAACGGACTTGGATATTTGTAAATACTAATATAAGAGATTTTTTTGTATCGGAACCGCGCTGTTGTAGCCATTATTATAATTTTGGGGCGAGACTTAAAACACTTAGGTATTTCTTGACAGATTTTATCTTGTAATTTCCTTGGCTACAAATTACAGATAAATAATATATCGCAAACAAATTATAAGTAAGACCCAATAGATACTAAGACTGAAATCTTTTAAATCTATGAGTAGGTACTAACATTATCAATATCATAGATAATAATTATCAAGTAAGCATTACGCATAAGTATCAATAAATCTTCACTAAATAAAGAAATTAATCAGTGTCCGTCCTACATTTAAGGCTATAAAATATAGATATCTAGGTAAGAACATACATTAATTTTTCATCATGTGATAACGGCCAGACTTTAGATAAATCAACAAATATCATAATAATATAACAAGCCACCAAGAGGCGATAAATGGATAATAATGATCGCGGATTTGTAATATTTTATTATTTTTGTCTCTTTCAAAATCTAAATTCAAACTTGTTCAAGGCCATCTTGAACTATTAAAATCGTGAATATTATAATGGCGGGTGTAATTTAAATTAATATACAAAGCACCTCAAATAAATTGTGCCTAAAATGTACTACTTTGTACTCAAAATTAATTTAATAGTACTTTTTGTTAAATCGAGAAATATCAATATGAAAGTATAACCAGGAAAATAATAAAACCTGTCACGAGAGAGCCACTGTATTATTTTATTTTAAAATTAAAATAATGATAATAATGATAATTTCACATTAAAAAAATAACAAATATAAAGACATTTGGGACGTAAATGTGTAATTTCATTTTCTATTGTTACAGCTCAAAAGACGATGAAATAGACGGGAACTGCATAGTGCGTGCGCGAGGATTGCCCTGGCAGTCATCGGATCAAGACATTGCCAAGTTCTTCCGGGGACTCAATGTTGCTAAGTAAGTGCAGTCTCAACCTCTGTAACATGCCTTGCGAGGCGTACGCACTATAATATTCATTGCTGGTTATGACCTTAAAACCTCAGCGAAAGAACACGATAACCAGCAACGTACTCGTACGTAGAAATCGTCTCGCCCGTGCGGAGGCTTCATACAGCCATTCACCATAGATCATTCGGCGGGTCCTCCATCCCTCTGATATTTAAAAAAAATATTTAAACATTAATTTGTCTATGATATTTAATAATCAATTTTCATAAAGTTACTCTTGATTTCATCAACTACATTGTTTTGTTTCTTGATTCGTTTTTTGCGAGTGTAGTGCGCACCTTATAAGATTTTATATTTTTTTCCTTTCTAATTCTTCTTTTTGTTCACAGGGGAGGCGTAGCTTTGTGCCTCTCACCCCAGGGTAGACGCAACGGCGAAGCGCTGGTACGATTCATATCACAGGAACACAGAGATATGGCGCTAAAACGGCATAAACACCACATCGGGCCGCGGTACATAGAGGTTAGTGCAAAACTGTGCTTCAGTTCAGTGTTCAGTACTGCCATGGCCATAGGACAAGAGGGGCAGGGGGAGTTAGGAGCTCTTCCTCAAATCCTCAACTCATACGAACATTGGCCTGAGTTTGAGTACCTACCACCATGGCCGTCCACACGGAGTAACCGTGGGTCCGATGGATAGAGGTATAACTCAAAAAGTTAACTTATCAGAGAAGAGTAAAAAGTAAAATAAAATATTGTTTGTTTTTTATTTGTTTCAAGTTAAACCATTTTACCTAATCGCTATCTCCATTGTTTTTAAAGATAAGTTAAATTCTCTTACATCATTCGATAGAGAAAAGAGAACTGTATTAATTTCCATAAGAAACTAATTTTCGATATAAGAGTCGATATCGACTTAGATCGTATAACGGTCTAAGTGTAAGTCTTTACACAGTTGAGGTTTTTTCAAAATATACCTACTGGTTCGATTATAAAAAATCTTTCACTGATATGTAGATTACAGTCTATAACAATAAACCAGTAACTATTTTTTTAATTTTACCATACGTTTTACAGAAAATCGTGACTAACTATAAGTAGGTACTGTTGCCTCATTCATGTTACTTTGTTATACTACCTACCTCTTGTTCCCAGGTGTACCGGGCGAGTGGAGAAGACTTCCTATCAGTGGCTGGTGGAGCGACATGTGAGGCAGCCGCCTTCCTTTCCCGTGGTGCTCAAGTAATAGTGCGCATGCGTGGCCTGCCATATGATGCTACACCGCAGCAAGTTGTGAGTTCCATATTCAATGGTGTATACTTATTGGGCTTCCCTAATCATAGATCCCGAAACTATGCTGCGATTACGTTGAACATTGATTCTCAGCACTTACAGAATTGAATCCACGGAGATTTTCATACAGTCAATCAAACCAAAACGTCGAAAATGTGTTAATCTGAAATAAAACATGGTTTGTTACATGTAAGGCTGAAATTTGATTGAATACGAACATTTTATATGGGTTATACTTTAGCTAGCGACTGAACGTACGGCAGATATATAAAATACACTATATATTACTACGCCATAACGTCTCACCAAAATATTGAAAAATATGTTAGAGTTAGGAGAAAGAAATACCAAAACAAATAAATTAATTTAGATTTATTGTACCTACCACATGTTTTCTGTTGACTACAAACAATTGTAATCAAGATCTTAGGGCTCCCGAAACATTAAAGGGATTTTCACCCCCCAAAATATGATCAAATTTACCGAAAACATTCAAAATTATAATACCTTTCCAATAAACCAAAAGTACTCTATTCATGGGCGCCGGAGGAGGGTGCAAGGGGATGCACTTGCACCCCCCTGCCATGAAAGAAAATACACAGAAAAAGATTAAGAAATAAAAAATGTACAGTCATTGTTTGAATAATAACGTAAGACGAGTTTTTCAGCACACAGCGCCGCCAATCGGAAAAGAATCATATTTGTTTCAACATTAAATTTTATTTAAAAAACTTACCCGAAAGCACTCCGAAATGATAAGTAGTATTTTTTAAACTAGCATTAATAACCCTAGTTGAATTCCTGAAGTTACTGTACGGATTTCCGCCGCATTTCAACTAGGGTTATTAATGCTAGCTTAAAAAAACTACTTATATTATACTTTCGGAGTGCTTTCAGGTAAGTTTATTAAATAAAACGTAATAATGAAACAAATATGTTTTTTTTAGATTGGCGGCGCCAGTGTGCGGAGAACATCGCCTTAAGGCGTCTACGTTGTTGTCCAAATTTGTTCAACACCTTGTCAATGAATTCAGTGTCCTCCTCTACCCTTTTCATGTGTAGATGCAGATGCACTTCCCTGTCGGCGCCCATGACTCTTCAAGGAAACATGACGAAAGTGGTCAATATTTCAAATATCCAACATTATTGACGTTAATCCTTCACCTTCCAGTTGGAATTCTTCTCAACGGGTGAAGACCCAGTCCAGGTCCTGGACGGCGCGGAAGGCGTTCTGTTCGTGAGGCGAGCTGATGGCCGCGCCACCGGTGACGCCTTCGTACTCTTCGCTAAGGAGGAGGAGGCGCCCAAAGCTCTCTCCAGGCATCGGAAGTTGATTGGAGCCAGATATATCGAGCTGTTCAGGTCTACTACGGCTGAGGTGCAGCAGGTATGTTTTAGCTGTTTATTTACATTTTACGTTCTTACAGTAGTCCCAATAGGGACACATGTGAAAGCTAAAAGAAAAAAAAAACGTGGGACGGTCCAAAAATTGTTAGTCAACGGCTTTAATTTGTTAAAAAACATGTTTGTCACTTTTTAATCACTACGATGGAGGTAACGCGGGAAGCATTTCGTGCTGTGATCTATTATGTATGATTTTAAACGAGGGTTAACATATAAAGAACCACATGAACATTTAATCAGTGCTTTTGGGGAATTGGCTCCATCACTTGTCTCCGTTACCTATTGGTTTCGTGCGTTTAAGCGTGGTCGGAGCGACCTAAAGGATGACCTTAAACCGGGGCGACCACCAACGGCAGTCACTCATGAAAACGTCATCAGGGTGGAGTGGCTAATAAGGAATGTCGCAACATTACCAAGCGCGAGATTCAGGATGAACTGAAGATTGGATCACAGGCAGTTTCCACTATTTCAAATCACCATCTTAAAGTTAGGAAGGTTGCATCGCGATGGATACCACAGAAGAGCAGAAAGTCCGACGTGTACACTGGTGCTAGTTTGTGCTAGATAAATTCGACGGAGATAGCTCACAGCAGGTGACCTACATTTTGACTACTGATGAATGGATATACAGCTAAAACTATCGCAATCGACAGAATAGGTCTTTGAAGAAAACGTTTTACCCACTAAGGTTGTTCGCGGTCGAAGCGATGACGCTTCGGCGGACAATTTTGATGACAAGAAAATTGTTGCCCGTTTTTTTCCGTCGTTGTGGGCATGTAGCCATAATTCCACTAGAAGATCGAATTTCATATCGAGTTAATAGCCAATGGTTTAGCGATGTTTGCCTGCCGCAAGCCTTCCAGGAGCTGAGTGATGATCGTCCGAGGACCGGAATGCGTGGTATAATTTTTCACCATAACAACGCTCCCGCCATAACCATGGACTTTTTAACCCATTCGGGCATGCAATTGCTACTACATTCCCTCTACAGTCCAGACTTAGCTCCGTGTGATTTCTGAATTGATGCCGCAGGGGAATAAAAGTTGTAAATAAGCATTTGTAATATTTCTTTATTTTCTCTTTGACTAAAAATTAATTGATCGCCCTAGGTAAATAAAAAAAGATATAAATTTAAAAAAATACTAGAATTTCAATAGATTAATTATAATTTAATATGAAGCCCAGTAATTAAGTAATTTTATTATTACTCTTCTCAAGATTGCTAAAATCTGTGACCTAAATTACGCTAGTCCGAAGGTTACTTTACTAGGTATTTCATCTTCTCGTAAGACTAAGAATTTTCTTGTATCGTATTTATTTTATTCACTATTGAATGCACTTTTCTTTGTAATCCGTTACTATTTACAGCTATTGACATATAACAGCTTATGACATTGAAAACATGTTGATACAAAATTTTCTTGCGCAGTAATTCAAGGCACTCCAATATATTTACAACGGAAACACAATGTTTATCTTTAACAATAAAACTACGTGATGTTTCTATTGCCATTTACAAAGGCCAGCTACTTAGTTACGTAACATAAAATGTGTTATTTATTACATTCTACTATTGGGTATCTTTAGTGTATTTCTCTTTTCATTATTCAAGGATAATGTTTTTCTCTGCAAAAGAATTTACTGAAAACGTGATTATGTGACAGTTTTACACCTTTAGCACACTGCTGCGATTCTGAAACGGAATCGGACCGTTACGTTTCAAAAACCACTGCAGTGTGCTCTATGTGCTAAAGGCGTTATAGAAATCCACTACAAATACAATAGATAACTATATACTACTCAATCTGCGATTAATAGTTAATGTTTTGTAAATAAAGATACTGAGAAAAATACATATTACTTGTAATTATCTAAATCTAATAGTGGCGTTGATTCTGGTGAAGTCGCTAAATCTAAAATTGTCATGCTCAGTTGCCCACCCACTTACTGGATAGATTGTGTGTGATTTGCAGTGAGAGTGACGTTTTGTCTAGCGATGATATTAGCGAGTTTAGGCCTCAACATCAGTAAATTCATATAATATCTTTAATCATATACTCAGACCCAGACAAGCTGTCGTCATACTGAATAATGTAAAAAGGCAGTCGTGTATGGATTGAATATGGATTGTTTTATGTCCTAGCCCGCCCTTGAGAGCAGTCGGTGAGTGATCGAGTATTGGTTGCATATGACGTTTGCATCTTTTTGCATGCGATGCACTTATCTATACCTAATGTTGTTATTTGACTTATTTCATACACATTAATATAATTGAATTTCATTAAAAGTTACCGTATTTAAAAAAAACTTAATTATCGAGTGAAGTACCTAGAATACCTACATCAATTCAGTTTTCTAGGAATTCGCTACAATTTGAGACTGTCAGCTATACAACGATTTTCGCAGAATAGTGCAATACGTCACTACTATATTAAGTAATACGAGAATTTCTGGTACTGTTGTGCTCAAATAACAAATAGTTTCACATAACTATAGCTATAGCTGTTTTTTTTTTGAATATAAATGTGTTTTAGTTTCACAAGAGTTTGCTAGTTATCGCAGGATAATTTTGTATGATACTGGCGAATTATTTGGACTATTAATGCGTAAAATTGAATAATTTGAGATTTCTAAAAATTAATAAAAACAACGAAGTTAGAAGTAAGTACTAAAGAAGTACTACAAATTGGGATAATACCATTGGTACCACCAGGTTTACCTACAAGAACCCATATTACGAAACAAGAATCCTTGTAATTACAAGTCTAAAATGGCAACATTAATAGAAACCTCCGTACAAAATATTGTCGGTGTTGCCATTTGATTGTGGATTAATGCTTAGTGAAATAGAGCTTAGGAAATTATAGAATTTTTGCCCCTGTATATTTCAAGCACAACAGATCCCCAAATCAAAAAATAATCCAAAGATTAACACTACCATTGCCTTCCAGGTCCTCAACCGGTCACTAGAGACCCGCACGAGTACAGCCAGCACTCCGGCCACGGCCACGGCCCCCTCTGAGGGCCTGCTGCCGGTCACCCTCATGACTCAGCACGTCATCACGTCTGGCACCGCTAAGGACTGCGTCAGGCTGCGTGGGCTACCTTATGAAGCTCAGGTAAGGTCCTCAACCGGTCGCTAGAGATCCGCACGAATACCGCCAGCAGTCCGGCCAAGGCCACGGCACCCGCTGAGGGTCTGCTGCCCGTCACCCTCATGACTCAGCACGTCATCACGTCTGGCACCGCTAAGGACTGCGTCAGACTGCGTGGGCTACCTTATGAAGCTCAGGTAATCTAAAGTACTTAAATAAGTAAAACCACGTGCGTACAAGAAGCAGTTAATGACTGAGATTGGGTCGGGAAGCGCAGGCTCGATTACATGATTAGCGTGCAAATTACAAACACAGAACATAACAGAAATCTCCCTCTCTCTCTCACACACACATCCTTTCAACACACATAATTACACACACTTACAACTTGCATACTTACACACATACCCTTTTCTTTGTTCTCCCCTCTCCCCATTCCACTTTCTCACCTCCATATTTTATTAGCTGTTACTAATTATTTTTATTATTTTGTATAAATTAAGGAGACCTATTTTGTGGCTTGCACGCATGTAAAAAAATAGAACAATTTTGGCATTATATTGATGTAAGGTTTCTCAGAAATAAAATAAATAAATAAATAAAAAATATAAATCAATTCAGACGATATACGGAGAAAGGGTTGATCAATTTGAAGCCGGCAGGATGAACCGCGATAGCTCAGTTGGTAGCACTACCACGGAATGGTCGAAGTCAAATGTGACTAGTCTTTAATAAATTTAAAGAAACGGTGGATAACATTTCCGCGAGTAGGATTTGAAAAGACTTTGCCGTTCCTTAGCAGTACTCAAACTAATTTAGCTATAGCGACTCATCCTGCCGGCTTCAAATTAATCAACCCTTTCTCCGTATATCATGTACACAAAGTCAGGAAAAGTAAAAACTACAGGAATAATAGCACAATATGTACAAAGGAGGCCATATCGTTTAAAGCGATCTCTTCCAGGCAACCTCTGAAGTTAATTGGACATTAAAGATAGATCGATTCCATCACTGGTTGTGGTAGATCACTTCTATTGTAGTACATGTAAGTGTTTAACTTAATAGTAAACCACTCCACCAGTGGTTAACCAAGTTTTCAGGCACAATATTAGTACCTAACTACTAATTCGGACTGAATTAGTAGGTTAGGTACTAATAATGTGCCTGAATCAGATAAGTACCTATAAGACACCGTGAATCCAAAAATTCAATACGCATTTATTGTTTTTATTAACACTTACCATTCCAATGTTCTTTACAGGTCGAACATATTCTAACATTCCTGGACGAATTCGCGAAAAATATCGTGGTCCAAGGCGTGCACATGGTTTACAATGCACAGGTAAGTTCATTCTACATTATTCAGTATGAAAATGTTACATTTTTGGTCATTTTATATACTACTTACTTTTTAAGTTTTCCTGGTTATTGTCAAAATATCGTGAGCTCAAAAAAACCCCAAATCGTGATAATAATCACGTGTCTCAACTATTTAGATATTTCTCTGTCAAAATTACTACAAAAGTACCCACCTGGGCATCCATTTATGACAAGCCTTGTAGTGATGGTAAGATTTAGTCAAGTCTCAAACACATTTCTAGTTTTTCCAACATGGATGTGTTATTTCAGGGACACCCAAGTGGCGAAGCGTTTATCCAGATGGACAGCGAGACGAGTGCGTTCCTCTGCGCCCAACAAAAGCACCATCGGTATATGACCTTCGGCAAGAAACAACGGTACATAGAGGTCAGTTTCTTTAAACATCCCTTTCTAATCTCTCTCTCTCTCTCTCTCTCTCTCTCTCTCTCTCTCTCTCTCTCTATTTTATTATTATTTACTAAAGGTAGTACAAAGTGACGTCAAACCAATAATGACATACACGCCTCTAGAGGTACACATTCTGGATTTGAGATGTAATATGGTACATATTTAGTACAATTTTTCTGTGCAGTCAGATTTTGATACCGAGATCATGTATTTTTATGGTGACGTCCATTTTATGGGCGCCCCGAGTTTGTGCAAATTAGAATACAAAATGCCTAATTATGGATCACCTATGGGTTCCAAGTATAGCTTGATGTGCTTTCCACTATATACCCTGACCAATAACTAATGAACCCTGTCAAAAGGGCGCCATTGATAGTTTTATAATCTGTGTTATGGAGTTCACTATGAAAAAATAGTACCATTTAATTCCACAATATGACAAGGGTTTATTAGTTCCTGGTCTGAGAATATTTATCAAGGCCACTGTACAGTGGACAACACACCCTTTTTGTTGCTATAAATTATTTGACGTAATAAAGTAACAAAAACTTATTGCGACAGGGTTCCAAGTAAGTTTGATGTGTCTTTCACTATTCAACTAAACTATAGACCTCATAAATAAACGACTAGGTACTATTTCTCCCAAAGGGTGCAAAAAGAGAGGAGGCTTATACCCAGCAGTGGGATGATATGGGATGAGGATGACGATGATGACTTCTCTCCAGGTATTCCAGTGCAGCGGCGACGACATGAACCTAGTGCTGACCGGCGGCGTGACGCCGGCCACCTCGCCCAAGGTGCTCTCCCCCGGTACGTTGGTGTCCCCCCCGCCGCCCGCGCCCGCGCACGCGCACGCGCCGCGCCTGCTCGCGCACCACATCGCGCACCAAAGCCTCCTCGCCCGCCAACACGAGAACCTTATCCTCGCCTCCCTTCGCCCCCCAATGGTACCAATCCTCCCAGGCTACGCCTCAATCCGATCCCCCGCCCCCGCGAACCCTTATCAAATCCCCCAAGTCTTCCAGCAACAAGCAATGCTGCCAACCAAACGGAGTTACGATCGCGCGTTTACACAGACGGATGCAACGCCAGCTAAAAGACAGTACATTCCACAGATGCAAGCGCCTTCTTTATCCCTCCCGATGCTATCGTACGGTTCGTCCGCGCCTATATTTTCGTATGCAAACACCAGTCCTATGCTCTCGACGTATGCCACTGGGCTTCCGACGATGCCTACATCTCTTCCAGCTGGGTACGGTACAGCTTTATCAGCTGCCTTGCCGGGGTCTATGGCCGCTCCATTTCCAACTCTATCCATGTTCCCTACATCTATGTACCCGTACTACCCTGGTGTTTAGGCTCAATAATATTCGAACAGTAACTGTAGTTGTGCGGTACAAACGATTCGCTATGTATGAAGATATTTTTTATATCTGATTAGTTAAAGTAAAGTGCTACAATACGGAGTCAGGGTACTTAAAAGTACTAATTAGGTAGTGATTTAATATATCTAAGACTTGAACTCTCTTTTAACGGAGACTTGGATTCGATATAAAACAGGGTAACGAAAGACAATAAGCTCAAAGTTTATAAAACTACCGCAAAGTGCCTTCGTGACGGATTTCGATATTAACATTTATGTTTTGTATTCTATAGGATGAAACGTCACATAAACGAACATTATTCTCCTTATGAATATTAAACTTCTTCTAAGAATTTATTAAACTTAGGTCGATTAAGCTAAATCAACTGATTACTGATCAGGCAGTTAATACAGCAGCTAAAAGTTAGGTTAAGTATTTCCGCAGTGTTTTTGTTGAAAATATTACCGACTTTAAATGTTGTTGAACTCTCATCGTATTTTTTAATTTATAAGTATACCAGAGGTTGTTTATCAATGACAAGTAGCTTGTTAGTTTTGCTTTTTTATTGCGTATCTATAATTTCTTTATTTCGTGTGATCGTACGTAGTTGTGATTTTAAAAATTAGACATTCCAGTAAAAAGACGAGTTTTTTGCCAATGTTTTAAGGCTGATATAAAGTCTGAAATGTGTTAAAAGTACTTATTGATGTAGGTACACATTTGAAATATTTAACTATATTCATAGGTACTTAATCGTTTGATTTTTTGTTTATTGAGTACAATACACTTTTTGTGGTTATTTTACACATGTAGGTAGATCGTAAATCATTATTATTTAAGAGTTTTTATCATTGTTTGTTTGCGTTTTTGCACTAAAGCTTACAAATGAATTGAATTTATATAGGAATTGCGTCGTTATTTCTTAAAATCGAATTGTATATTTCTGGTTGGCTAGCGATTCTTCTTATCCTTCCTATACATTCCAAGATCTTCCTATGTATACAATGTTCACCATCTAACAATTTAAATGCATAAACTTCCATCACCTAGCTTACGTCATCGTCAGATTTACCTCACACCACAGTGTAATCATGTTAAATTACAATTTACAAATTTTGGACATATTTCCGTAATAATATCCATACTACATATTAATTTTCCTTGCTACCTGAAAAATAATGTGCGTTATCATGGGGGACCCAGCTCTTATACATAACAGAGTAACTATACCCACATCCGTGAACCTATGACAGTGATAAGGTTCACGTGATATAGAACTAATTTTGTACTACGACTTTTGGCTAATCAATTCACAAAAAAATTCAATGCAATTCAATTTTTAAAAAATGTGCCTACTTAGACCCGAGTATTTAACTGCACCTAAAACAGAAAGAAAGTGGAAAGTTTGTGTGACTTACAAAGGTCGTAGAAAATAATGTGTTCTATATCATGAACATTAAATGTTTTAGGTTCATTGATGTAAGCTTAGTTAAGTTCTTGTGAAATATGCAATACCGTGATAGAGCCGGTTCTGATTTACCTATTTTAAAGATAATATGAGTTTCGGAAATATGTCCATAATTGGGTGATTGTACAATGGATACCTATAGAAACCCTCTAGGGTTAACGTCATTGTGTATGGTGCTGCCATCGTATCGATATTCACAATAGGTATTGGGCTTTAGTCACAAGGACACGGTGTAATGGCTAATCTTTGTTCTGTCATTTTCTAAATTTACTTCATATTGGCTACGATTAAGGTACTACCCGCAATGGTTGTCAAATTCATTTGCAATTTCTGAGGTAGACATCTTAGTCTGGGCCATTATAATTTTGGCAATTTAAAACCTTTTAGAAATTGCCGAACTTATAATAATATTAGTTTTAGTTTACAATACAATACTGTGTTTATTAATGGTTTTAAGATTTGTTGTAATATGGTGTATCCGAACGGGTTGTGTTATGGAAAATGTGCATGATTGTGGTCAAATGAAACGGTAAGTGTTGCACCATTTATTTTCTGTTTAAAATATATTTATGTCATTACATTACGAGTACCTATGAAAGTATAAAATTTTGGGTGTAGCATGATCAGCTTGTTTACGAAGGACTAGGGTTGCATGGCTATTTTTATTCTTACTGGTAAATTTAACCAGAGCACGAACTTGTAAGCAACAGTTTGGTAAGGTTCACAAGATTTGCCTAGGTAATGTTTAATTTTCGTAGTTGCTTGACTGTTGCTAACTAAATAAAGCTATCGTTTAATTTATCAGTAAGATTCAAATTCAGTTTCCGGATTTTAACAGTTCTGTCGCTTGTGTAGAGTTAATTACGTTTTCCAGAGCACATCGCGGCCGGATACAACACATTCCATACAGCGTTACTGTATGTTATTGTCTCATACAAATTGTACACAGTAAATAGCTTTATCTCTGGTCTTTGGCTTCAAAGTCTATTTTTGGATAATTGATATTATTATTTTATGTCATTTTAAAATGAATATTGTTTTAATATGGTGTTCAAGTTCAATTAAAATCTTCCTAAAGTTAATTTAAGCTATGGTTCCACACCCTACCCTGGTTAGGGGCAATCGATAAATCTCTCAGTCATTAACGCACCCTTTGACCACAAGCTTTTCTTTATTTTCTCTTCTAAAGCCTTCTATGCTTTTTATATTTAACAGACATTCAAAATTGATGTTTTCTAGGATATTTCAATGGTTTTAGTGCATGTCAATTATGATATATTTTTTAATTAAGTGTGATTGGAATACATACGGGTAAACAAAATGTTTTAGAACTCGGGAGAAAATATTTACATCGTCCCTAGTAACTATCGCAAAAAAACCTTTTAGAGATTATGGTATTGGTTTTTTAAAGATCGTTTAGGTACTAATTTTGATCCAAGATACTTATTAACACAATCACGAATAAAAATCAAAGAAGAACATAATCAAAAGAATCAGTAAGTTAAGTTTTATAATTTCACAATTGCCTTGCGCTAAACCTAGGTTTTCAACATACCACTACATTTAAAACCTTTTTCGCTTTACAATGCAGTTTTTACTATCATTATTATACATTAGTAAATAATATCAGTAATATAATATGAAATGTGATCTAAATGTAGTGGTCCGTAGCCTGCCTTAATGAAATATCTAAACTAACGTGTGTTGTGACTGGGGGAAGTGGTGTGAGGACTTAAATCAGTGTATATTCGCACTTAAATACGGAATGGATAAAATAAAACATACTTTTACATAGGCCGAAATTAAGCAGTAAATACAACCATATCCTTCTATTATTCCGTGTACATGGAAGCTTTTAATGTTTTCTTGTTAGAATCATAATGAGTTTTTTTATTATTAATTATATTAGTTGGCTAATTATACTTTATTACGTACTTCAAATAAATCGATAATTTTACGTGTTAGATCATAACTATTGCGAGTTTCTTTGGTTTATGGTTGGTTGTGCTATTATTTGTTCTTCTCTATTATAACAGAGGCTTTGTCAAGTAGATGTTGCAACACTTGTGAAGGAGGGGTATACTAACACTCAATGGCTTGTCCTGTCGTTGGTTTATAAGCGTCCCTGTCTGATTTACTAACATATTTATCCATATCTATCTTCTATATCTGGGCAACTGAGGGTTATGAGGTTATATACGGATGACGTAAAATATGTACGGATCTCAATCAACATAAATATTATCATTTAGTTGTGTAAGTACATACGTATATTTAATATAATTTCAAGACACTGACTTGTCGCTTGAACATTTTGATTGGTTTTACATGCATTTATTGTTGTACAGCGTCCAAACTGGTACCTATAACGTACAAATCAATAGAAATGTTCATGTGTCATGAAAAGTAGGTAAGTACCTCCATTAATATTCTAGTCATACTAGAAACTCTTATCTACATACACTACTTTTGAAAGTTTAATATTTTGGCAACCACATATCCCTATTCAGTGTCAAAGCCTTGGAACTCTGCACATTTTTATAATAGAATAAGAATAAGTATATTTGTGCGGTAAGATGACAAAGTATTCATAGTTCATACACCAGTAGGAACTTAATCATAGGTTATATAAGTAAGTAAGTAAGTAATACGTTTATTTCACACACAGCAATGACCGAAACAGTTATACTAAGTATACTTTGTTAACACAATGGTATTCCCACCACCCCTTATTTTATTATTTTTCTTTATTTTCTTTTATTATTATTAACCTTTATTATTGTTCTTTTGTCTTTCTTACAAATTTTGTCAGTTTTATATTTTCTTGGCTTGGCCAACGTCTGTTCTGTTACATGTTCATTTGCACTGGTCACAGAAGAGATCTGTCCTCCGAGATACAGGAACTTCCTAGTTCGGAGGTCAGCGTTTATTGTAAACTAACTTGTTGCTCACTAATCTTATTTAGTTTAATATAACCTATGAATACTTTGTCATGTTTGTATAGACTATGAATACTTTATCATTTTACCGCACAAATAAACTTATTCTTATTCTTAATATGAATTCAACAAAGACGATGATAAACTAAAAGTTAGATATGACCCCAATATGATATAAGTAGTAATTATCTAATTTGATTTAACAAACCCGAAAAGCCCGAAAGGTCGAAAGGCACAACTGACAATACATTTTTTTCTATTAATTTTAAAATTTGTTTGTAACTTTAAAAATAATTGGAAGAATGAACGATAATAATTTTATCACAAATCCGTCATATTAGGAGAGCCACGGTCTCCGAATTTAATTTGATTCAAATAATCAATTCATAAGTATTCCGAAAGATATAATGAAATAGAAACACGTGTATATTCTTGTGCCCTAACTAGGTTAAGTATATTAGTTAGACTAGGGTTAAAAACTATATTTATTGACTTAGTTTTTTAAGTATGGCGGTAGCGACATAAATTTGGTACATTTTCCAAATGGTGAAGGTATTATTTCTGATTTTGGACCACAATATAGTACAAATTGGGCACAATATTTATGTATCATCGGATTTCAATTCCCAGACCTTAGCTCCTCTAAGATGACAACCAACGTCACTACTTAAAATCTCACCAATCACTTAGTATAACTTTCCTTCACAAGGCAATGAATATACAAAATAGCACGATCATTTCCCCTACCCTGCCTCCTAACATAGCTTTATTAACTCTATGTCTAGAGTAGATCTACTTTGTACTGAGCGGACTGTACAGTTTGAAAACATTTGGCGAAATGTTCCTTTGGGCAAACAACTGAGGTCCAAACGGATTGGTGTCTAAAAGCACAACTTGATGCTTCATACAAAATCCATCATTAGTTGCAGATTGGGGCATAGCATAGTTAATTTATTTACATAAATAACTAAATCACTAATTCAGTAAAAATGGCATCTAATATACCTCAAATTTATCGCATAAAATACAAGTGTATTTTATCCCTAACATTATTGTATTAATTAAACTATATTTTTAAAGTCATTAAGTGTTTATTTATAAGTACCTTCATGAATATGATTAAGTTACCTAGTAATTTAATTTCTTATACATTCCTTTGGATGTTTGTTCCAACGGTTTTTCAATTAAAAACAGTTGCACTGATTCTGGGTTGTCACTTGCTAAATTAAAACATCGCTAAACTTCACCCTCTTATACAATCCAGTTAAATCTAGCAGTTAATCTAGTAGTAGTTTTAACTTTAGATCTAGCGGTCATGCCAGAATTAACACCAATATAGAACTGCCTATGCCCCAACTGTACATTACCTAATGTTATCTACGTCATTTACTTGCTTCGGAGTATGCATGAAAACTATAGGTGACAGAATTAAACTTATCAACTTGTAAAATGGGACGAATTTCAACGCTTAGTGTGTCGTAGAGAAAAACAATGTTTTTGTGCTTAATTTAGACTTTAGCCTTGTATTCGTTTGCTGATTAATATTCGATAGGAACTGACGTAATATATCGCACGTTGTCAAACATTGTGATGTTTTTAACAGAATATTGAAATGTTTGTAACAAAAGTGTGCGTCATACCAGCGTCACCACTTCTGAATATTAATCACTGAATACTCGGTTCTGAGAACTCATTGGGTTTAAGGTAATGCCCTATTAGATCCTGGGTAAAATGTCTGTGGTACACCAAGTAACAAAGAGGCGTAAGTATTATCTATCATTTGTTGTGGGATCATATGATATTTAAGCTCTTTCTTACTCTTGAATATTTTATCGCATTTATTACATTGCGGCCTCAATTTTGCGTTTTCTTTACTGCATTTCGGGTTTGATTTATCACATACAAATCGATTTATCATCGGTATGTATGTAAAGTACTAATACATTATTGTTGTATACCAAAAGTATTTTTTATCTAAAAATATTGTTCTAAGTTAGTACTAAAATTCCATATTTACATTTCATGAATATACCGATTTTGAGGTCGCAAAAACTGGTGCTATACGTACTAGGGTACTAGGCGAGCATAAGTTTGCTATAAAGTCCGCAGACTAGCTTGGTGGTTGGCGGCATCGGCGACGTGTGTAACAAACGATATCAGAGTATTGGTGTAAGTTGCGCACTGCTTTGGTGGACTGTTAATGCGTTCTGAGGCGCTGGTGAGTGTTCATCATGTTTTTAATTATACTCCATTCACTCAAATAAGCTCGCTCTTTGAAAATGCCGCCGCGACAACAGAGGATGGCTGCTCCCGCGTACACGTTTTATGATACAATTTAATATTTTACGATAATAAACACCCGCAGTCCCGCGTTTCGTTCGAGTGACGAGTTTATTTGATTGAGTTACATACATACATTTTTGTGTACGTCCCCACTTGTTTCGTATTCGGCGACACACGCTGGTCCAGAAAAATGTTTAACTGATGCCATTTTATGATGGGGGGGGGGGGGGGGGGGGGGGGGGCTAAGAATATTTCACGGATAATTTGTGCCATTTTATGATTGTGGGGGGGGGGGGGATAACCCCTGGGGATTGTTTGTGCTCACCTTACCTTAGTTTCCTTCCCTTTCTTTGAATTTGTTCCATAAACAGGTGTTATCAAAAAACTTTCGCCGAAACTTTAGCGGCAGATCCACTCATGACACCTTTGTCCGAGTTTTGAAATGACGAATGCAAATTTTCTGATTCTCTCTACAAAGTAGGTGACCTTGAGCAATCGATTTGTATGAAGTCATTAAAAAAAAACTCCATTTTATAACTTTTTATACATAGATACCTAGTTGTTCACATTCAAAAACGGATCTCCTATTAAAATCTCTCGAATGTTTTGTTAATTCCCTAGCATCATCATCATCATCAGCCCATGTCGTCCCACTGCAGGATATAAGCTAGTCGCATCCAGGTCTTCGATGCGACTTTGGTGATGTCATCCGCCCATCTGACTGCTGGACGACCTACTCTTCTTTTCCCCAACCTTGACCACCACTCAATGAGGGCTCTGGTCCACTTCCTCAATTCAATGTCAATTCAAGTCAAGTCAATTCAAGTCAAGTCAATTCAAGTCAATTCAAGTCAATTCAAATCAAGTCAATTCAAGTCAAGTCAATTCCCTATACATATAACAATTGTCTTAGAATTTTTTGCTACTTAATTATATTATAGAAATTGTAATTTATTAACATTAATTAATGTTTTCTTGAGGTGTGACAAGCAAAAAAATTAAAAATTTCATTTGTTCATAAACAAATCTGTGATTGTCAGTTAAACATTTTTTATGGACCATACCTACACACCCTAAACTAATATTTTATATTTACCTACTATATCTATGGGATCTTCCGCATTTTAGTTACGAGTATTAAGGCACAGAATGGAAAATATAATGGGACTTTTAAATGGGATATTAAATATTATGGTACATATTTTATGAAAAATAAATAATTATCTCAATTTACTTAAAAACTGTAGGTAATTATCGTTGTGTGACTAACAAACCAATTGCATGATTTATGTATGACCAATCGTCGATGGAAGAATGCCATTCATGAATCATATTTACATGGTATTTGAAGATTTACACGAAAAAAGATACTTAACCAAGAGGGATTCAATTTTTTATTAACATTTCTTTAAATCAGATTTTTGACACAGTACCTATACTACCAACCACCCTTTTTTTATTTTTTGGCACCAAGTACCTACGAGTGGTTTTTTTTCTGCCTATGTCTTTAAAGAGAATAAATCAGTAAAATGTCGTTAAATATTGTGTTCAAGTATAAGTGCAGAACTAAACATTTATACCCTGACCAGGAATATAATAGAACTGTTATGCTACTTTTATAATCTAAAAATTTGTTCACACAAAGTTCAACAACATGGTACTATATTAAATTCCTGGTCGGGCTTTAAATACCGTACTATATTAAATGTCTGGAGCAATATTTTTTAGGGAATTATCAAAATCAAAATTAATTTAGGAAAGCCACGAACATAGATCATTTAGCAATAGCAAGAAAGATATTTCAAAAGTTCAAAAAGTTTTTAATTTTTACAAATCGTTAGCTGTAATTGAAACAAGTCCAAACCTTAAATCATTAAGTAAGTAAAAAATATTTTTTTTGGATATTCTAAAAGATTTTTATTTAAGTATTGGCACTTTTACAACATTTTTATGTTTAACGCAACAACGCTATTAAATTTTGGCACTTTTACAGCAACGATCTGTATCAAATTGTCAAATGAAATACTATTATTATAATTAACTATGTACAATTGGACACTTTTAATAAACGATATTTTACTCTAACAGTCAAATACCAGTACTAATAATTCTCTATCACGACAGGTCCTCTCACGTACTACTACCCCTCGATGGGGCCAACTCTGCCGCCCCCGCAGCTGGTCTACTGGGGGTACCCGACACCCCCCGTGTCTCCAGCGCATTATTACCATCCGCCCCACCATCCCCAGACAATGGTAAGAGCCTGTAAGAAATTTAGACTACCTAATACTAACTATGGTTAATACTTGCGGTTGTCGGTACTTGGTGAAACTTGTAGTACATGATTAGATTTAAATAATATACTGTTTCACAGGTTTTTACTGTATTTTATTAATTACGACCGGTTTCGTTTACACATCTTCAGGTATTTGTTTATAGGAAACCGGTCGTAATTAATAAAATTCAGTAAACTTATATTCTAGAATCTAAAGCTAAGTACCATTTTCGTAAGCAGTTTTTTAAGGTTGGCAGTCCGGTTTCAGCCACGGTTCGGTTTGCTGTATGTTTGCTGAGAATTTTAAAATGGAAACCGCGTCTGCCAGTTGACGCAAGCGAAGTGAGCTTTTCTCGTAGTCGGGCATTGAAATGTCAAATGTGTTTGCATTTGCACAAACCCTTTGGCTCGCTGTCAGTGCTCACATCATCATTCTAAAGAAGAGGGCGCTACTAGTCCGATAGATAGATAGAAACACTTTATTGTACAGAAATACAAGAATAGTAAAAACTACAGGAATAGCAGCACGATATGTACAAAGAGCGTCGGTGGCGTCGTGGCTAGGACGTCGGACTCCCATGCTGGAGGTCCGGGTTCGAAACCAGGCAATGCCATGTACCAATGAGTTTATCGGTTTTTTCGAAGACTTACGTACATTTACCGACTGCTCTGACGGTGAAGGACAACATCGTGAGGAAACCTGCACACTGAGATAACCAGTGTGTGAAATGGGGAAGGCAATGCCAAATCACCCCATTAATTCTGCCATGAGAGTTGTTCTATGTGATTAATTCCTTAGAATGATCACGACCCTCAGCAATGAGGAATACGACTTAGAAGAAGAAGAATGTACAAAGGCGGCCTTATCGCTTAAAGCGATCTCTACTGGAGTTGAGAAAAGATTACCGATAGTGTAGTGTGAAGATATGAAATAGGTTACTAATAATTCCGATGTCTGTGCATAGTAAATAACACTGCATAGTTTATGTTGAAAATTATTCTGACATTCTTCTAAATTTCAGATGCCAGAGGTGGTGTCAGTAGGGGGAGGGTCCCCGTTGCCCATTGCCCCACCGGCAGCCTGCCCCGATTGGCCCATTTACATGGTCAACTGACCCCCCGGCTGCGTCCTTAGGTAGTATTCGGATACTAAGTAGTGATTATTTACAAACGTTAATAAAAAAATCAAATTATTATTTGGATTTTTGAACATTAAGCGACGCGGTGAGAAAGTTGAACTTGCAATTTGGTTTAGCAACTATGTTTTGAACTTTATTTTTACTTACAATGAAATGTTTTATAATTCAATTTAATATTTCTATCATTTATTTAGCTTCAAATATCTAAGTGTAATTATTTTCGTCAGCTTAGCAGAGTCTTGGGGAGCAAACTGGAATGTGTTAAGAATGAAAAGAGTACCGATTAGGTACTCGGTAAAATACATACCATTTTGTACCAGAAAATAATTTTCTACCAGAAGTCACTTTTGTACAAGAAATAGCCATGGATCATCATCATCATCATCAGCCCATGTCGTCCCACTGCAGGGTATAAGCCTCCTCTCTTTTGTGCCACCCTATACGATCATGTGCAAGCCGCATCCAGGTCTTCGATGCGACTTTGGTGATGTCATCCGCCCATCTAGCTGCTGGACGACCATGGATGGCCATGGCTATTTCTTGGAAGTACCGTTTTACCGCTGGAATTTTTCAAGTCCAAATTTTTTTTTACAATTATGTGGGTACACAGGACCACGGCTCTGCTAACATGACGAATATATTGTGTTTTTTTTGGACTGTGATGATAGCGTGTCGATTAGGTTTTTTTAAATTTTCAATACACTGAACTACACGAGTTTCTCTGAAATAAAATAAAACTTGTAAAAACAGACTGGAACATAAGTTTGTAGGTACAAAAATCATAACAGTAATAAAAACACGGCACAAAATGTGTAGTGATATTAAAAGATAATATTATATCGAATAGATTTTATTGTATAACATAGAAATATAGATATTATTTATGAAATAACGAATTATTGCCACAAATATAATTTTTAGTTTATAAAACGAAATCTATTTAGAATAGATGCCAAATTGATTTGTTGATTTTTCTGATAGTTTAGAACGAATCTATTAATAAAATATAGAAATATTTTAAAGACGATAAAATCAAAGGATAGGTTTCATTTTAATTAAGTTTTCACAATATCAGCGTACAGAACCGTCGGTTGCGCAAAGCAACCTTATAAGAGAGAAAAAAGAAATATCTTTTAAAGATTATAATAATATTATAATTAAAGAACCTTCATGCAACTAAGTCCATTGCATTATCTCATTAAATGTTAACAACGAAAATACATGCAGTGATATAATGGGTGCTGATTGTTGGGTATTTTAGTAGAGAGAAAGAATAAACCAAATATATGTTATTGACTTACATATCGTAATCACTGTAGTTGTTTATAGTATAAGACACTGCTCAATTAGTGTAGATGTTATATATAAAGTATACAAACCATAAAAAATATATGCCATAATTTTTAAGAATAATTCGTGATAAGGCATTTGAGTTAAATCAAATATGAGAGTAGTACCTACCTACAATTTGAGTCGTCTAACTCAAATATGAGAGTAGTACCTACCTACAATTTGAGTCGTCTAACTCAAATATGAGAGTTGTACCTACCTACAATTTGAGTCGTCTAACTCAAATATGAGAGTTGTACCTACCTACAATTTGAGTCGTCTAACTCAAATTAGTTTTTTGCTCATTGCTCAACTGCCTGAAGTGCTCAAATAAATTCAAGCCAAATTTGACTCAAGTGTTTGTTTTGGTTTAGTTAATCTTGCCAGTTTAAAAGAGGGCCAGTAAGTGACGTTAAGTTTGGCTTGACTATAGATAATAGATTTGTCTCGAACTTTATTATTATTATATCATCAGATCATTTCCGTGGTGTGTTTAAGTTGATAACTCGACTTACATAAATAAAAGATGAATTAATTTGATGTAGGTACCTAATAGTATCTTGGATATATTATTTTGGCGAGCATGCGTGAAACGACGAATGTCTGTAGAGGAAGCAAGAGAGGCATGCCAGGACAGAAATTCGTGGCGCTCCATTCTCTCTGCCTACCCCGCAAGGGATATAGCGTGAAGTTAAGTATGTTTGTCTTAATTTGACGAAAAATTTACTAACTCGAGTTTCGTACTGAACATATTATCGAGTTAGTATTTTTTTCGCTATGGCAAAAAAGCGGAATGTAAAATATTTTTTTTTAAACGAAACGAATGAATTTATTTAATAGTTTCTTTTTTATGCGAGTCAAGTTATCTACTTACTTACGCGCATCGCGTTATGATAAATGTTTGTTTCATCATCAAATATAGTTATTGTCTGTGGTTATTGTTGTGTTTGACGTTTGATCTTTCAGTTGCTTGTGGTTCTATCTATAGGTTAAACAAGCCCTACAGCTTTTATTACAGGAAGAATAATTATTCCTAATAGATTTAATATTTTGTTAATGAATTGTTAACCTTGTGCTGTCGAGATTTTTTTTAAATACTGACACCAACACACTACTATGAAATGAAATGAACATTAAATCAATGTTGTTCGGTTCGACATCACCGATTGTTGTTGTCACGTACAGTCGACCACAGGTCTAACCGTCAAAATATGTATATGATTTGAAAATAAACCATATTACGCGGGCATAAGATGTAGAATTGAAGAAGTTTGACAGATCAGTCTAGTCTTGTGGTCGAGTGTATTTACGAAATTTAAGTAATATGATAGATACAATTTATATTGTTAAAAATACTATAGGTAAACATGATCGTCCTCTGATATCCTGCCCCGCACGCCTCTTGCCGCGTATGCGACCCCACAGTTAAGCGGTAAACCATTACCTACCAGAGGTACCATTGAACTTCTGAAATTCATAATATCTGAAAGCTATACTTGTTTGGTATTATTTTTTTACTAATAAATACCAATATCATAACTGTTATGATACTGTCTTATACTTATAATGTTTACTAACAAACCAACTAATTTGAGTAAACTATCTAGTTATAGAATTTAGATAAAATAGTTAATTTTATTGGCATAATTATTGAAATAAAACAACAAAATCTACGTCTTCCAATTGTGTAAAATAAAAGATAATTATTATTTATTTAAGTGTATCACAAATCGTTGTGTTATTTTATAGTTTTTAATTTTATTAAGTTACTAAATTCTAAGTTATAAATAAAATTGTTTACGTTAAAAGATTGGCATTAAACATGAATTACCTACTTGTAATTTTATAAATAATATTTTAAACATCATAATTATGTATAATTAGTTTATTTGTAAGTTGGCAAAACCATGACTTCAAAAGCATGACTTGAAGATACGATATTGTTTAATAGTTAAAGATAGGAGGATAAGTAGGATCTGTTTCAGATCGTTCATTTTCCTAATGAAAGTAGTTGGCGCTCAACATTTTTTACATTATAAAATTAAGGACTGAAAAATACCGGTAACGCTAAAAGATTTTAAAATATTATACTGAGCAGGTATTTTAAATAACTTTATGTATACCACCAAAACTTGTTTTGCACAGTGCCTTATCCCATTTGAATATTTGACTTATTAAAAACTTATTACATCAGGGTACCACTCTACATAGTTACTGTAGTGTCATACCCTAAAAATGCCAGACTCTGTCCCTATAAAAAAACATATATGTGAGTGTTTTTAAAAGATTTTCTTTATTTTTTGTTAAAAAATTATAATTGTTGCCAAAAAGATCGTTATTAAATTTGCTCCAACTACATGGAAATGAAGCTATTTGCAGTTCACCTGTGTTACATCATCGTTATACTGAATTATATTCTAATAATTATCCTAAATCAAACATCCACAGTTAGTCATTAAGGTATTTTATTATTTATTCATTCTGAACTGCCCTTCACTATTAATTATGTCTAAATATAGTATGGATTGTTAAAACCTAATTACCAATTTTTATGTCTGTATTGTTTGTCTTTTATTACTATTATGACCTTATATGTTGGTGCTATGCTTAAATTCCGACTGTAAAGTAAACACAAGAAGTTCCCTATGAGACTAATTTTAAATTATCATTGTGGAATAGTCAGCTTTTAAATTATCAGAATCATCTAATTAAATAAAAAAATATTATTAATTAGTTAAAAAATATTATTATTTATATTTTTGTTACTTTTATATTCGAAAACATCCAGTGATATTCTATATTCGTGATCTTGATGTATAAAATTGTTACCTAACCTATCTGTTGTTCTTTTTATAGGTCTGTTATTTAGAAGAAGCCTAATTAATTATTATAGTCGTAAAATATAGATTTCATTATAGCTTAGTGAATTTAGAATGTGCAATGTTAGAAAATATACATGCTCGATGTTTAATGCCAAACGAATGTTTGGTTTGATATCAATACAAAGTAGTGAATTGTTCCGATAAATAAATAAATATAGTTCATGGCGTTGTTTTATTTGCACTCTAGTAAATAGAACCACATTTTAATGAATATTATGTGAGCTTGTCCAGTCATACACAACCATATAAAACCAAGTGATTGTTGTTGTTTTTTAAGGCAAAGGGAACTGAGCCCATACAGCCATGTAGGATGTAAACAACTCTTTCAAGTCTTCTTTAAAATGCTGGTGTGACACATTTCAATGCTATCTGGGAGAATCTTCCACGCTTTTGCACCATCCGAACCAAAGATTAGGCGTCCCGGACGCAGTATGGCTCTTCAAAATCCAGCCAAGTACGGATCGGGCTGCAGCGTCTTATTTGACTTTACTTCACTGTCCCACACATTAATCACATTTTGTAGACGTTCTTCGAATAAAAAACACCATTCTTACTTGAAAAGCACTACTGTAAAACAATTTGCAAGACAACGAAAAAAAGCTGGTGTGGACGCGACAAAAGCGCGGGAGAAAACTCTAAAACCAAGTGAAGTGAAAAATAACACGAAATATATCTTTTTTTTACAAGGTAAATAAATTAAAATGTTACCAGGTATTATATTACGATGCGCGGGCCGGGGCCCCCGTCACAGCTAAAGCGTAAATACTAAAATATCAATGAAGTCCTCAGACGGGCCATGCTTTCGACTGAGGTACCGTGCGTCGGTTTGTCCCGTGCGGACGGCAAGAGGCCGGACGGTCTTACATTGATTCCATGGGCGAGAGGGCGCTGTATCCTCTGGGACGCGACGTGCGTTAGCACTTTCGCGCCCTGCCATCTCGCCTGCACTCGGCAGACTGCAGGTGCAGCTGCCGAGGCCGTGGCCCGGAGGAATCACCTAAAGTACTCCAACCTGGAATCGATGTACGACTTTGTGCCTTTGGCAGTTGAAACCGTGGGACCATGGGGCTCCGAGGCCAAGGATCTGATTCGCACAGTGGGAGACGAATAAAGGAGAGAGGTGGTGATCCGCGGGCAGGCCACTTTTTAGTACAGCGCATTTCCCTCGGCATACAGCGAGGTAACGCCGCGAGTGTTTTAGGTGCTTTCGGCCAGGAGGCACTTCGCGGGGCGCTATTTGACTGAAACTATATTATATATTTTGTACCTAGGCTATACCTATACTTCCAAAAAAAACAATATAGGTGACAATAGGTATATAGTTGATAATTTTGTACCATAATCTTTCTTTATTGTCCGTAAAGGGTAAAATCACAGAAATCGGACTATATTAGAATCTATCTTTATTGTCCGTAAAGGGTAAAATCACAGAAATCAGACTATATTAGAATCTATCTTTATTGTCCGTAAAGGGTAAAATCACAGAAATCGGACTATATTAGAATCTATCTTTATTGTCCGTAAAGGGTAAAATCACAGAAATCGGACTATATTAGAATCTATCTGTATTGTCCGTAAAGGGTAAAATCACAGAAATCGGACTATATTAGAATCTATCTTTATTGTCCGTAAAGGGTAAAATCACAGAAATCGGACTATATTAGAATCTATCTTTATTGTCCGTAAAGGGTAAAATCACAGAAATCGGACTATATTAGAATCTATCTTTATTGTCGGTAAAGGGTAAAATCACAGAAATCGGACTATATTAGAATCTATCTTTATTGTCCGTAAAGGATAAAATCACAGAAATCGGACTATATTAGAATCTATCTTTATTGTCCGTAAAGGATAAAATCACAGAAATCGGACTATATTAGCGACTCTCCTCTGAATTCCATAATCTTTGGGTTAAATACTGTTCTAAACATCGCAGCTGTACCTACGCATCAAAAAGGGAAGGAGTTTACAAAATAATACAATACAATTTATTACTTTTAACACTTACGTTTTTAATAACAATAATTTATTTACAAAGATCATTAAGTTTAGTATTATTTAATATATTACATATTACAAACTAAGACTGCAAGGTATGGTAAGTGGGGAAACCGGGAGGGCGCTCCCGAAATCCTCAGCTTATACGAAAATAGGAGCTTTTTAATTTTTAAGTCAAACTAATGAAAAATATGTTTTTCAAAGAAAGAAAGAATTGCCAAAAAGTTTTTTTTTTACTAATATTCAGCATATCAGTGGAAAAGACAATATCGTTGCAGATTCTCTTTTGATAACTATGGCTGTAATTAATTGATGCCTGAAATAAATGTTACTTATTTATATAAATAAAGACAGTCAGTTACATCCAGCCCAACCTAGGCCTCGGGTCAAGAACTATCTACGTATCATCATCATCACCAGCCTATTAATGTCCCCACTGTTGGGGCACAGGCCTCCCCTTGCACAAGGAGGTATGGGCCATGATCCACCGAGCGGGCACAGTGCTGATTGGTGGAAAATTCGGCGGAAATTTTTAATTTCCTTGTTGTTTTTTTTTTAAGGCAAAGGGAACTGAGCCCATACAGCCATGTCTGATGTAAACAACTCTTGCAAGTCTTCATTAAAATGCTGGTGTGACACATTTCAATGCTATCTGGGAGAATCTTCCACGCTTCTGCGCCATCCGAACCAAATAAGAAGGCGTCCCGGACGCAGTGTGGCTCTTCAAAATCCAGCCAAGTACGGATCGGGCTGCAGCGTCTTATTTGACTTTACTTCACTGTCCCACACATTAATCACATTTTGTAGACGTTCTTCGAATAAAAAACACCATTCTTACTTGAAAAGCACTACTGTAAAACAATTTGCAAAACAATGAAAAAAAGCTGGTGTGGACGCGACAAAAGCGCGGGAGAAACTCTCTTTTAATTTCCTCAGACAGGTTTCCTCACGTTTTCCTTCACCGTTAGAACAGTCTATCTACGTATATGTCACGCAAATCCATTCAGCCGTTTGCCTTGTCTGTGAAAAGGCAACAGACAAACAGACATGATTTAGATATGTTTACCGTTGACTACATAATTAATTTATTATAATTATAACTGTTTCGGTCATTGTCGTGTGTGAAATAGAGGGCCTTACGGACAATAGTGAGAATACCACAGTGGGAATCCTGCAGGAATCACTTTATTAGATTAGGCAATTTAACTGTACCCTGTTTATACATCTTCGTCTTATTGGTAGATTTCAAAAAGAAAATACTGGTACAGGAGACACAGGACGAGAAATCTGCACGAGAAAGCACTCGCAGGAAAGCTGTACCTAGTACCCTCGTCCCCAGACTCAACGTGGTGAGGCATTGGGCGGGGTACAGTGAGCGGCTAGTATTCAATCGGTTACCCACGGAGCTCAAAGGCGACATCACGCTTAGTAATTTCAGACAGAAGTTGAGGTCACTGTTATTGCAGAGGTGTTTCTACACGATTACTGAATTTATAGGAGCATAACAAGGTATAAAATTGACCACTATTTCCATTTATTGTATATTTTTTTTGACATTTAATGTAATATCCTCAATATGTTTGTTAAATTTCGGACACAAATGTATATTTGTTGCGAATAAATGAATGTAAAATAAACGTATTACTTACTTACTTACAAACGGTTTTCAAGGAAACAACTAGAGTTGTCAACATTCACACCGACCTAACGTGTAATCGCAATTACATTTTACATATGACTTTCATATACAGTAATCCCCCGCTTTACGCGACCCCGTATTACGCGGATGCGTTACAACGCGAATTTCAAATTTCGCGTATTATTGCCCTGCTTTACGCGATTTCTGCAAGCACGTCTGGTAACATAGAGAAGGCAATCGAATTGCCTTATCTATGTTAGCTCTGACTAGGGGATTCCCAACGAAATGTTTTCAATTGCGACATGCCGTCTTTATGTTGGCTGTCCAGATATGACAGAGATGGGTGACGATGTTTGGAAAATACTATGGACGCGTATTTTCGTAAAACTAACGCTCAAAATGTAACACCTAGTATTTTGCAATAAATTAAATTGATTAAACGTAAACATACTAGTTTACGTATTTATTGGTTTTAAACAGACCCCCGATAAACGCGAATTTCGCTTAACGCGATTTTATCTGGAACGTATCCCTCGCGTAAAGCGGGGGATTACTGTATACGGATAACTTTTTTAAAATTGCGATTACTCAGGATTTTACCCTAAAAATTGACTTTAGGGTAGAATATAAAAATAACGGTGGACTGGACAAAATACCTCTGTATGAAGAATAGATGGACAATATATTCCTATAGTCATTTCAGTAAACAATTAAAATTGAAAAAAAAATTAATTATTAAAGAACAGGAAGGCGATTCTCGCAGAGTTCGACATACAAAAGTCGAGCGCTACGTCTTGTGAGCGTGAAGAACTCTGCGAGAATTGGCTTCCAGGGTTTTGCTTTTTTTAAGGCTTCATAATTTAGAAACCATAGACATTGTCATTTTAGTTTCTATGGAGATATAGTTTATAATTTTGGTTTCTAAAACATATTTCTTTTTCGTTTGAAACAAAATTTAGAATATATTTTTTCTCCACACAATTTTGTATGAAAACTGTTTTCAGGCGAATTTTCACTCATAATTTTTTTTTCTCAAAAACTATACATAGAAAGTTTTTACTTTTATAGTATTTTGTTATATGCATCAATACACGTAACATATTTTTTTTCCATACTTGCTCTGACACCGCTGAGCCTTTGTCCAACACTGATTCCTGATATCTAGTCCTTAGTTAACTCAGTGTCCTTCACTATTAGTCCTTGCGCCGGGAATACAGTACGATACAACTTAGAAGTTACATCGGTGTACCTAATCGAACAACCAATGACAATCGCTCATTATCACGCCATTCGGCTCGTCACGCACGCCATTCGCTCAGTGAATTCCCGCCTCATTCGATTGACCAATGACAACAATCAGTTCGGAAGTGATCGGTTTTACGAATTTTGCCGATGCGCCTTCTCTGTTGTGTCGAGATGTACTTTCCGTCCGTCGTCTGTCCGTCTGTCACGCGGGTCTAGCGTCTAAATATAGTCTCCAAAATGTTGTAATTGTTAATCGAATGTCATTTTACCCCCACTGATTCCACTGAGGTGTCTAAAGTTTCACTCAGTTCACTGCACACACTTCACTCGGAATCCGAACACTAGGAATCCTCCTGACTGGTGGCCACTTGTGCCAGGTATACCTGCTGCTGTGGCTGATGCTGCGTCTGCGATGACACCTGCATGGAAACAACACTAAATATAATAATAATATTTAGATATAACAGGTTCCAGTCAAACATAATTGTAACATTCAGTCAATAAATCAGGAGACCTTTTTCAAGTTTGCGTGTATAGAAAAAATATACTCATGTACGTACGGGAGTCCGGTGCCCTATCCACTGTGCCACCGACGCTCTCTTTAGTATAACTACTTCTGCAAATAGAAATAAAAATATATAACAAAAAAGTTATGAACCCACCTGTATGACCTGGGGCGACTGTTGCTGTATGATGATGGGCTGGCTCGGGTTATTCTGCACCTGCAGTCGGATCATGTTCAGCTGAGCTTGCGTCAACTGGATCTGAAAGGAAACCGGGTTGAATAGGACATAAAACGCAAAGCGTTGCGTAGGTGGAGCCACGAGCACACTCCGTAAACAGAAAAGAAAAACGAAACGTAATTTTTTAAGATATCACAAATTTCTCGTTATTTGGGTTAATTTAATTTAATTTCTCAAAGTTATAGTAAAATTATATAGTCATAAGCTATGATCGGAGTAGGTAGGGCTGTTTTTGGTACTTGCCACATACGGTCATAATATGGATAAGTATGCCCAATAATCCCGGGATTTCCGGGATTGAATAAATATATTATTTAGATTTTTAACGTTATATTTGTTTTGATACACATTTAAGATTGGTGGCGAAATATTTTTTTTAAGATTCATGGCGCTAGTGTACCTATGGTAGTGTTTTAACTTTCTTCGTAAGTTCACAATTAAAAAAAAAGTAATCCGCCGAGTTAGGGCGAGGTTTATAAAAGTAATTTACAACATTTGCTCGATAACTTAAAACGGGATCCCGAAATCATATCCATATTAATATAACCTTTGAGGACATTGACCCGAAAGAGCCCTACCTACTCCGATCAGTGGTCATAAGCTTCGTGACGTCACATGCGTAAATCTAAAAGAAGAAGTCATAAAATAATATAAAGGAATGGGTTCAAAGGCCATGGACACGAGATTATTAAATTTTGTATCGTTGATTTGATTTGAAGTTATGTAAATTTTCTAAAATGTTTGATTTATTGTTGATTTTATGAAAAAATATTTTAAATAGAAATATATAAATAATTTTGGAAGTGCTGTTTTAATTTAATAGTTTCTAAATTTCAAATTGAAAAATATGTCACACCAGGGGTGGGACACACAAATGTGACCACTTGTGACAAGGACGGGGGATGTGGGGACTCTAAAAACCATGAAATTCGTGTGACATAATTTATGGATAAGCCCCTAAGAGATATTGACAGCTTACCGGAACTTGCTGCACTTCGCCGCTGGAGGTGACCACTTGCTGCACCAGTGTTACGGGTTGCTGCGTCACTTGCACGTTGCTGGATGACGTTGCTGCTTGCGCGCCGGACTGAAAACACATTTTTTTTAATAGGACATAAAACGCAAAGCGTTGCGTAGATGGAGCCACGAGCACACTCCGTAAACAGAAAACCAAAACGAATAGTCCTTTTTGAAGATATCAAATTTCTCGTTATTTGGGTTAATTTAATTTAATTTCTCAAAGCTATAGTAAAATTGTGATGATATCATGGCATCATATGGCCATTTCAAAATAGCAGACCTAAAAAATCTGTTAAAACAGCGTATCGTAGATACGTATCTACATGTTGATATTTAGCTTTATATGCTAATTTAAAGTTTATTATACAAAATCTTGTAAAATCATGTAATATTAATCAAAAAGGTTATGTTATGTTTATCTTACTGATACACTGAGATCAGTGTGCAGGTTTCCTCACGATGTTTTCCTTCACCGTTAGAGCAGTCGGTAAATGTACGTAAGTCTTCGGAAAATACGAAAAACTCATTGGTACATGGTACTGCATGGTTTCGAACCCGGACCTCCCGCATGGGAATCCGGTGTCCTAGCCACTGTGCCACCGACGCTCTTATGTTATGTTTAGAACAAAATCATTTTTAAATCGTACACGTACAGCGTATTTTTGAATGTATTTTAACTGTGCTAGTGGCGCCTCTAGTGGTTAAACAATGCAGGATTATCTCCTATTGTATAAGGAGAGCAGACAATCAAACGGGCATCTGATCGTAAGTGGTCACAATCGCCCTTAAACATCTCACCTCACTATAAAATCATTAGAGGATTTTCTATGCGAGACTAACCTTGACGACTTAGATATGTGCCGGTAATTACTGCCTCTCTCACCCTTCAAACTGGGACAGCAATGCAAGCATGGCCGCTTTGCGTCAGTAATAGGGTTTTTTGAGGTTTCGGGGGAGGAAATACAGTCGGCCACTACCCATCTGTCAAATTTCTGCAATCTAAAATGAACCTTAAGAAATTCGACTTAGACTTCAAATTTGAATTGTAGACTTTAGCTAGTGGTCGACTGTACGATGTGTTTCTGGTGAGGGGGAGGGGGGGGGGGGGGGGGGGGGGATCTCACCTGTAAGACCTGCGCACACGGCTGTATGACGTACTGGGTTTGGGGTTGTGCCGGGCTCTGCAGTGTTGCTTGTTGCTGGTGCACCATCTGTAGATTATGTTGAGACAATAGATGATGTAATGTTCTGTAAGGGGCTGCATGAGCGACACTAGCGCCGGCAATTGAAAAAAATCATAACAATTAATTAAGGCATTTAAAAAAAAAATGATTTACAGGATTATTCCATGAATGAAGAGGATTTTTTTTGTAATATTTTAGTATCCTTGTAGTGATTGGTTTTTTTTTAAGGCAAAGGGAACTGAGCCCATACAGCCATGTCTGATGTAAACAACTCTTTCAAGTTTTCATTAAAATGCTGGTGTGACACATTTCAATGCTATCTGGGAGAATCTTCCACGCTTCTGCGCCATCCGAACCAAAGAAGAAGGCGTCCCGGACGCAGTATGTCTCTTCATAATCCAGCCAAGTACGGATCGGACTGCAGCGTCTTATTTGACTTTACTTCACTGTCCCACACATTATTCACATCTTGTCGAAGTTCTTCGAGCAAGAAACACCATTCTTACTAGAAAAGCACTACTGTAAAACAATTTGCAAGACAAATCGAAACAAAACTGACGTGGACGCCACAAAAGCGCGGGAGAAACTCCCCTCGTAGTGAATAAGAAACAAAACACGAATCTGTCAAAAGTGGTGGTCACTTGACAGATTATCTTTTTTTGTTTCTTATTATTTCAATATGAGAATACAAATCTATTTTTAAAATATTCTTCTTCATTCGTGGAATAATCCTGTGAACCATTTTTTTAAATGCCTTAATTAATTGATTTTTTTTTATGTCGCTCAGGTAGCGCCTTAGCGTTGATTGAATCGAATTCGAGTTTGAGCTCATATGTTTAGGACCATGGAGCCCTTCCCGCATCTTCAATCTCAAGGACCTGATGATGACCAGGAAAAAGTAAGGGGATGAAGTCGGGGGTTTAGTTTACAAATTTTTAATTTAGTGTTAGATATATGATATTTAAACACCCGCAGGCCAGCATTTCGTTAGGGAATTGACTTATAACCTGTTCGGTAACGGAGTGTGTGCGTGGCGGGTCCTCTCGGGGTTTGTTCGGCTTGACCTCGTGACGCGGCACGATGTCGATCAGGAAATCGAACTGGTCCGACTTAGATATCGCCATTGCTATGTCGTTACGCTGGAACAATACTGTTACTTTACAATAAACCATGGTAATCGAACGTATACTAGATAAAATAGAAAAGAAATAAAAGGCAAGGTTAACGCTTGTTTAAATCCGCAAAAACACGCGTTTATTAACTGTTCGTCTATAATGCTTGCGCCACACCTGCGTCTAATACCATTAATGGGAGATAATTCCCTAATATTCGCAACTGTTAGAATGTAACGCACCATTCCTTTTAGGGTTTTTTACTAGTAGCATTTTATTTTTAAATGATCGAGTTTTGATCGAATATATTTATAATTTTTTTGTGTAATTTTTCTTACACAGGACGAAACAATTTCCAATTGTCCAAAATACAGGTTTTTGGACATATTGTGTACCTATGAAGTGGTAGTTTTGTAAAGACATTAACTTTAATACGGCTGTATATATAATCAAGTTTTATGTAATTTTATTCAGAGACCAAAACGGTTACCTGAATCCTATGTACTGCAAGTACATGCAAAATTGAATATAAAACGCATACTAATAAGGTACAATCTACAATAAATATTTTAATTAAACATCGATTTCGTTGTAGATTCTTCCTTAATAGCATGCGTTTTGTGTTCAATTTTACATGCGTTGCGAAATAGATTCAGATAACCGTTTTCGATCCCTGATTTAATTTCAAAAGTACTACAAATAAATCGACTTCTATTATTTAAAATTGACAAATATGATTTTTAGTTATTGAATAGGGAGATAATCCTGCAATGTTTTACCACCAGAGGCGCCACTAGCACAATGGTACGTAGCCAATCAACATGTAGATACGTTCCGTACATTTCCACCAAATCTTTTTTTTTACCCTTCAGACTCGTGCCAGGCTGTCTTAACTGATTTTTTAGGTCTGCTATTTTGAAATGGCCATATGATGCCATGATATCATCACAATTTTACTAATAGCTTTGAAAAATTAAATTAACCCAAATAACGAGAAATTTGTGATATCTTCAAGAATGACGTTTCGTTTTGCTTTTCTGTTTACGGAGTGTGCTAGCGGCCCCAACTACGCAACGCTTTGCGTTTTATGTCCTATTAGCGCGCTAATTAACGGCATTAGACGCAGGTGTGGTTCTAGCATAAGACACTAAACCCCACTTTCACTAATATTTAACCTTGGATTACCTCGCAAATTGTCTATGATTCATTCATTCATATCGGTATCAGTTACAGGTATTTGACCAAAATTTTTTATTGTAGATTCTATGTTAACATCATGCGTTTTGTGTTCAATCTTACATGTGCTGCAAAATAGATTCAGGTAACCACTTTTACGATTCTCATACAAAATTTATTTCTGATTACTGTTAACCGTTGGCAGAAGTGGTGCTAAAATTGTTTTATTTTTAATTTAATGGCAAAATGGCGTTTGAAATCACCTGCAAAGTCCTCCTCTTATTATCCTCAGTGTGGTTCCATGCCCGCAGTGTGAGCTCGTGTATGAATATCTCAGCTGCTTTGGCGAATAGCACGGGAGCCTCTGCTGATATCATCTTCACTTCCTCGTCCAGTTTCATTATCTTCTTGATTCGTGCTAGCGGTAAGGCTTGCGTTTTGAAGTCCTCCTGAAATCGAAAGGTAATAAGTATTACCTACTTCTTTTTAACGGGCTACGGTAAAGAAAAGAGTGGCAATGAGTTTCATGCAGTATCCTGAGTCATCAGCACCCTACTCTAGTCCACTGCTGGACATAGGCCTCCCAGGGCGCGCCGTTAAGCCCAATCTTCTCCTCCGCACCCGTCCTGCATGTCTCACGCCTAGACTAGCCTACTTACCGCGGTGACCTTCTTGATATCCTCAGTGACATTTTGCCAGAACTGCTGGAGCGTCTGCTGCGATGTGTCCACCGGCACCAATTCCTCGTTGGTTTCTTGCTCACCTTCATCCCCACCAGACGTCCCGGCCTGATCACTGTTACGAACAGTAAATCAATCAAAATCTAAACTAAAGGTAAAACTAAATGAATTTGTCACATTTGCTAGATCGTGTATGAGTGAGGGAGACGTATCGTTTAGTGATGTTTTAGTTTCAAGTCTCTTCTTCTAAGTCGTGTTCCTCATTGCTGAAGGTCGTGATCATTCTAAGGAATTAATCACATAGATCGACTCTCGTGGCAGATTTTATGGGGTAGTTTGCCATTGCCTTCCCCATTTCACACACTGGTTATCTCAGTATGCAGGTTTACTCACGATGTTTTCTTTCACCGTTAGAGCAGTCGGTAAATGTACGTAAGTCTTTCGAAAAACCGAAAACTTATTGGTACATGGCTTTGCCTGGTTTCGAACTTGGACCTTCCGCATGGGAGTCCGACGTCCTAGCCACGACGCAACCGACGCTCTGTTGAACAATTGGTTTCAGTCCCAGGGACAGAGGCGATTAAAATTAAAACTATGAAATTGTAAAATTAATAATTGTAACTGTTTTTTTAAAATTATGGGTTTAAAATTCCTGAATTGAATGATATTTATGTTATTTTATTTATTAACTAACACTAATTATCTGATATTTTATTGACTAGTGTCAGGTCTGTCTAGTACAAGTAAAGCCTGGTTACAAAACTAGTTTTAGATACATAAACGTATGCCTAAAAATAACTAAAACATTTATTTTGTTGTATAGTAACAGAATTAAACCCAAAAAGGAAGTTATTTAAAAGTATCGATTATATTACTTTTGTGTTAGTTGCTAAGACATATAATAAATAAACTGATAACGCAACGGCAACTTACGCAGGCACAAAGAAGCACACCGACATTTTGTTTCAGCGACCTCGCAATTACGCCGTGAATACACCGTGATTATGCACGCAATTTATTACAGAATTTATCAAAGTTAGAATATTAGTAACCGCGTCGAAAAGTTAATAAAACACAGGAACCAATAATCACTGCAATATTTGGAGATCTCCAATCAACAATTACTGAAAATGCGCCTATTCCACGATTCGTCCACCGATGACCAGTCACAAACTTGACGTTTGTCCGGTGTTGCCAGTTACGGGCATTTTAATTTTCTACTATTTAAAGTAATTTTTAAAAGCTTTTAGAAACAAACTGAAACTGATGTTTTACTTATTTTTATGCAAAATTTACTTCTTTACAAACACATAATATAATGCCGTTTGTACGCATTACAACCACAAACATACTACAGGATAAAGAAAGACTCCTACCTCGTAATAAGACTGTGAATATAGAATAAAATGCAGTAACAAAACAAGTCCACGCTATGAGATAAGTATAACTTGACTTGCATCAGAAAATATAGCAGAAAATTAATAAAAAAATTAGCAACACTAAACGGATGTGACGTGGTTTATTGATTTATGACGTCATTGATTATTTTTTAATATTTCTTTTTACGGCTCTGGATTCGAGCCCCTTTGAGCAACAGCGTCAAGTGTTGCCAATTTAGCATTTTATCTCCTAAGTTTGGCATATTTTTCATAATCTAACAACAACAAAAAATCTTTATTTACCGCCCCGCCAGTTGCACGAAACATTGATAAATTTTATTATACAAAGGAGATATACATTAAACCTTTGACTATTTACCTGTCTAGACAGAGTATCGCGGTACAAACGCTTCGCCCACAGCGGCCTTGTATTTCATCGCAGTGTGCGTAAGCGTGACCGCGCCCGCGTAGTTCACTATAGTCTTTTTCACATAGGAAGGAAAGCACGCCAGAAATTTCTATAGAACGTATCCTAACAACACGCAACATTTACGTCACGAAAACTACCATCAGGCGGGATCGAGGTCAAATGCGGGTTTAGAAGTAAATAAAAAAAAATAAAAAATAAAAAAACTGATAGGTAGCTAGTGGTCACACACAGATTACAATTTAAAATCAGACACCATCAGATAATTCAGATAAATGATATAACAAATTAAAAACAAATACGTTTTTGGCAATTAATAAATAAATTATTATGTAATATATTTAGCACCTTCTAATTTGTAGCACGTAGGAAACAGTAGGAAGACGATTTAAAGTATACGGCAGGTGCTATATGGACTAGACGGGTAAAAGATCGGAAAGAATGGAAGTCATTAGAGGAGGCCTATGTCGGAAGACAAGCTGTTATAGAGCAGGGGGACGGAAGATAATTCGGACACCGATTACCTAAATAATAATTTAAAAAGTAAAAAAAATATATAGATATAGGACAGATATAAGAAAATATGTAAAAAAACAGCAATAAAGGGTTATATATTGTTTAATGCTCTATTTAAGTTCATTTATTTACTGTTTCCACATAAATGCCGATAGATGTCGCGGTACGTTATTAAGACGCGGCAACTACCTGTGATCTGGATTTGATATGGTCTTTTAAGATTTCGGAATAAATTGTACTCTTCGAAAGTTAATGGCTTTCATTACCTTTTTGCATAGGCGCCCTCTGCGCAAACATATATATTATAATTAGTAGCAATAGCTATAAACATAATAATGTGGAGGTGCAGTTACCTTCTACTGACGTGACGTGACTTATAATCTTAAACGTATGCAAAGATTATTCTATTACGTATACATACGGTTTTTGCATAAAAAATAATATTTGCAGTGATCTGGTTTCTCAAATTTTTATAGCCCAAATTGAGAATTAATATGATGCTTAATAAATACCTAGATAAAACACCGGGTTTGCTGTTGTATCGATTTCATGAAGTGAAGTGATTTTATGATTGTTATTCGGTAACAATTTTACCGAATGATGTTGTGGCACATTACTAATTTGATGTTTGATTTACAAGTGTCATACTTCAGCCGTGCCTTGTAGTGAAAGTGTGTGTGCCCGTGGAGCCAGCCAGTACGGCACGGGTTACATCTAGACAGGTATATAATCAAAGACATTAAACATAATACACAATAAAACTTAACTTAAATTAAAAGGGAAACAAAACTAAAGTTGTCTTCTTTAAATACGTGTTATCTCTTTCTGCGCCATAGCTCTAGATAGAGATGACCCGAGACAGAAGGAGATCTTAACGTTATGGACTAAAGAGTAAATATAATTTCACGCGTTGTGTTTTACACATTTAGCAATTTAGCATTATTTGGGTCGACCTTGTTGGCAACACTGCCAGTGTCGCCGCCAAAGATTAGAGTACCTAGTACCTACCTATATGGTCGCCGCTTTAAAATGGCGGCCGCCGAGATTCAGGTCGTGAATCCTTCGAATTTAGCGAAAATAGAAAGGTAAAATCATGTATTTTCAGTTGAAACGTAGAATTACTTCTTAAATTTTGTAGGCAATATTAATATTTAGTGTAAACAGCGTCGAAGGTGCTAAGTGTTTATTTATATTGCCGTTTCGTTGTTTACATTCCCGTTTCTTTTTCCAGTTTTCTCAATGATTCAAGTTACAAGGAGATTATTGAGAATTCTTCAACGTTCAATTCACGACTATGTGCCGAAAGGAGAATGCGGATACCTTTCATCGACACCCAAACCGGTGAGATATTGATTTTTGTTCAGACATTTTGTTCTCGACCAAAACACCTAGTAAAATGGTGCTTAAACGTAGTTTTCTATGAAATAATGGGCTCTTCTGCTGTCTCTGTCGACAGAATAAACACAGAACTACCAATTACTAACCAAAACAACTTGTGATTCAGCAAGGAGCTTCATTCTTAACAATAATAATGTTATCATTTACCAGGGGTCGCACAAAGCCACTGCAACCTGTTCATGACCAGAAAACAGCGCATGCCCGGCGCAAGAGAGGGACAAGTGTACACATATCCTTCACAGAGGTAATTTTGATTTATTAACTTCCTTGCCACTCCTGGGCCTCTTTCATATCCAACCATCCCAATTCCCTATAATATTCGTAAATGACTATAACTCTTAATTAGTGTTGGCGCATAGTTTGATTTAACTGACATTGTTGTCTATTGTTGCTGGGCTCCTGTTTCCGCAGTTAGACACATACCTATGTTGTCCTTTATGCATGCTGTTGATGTCTAATCATAAAAATAATACTTTGCTGTAGCGTTCCAATTTTAATAATTCAATTTTCCTGACAGATGGCGAAAAGCGCGTCGCCAGTACCTGACCATGTCTTCAACACGGTGGGGTTGGAGTGCCTTAGATGCAGCAGATTTGACAGGAGAAGGAGAAAACAGTTCTGGAGTGCCTGGAGACGCACTAGCTGGTGATGACAGTAGGGACGGGTCACAGACTGCCACTAAAGATGACCCAAAGGTAAATCTCACAAATAGGAAGCTTGTTATAAATATTTATATGTAAACAGTAAGGCGACAAAGGCGAGGGCTCAAGCTGCAAAGATGATGCCCAGTTGAAGTGGTTAATGAATAAATATATCATTACAAAATAAGGACTCCCTCCTAACCTTAGTAACAGTATAAGTTTGAATAGTCAGAAAAAACTGTTGGGTCCTGTTGGAATTTTGTATATATTGATTATGAGATTTGTTTTTCATTTACCAGATATCTCATTTAGTTCAATAGGTATATACTTTGTCTGAACACTGTATGTCAAATTAATGCTCAAATAAAATTTCTTTATATAATACATAGTTAGAAAGACCTGACTTCCCTTACTTATTCTAGCTAGGAAGATTACTAATTGATAATTTAAGTCAACCACACATCTTTCTCAATAGTTTAAATGTTAAAAGACCCAACTTTCAACAATAAATATCCAACAGGAATGGTTCTACGATGAGATAGCAATGGACGAGATGGAGACGGGAGAGGAGCCAGATCCGGAGTCGGACGAGGATTACTACGACGACACGTACGCGAACAGACGTCGGCGGCGCGGCGGTGTAACGCCCACGGGGCCGGGCTCTCGCGGCGGCCGTACCAGGAAGTCTCAGCCTGATGACACTCCCGCCAAGAGGGGACGAGCGGTAAGATGAGCTACTTTGTTATTATTTACAAAGTTACTTTTGAATTCATCTATAAGCGAACACAGGACGCAGGGAACTCGAATAGTATTGGGATGCGTCGAATCACATGAATATGTTCACAGTTAGTCTATCCTATCAAAAGAGTTATGGCACCCCATCGTTAACCCCCGACTGATGGAGGAAGAGGTGTTAATTAAGTTTGACGCGTTTGTCTATGGCATCATAACAACCAGTGGTCCTATTTGGAGGCGGGTTTTTCTATTTGAAAGAGTGTTCTGTCGAGATGGTTCTTAGACATGTCTGATTAAAATTTGTTCCATAGTTTCAAAGATCTGATCGATGCTAGTAAGGGGATCTCTAGAACGATTTACAATGATGGTTGATGGCTCTCCTAGGTACCTACAAGTATTTAATCGACGGCTGTTGTTTGGTTGCTAGGCAACGTTTTATATTATAGTTTATTTAGAAGTATACTTGGACTGGTTAATGGTTTTTTTTTTAATTTATTTATTTATGGAAAGTAATCCAGCTGCTAGACCTCACCTATAATTGTTAAACCAAGTTTACCATTTTCCCGACAGGGTCGCGGCCGCAAGCGCGCCGGTCAAGGCACCCTCCCGTACGAGTGTCCCGGAGACTCGGAGAAGCCATACGGTTGCGAACGTAAGTCCACCCGGAGGAGACACTAGTCTCAAGCCTTACTATATGCCCTTACTCGACTCGCACTTGGATAAAACTAAAGCTAATTTTTATAAGCATTTAGCCAAGATAGGCATTCTTAAATAAAATTAGAAAATGGGGTGAAATTTTTTTCACTGGCAATATATGAACCTTGCCTTTCTAGCTATCGCTGCTTGTCTCGGAGAGGTTTGACAAATTTGAAGTCCAGTATGAGCCACGATAGCTCAGAGCACTGCAACGGAAAGGCAACACCACAGATTCGAATCCTAATAGCGAAAAAAAAAACCTTTCTAATTTATTTAAAAACTAAAGCTATTGAAATCTAATCTTACATGGAAGTGTATCCGCCAAGTTCGAAAGAAAAGAGCTATTGAAATTGAAAGAATCAGGCTTGCTATTACGGTTCTCAAAACGACGAAATGATATCATGAGACGGTGAAAAGAGACATTGTTATAGCGCTGTCTCTGTTTAGCACGCCATCGCATGATATTGTTTTGAGAACGGCATTAGCTACTCTGCTTTAGGGTTAAATTCTGCATACACGATCCTAATTGGTCCAACATCCACCATCCATGCCAGGATTGCAGGATTTTTCTTACAGGAGGATGTAATGAAACAGTAATAGGTAGATGCTGAAACGCCTGGTTTTGTCTTAGTGCGACGCAAATAGCCTTACAGCTCAGGTCCTCGATACGAACCTCGTAGAATGCTAGTGGTCCCTGTATACAAAGGAATATTATACCAGGAAGGCGATTCTCGCAGCGTTCGACATACAAAAGTCGAGCGCTACGAACGTCTTGTCACGCTCACACATGTAGTGTGAGCGAATGAGATAGGGCTAATGTCGAATTCGAGATTCAACTACGAGAATCGCCGTCCTGTATTTCATCATATCAAGAGCTTATGTGTAGAGTGCGCCAATTTTTATACAAGATAGATAATATTACTCGCAGATCATGAAAAACTACACTTGATAATGGTAAGGCGGGAATTATAAAAAGCGGATCGGATGCGTTTTTATTCGAGTAGGTCCAAAACAGTTTCCCTTTGTAGGGCAATACTTGCCAAGTTAGTGTTTTGAAACCAGCTAAATTATTACTCATTTCCCGAATGGGTTTTGGAATTGGCAGTATCTATTGAGGTGTGAAATCTTATCTTATGATAGGGGGCCGGGAATAACCCCAGCGGCACTTCGACCCTTCTTCGATCTTTTGTACCTACCATTTTACACACTGGTTATCTCAGTGTGCAGGTTTCCTCACGATGTTTTCCTTCATCGTTAGAGCAGTCGGTAAATGTACGTAAGTCTTCGAAAAGGTGTATAATAACATCTTGTTAGAGATTTGGTCAAATATTATTAATAGAGAAAAATGGTACAACTGACAGCACACAAAAGAAAACAGTAACAAAAGAAGAAGACAGGTGACACCGATCTAGGCATAGATTCAGGTTCTGATAAAACCTTATTTCTAATAGTATCGAAAAGAGCGTCGGTGACACAGTGGCTAGGGCACCGTACACCCGTGCGGGAGGTCCGGTTTCGATACCGTGTAGTGCCATGTACCAATGAGTTTTTCGTATTTTACGAAGACATATATACATTTACCGACTGCTCTAACGGTGAAGGAAAACATCGTGAGGAATCCTGCACACAGATGACCAGTGTGTAAATGGGGTAGGCACAAAAGATCCTCAAGGGTCGAAGTGCCGCTGGGTTATTCCCGGCCTCCTATCATAAGATAAGATAAGAATCTTCTTCTTCAATTTAAGAGCTATGCTCTTGTCGGTGTAGTAAACGCCACTGTGTCCTGTCTAGGGCCTTTTCCTACTACTATCACCTTTTGTCAGGTAATAATTGAAGACATGAGTGGATGAAGGAGATATGGTACACATTAGAGATTTTAAGTAAATTAACTTTAAAGTTTTGATAATTATTTTGTAAATATTTCGTTATGGTGTCAGTTTACCTATGCAAATATAATGTAAAATGAAAAGGTTCATTGAAAGTTTTTATGTGCGACATAACACCTACATTCGTGTAACAAAAAAGGAAACAATGTTGCATATAACCTTCATCCACTCATTGCTTCAATTACCTGTTTTGGAACGCTTAATTTTACAGAGCGTTCAGGGGCTCAATTCGCCTAAATTACAACGTTTGTAGTTCTATTTCTATCCAATTTCAATTTAGTTTTCGTTTCAATTCTATTTGGACACCAAATCGCAGTCTACTGACGCATAACTCTACCACTGCCACCTTTCGATTTACTATCGATCGGGCAAAAGTACCTTGGGAGGAACTTATGTTCGATCGTTATATTTGACAGTTGAAGCGTTTTGTTACCGTTCAACTGCGATTCAGTATAAACTAAACGTTTTATTAGAAAACACAAATACGTTACTGTTCGATCGAACGTTGACTCGACCGGGTCTTAACTGAAATTGGATCGTTAGTGGATAGTAGCATTCGAAGCACGTCATTACGATGCAGTTTAGATTTTATTTAGTTACGTTGTATTTAGTGGAATCGATGACCTAGACGGATTGGTCGTAACCAGATCCGCTTCTTGTCTAATGTGTCTGACATTATCGTGGGTGCAGATGGGAATTTTCCTTTCCAACATGGTTAACTTGTCGAAACTGTGTTTTCTAAGATCTGAGAGTAATATATAGCATAATAAATAGTCTACATTCCCCAGAGTGCAATATTATATTTATACATAGAAGTAACATTTTAGACGTTTGTACATTACGAGATATACCTCCGCGTGTAATGTGAACTTGCTCAATAGATACTAAAATAACCAAGGACCTGAGCTTACGTAGTTAATTCTAAATGTAATGTCCTGGTTACACGAGGCTAGTATTTCAAGCTCAGGATAGTAAGCTAGCCCTAGGATGGCTTGACACAATACTAGTAAAGTAAAGTAAAAAGTAAAATACACTTTATATTACACTTTAGTATTGTTTATGCGATTCTATAGGAAGTTTTAAGAGCGAGAGCCGTGTTTTTTCGCTACTACCTTCGGCGTCCATATAACGCTAGTATATAAAGTGGAGATAGTAATACGGTATTAACCTTTTTTTTATTGCATCTATCAACTTACATAGACATACTAAAGAAGGATCTAAAATTAGTTTTTCAATATCTCAACTAACATCAGAGATATTAATAGTTAAAGTTAGTTTTGGACAGATGCTGTCCCTTTCTATCAAAATAGTCCTTTATATGCAGTCAGGGCCTGCTTGTATGGCACTAGAGAAGTGTTACGTCATAAAACTTATTGCCGTTTCTTTCTACCGTTCTGATTTTTGATTGCCTGTAGTTATTTTATTATGCAACGAATTTTAATTCTGTTTTCATATTTGACCATTAATTTATGACTATTTCTTAATTTTTAAGAAATACATTTAATATTTGATACTTGGAAACTACCCTATTGAAGTCTACACATAGAGCGATGTGTGTCGCCTTTTTTGTTTAGTTGACTTTCTAATGTAATTTCATTGTTATTCCATAGTACTCTTTTTTGCCGAAATAAGCAGCCCATAGTATACAACCGAATAAAAAATGTATACGATCATTAAAATTAAATTCGCTATATCCCAGAACGACAATCGAAAGACTACGTGACTTTATCCGTGTAGGAAGACTACACGGAATTGTTGTGGTGGGGGCGTTACAATCCCAATCATCCTATTAAACGCTAGCTTACTAGCTTAAAAACTAATTTACACGAAGCTAGGTTTACAAGTTTACTAGCTTCCTCGTGTAACCCGGACTTAACTTTATTTGAATTGCTATTGATGTGAATCTAACTTCGTTCTGTGTAACCTGAAAATGGTATAGACATTTCATACAAAATTGACTTCGGACTAGTTTCAACCCGATAATTAAAGGTTGGCGCAAGACAGCTTAAGGATCAACCGCAGTAGGACACGGAGGGACTTAGTTTCATATTCATTGGTACACCAAATAAAGTAAATATTAAATATATCATTGATATAAGCATCATATAGTTTAGTGCACGGCCAATGAGTACTGTAAAGCCAGCTACGCACCATCGTGCATGCTCTATTATCGGAAAGAGGAACTATACTAGGAAATTGGTTCGATTGTTATAGGATAAATTATGGCGTTGTCACATTAGGGCCTTTATTCACCACGTTTTTTATACGCGCCATAGATGCGCGTCACAACGCAATGCAGTCGCAAATTAGCCCGCGTTTGTATCGCTGCAGATTCGTCGATACAAATGCGCTCTATTGTGACATCGGGTATCGGTGAAACTGCGCTGTAAAAAAACGCACTGCTGACACGCGTTTGTATCGCGTCTCACGCGCGTTTCTATCGATACACGACTTTTTAACGCGCTGGAAATGCGCGTTTACGAACACGCGTCTATGGCGCGTATAAAATACGTGGTATGCAAAGGCCCTTAGCGTTATTCCTAGCGTACCTGGCTTGACTTGTCGTTCTATACAGAACTCAGGAGCAATAAGATATGGTAATTAGTGGATCGCTTATTATTGTTTGTCATGAAATAGCTAATATCTGAGAAAAGCTTGCCTTGTAGCGCGGCGAAGCGCGTAAGGTCGCCGTTCACACGAGTTAAATGTAATAAAGTTTGAAATATTAAAGGTTATAGTACATTACATCGCTGCTGCATCGTCTTATAAAGCGTCGCTCTATGGAGTTGTAGCTATGTTGCAGCGACGATAGATATACTATAAACTAGGGATGTTACGGTTCGACTGCGAAAGGTCAGAACTTCCGATTGGTTTTACACCTCCGACTACGACTTCGGCTCCGATAATTTTGAATCGGAGGTTATACCGAAGATTTGTGAGCAAACATATTCAAATATCAATATTTTATTAAAAAGCGAGTATTATATAAAAGGAACATGTTTTATGGCCGCAAACGTCATCATAAAAAATATTGGCCAGTTCAGCTGTAAAAATTTAAAAAAAAACTTCTGAACATCTCTCTTCTACCTCCGCCTCCGAATCCGGTTCCGACTCCGATAAATCAAATTTAAAACCTTCGGTTTCGACTCCGGTTCCGGTAAAACCTCCGTAACATCCTACTATAAACTTAAAAGATGCGTAGGAAATACGAAAAATAAAGTAGCGGTTCTTTAGCGTGAAAACGGCGTCTTAACCGACATTCAATAATAAGCAAATAGGTCAGTATCAGAATCGCAAATATGCCTTTTAATTGTTGTGTATGAATGTGAATAGTATTAGTGCATAAGCGAATCTCTTTGCTAAATTATTAACGTTTGAAACCCTGATCAGGCATTTAAAACCGTTGCCATATTGCGGAATTAAATAGTTCTATTTCTTTTATAAAACTACCAATGGCGCTCTTTTGACAGGGTTTTAATGTTCCTGGTCAGAGTATAGGTAAATTATTAGACAATCGATTGTAGCCCCACGTTGTAGGGGATAGAAAATGAGGACAGATAAGAAAAACAAAAATAATAATACATAAATATCATGTATAAGTATAATTTTTATTGTTTTTCAACTCAAAAGAGACCTGAGAATATCTTAATGCGTTTAGTCGCATTAGACATAAATATTTAAATGTTTTAGTACTAGTAAGGTCAGTTTTTAGGGCGAACGCTGTGCGAGACGTGCGCACGGCGCGGGCAAATCGGTATCGACGTGCGTTGGTGGTTAGGAGACGTTTTAACATCATAGCGTTCATTATAGAAGAGTGGAGACGCAGCTACTTTCTTTGATAACAGTTTAAACTAAACCTTAAATCTCAAAATACGGTTCAAATCGTATTCCTGGGATTCCACGCTTCGCGCTACTTGCAGTCGCCCGAGTCGTTAGATATTGGCACGGCATATTAAACCGTATTTTAAAGATGTTAAGGTTTAGCTGCGCCTCCACTCCGATAGTATACACTGCGCCATAACCAGCAATGGATATTCAATTCACCCGCCGCGTGCGCACGCTCTGCACACTGTGGCCCTTAGGATTTTTAATTTAAATTATTATTTTAATGAAATTAAAACGAATCATGCATTTAAATTAAATTATTTTTAAGGCCAAGAGTTTATTGTAAATCATTCGCATCACTTCTAGATTCGTTCGTGGTGTTAATATCATTACGATATCTTCTATTTAATATTTTTATTCTTGCATATTGACGTATGATCCGACAAAAATCAGAAACGGTTGGAATCTTATCGTATTAGGATTGTTTTTTATCATTTTGGGGTACAACAAGGTTATAACTGTTTATATATCTATTTATTATTACAAGTTCTGCGAAAAGCACATATCTAAAACTCTACGAAGTTAACTGCGAGTCATTGCTTTTTCCGACTGTAACATGGCCGAAGAGGCGTGCGCTGCTGTATTCACATCATTTTAGTTACGTGCCGATACTTGTATACTGTTCTGATTTGTGTCGGATTATACACTTTTCTCAAAACTTTGTCAATTTGCAAATTACAGTTCAAATTAAACAAAACGAAGGGACGGAATGGAATTAAAAACACCAATTTATATTAAAATACACTGCCACGATGTAATAATTATTTTTTTCCAATTGGCTGGACGAAAATAGTGTAAATTAATAAATAAATTAGTTTTGTTATGTGTAAATCACACACAGATGCTGCATAATATAAGAACACTAAATAAAATCTTGACCAAGGATGTAAAAATCCTCACCAAGTTGCGGAGTTATATAAAACTATTTCTTTCATTGCGATCTCTATAACACAGATTATATAAGTACCAGTGGCGCCCTCGTGACTGGGTTTTTGTTTTCCTGGCGTATACTTACTGTTTCATTTTAATGAGTAGAATTTAAATTACACAATGAAACCATACGATTTCAGTAAAGGTTTGCCATTATTTAAAACTCTTTAAAATCAAACTGTAAAGCCCTAAAAAGCGTAATTCATTTAATAAAATCTATAGTTGTAAAAAAAACTACTATCATAAACTTGTTGAATCTATAAATTACTGGATCCTATAATTTATTTTTGTCAAAAGATTACGCGCTTTGCGAGTCCTCACTTTGGTGTTCTGTGGGCTCCGTTTGGTAATCTGTGTGTGTATATTTAGTAGGCTAATGTAGGTACCTTAGATATTGAACCAACTTACATTTTAAAAAATACTGTTTTCATATCATAAGGTTATAAGCATATCCAACGTCGCGGCAAGGTATTAATACCGCCTCAACACTTAAATCGAGTCGTTCCGAATTCTTTATATGGAATTCATAGATCAGCTCCGTAACGTCAAGATCTCGCCTTTTAACACGCCTAGTGCCTTCTGTTTGAGCAATACTGCTGCGACGTAATGTGCTATAACCTTAAAGAGCGAGTTATAGAAAGCGGACGTAAAAAATATAGAAAAGTATTTATTTTCATCTTCAACCTTAAATATAAGTAAACATAAATGTACTTTTGTTAGGAGGCCCCGCTCTTCCTCCAAACATTAAATACAGTGGAAGTTTTATAAATATATGAAAAAGATAATGTAAAATGTGTACAGTGCGTGAGGTTTTAGATACACATTCGGATCTTGAAAACTTCGGTATGCTTCGGTTATACGCGAATGTACTAAGACTGCAGTTAGACAGAGACAGAGGCTGATTTTACCCGAATGCTTTTCTAAGAGCTCACGGACTTGATATAATTCATTACATTTTTCAGAGCGCCTCGGCGTTCTAGATCTGCTTTCTATAATACGCGCCTAAGATAATTTTAATTATGAAGTCCAGTAACCGAAAGCGGTTACCAGATTCTTTTTTTTGCAGCACTAGCAAAATTGATCACAAAAGGCGTGCTGTTAAGGTAGAATTTACAATGAATTATTTTGGTCAAATACCGGTAACAGATACCGATATTTAACAAAAATATTTATTATAGATTGTACCTTTTCTGAATGCATTTTGTTTTCAATTTTGAATGTGCTGCAGAATAGGATTCAGGTAACCGCTTTCGATCCCTGATGAAGTCACAATTGCAACATAATTAAAATTATGTCTAATCTAAAATATGTGCCTCCTGTGCAAAAGGGTTCAATTCGAGCTGAACCCTATTTGTATTAAACCCTTTTTCACAGGAGGCACTGAAATAACCATTGTTTTGTACCGAATTTGTGTGAATGAATATTAATTATTCAAAATGTTAATAAGAGGTTCAATATTGAATATTATTAACCTTGGTACGAGGCCACGATTGGGCTTTTCAATAATTCAGGAAACTAGGGAATCTCAACATATATTTGATTTTCTTAAATTAGGTACATAATTTTCACGTATATGAGCCATCTCATCAGACTAAAAAAAGGTCAACCGTGGTTTCCCACCGTACTTTATTCTAAACAGGATCTTATGAATTAATCATAATTTTTAATCACAATCGTTAGATATTTTATTGAGCACCGTTTGGTTTTGGATGTGTACGACTCATGTATCTGTGATAGTTTATTTATTCCTCTTCTTTTTATGATTGTAAACTAAAAAAATTGGAAATTTTACTCCACTTTTTAGTAGGACAATGACTAAAGTTTTGCTAAATGTTAGATTTGGTTATATGAAAAGTTTGTGCCAAAATTTTTTGTTTTGATTCGTAGGGTTTTATTGTGACCAAAAATGGCAGCTTTAAACGTTACACTCACTACAAGCTCATAATTGTATAGTTATAGGATTGTGAGCAGGCTCTGAAAGAGGGTGCCTAGAGCCTATTTTACAGTACAGTCGACCACTAAGCTAAAGTATACCATCTGTCAAAAACCTTCGATTAAAAGTCAACATTATGGCTGTGTAATATGATTTCAGATTCTCACAGACGGAGGATAAGGTAAAATCTACAATGAATATTTTTGTTAAATAATGGTATCGGTTACCGGTATTTGACCAAAATAATTTATTGTAGATTCTACCTTACTGCATGCGTTTTGTGTTTCCATGTGCCGCAAAATAGATCAGGTAACCGTTTTCGGTCCCAGATAGTTTATATTATATTTATTAGTTTATCGATTGTGCTGGCTTTAAATTCATTCTACATCGATTAATGCCATGTCAAGATAATTACAATTTAATTTTTAATTATGATCTGATTCTCATGTACTAAATTTCGTTTCGTTGAAGCGTCCTAAAAATTAACTATAGGTATTTTGGTCTTCCAATAAAAGTCTAGTACAATGTCAAAAATTCAGTATTCGAAAAAAACTTTCAGTCATTGTTATATTGTAATGCAATTGGTTAATATTTTATTTATTGTATTTATGGAAGCGAGTGTATGTAGTGTTACATTAGGGATTTCAAATTTATGGTTATGGCTCATCTGACGCCTCGGCACCGTCTCACCTCAGCATCGAAGCGCCATTGCCTCGGCTTCGTAACTCCGAGTCATCACGTTATTGTATACTCTCCCGGCGTAGACATGGCGAAAGTATACCTTCACCTCATTGAGGACGTGCGTTCGACATGTAGTTTCTGTAATTCATGCGATAGGTATACTTTGAGTGGGAATTCCGCAAAAAAAAAATGCGATGCTAGCTGACCGCATAGTGCGCGTTGTTCTCACGCATTGAAGGAATGATGCTGATTAGTGAGCGTTACAAATTCAATGAAAACAATCGAAACAACACGAGCCGAAGCGGTGCTGATGCGATGCCGAGACCTCAGATGAGCGGTAACCTTTATTCTTAGATCCAAACTTATTATAAGCACCCAAAGATTGTTATGAATTTATACAAGAAATATTTATGTTGAATAAGAAATAAAATTATCCAATTGTAAGGTTGTTTTACAATGTTTTGATTGGACTCCAAGTGTGGATCTCTTTATGTAAATTGAAAGAAATACTGCCTTAAAATGTATGTATTGAAATATTTTTTTTTATATTTTTCGTGTCGTCGCAGATCCATTTATTTGAAGTCATCAATCAAACTCAACCCGGAGCCTGCGTCTTCCAGAACTGATCATAGACCAATCACGGCGGTCCGGCTTTTTTCCTCACACTTTACGACCAATAGGAACGCTTTAAATGTGGTTATTTTAAAAACTGACCAATGGCGGGTTGTGTCTAGGCAAAGTAGTAGGATATCAACGGAAACCTGAAAATAATATGAACAAAAACATTACTTCGTTCTGTACTTACGTCACTCATAATGCGTTCGAAAGAGATGCGTATATTAAAAAAAATCAGAATTCTATTGATGATATCTTACTTCCTTGTGTCTAGAACAACTTGATCACATTACTGTTCCTTTTAAACAGTTTCATACGTTGTCTATTTTTATTTAGATAACACCACATCTTTATTATCAAAAGTTAAAGTTAAAATTGGCATTATATACCAAAGCGTTCTTAGAGGTCTGTTCGCCATACGGAAGAAGACTGCTAAATGCAAAACTTGCTTTTCGAGAAATTGGCAAAAAAAAAACAACAAGCCAAATTGGTGTTCTAGTGTGCTCTGGAATATTGATAGAATTCCAGAAAAATAAAACCAATTTGATGAGTTTTGCCATTTTTTCGACACTAAGCGGCTTTCTTCTGTATTCAGGGCAGTGTTAGTGTTGTCCCCACTAAGGTATTGATTGATGACGGATAATTTCTGGAAGGTTGCGTTTTACATCACTATTCGTACGCCGTTTGCCGTCGTGGTGCCTCCTCTATGCTCTGTTCTGATGACGTAGGCTCGCATTTACCCTTATTTTTAATTAAAAAAAAGAACTTTTAATAAAATCGTTTGCGCGAATGTGAGTGATACATAAAAGCAGTCGGAGGCATCACGAACGGTAAGTTTGATGTTAAACTTTTGTTTTTGGGTAACGTTGAATTAGTTTAGCCTGTAATTTTTATATCTACCCTCGTGTCATTGAGTATTTTCTAAATCATCGTTTCTCAACCTGGGGGTCGCGACCCCTAGTAGTCGCGGTTAGGAATATGCGGGGTCGCAAGGTGTCTGAAAACTAAGACCCCATGTCTTGTAGTTCAGTATTTAAGGCAAGTGTAAACATTATTTGTTACTTTAGTAATGTAACACTTTGATGAATGTTATAAATATTACTTTACTTTATACTTTATTTGCACACATATCTTATGATCTTATCTTATGATAGGGGGCCGGAAATAACCCAGCGGCACTTCGACCCTTGAGGATCTTTTGTGCCTACCCCATTTTACACACTGGTCATCTCAGTGTGCATGTTTCCTCACGATGTTTTCCTTCACCGTTAGAGCAGTCGGTAAATGTACGTAAGTCTTTTTGAAAAATACTAATAACTCATTGGTACATGGCACTGCACGGTTTCGAACCCGGACCTCCCCGCATGGGAGTCCGGTGCTCTAGCCGGACTTTGGATTTTGCACACATAAATCACAAATGAATAAACAACAACAAGAAATTTGACGTACACAGGTAGGTAGAGCTTATCTCTAAAATAGAGATTTCTTCCAGCTAGACCTTTAACATAGAGATATTTAGAATGATAAGTAGACATACATACGTGTACAAATTTTATAAAACAAGAATATAATTTTACATTACATTTTTTATATTACAGTGCCCTCACTGGTCTAACAGTGGCCCCCTGGTCGCAAAGTTTTTTACTTAATTTTTTGGCTTTTTAGTTGGTCGCAACAGTAAAAAGGTTGAGAAACGATGTTCTAAATAATAATCATTTGTACTTCGTTTAATGACATACTTAAAAAAGTAGTTTTGGTAAAGTTTTTCTGCTTACATGGTATTTTAATTCTTTGATTTCACCTAGAAGCTAGGAGAAAATTGATCTTGAGCAACGTGGGTAACCGCGTGCATAGTAGACCACGTTCGACAATAGTCGTTACGACGCCTATGGGCGAGCTTAACGACTCTTGATATTTAATTGCGAAAGTTATTGTAACACAAGTACCTGTGAAAATCGTACAAAGCAAAAAAAAACTCAACCGAACACTACAGTATTTTTTTTAATTTTTTGACTAATAAAAATAAATCCACCGTACCTTAATTTTTATCCATAGCAAGCTCAGAGGGATATGCATGTTCTATATAGTTGAAAGTATACCCTAATCAGAGACTAAAAAACCCTCATTATACTATTTTTTTCATAGCGAAGCGAACTCCATAACAGCTTATTAAACTACCAATGGCGCTCTCTTGACAGGGTGTTTTAGTTTCTGGTCAAAGTATAAGTTAGTATAAACTGTTAAAGACTACAAAAACTTTACAAAGTTCAAATTCCAATCCAGTTTGCGGCGCAAAATACAAGACCCGAGCCGGCCTGGTGTACCACTTCACTCACACGCACAAGGACCCGCCGGCCGGTGCGAGTTCCACGCCCGTCGCGCCCGCGAGCGACGGCGACTCGCGCGACAGCCGCACGCCCCCCGCATCTCAACCGCCCGCCGCCCCCGCCACGGAGTACCAAGACAGTTACGTCACGTTCCTCAACAACCCGACAGTTGGCGCAGGTACGTGCCAACAATGACGACCAATGGCGCAGGTATGTACAGGAACTCGGCTGTTGGCGGAGATATTTGGCGACATTGAACAACACGACAGTTGGCGCAAGTACGTGCCAACAATGAACTGCTCGACTAGTAGCGCAGGTATGTACAGGAACTCTGCTGTTGGTGGAAATATCTGGCGACATTAAACAACAATACAGTTGGCGCAGGTACGTGCCAACAATGAACTGCTCGACTAGTGGCGCAGGTATGTACACTCAGCAACTCGACGGCGACAGTTGGCACAGGCATCTAGTCTCGACAACACGCCAGTTGGCATAGGTACGTACCAAAACAACATCGAATGTCACGACAGTTGGCGCAAGTTCATGGCAACATTGAACATCTCAACAGTTGTCTTTTAAGTACATACTTGACTACAGACGCGACCTGTCCTCCCCGCATCGCAGCCGCCCGCCGCCGCCGCCTCGGTGTACCAAGACAGTTACGTCACGTTCCTCAACAACTCGACAGTTGGCGCAGGTACGTGCCAACAATGACGTCCAATGGCGCAGGTATGTACAGGAACTCGGTTGTTGGCGGAGATATTTGGCGACAGTGGACGACACGACAGTTTTCGCGCCAACATTGAACAGATCGACTCAGTTACGTCACGTCCGTCAACAACCCGACAGTTGGCGCAGGTATGTACAGGAACTCGGCTGTTGGCGGAGATATATCTGACTACAGTGGACAACACGACAGTTTGCGCAGTACGTGCCAACAATGAACTGCTCGACTAGTGGCGCAGGTATGTACAGTACACTCGGCTACCCGACGGCGACAGTTGACACAGACATCTATAGGTAAACCGCTAAACTGTGGTATCGCCTGCGCGACAAGAAGGGCGCGGGGCGGGACGACAGAGGGCGGGCGGGTGATGGGGCCTGCCGCCCACTAGCTCTCTGTCTCGACAACACTACGATTGGTGCAGGTACGAAACAAAATAACATCGAATGCTTCGACAGTTGGAGCAGGTTCATGTCAGCATTGACCCCAACAGTTGCCTTAAGTACTTGACTTGATAGTTTTGTGATTTACATAGTTGTTTTTACACCGATTAATTGTAAATTAAGTTAATATTTGCAATAGAATTCGAAAAAGCGGGAAGCAAGCAGTGACTCCTTGATGTTGCTGGATAACCGGCGACAAGCCAAAAATGCGGGCATCAAATCATTTTTTTTATTGCAACTAAATAAGTGCCTTATAGTACGAAGTAGCTTTTTTTAACTACCACCGCTTCGTAAGGTGCCATAGCTGAAATCAAAGAAGCAGCGCAAGATACAATCAGCTGCATAAAAAAAAGTTAAACGTCATAAACGTTTTTCAATTTAACATCTTTTGAATAAATTTACAATCATCTCAGTGTCGTAATCTTACCTAGAACTAACCTTAAATGGGGACACGGCAGTGCCTCCGCCAAGTCGAGCAGAAAAAAGGGGCACTACCACCCTTTTTTGAAAACATTTCGGTCTGTTTTAACTGTTTACAAAGTTATAGGCAGTATAACTTTGTATCAGAGATTACTAGATTATATCTTCTCCAATTTTTTTTAAATATTTTTTTTAAATTTATTACTCTTGGGACAATAAACAGAGGTACAATATGTATTAAAAATGAGATAATATTAAACGATAGGGTAATTGTACCCCCCTATCCTTGTCCTTGGATATACATGTGAAATTTACAATTATGCTACGATGATACGGACCACTGGTTTCCAAGCAACATAATAATATTTAATTTCAATACAAATATCAAAGAGAGGAAGCAGTACATTAACAACATAGCTACAAATTCCTAATATTACTGCGCACCGGGTAGCATAAACAAAATAAAATAGGAACATAAATACCATTGCCAGCTTGTAATGTAGTTGAAAAACTAAACAGTTAATTTTTAAGATAATCACGAACTGTCCTCCTGTCTGCCTATAAATTTTGAATCAAACCAATAATCTCCAGTGGAAACTGGCAGGCATGTTTAGGTTTTTTATATACCTTGTTTTGGTTTTTAAAACTTTTTTTTATTTTTATTTACTACTAATCCCGCATTTGACCTCGATCTCGCCTGATGGTAAGCGACGATGAGGTCGACGATGGAGCACGCGGGTCCAGTAAATGCCTATTCACTCTGGCCCTGAAGATCCCAAGGTTGTAGGTCTTCCCATTGACTTTGCTGCCGAATAAAAATGTGTTTCTACAATATTTCCATTTTATTTGATATTACCAGCAGTTTTAACATATCCCTTATCTCTCCAGCTGGCGTCCCAACACCGCCTCAACGCCGGCCGTCGCCGCCACCGCGCCCCGCATCCGCCGACACTTCATCGTCAGACTCGGCTCACGCTCCACTCGTTCCGCCGGGCACCGCCGCCGCCGCGGCTGCCGCCAGTGCTGCCAGCACTGCGCCCGCTGCTGCCAGTGCGAGCGCTCCTCCGGAGATTAGCCTCCTTAAGGAGGGCGAAATTAAGGTAACCATACAAATATACATTACATAACCTCACGTTATGTCCCTTGCGAACAGTTGCGGAGTAGGCAGAGATAATAGAGCGCCACGATTCTCTGTCTTGGTACACCTTTCTTGCTTCTACAGTCATTCGTCGTCTCCCGCATGCTCGTCGTTGGGGTCAACTGTCAATCTGATGATTAAAGGTCAGTCTAGGACGACCCGGGCTTTTTGTAACGTATTTTTATATGAGGAGAGCAAACGAGAGGTCGAGCCATCTGATGGTAAGTGGTCACCTCATTTTAATGTTACGAGAGGGTTTTCAATGCGCTGCTAACTTTGATGATTTATATGGAGTGCCTCATGACGTGGACTCCTTACCCTTCAAAACATTGCTGTCTTACGGTTAAAGAGTGGAACAGCCCAGGATGATTGCGCATACCATAGCACCTACAAATTATACATAAAGAATATAATATAAACAAGGTTTCCTTGCGCCGTTTCTTTCCTTTCAGCTATAGCACCTTACGAAGCGGTGGTAGAGTTAAAAAATTACGTTGTAAAAATGTAACTTACAATAAAAACAATTTGATTTGGTTAATCTTTATAAAACAATTGTATTTTTTTCTATAACCAGTAAACGATTATTTTTTATGACAGACATAATGACTGGTTTACAGCACACATGTTCCAAAACAAAACATCAACAGTAGAACTTAACTTAGACATCAACACACCAAAAAAAACATGTTGTTTTTTTTTGAAAATACTCGCATGGATCGGAAAATACACATCGGCATTCTGGACCGTGGTTAGAAACATATTATCACTGTTCCCCAGGCATCACCGTCTCCCTACTGCGATTTCTGCCTCGGCGACGACCGCGAGAACAAAAAAACCGGCACTCCCGAAGAATTAGTCAGCTGCTCCGACTGCGGACGATCAGGTAAGAGGCGTGGCCGACCACCACGCAACGGGAGGAAACCTTGCTACCATATCGAAAACAGAGTCTGCGAACGCCATAGACACCTACGCGAAAACATCAAAATGAACGGCGTCATAGAGATCCTACACTCTATGTCGTACCCCGCTGATGATTTTGACACTTTCGCAACGCAAACAAAGTTGCTGAATGACGAGTATGGGTATTTTTCCCCGTCCTCGTCGAGACAAAGTTCTGTTAATGGGGATGGGGGTAGGAATTGATTTTTTGATTGATACTTATTTTAGGGTCTGTGGTGCTGGGATTGGTATTCTCGGAAATCTTGGTACTGTTACTTATTGTGTTAAAAGTTAGCAAACAAAGAATAGAAATAGATAAAAGTATTCATTTCGCTATTTGACCATTTTTTTTAAATTCCATTAATTAACTTACATGGACATCCTGAAGAAGGATCTAAAATTCGTTTTTCGATATCTCAACTAACATCAGAGATAATAATATTTTAAGTTAGTATTGGAGAGATGCTCTGTCCCTTTTTAGCAAAACAGTTCTTTATATGTAGCCAGGATCTGCTTGTATGGCGCTACTACACAGTGACGTCATGATGTAATGTTGCTGTTTCTTTCTATCGTCTGATTTTTTATTGCATGTAGCTATTTTATTTTTCAACTATTTTTAATTCCGTTTTCACATTTGTCTATTTCTTAATTTTTAAGAAATGCAATTGAAATGTGTTACTTGGAAACTACCGAAATGTGTAAAACTTTTTTTAAATCACAGTTACGCATAGATACCTCTTAATATTATTAGAGGGTTTTCGGTGCGTTGCTAACATTGAGGTCATAAATTGAGTACCTCATATGCCATCACGCTGGCTAACACAGCAATGTAAGCATTACTGCTTTGCGGTGGTTCTGCTGACTCTGCAACAGACTCATATGTAACAGTAACAATTTTATGAATTGGTCTATTAGTTATTGAGAAAATCTCAAACATACTTTTGCTACCGTATACGAAAGATGGTGATATGAGCAAAGAATATATAATTTATTACGTAATCATTCCGTAATAAATCATATATTCTTTGCTCATATCACCATCTTACGTAAACGGCAGCAAAAGTATGTTTTAAATTTTCTCAAAAACTAATGGACCAAGTCTTAAAATTATGTTACTATTCAATTGATTAAAATAAATACTACATGCTAGTGAAAGAATTTTAAGAACCTAATTTTTAGAATTTTTCGAGAAAATCACAAGCATACATATTGGCCATGTATACTACATTGTCCAGTTTTAATTTCGCTAAACGAATATGGGATTTTGATAGTTCAAAATCCACCATGGTAACTAAGTCGTAGGTTTTCGAGAATACCGTCGTGGGCCACAAAGGGAGTAGCTCTTATTTTTTTTTATTTTTTTTGGTCACAAACGCTAGGTTAGCATCACAAGTGTATGTTGGGTTTTTGTTCGGTCTACCAAAGAGGTTTTTTTATTATGCTTAGACATCTATAAAGATATTACTTTCCTTCATACATTCCATACTCTTCTTATTATTGTTAGAATAATAGTTGTGATAAAGAATTTATGTCGTAGATTCCATTGGTCGTATGTCTAATTCTTAAAATGTCCATTTTTTTTACAATTTTATGTATTGGACATGCGATTTTTGGACATTTTGAGAATTGGACATTCTGCACCTGGTTTGTATGGAGAGTCATTTTTTTATGCAAATTTCCTAAAGTTAAAGCTTCACCAGTAAAACCCTCGCCATATTACGGACTTAAATAAAACTATTTTTTTCCATAGTGATATCTGTTTATAAAAGTACCAGTGGCGCCTTCTCGCGTTTTTATTTTCCTGGTCAAGCTTTATTCGACAAAAGTACACCGTCAGTTGCACGAAACGTCCTTAAAATTAAGTCTCCATTAAAATACATGCCATAGCTCTAGATAGAGGATGGCACGAGACTTAAGGAAGCCTTAACTTTTAGGAAGTTTCTTGGAACTCATGGTCAATCCTTGCAAAACGTTAAAAGACGTACTTTCTACAGCATGTTCACCAAAGCTGTGCGAAGAAGCGAGCGAAAAATCCACCAATAGGAACGCTTCATTATTACATCACAAGTAATATGAAGCGATCATATTGACGGAATTTATCTTCGCTCATCGCCTCTTATAGCTCTAGGAGACATGCAGCCTAGGGCCCAGCGCACATTATTGGATTGGAGGCGCAGCGACTTAGTATGACAACAATGTAAACAAAACCTTAACAAAAAAAATACAAAATGGCGTGCCCAGATTTTTAAATTTACCCTCTGTAGATTGCTCGCTAGATAAGTAAAGTAAGGTGCTAGTGCACAACCTACATTTATCTACCAAAATTACTCCACCAAAAGGGCTGGAAGAGATCGCTTTTAGCGTTAAGACCGCCTAGATTATATTAATCGTTTCGTGCACACTGTATCACACAAATTTTGTGAAGTAAAGTGTATTCATTCATATGGAAACCGTGTCTGCCTGTTAGCGCATTTTCCCATACATTAGTCGGGCATTAAATGTCAAATGTATGGAACTATATGTGCATTTGCACAAATTCTTTGGCTCGCTGTCAGTGCTCACATCATCGTTCTAAAGAAGCGGGCAATAGTAATCTGAATTCTGTGGGCGTGCCAATATCAAGCGATTCGGGCGGCAGAAAGCGGGCGGGAAGCGCTAGTCCGTATTTTAGAGACGTTAAGGTTTATTTTAAATTGTTATTGAATAAATTCGCTGCGCCTCCACTCTTCTAATGAACGCTGAGCCTAACTGTCTTTATTATTTCAATATGGTATACATTTCACATTACATTACAATTGTGATCATAATGTTGCCATGATAAAATATCACTTAAAACGCATGTGACAATGGATGCCAAATAATAAATGTTTTGACATGTTACATATCTATTGTTGTATTTTAAGAGTTAATCGAGGCTTGAATTGTTTTAATCGAAAGTGTTTTGTGCCTTAAAAGTTATACAGGGTGTAACAAAATGCCGAATTGATCACTTACAGGGTAAAGGCTATCGTATATATCGCGTACAATTCAACAGTAGCACAATTGATATATTTTTTATGTTAGCGCCAGGTTCGTAGCGTCGTATAGGTACCTACTCTAGAAGTACATAAGTATCGTCAAAATTAGAGCGTCGGTGGCACAGTGGCTAGGGCACCGGACTCCCATGTGGGAGGTCCGGGTTCGAAACCATGCAGTGCCATGTACCAATGAGGTTTTCGTATTTTTCGAAGACTTACGTACATTTACCGACTGCTTTAACGGTGAAGGAAAACATCGTGAGCAAACCTGCGCACTGAAATGACCAGTGTGTAAAATGGGGTTGGCACAAAAGATCCTCAAGGGTCGAAGTGCCGCTGGGTTATTCCTGGCCTCCTATTATAAGATAAGATCGTCAAAATTTATAAAAATCAAACTGCAGTACTTTAGATTAGATTCTAAATTAAAACAAATATAGATAAAACTAAATTAAACAAAAATAATAGCGATTTCAGAGTCCCATAGTGAAAGTTGTTCAGTTATGGATACTGAACACCCCCATCAAAGGACCAACCATTTATTTATTTGGTAATTTTATTTGATTCTTCAAAACTGCCCCAGGAGTAACAAAATCCTCTTGAAAGTGATCAATTCAGATATTTCTTACACCCTGTTCTATTTAATTAGTTATGGTCGTTAGCCAGAATGTAGATCTTTTAGTAGTTAGTTTTATTGTAGCTTCGCTTATATTGTACTGCCGGAAAGCCAAATATCGTTCCATTGTAGTTAGCTTTTCTAGTCACATATCGCCAAATTAATGACATATATGGTTGGACCCTACATGCCCGCACGGATTCGCATTTATCCGTAGCTCTATCCCTGTCTGTCGCCCAGAAACATCGTTCGCTAAAGCGAGAAAGATTACTCCTGAGCGCCTGTACTCTTCGGCATCGGCGGACCGATTTCGTGGAAGCTATTTTCTCGCTCTAGCGCACGATGTTTCTGAGCGACAGACAGGGATAGAGAAAAAAAATGCGGATCCGTGTGGGCGAGTGGAGATCAAGCCATAATCATCATAGCACGCGTTACAAACTACAATTATGTTTGACATGCTTCAAATTCATTTTAAGTGCGCATATAAACTGAAATTAGGAATAAAGTAGTCCATAAATTCGTTCTCAAACCTTAGAGCTTAAGCCACGATTACAATAGTCGTTGACCGACCGTCTGGGCGGTCACAGCAGGTGAATTACCAGTCATTCGGTTAAGAAAATAGTGAGTCATCAGTGCAACTGCAGAGTAAAGATCTAGTCACAGTCGAATAACAATTCAAACAATTTAAAAGACAATTTATTATTTATAAAAAATGAAGTTAAATATTATCTAAAATTAAAATAAAGTAATTAATAATATGTTTTAATCGGCATCATCAGAATCTTTGTTCGTATTTATTATAAAAGAATTCATTTCTGCATGTTCCGTGACGTCATCCAAATTCCACGTGGCATCTTCTTCTCGTATCACGTGGTCGCAGCATTTTTTATTTTTTCGAATAGGTGAGGTGTTCATTTTAAAATTTACTGTAATGCACAAAGGACACGGCCGTTTCGTACGAGGGTCTGCCTTGAACTGGTCAATGTGAACTTGGCTTTCTAATTTGCTGCTCCGTGATTGGTCAGGGGGCGTGGCTAGGCCGGACGACAGCGATGACTCACTATTTTCTTAACTCGAATAGACTATAGGTTGTCATCGAGGGAATGACGTTGGACGCCTTCGGCCAACGACGTAAACAAAGGAAATAAATAGAAATACATTTATTGCCAAATAAAGGTTACAAATAAATACTTATTTACTATTTAAAGGCGACCGGTGACCGTAGGTCGTCCACCGCAGGGCGGTCGCCGAATCGGTGATCGACCAGATGTAACTGCGCCTTTATTGTAGTGCCTTCCCAAAGTAGCATATGCATGCGTATGTTTTATTAAAAGTTTAGTAGACCCAAAGATTTTTATTACGAAAGAAATTTAAATTTTGTTTTCATTATACATGAATACTAACATGTTTGTTATCGCTAAAGTTGATTCTATCATTCCTCTAGTTTATAAACTATTGTTTTATTATATTTTTAAATCTATTAGACTTTGTACCAATTATGGTTTAATTTAAATTATAAGTTTAAAACTTGACACTTTCCTATAATTTAAAATTAGGTATTTCACATATATCGAAAATGTATCTAGTTAGTGTAAAGTTATATTTACATAATATTATGTAAGTCATAGTTATAGAATTATTTTAATTATAAAATGCAATAGGTATATTATTCTAGATATTATATACAGAGTGTAAAACAACATTGTCCAATGTTTTAGGGGTGAAAATAAACGCGAATTTTTAGAATTCGTAGATACTATTTTACGTATATAAAGTATTCAGTGTCCATGGAATGTCAGATGGAGATAACGGAGCGATAATCCTCTGTATTCGCACGTCTTTTGCTTCTGTTTTCCTGCATATCCGCCGTTATTATTATTATAATGTATTTTTATGGTGTAAAAACGCATTAATTATCAAAAAATTCAACTTCCTATCAAACAAAAACATATGTGTCTTTGTTTGAATATTCATCTAGTCTGGTCTATAAATAACAGTAAAAATTATTATACAAATTGAAGCAAAAGTTGTTCGTCTTCATGACACGAAAGTGGTGTCGATTTAGGCTTGGTCACTGAACCTAAATCTGAAACTAAATGCAACTGTCTCTCTCACTAAGGGTGCCCGCCCACGTCCGACAAACGGTGACCGACTTTTTGTAGGAGGAAAATAGAACGTACTGATTGCAATAGTATAACGCACACGTCCTACAAAAAGTCGGTCAGAAATAAAACACAAACTTTCCTCTGTATATCCAACTTCCTCTTAAGATTCATGACATGGTATACGTTATCACTCTCCATGACGTGCTACTCCCTCGACAGCTACAGACAAAGTGACGGCCGTGTGCGTTGAGTCGGTCACAAAATCGGTCATAAGAATCGGAGGAAAAATCTGCCCGATTATCGGTCCTACAAAAAGTATGACGTGGGCGGGCACTCTTATACACCAGATTGGGTACGTATGAGCGGGACGTTTCGTTTAGAGATGATTAAAATTAGGGGGTAACAAACACCCTTCAATTATTACCAATACATTTGTTACTCGCTATGACAACTGTATGTTCTGTTCCTTTTATAACTTCATTGCCTGTCTTTCATATATTTTTTTAATCCTTTTGTCACAGTCCTCTTGTAAACACCTACCACATATATCATTTTAAATATCACTATTTCCACTTTCTACTAGCCTTTTATTCAGTTCATTCTCTCCCTCGTCTATAACATTTTAACTAAATAAATAAAATAAACTTCTCAAATGATTATCCATAATGTTTCCCACGTTAGGTTAATTTTTCACGATCATTTTCACCCCCGAAAAGGACTGATCAATTTATAAACACTCTGTGTTGTAAATGTATGGGTTTGCTACTTATGCAGAAAATTGTATTTTGTGTTTGTTTATTGACTGCATACTTGGTGCCTTAAAAGTGCAACTATGTGAATGGTATTTAAAAATGCTTGAAAACTTTTGTAGTTAATAAATATTATAATTATGGCTTAATGCAGGGATTCCTGCATTATTGCATTGCAGCAAGATGTATAGTTGTGTGAAAGTACCCGTGGATTAATAAGTATACATTTCTTTTTACCAATGAATTAGTAAAAAAAAGTATAAATTCTTTATTTAGTAGGCCGATTCATTAAAAGTAGCTATTACTTTTTACATCTCCTGTTTAAAATCTTTCGGTTATTTGTGGGGTACCTTCACCATTGGATGCAGTCGAAGAATATTGTTAACCATTTTTATTTTTAGAGTACATAAAATCAAAGAAATTAAAAAGAGTTTCCTGGAATTCGTAAGTTCTAAAATAACAGATACCGATGCCTTAATATGGTCATCGACTGACTCACCTTAAGGCTCAATTTACATTGCCGCGGAATGGAATGGAAGCGAATTTTCGCAACGTAATTGTACATAGCATAACGAACTTTATGTCAATTGTGTAACATACAAACTAAATACGAGCCAAAAAAGAAAAATAGCTAGGGGAATTCTCCAGAATGCGCGAGGATTCCCCGGAAGACGCGCGACCTCTTTTTTGGTCGCATTTAGTTTGTATGTTACACAATTGACATAAAGTTCATTATGCTATATACAATTATGTTGCGAAAATTCGCTTCCATTCCATTCCGTTGCAATGTAAATTGAGCCTTAAGCTGTGGGGATAGAATCTAGACCTTGTACTCATACTAGGCACACACAGTTCACGGATCAGTGTAATTCGGGTAATTTTGACAGCCACAGCAGTAAGGTTAAGCGGTAGATCTGTAAAAGATACATACATACCTCCATGCTATGTCCCTTGCGGGGTAGGCAGAGAGAACGGAGCGCCACGAGTCCCTGTCTTGGGACGCTTCTCTTGCTTTCTCCAAGTCATTCGTCGTTTCACACATTAAAAAAAAATACTTAAAAGGTACTAAAATACAATAAATGTTTGAATTTATCAACTGGCTGCAATAAAATAACTAACGCTAAAATGAACTGAATAAACTTGGATATTTTATTCTTCGACGGTCCAAGCTCCTGCTAGTAGAAAAAAAATATAACTTCCGAACTTAGTTGAAGAGATAACACTTCGCGTGCACTGATATGGACGTGCCAAGTTTATTTTAAATTGTTATTTAAAGGCTATGGAACATTTTACTATGGATCCTGGTGTGCCGTGATTTTGAAAAACATTACGATTTCTCGTTGATTAATCACAGCTCGATAATTCGATAGAGGACATCAATAGAAACATAAAACATATCTTGACAAAAACTCCTGAAGTATCTCTGAACCCAGATATTTGTCGTTGAAAGTTGCATTATTTTTTTAGTAACATTCCTGGGTCAAATATCTGGGTTCAGAGATACTTTAGGAGTATTTGTCAAGATATGTTCTATGTTTCTATTGATGTCCTCTATCGAATTATTAAGCTAGGATCGATCGCCAAGATCGTCATTTTTTTTAAATGGCGGAAAGTAGGTGTACCAATATGGTTCCATGGCCTTTGTTCTGTTTGTATAAGTAAGCTTGTATTGTAGTGAAGTTGGCAATGCCTGTAGGGAAGTGCATAGACCCAAAGATTTATCGTTGCATCGATATTTTTCATCTATTATTTGATTGATTGATATATTTTACCATAGTCTAAGCTCGTTATTACGCTGCGAATGTCTATTGCTGTTTTTATTTTGTATATCCGTGGATTTTTGTCATTAAATTGTATGAATTCCACAGTCGGTTGGCTTTTTTTTTGTTTTCATACGCATTGTGCTGAAGAATAGTGAAATGCACTTCCTTACGACATTCTTGTGTATTTGTGAAACTTAGTGTTGCCATCATGTCGTGTTCATTATTTTTAAGTGTTAGTTTTATTTATTTTTCACTATTGTTCGGCACATTACATTTACCCCTGTATAACTGTTTACTAAATAAATAATTGTTTTTTCAATGTTGAAAAGAAGATTGACCGACACTTGAGCGCGAAGGTAAGAAATGTCATGTGCCTTACAATATTATTTAATTAATTATGTATACGCATAATATCTAATCCCTTGCCGTGATTATTAAATGCGTTTTTGCTTTAAGTGTAGGTAAAAAAGGGCCAGTCCACCATTTAAACGCGAAAATGGAATTATTTTAAAATTGGACATAAAACCAGGAAATAACCACAAAAATATCGATTACTCAAGTAGATTCCGCCAAGTGGATCTCGCCGCCTGCGTTGGGCAAAACCTACGCGTATGGCAATAAAAAAAAAGAAATCTCTGTTATTTTGTGTCATCTAGTAGTTTAGAGTAGGGATGTTACGGAGGTGGTTTTACCGGAACCGGAGTCGAAACCGAAGGTTTTAAATTTGATTTATCGGAGGCGGAGGTAGAAGAGACATGTTTTAAACCTTTTTTTAATTTTTATAGCTTACCTGGGCAATATTTTCAATGATGACGTTTGCGGCAATAATACATGTTCCTTTATGTAGTCCTACACTATTTAAATAAATATTGATATTTGAATATGTTTGCTCACAAATCTTCGGTATAACCTCCAATTCAAAATTATCGGAGCCGAAGTCGGAGTCGGAGGTGTAAAATCAATCGGAAGTTCCGACCTTTCGGAGTCTGAGTCGAAGCTCCGTAACATCCCTAGTTTAAGAGTACAATTTAGTGTTGCTTGCTGTCAATTTTTGATTCCCATTACCTAACGAAGGCGGTGAGATCCGCTCAACGGACTCTAGTGCTACTTGTTTCTTGTTAGTCCCTACTATTGTCCATAATTAGGTATTCAGGTGTGCTATACACAGATTCGGGTCGGTTTTAACTGTCAAACGCCATGCTTGCAGATAGTAAATGATTTAGAGTGCATTCCAAAACCAGTTGAAATTATTCACGTTGACAGCTGTACTCGTTCGATTGCTTGTATCAAACATAAGTTTGATAAATTTTCAGCTGTTAACGCGGTAATGGAACATGGACAGTTGTCAACGTGAATTAATTCAACTGGTTATGGAACGCTCTCTAAAAGACATGTGGGGAGTTTTGTCGGGAAAGTCGCTGGAGAAGGTTCTACAGTGTTTATTTTATTGCTCAAAAATTGTTTTCTGGTGGTTTTGATAGCTAAAATCGGTGTAGTTTTGTCTAGAAAACTTCAGTAACAGTGGCAATGTGTTGAACTCTTAAAATAAACTTCTAGTTAGTGGTTTGTTGTGTAGTTTCACTCTGTGATTCTGCGGCGGGCCATGAGAATTTGCCAGAGGCTAGACCGGTTGAAATATCCGTCATAACTCCTAGGAGTGTTGAAATTGTGTCTACACCACAACATTTTGATGCTGAAAAACTAAAAACTGTTTTAAATCGCTTCATGTTTAGGCTGATGGCCTGTGTTGCCAATGCCTTATTTTTAATTTAATTTCTTTTTAGGTAAACACAACAGATTACAACCGTAGAAATTACAGAAAAATCAATATAAAGTTATGAGCTAGGTCGTAACCCTTAACGTGTAAACACAGCATGGTTAGGAAGTAGAAAATTGATTGTTGTACAAAATTGAGTTGGGAAAAAATACTATTGAATGTAATGAACTAATGACCAAAAAACCTATACCTATTTGAAAAATAAAAATAATAAAGTAAAGACTATAAAGTAGGTGCGTGGATAGCTCACTTGAGGACATCCTCAACCCGTCTTTTAAAAACTAATGACCTAGGATCGAATAAGTCTAACGATGGTTTATTGTTGCTGTTCGAAGAGATTTCGTTAAACAATCTACACATTCGCACAGTAGGGTTATTAAATAATAACAGTAATAAGACATGTGGTAAGTACCCACCCATGTCGAGGTGAAAAGGTCTCAGGACTCAGCTTAATGCTTCAGGCAGGGGGTGCCAGCAGCGCTTGTATTCTATAGATCCCGACCCAAACGTGCCAGAAATTATCCATTCCAATAAACAAGTCGATTTTTGTAATAAGTAACATTTTTTCAACTGGGCTGCCATTTTTACCTACACTAAAAACCCGCCTATCTCTTTCGCTGCTGTTCACATTACGCCAGCCCCACTCAGACACGTGTTAACATGTTCAGGCCACCCTACGTGCCTGCAGTTCACTGTCAACATGATCGTGTCGGTGCGCAAGTATCGCTGGCAATGCATCGAGTGCAAGTGTTGCTCCGTCTGTGGAACCAGCGATAATGATGTAAGTCGTTTATATTTCACTACATACATACATTGACGGTTATAATTTCAAATACCGTAAGGGACATACGAATAAATGTCCTTAGACACTAGAAATTATAACCGTGGAATATACTCACTCCTGTTTCCCGTAGGGGTAGGCAGAGATTAATATGAAAACAACCGCCTACCCCGCGCCGAAAAACCCCTAAAAATTTTAAAAAAAACCTGACTTACCATTGTGGAGATCCCCTCACTTTTACCTAACATCGTCAGGTCCTCAAGGTACCCGATGTGGGAAGGGCACCGTGATCCTAAACATTTGAGCTCAAACTCGAAACATCTAGTTATTACCGTTCCAGAGATCTCATCTGACATCAATGATACTCCTAGATCTTGGAAACCACGGGTCCAATTTTTATCAGACATGGCTAAGAACATTCTCAACTAAATTCTCCATTAAATTAAAAAAAAACGGGTCCAAATCGGATCATAGATTGTTGAGTTATGCCACAGACATACGCGTCAACCTTATAACACCCCTTCCTCGTTCGATCGGGGATTAAAACACATTTATCTCTACCCAGGACCAGCTGCTATTCTGCGATGACTGCGACCGCGGTTACCACATGTATTGCCTGGCGCCGCCGCTGGACACGCCGCCCGAGGGCTCGTGGTCCTGCGCTCTCTGCATCAAGGAGTTCCACAATAAGTGAGCGACGTGAGTGTCTTGAACCGCTGTCTTCTAGCCTGTAGGTAGAAAGTGTCTTGAATCGATGACTTCTAGCCTGTGGGGTAGAAAATGTCTTGAACCGCTGTCTTCTAGCCTGTAGGTAGAAAGTGTCTTGAACCGCTGTCTTCTAGCCTGTAGGTAGAAAGTGTCTTGAACCGCTGTCTTCTAGCCTGTAGGTAGAAAGTGTCTTGAACCGCTGTCTTCTAGCCTGTAGGTAGAAAGTGTCTTGAACCGCTGTCTTCTAGCCTGTAGGTAGAAAGTGGTTTAGATGTTAATAAAAAGGGTAACAGATAACTTCACATGCAGAGCCTGTGGTGACACCGTCAATGGAACACCTGTTGTGCAAATGTGGCTCGTTGGCTGGAAAGCGCATTAGTCTTCTAGGGGTGGTGTTGGTGTGAGCTTTATAGCGTCCTTGATGCAAAGCATCTACAAGGAACTGGGAGGAGAATAAAGAAAAGGGTGAGCACAAAATCACATCCCCGAGTGTCGAAGTGCCGCTGGTGTAAGCCTTGCCCCCCTATCTTTATGTATGATAAGATCGGGAGGTTGTCGCTACAATAGAGTATCAGTCATTTTGGATTTGTGGCTCTATCTTTGAAAATAAAAAGTAGTGTTTAAATATTTCGATGGCTTCAATACTTTTCGCGTAATTAAATTAATTGATAAATTCCTTAATTTAGGAGGATTGATTGTTTTTTTTCGGGAGTGGCGCTAGCCGTTCACCACGGGGTTGGTTACTTTTAAAATTAATCAGGTTTTTTCTGTTTCCAGATTATAAAATAAAGAGAGAAGAAGATGAATTTGCAATGGCTGTTAAGGTACAGTTTGATTTTAAAGAGTAGACAAATAATGGAAACTTTTTTACGTGATGACATTTCATACTATTTTAGTCAGCCTATGTAGATTGCTCTCTATATAAGCTTTATATGAAAACCACGTCTGCCAGTTGGCGCATGCGCTGTTAGCTTATTTTTTCATACATTAGTCGGGCACTGATATGTCAAATGTATGAAAATAGGGGCAAAATGGGGCTACTCCGTGGCTCGCTGTCAGTGCTCACGTCATTGTTCTAGAGGAGAGGGCACTAGTAGTCCGATTTCTGTGATTTTAGTAAAGATTCCCATTTAAATAGACTACTTGCCATCATGGACAATAAATTATGAGAGTATGTAAATATGATAGTTCAAGTAATGGGTAACAGTTGGTCATATTGATTTCCGATCATGAAATCATGAAATTTTAATTAATCGCCCTTTTTATTCACGTGACCTGAAACGCAATGAAATGCTATCCGCCATGACGCTGTCAAGTGTGACGTCACTATCGAGTAATGTAAGGCAATCAGTTCTATTTTGTTTGTTTATTTAATCGACAGTGACGTCACAGCAAAACTATCATGGCGACCAGAGTTTTCGCGGGAAATTCAAATGATTAAAATTTCAATGCGGTTTAAGACTAGCGACTTTTTTAGAGGAAATAAAAAAACTAGTAAAGAATGGCTATGATTTAAACATTATTCCATACTTTAAAAAAAGTGTCAAATACCCTATTCTACTCTTTAAAATCAAGCTGTACTGTTACGCACGATCCGGTAATGGTTCTATGTCATTTTCGTGTTAAGGCTTGCTCAGGCGTGCTGTACACATATTCGGGCCAGTATTTAACTGTCAAATCATTCTAGCTACTACCGTTCTCAAAACGATCAAATGATATCATGCGATGGCGTGTAAGTCTGGGAGTACACGACGACGGTTCGGTTCAGGAACCGGTATCGGCCGTGTAGTCGACTGCATTCAAACTCATGCGTTGCGCTCAAGCCCCGCCCACTCGGTTCAGGAACCGAGCAGGCCGGTTCCAAGTGGAACCGTTGTACATGTAGGCGACAGCGCATTTTTGTTGGAGTTCATATGAAGCACCAGTTCCTTGGAACCGACCGATACTGGAACCGTCGTCGTGTAGTCCGAGCATTAAGCAGCCAGCGCGATACCAATGCGATAGCATTGTCTCTGTTTTAACAGTAATGGTAGAGCTAATACTGTTAAAAATATGATTTATGCCATTTGATTGTTAAAACCGGCCCGAATATGTATATGGTTTCATTCGATGTACATACAATGTTGCCATAGTTGTTAAATAGTTACAGAAAGATTGTCTAGGTCTGGGTTTTGGGCTAAATTGTATGACGGGAAGCTAGGACTCTAGTTCGAGAGCCGATGTACAAGTTTCTTATTAAAAATGCAGATGTAATTTGATGCCGTATTTACATGGTCTTATAGAACACCTGAATTGATTTGATTTAATCCTCTAATAATAGCATTAAAAATTAAAGAAATCTATTAGAATATGTTAATAAAATTATGAAGAATGACTCACAAGGAAAGTACCCCAAGTGTCCGGCTCCGATTTGATTCATTTTAAGATATATTGCAGAACATTGAAAAATATCCGACCCGTATTTTTATAAATCGGCCCAAATTCTTATTTTGTGGGAGAAATCGCCCTTCAAAGTTTTCGAATGTATGGGATATAGTGAAGTCTGTTTGGTACATGTTGCAGAATTGACTCCTCCGATTTGATTAGTATTAAGATATATTGCAGAGCATTGAAAAGTAACTCATCCATATTTTTTATTATCAGTCCAAATACATATTTAGTTGGCGGATATCGCCCTTCAAAGTTTTCGAATTTATGGACATAGTGAAATCAGTAATTTCCCCAACTAAATATTTATTTTTAAAAAATACGGGTCGGTTATTTTTCAATGCTCTACAATATATCTTATAATGGATCAAATCGGAGCCGGACACTTAGGGTAGTTTCCTTATCAGTGTAAATAAGTTTAATGCACCTCGTATCGTAGACTAAATAATCGATGTACATTTTAAGATGAGCCAAAGGAGAATACTTTCAAGCTTAATGCTTGTTTTTTTTTCAGATGTGTTTTCATTACGCCTACTACTTTTCTCATAAGAAACTCGTACATCAACTTCAGAACTATTGTATTTAACATGATTCTCAAAATTAAAATTAATTGTATTTAAATCTAAAACAAATCCTTAAGTATAATGAATGTTAAGTACACAAAACTATTAACGTATCTTGAATGTAATAAAATCACAAGTGTAGTTATGTTTGAAGGGAGTCGGTAAGTAATAAAAACCTCTAAAAATAAACTTTATCCAGATCCATGGTGGACATCTAAGATCTCCTAAGGTTGGGAAAGACAGGACACCATGTAGTCGTTATACTGAGGGCGTTTTTATAACACAACGTATCTTCAAACAGACAGTAGTACACACTTGAATCTATTCATTACACTAACAAAACCCCGATTTAGTCATAAGTTCACTCGGCCTAAGCCTTTATACTCCATGTCTCCATTCATTTACCATTTTAATATACAGCAGGCATGTCAAACTCATGTTAGAAACAACCAAACGTCAGAGTTTGGGTGTTCTTCAGGAATGAATAGGATGGCAAATCATTATGGTTTAGGGCTTTATAGTTTTTTGAAGCAGTTAATTTTCTTCCATAGATTAAAGTCACTTTTCTGACGAAGGGGCGTAACTGGATTTTGCAAAAAATACTCGTACCATTTATTGCTTTTCATGTGTAACAATTGGTCTTAATAAATATATTATCTGATCATACATGAAACCCTGAGTAGGGCACCGCAATATAAAATAAGAGATTATAATAGTAATAAATGCTAACGAGATAAATTAAATTAAATGTCATTATAAGTTATACATAATTGATTTTATAGTTAAGTATTGTTTTTATCTCCTGCCGTGAATAGAAACATTTGTTAAGAAGATATAACTTTAATCTTTTATTGAATATCGAGTCTTTTAATTCAATGTAGATGATTTGTGAAATTTTGTTATATATTTTTATAGACGTATAAAACGTAGTGTCGTAGAAACGGAGCGTCGGTGGCGCCGTGGCTAGGACGTCGGACTCCCATGCGGGAGGTCCGGGTTCGAAACCATGCAATGTCATGTACCAATGAGTTTTTCGGTTTTTTCGAAAAACTTACGTACATTTACCGACTGCTCTGACGGTGAAGGAAAACATCGCGAGGAAACCTGCACACTGAGATAACCAGTGTGTGAAATGGGGAAGGCAATGGCAAACCACCCCATTAAATCTGCCGCGAGAGTCGTTCTATGTGATTAATTCCTTAGAATGATCACGACCCTCAGCAATGAGGAAAAACGACTTAGAAGAGAGATAAAACGTAGACGTAGATAAATAAAAACGTATACATGTCACATCAGCGTATATGTGACTTGGTTTTTTTGCAAAGTTCAGTTACGCCCCTTCGTCAGAAAAGCTACGATATATTTGACATGCCTGACTTACAGCGTTTCTACCTCTACGGTGCTTACTGCTTTGTTATAGATATATTTTACTTTCTCTCGTCACGTATACGTAAAAATTTCACGTCCCGTAAAAAGAAATAAAAAGCATCGATTTGTTATTGCCATTAATTTGTGTAATATTTTGGTTGAAATATCTTCCATCATAACGTGTCTTAACAGATACTCACGAATTTGTATTTTAAAACTGTTCTAATCAAATTGCAAGGGTAATTTTGGTTTCGTTACGATGGGCGATAATTTAACCTAGCTCTAATAATAGCCTTTGCTTCTATCGTACGTACTATAACATTAAATTATGATAATCAAAATTTAAAAAAAATCGTTAAACTAAGTACATTAGCTATATGAAAATATTTTTTCTTAAAGTTAGGGCGGTCTATGCACAATGTAAAACATTGGTAAATCATTTTTATTTTTGTACTATGTATATAATGCTTGTATAACTCGTTTCTGAACAATAATATGCATAAGCATTCCAATAATAGTTTGGCAAATTAGTAGAGAGTGTGATTTGTTTTGGACGGACTGAATTGTATGGAAGACAAAATAGTGATTGTCAAACTAGTGCGGGAACGACCAAATTGTCGCAATGAGTGTTATTTCGCAACGCGGAGTGTTGTTATTAGTTACACCTGCTAGAAAATAATTAAAACGGCACTCTATGTCGTTATTTATAATGTCAATAGTATCTATTAGTTCATATCATATAATTTCTTCATAAACATTCATAAATTGTGTTTGAATACAAAAAAATAAACATGCCATAAAATAATTAAAAATAATAATCAAAAATAATAATTAAACTCTTTCAGTGTCAATCTTAACTACATTATAAGCGTTATAAAAAAGAAAGTAAAATTACAAAAAAAAAATATTATAATCCATGTCACAAAAAATATTAAAATATAAAAAAATACAATACACTATAGTATCTACAACTCGAAAATGCCACAACCGATTTAATCCGTGACGCTGATGATACTTTGCAGGGCAGGGATACTCCCACAAGCCTTGCCGGTACATCGGATCCGACCACGACATGTTTTAAAAAGTGGTCGCAAGAAGAACTACATGAGTTGATGTTTTGTTACTATAAAGCTAAGTCGGAAGCAGGCAGCTTTCCACACGGCAACAATAGTCAGCAAAGTATTAGGAGACACAGTTTTTGTTAACAGGGACTCCAACCCTCCTCTTCCCTGAAGGTTTCGGGGCGGGAGGTCGGATCACCACCGATTACTTTTAATCGAGGCTCTTAGAGATAAACATTTTCTACAATAGTATCTATTGACAATACAATAGTACAATACAGTAGTATTTATAATGTCAATAGTATCTATTAGTTACACTATAGTATCTACAATAGTACCTATTGACATTATAAATAACGACATAGACTGCCGTTTTAGTTATTATTTTCTCGCAGATGTAACTAATAACAACACTACGTGTTACGAAATAACACTCGTTGCGACAATATGGTCGTTCCCGCGCTAGTTTGACAATCACTATTTTGCACTTTTTTGTCTTCCATACAATTCAGTCCGTCCAAAACAGCGGTCAATAATCATCTCAGATCTATGAACTGTTTTACCGACGTGTGCACTTGGACTACTTCAAAATCGAAGTAATTACAGCGTCTTTAAATATTTGATACTCAATTTTATTTTTTGCTTTTAATTTAACATCGCATTCAGCCTGTTAATTTGCCAAACTATAAAATATCTTTTTGTATAAATATTGAATGTGTCACGTAGGTTATCATTAATACAGTAATTTTATGTTTGTAACACTAACTAGAAGAGAATGTTTGAACGTGTGGAATTTACCAGAATTGTCGTAATGAAATCTAACCTTTGAAAGTCAATTATTCGCTCTGGTTCGAGCGATATTTTAAAGAGGCAATTTTTTCTACGGATGCAAAATTCCAGGCCAATCTATATCATAGTAGAAGAGAGAAATATAGTCATTTTCATAGAAACATGCCTACAGTCCGTGAGCACTTAGAAAAACATTCGGGTCTTAGAGGAGGCTTCGGTTATTGACGGATACACGCGAATGTAAAACAGAGACAGAGATCGATTTTACCCTTTGTACATATCGTGTTATTATTCCTGTAGTTCTTACTTATCCTGATTTTGAGTACAATAAAGTGTTTCTATCTATATGTACCCGAATGTTTTTCCAAAATCTAACCAAGATCTAACCTACTGTAGTTTCGATTTGAGAAGATAAAATACGTACATAAAATCTTGGGTCTCACTACGATTGATGAGGTGAGATTTTATGTAGGTAGTAGTGCCTAGCGATGGCGCGCGCGCACACTCGATCTGAAACGGGTATTGAAGAAGACCTATTTCTCTCTTTTACTATGCGTTTAACGACGTTCGTGGTTACAATGGTTTTTAGCTGACGTTTGAAAACCAGCAAAGGATTTACTTGCCGCGTGCGCAGCATACAGCGTTGAAAATAAACTCACTCCTTAACCCGTATAGCGCACACTATCGGAGTGGAGACGCAGCGCCTTACTTTGATAACAATGTAAACGAAACCTTAACGTCTTTAAAAATACTGTTCAAATGACGTGGCAATATCAAGCGGCACGGAATCCCAGGCATGCCATTCTAACCGTATTTTTACTTGCCGCTATAAATTGTAATCGAATAAAGTCGCTGCGCGTATGCTCGTCTCATTAACCTTAGGCTAGATTTATATGAAAACGCCCAACCGCGCGACGCACTTCATCAAAATACACGGGTTCTTATTACCTGATTCATATTAAGACGCGCGTGCGAACGGCGTCATCGCGCGGTTTCAAATAAAACATCAGGCGGTTTGGCGTTTTTAAATAAATCTAGCCTGGATATTTTAATTTGTAACTGAAACTGGTAAAGGTGTTAGTAAATAAAACATAGTGGTAAGTAAGCTGTGATCTGTTTAGGAGGTTGTGATGGACTTATAAGTGTGGGTTTACACAGTTTTTTAATAATTGCTTTTTTATTAGTGTAGCTGTCTATGAAATCCGAATTTTTGCTTTAATGTTATCGAACAATCAATTCCTGCCAGCTTAACAATCAAGCTTTGAAATGAAATGTTAGTGTAAGATTTTTTTTACATCATCTAGGATAGTTAGTCATTTGATGTAAATGATCATCACACCGACTGAATACGAACTGGGGCTCGAATCTATGATACAACGCAAATTCAATTATGCCCAGTTACGTCTTAGCATGTTTTAGTCAAGCCAATGACCGATCGGTTTAGCAGAATACGTAGACCGATATGGGTTAGAATGGCGGTAGCAATGGCGATTTGTGGTTAAATTTGGATCTACGTCATCATCTGATCGGAGTAGGTAGAGCTCTTTCGGGTCAATGTCCTCAAAGGTTATATTAATATGGATATGATTTCGGGATCCCGTTTTAAGTTATCGAGCAAATGTTGTAAATTACTTTTATAAATAAACCTCGCCCTTACTCGGGGGATTACGATTTTTTTAAAATTGTGAACTTACGAAGAAGTTTAAACACTAAAAAACCATAGGTACACTAGCGCCATGAATCTGAAAAAAAAAATTATTTCGCCACCAATCTTAAATGTGTATCAAAACAAATATTACGTTAAAAATCTAAATAATATATTTATTCAATCCCGGAAATCCCGGGATTATTGGGCATACTTATCCATATTATGACCGTATGTGGCAAGTACTAAAAAGTACCATTAATCAGCCCATTAATGTCCTCACTGTTGGGGCACACGCCTTATCTTGCACGGGGTACGGGCAATGATCCACCGAGCGGGCTCAGTGCTGATTGGTGGATTTCACACGCCGTCGAAAACTTTTAACTTCCGCAGACATGCAGGTTTCCTCACGATGTTTTTCCTTCACCGTTAGAGCAGTCGGTAAATGTACAAAGTCTTCGAAAAAGTCCGAAAAACTCATTGGTACATGGCATTGTATGGTTTAGAAGCCGGACCTCCCGCATGGGAGTCCGGCGTGCTAGCCACTAGACCACCGACGCTCTACGTAGCTATGGATCTACGTAGCTGCTTCAATTTTATAGCCCACACATGTCTTGACTTTTGACGGGTCTTCAGGAATTTTATATTTTTTGTAATAGATTTTATATCCGCATGAAACATGTATTTGAGTTCCTAGTTCCAAAAAAAACCATTTTTTACATTTACAAAAATATCTACTTAACGTCGGTGTGATTGATGGTCGCTCGTTTTCCATGATGATATGTCACGCCCGTTATTTCCAGTAATACTTTATTATAATGAATTTGTTAGTTATATTGTATAATAAGACTCCATCCTTGTGTCATACTAAGTGTGGTGACGTAATAAATAAAATGGACATTATGTAATGCGTTTTTTATTTCAAATTTAACTAAAAGCCTGTACTGAGTATCACTAATGTTCCTGGTCATCAACAAATCTTCAAAGTTCCAGATTTGAGCATCAAACTAGAGTCTTAAGAGCACATGGTCTGCGCGTGTAACATCATGGAATTTCGATTGTTAATTTCTTCATATCTAGTTAATACTTGCGGTTGTTGGTACTTGGTGAAACTTGTAGAACATGATTAGACTTAAATAATATACTGTTTCACAGGTTTTTACTGTATTTTAATAATTACGACCGGTTTCGTTTACACATCTTCAGGTATTTGTTTATAATAATTTTCTTAACTACATGTAGGTAGATAAATACAGCTTTGCGTTTTGTTTTTGCAATTACTAACAAAATGTGTGTTTTGGAACGTAACTTGACAAAATACTCTTTCAATTAAAACTACCCACAATATGTTCACTGAATGCTTACATCGCTGTGTTTCTGTTTGAAGGATCCAGCATAATTATCCCTCGAGGTACAGTCAACCACAAAATAAAGTTTGCCATCTGCCAAAATTCATCGATTAAATCTCAACCTTATCCGCGTAATATGGTTTAATTAAGTTTCACAAATTTTGACGTTGGGTAAGTTGATCTTTTTTTTTTATTTACTACTAAACCCGCTTTTGACCTCGATCTCGCCTGATGGTAAGCGACGATGAGGTCGACGATGGAGCATGCGGGTCCAGTAAATGCCTATTCACTCTGGCCTTGAAGATCTCAAGGTTGTAGGTTTCGGGAAATACAGATGCCGGCAGGCTGTTCCATTCCTTAGCCGTTCGCGTAATGAACGAAGAAGCAAATCGCTTCGTACGAGCAGATGGGATATCAAAAACATAAGTATGGAACCCCTCCCCGCGTCTGGTAGTCCGAAGGCGGAATGGAGATGCTGGAATTAGGTCGTACCATTCCGATGCGCACTCTCCGAAATGTATCCTATAAAATACCGATAGACAGGCGACCTTGCGCCGATGTTCCAGACTTTGCAGTCTAGCTTCTACCAGCGATTCGTCACCTATAAGGCGCTTAGCACGTTTCTCCACTGAGTCTAGGGCAGCCAATTGAAGACAGTCTGTGGTCGACTGTACTCCACCAAGTCAACTCCTCAGGTTAGCAGCGCAACGAGACAGCAGTATGAAGGTCAGTCCGCCATGAGCAATAAACCACCATAGTGAAATATCTATGAATGACGGTACCACATGAAATAGATTGCGCTATTATAGGGTTTGCGATGCGCTGTTAATCTTGAGGACCTAGATGGATTGCCATCGTCACCATATTCCTGGGCTCCCAAAAGACAAGGTGAACGCACCAGGGTTGTCCCTACTAGGAGAGCGGCCTTCGGCCTCGCATGCGGTAGAGTGTGGTGGTCAGGATAGTTAGACGCTTTGAGTTTTAAATTATGCGGAGCTCGGCCATGCTAAAGTTTATCGGAAGTGGCCGATACAGGAGGTGATTGATATTTTAAATGAAATGAAATTTATTTTATTCCCACGAAACACGGTACATATAAGATAGTAGTATTGTTGGAATAGATCATACATGTTTCGACAATATTGTGGCATGCAAAAACATTATACTTATTTATTTGATGTGATGGTGATTATTTTAATTTAATCTATTTAAAATTGCTGTCCTAACAGGGCTCATGATTGGTGCTGTAGGTAATTAGTTCTCACCAGACCCTGACCTAGAATATATATAAAAAACCTCTGGAATATTTTAAAAAAACCCTGTCACGAGCCATTGTTACTTTTTTAATGTTATCAAGATCACAATGAAAAAAATAGTTTCGTTCCGAAATATAGCGAGGGTTTTTTAAGCTTTATATTACTACTCGTATTGTCAATCGAAGCCAGAACTGTTTACTATTGTCCTAACAAGATTACTAACCCTTTTTATAGATAGCATCAATCTCTCCAATTTCACATAAGTAATTAGGACGAATTCTCGATAGTATTCACCATTTCAGTTAATGTTAAGGCAGTTTCAGTTAATGTTAAGGCTAGGGCATATTATAATGAGCTCGCTTTCCGACAACATGGACATTGAGCGACAAAGAAGAGCCATTTCAGTGAGGGCCAACATGCTCGCCAGACGATTGAATGAATGAATACTCTTTATTTATTGCACAAAATTAGTGTGATACAATGCGTACAAAACGCATACTACAATCTAGGCGGTCTTATCGCTAAAAGCGATCTCTTCGAGACAACCTTCTGGTGGAGTAATTCGGACGATGCAGCGCAGAGGTCAAAAGACAGCTGTTCCTGTCCTACTGCACCAGTGTGTACACAGCCGACCTGTGGTGCAACTACACCGCGGCCACCATGCACAGCATGCGAGTGCAGTACAACGACGCGTGGCGCGCCATGTCCCGGCTGCCCAGGTGGTGCAGCGCCAGCGAGATGTTCATGGAGGGCCGCGCGCCCGCCTGGCAGGCGCTGCTCCGGCAGCGAACGGCGGGGCTCCGTGAGCGGGTCATGCGCTCGGTCAACCTTATCATCACGGCGACAAGAGAATGGGTTCCTAGCCCACTACATCGGAGATGGGCCACTTATCATGTGCCAATAACTTGACAATATGGAGAAATATTCATGTTTTGTGTTGTTCTACTGACGTTATTATAAATTAATTTAATTTTTTAATAATCATTAATCTAATTTAATGTATCTATTTTGTAATGTGTGTTTGTGTGTATTAGAAGACCATGTTTTGTGCTTCTGGAAATAAATATTTTCAATTTCAATAATGTAGGGTAGTTTGGGCGCGGTCAGTACCAGGATAGGTGACTAGTAGCACATTTTCATCTAAACTCGTGCTTCGTGCCTCGGGAGAGCGTTAGGCCATGACCGAGACCTGCGGGCGGCCTAAACAACTGACAGGTTGGCTACTAACTACACGACAAGAATATTATTATTTCCCACACTGTTCCACTGCTGTGCAAAGGCTTGGATCCAACCAACCAAATATTTTCTGTGAATTCAATTCATTAATATTTATCCAAACATCACAAGGCTTCAAGAGGCCTCAAGATATATAAGTATAGGTATAGTCAAGTGTTTGAAAACAAACAAAACAAACATTATTAACAAAAGAATTTATTGAAAATCTTCACTTAAAAATTAACACACTTAAAAAACTGGAACAAATTAAACAAAATTAAACTTCATGACATTAACGAAAATAAAGAAATTATAACTAAAATTAATGGTATAAAATAAAAAGGAATAAAATAGAAATTAAAGGAATAGGATAGGATTATTATTATAGGATTATTTAATAGGTATTAAATTTATACACATTAAAATATAAACATAAGTAGAGATTGTTTCCGCGTTAGAAAAGTAATCACAATTATACACAACACATACTTTGGTAGATCCTAATGGATCGCCTGGGGTAGTACCACCCTCTTATCTATTTCAGCCGTGAAGCAGAAATGCTTGAATTTCTGTGTTTCGGTTTGAAGTGTAAGAGAGCCAGCGTAATTTCCGGCCAATGAGGCAGTCCATCTTAGTCCTCAAGGTTAGCAGCGCATCAAAAACCCTCTCACATTAATAGTGAGGTGAAATGTCTATGGGCGACGGTGACCACTTAACATCAGGTGGCCCGTTTGCTCGTCTGCTCTCCTTATATAATAAAAAATAAAATTAAAATAAATAAAACTTATTGGTACTAAACACCAATAATGGTTCATTTACACTGCTTCGGCCGCCGTATACGGCCGTGAAAGTACGGCCAAGTCGGAATAGTGGTAATTAGTTTATGGCTGGTTGTCGGACACGTCACAACAGCATTCCGAATATAGACATATATGAACGCTAATAATTATAAAGGAGATTGGCCGCTTTTGGGCCCACGGCTTCGCCACCAACCAAACATGGCTCATTTGAAAGATCCCACCAAGGACTATATCTTTCATTATGGAAGAAACATCCTCAGTCGTGTGGGACAGGAGCTAAAAGCCAAAAATTTCTTCATTACAATTGCTCTGATTCAGTTCCACACGACTTAGGGTGTTTGCTCCCTAATAATAAATGTAGTTAGAGGCGAAAAGAAGAAAAAAGATTGGGATCCGCCCAATCTCTTTTATGAATGAATGAATGAATGAATACTCTTTATGATTCCGAAGTCCGAACCATGGTTGTCATTTTAATGTTCGGACACCGCAAGTGGCCACCGTAATAGTGTAAACTATATATGATTTCCGACGCGCGTGTCAGTTTCAACCATACTTATGACGAGGCCGTGTAAATGAACCATAAATCATTTAACCTTAACCATGGCTCATAAAAGTTAACGAAATAAAAAATTTGCTTTTAAAATATCGGTACCCGCATTTGGCACATAAAATCAACGAAATAAAATAAAATATTGGCTTAAATAAAATAGTTTTTTTAAAATATCGGTACCCGCATGGATTCCTTTCAGATACGTATAAGAAAATCACACAATAAATTGAATCAAGTTTATATGAGAGAAATTTATTACAAACCCTGTAAATTCAAAGGCTTAAAGCTAGAACCCTGGAAGCTCAATCACACTATGCCATGCACATGCCATATTTAAAGACTCACGCTCATTCGATATAATAAAATATAATAATAATATACTCTGTTAAAGTGGAGGTTAAACCCGTAAGGTTAACCGCAGACTCAGTTCATACTAATTTCGAGAACTATTAAATCTAATTTCGAGAATTATTAAATATTGTCCCAAACAATCTTTATAGACATTTTATGCTATAATAAAACTTATTACATTATACCATACAAAAGAGGTTAAAATAGCAAGGTTAACCTGAGATTACACTAATTTCGAGAACTATTAAATATTCCAAACACGCTTTAGAGACACACTAATTTTACACTATAAAGAAGTAATTATATTATACCCTGTAAAAATTGAGGTAAAACTAACAAGGGTTAACCTGAGATCACATTCATTTCGAGAACTATTAAATATTGTCCTAAACATTCTTAAGAGACTCATTTTATGCTATAGATAATAAAAATTATTATGTATATTATACCCTGTAAAACTTAGGTTAGTAAGTTATAACTTTCCAACACTATGACATAGACGCATCAGCATATACGCTGCCCGTCTAAATAAATGAATAAAAGTGAAAGTTAAACTCGCATGGGTTAACCTGAGATTACACACATTTCGAGAACCATTTAATGTTGCCCCAAACACTCTTTAGAGACTCACACTCATTATTATTCGCTATAATAAATTATAGAGTAAAATGAGCGTGAGGGTATAATATAATGATATTTATATCATAAAATTATTAATTAATTAATTATTTATATGTAAAGTGGAGGTTAAATCGCCTTAGATCCTTAATCTGAGATCATACTATTATTATAAATGAATGAATTCACATTACTATTATCACATTATTATTTAGGAACACTAAAACTACAATAAAACTTATTATATTATAGGTACCCTGTAAAAGAGGACGTTAAACTCGCAGGGGTTAACCTGAGATCACTCTAATTTCAAAAACCATTAAATATAGTTCCAAACAATATTTAGAGACACATTATTCTATAACAAATCTTATTATAATAGTATACCCTGTAAAAATGCAGTTTAAATTCGCAAGGTTTAACCTGAGATCACTCTAATTTCGAGAACTATTAAATATTGTTCCAAACAATATTTTGAGACAAATTTTATGCTATATTTACCCCAAATAAGTATGAAACGATAACGATTTCTAGTGTTTGAACTTTGCAGTCAACACCGTCTCAACTTATTATACCCCAATAAGTGTTAAGCAGGGTGTAACCCCATAGGGTCACCAAACTCACAGCTTACGTCTTTTCACATGATCCATAACGGCTTGGACATCCTCACGTAGAATGCAGACCATAGCACGCTTCTTAGTGACTTCCTCGTTAATGTTCTGGACGGCACGCTTCTTCAGCCACGAAATGAACTGCGTCTCCATTTCTTCAGACCTGTAAGTGAAGGGCAAGAGTTGGAGTATTGAAAAGTACAGGGTCGGCCTGAAAGTGTCTTCCAGTTTCCAATTTCATTCCTTTTTCATGTCGCACGCAATAAGGTCTACAAGAAATCAATGTACTTAACTACGTTTTAAAACTGTGCAGCGTTAAAAAAGTTAAACGATTAGTGGCTATCTGATATGTGTTTCTATAATATGAATGAATTATTTGATTATCGAAAGTTTAAGAAATAATAATTATTTGTAATTAAATTAATGCTTTTTTTTAACTGTCTATAATTGTATGCCCGAAGAGGGTAAATTGTAAGTACCTTGATTTATTCTCATTCATAATAGCTATATTGTAAACCACAATTATAACAATAAATTATATCTTATAGTTTAAAAGTATATCAAATGCATATACAAGAAGTTTAATACTTCTGTAATTTGGTCTTTTTAATCGCAATTGTGTGATTATTAACGACTTTTTTTTGATAATTATGAACTAATTTCTGATGGGATTGTACCCTATATAACAAGTTGTGTGAACGTGTATTAGGGGCCTTGCAATGTTTATTTTTAATCTATAGTAAATATAGCATTGTCTGTGGTCGGTTCCCTTTCCGGTTTTGTCTTTGTTTCCGCCATCGAGCCTTCGTAGTGTATAACTCTCACGCCTGTGTTAAATCTCTAATTATCTAATTTATTGTGAATCTATTGACGTATTTTTGTGGCCTTTTTTTGCTTGGCCGTGCTTTGTGAATACTCATACTCATACCATTTATTGCTTTTCATGTGTTACAATTGGTCTTAAAAATGTATATTATCTGGTCATACATGAAACCCTGAGTAGGGCACCGCAATATTAAATAAGAGATTATAATATTTTAAAATAGTAATAAATACTAACGAGATAAATTGAATTAAATGTCATTAAAAGTCATACATAATTGATTTTATAGTTAAGTATTGGTTTTATCATCAAAAAACTCCTCAAATAAAGTGGTGCTCTGCAATTACGGTGTTTATTTTCCACCTCCACGCCTGCCATGTCCTCTACTATACAAACAATTTTATAGCTGCCATACCAGTTATTTAAAAATAAATTAGAATCCTATTTTTTTCCTAATATCTAAGTCACCTCCTAGTCAGAGTTGAGTCTATGCCGAGTCACAATTTTAACAGCGACCTTATAAAACTGACGTGTGAGTGGTAAACATTTTCTGACCGCTACTGTACATTAGTGCAGACGTGCCGTGTCGTGCCGGCCATAAAGGATAGCACCACCCCAACTCTTCCCGCGGGTGTCGTACGAGGCGACTAGGCGTCTTAATGGATACTATTCTACTCTACACCTAGTAGACGGTGATAGACTCGCCACTTATCACGTTTGTCCACCAAATCTTACGGCGAAGAGTGGGAACTACCTATGATGAAGGTTCCTATGTCTACCCCCTCGGGGATTATGGACGTGGGAGTTATGCTATCAGTGCAAACGCCATTAGCTATTGCTCACAGTAACGTGGGCCAATTTTATACGAGGCATTTTTTTATTGTATAAGGACGAGAGAGCAGACGTGAAAACCGGCCCCCTGATGGTAAGTGGTCACCGTCTCCCATAGATATCTCACCTTACTATAATGTTATTAGAAGGTTTTCGATGTGATGCTAACCTTGAGGATTTAGATGTACCGCCTCATGTGCCAGTAATTAGGTACGCTGGCTTTCTTACCATTCTAACACAAACACAGCAATGCATGTATTGCTGCTTTGCGGCAGAAATAAGTAAAAGGGTAATAAAGTATCATATCTGTCAAAATTCTACAATTTTACTACCGCGAATGCATTAAGGTTCATTTCAGATTGCAGAAATAGCGACTATTCGAGCTTTTTTTTTCAGGATAAAGCGACTCCGTGTAAAGTGTAAAAGGTAAGTTGTACAGTCGATCACAAGCTATATAAGCATGTGTCAAAAACCTTCGATTAAATCTTATGCCTTATGCCTGCGCAATATGATATATTTCAGATTCTCAATTTTTGACGCTTTGGGTAGATTGACCTGTGGTCGACTGTACAATTTAAGTGATCCCTGTGAAGCGTACCTGTTATCCATATCCTGAAGTTCGTCTGCCAGCGATTTGAGCTTGTTTGCTGTCTTTTTATACATCTCGCGACGATCCGCCTTCATTTCATTAAGTTGAACTTGTGCATCCAGGAACATCTTAATGAAACTGCAAGAAAAGTAGTCAGTCAGGTTCATTTGGTCCACCAAAAAGACCACTTTTAAAAATGTCTACTTTGCCATAAAGACCACTATCTTTGCGTCAATTTATTGTAAAGTGGACTTTATGGAAATTGCCAGGAACGAGATTAACAATAATTATGAATTAATTCACAGTAAATTGTATAAATTTTTATAATCTTGTCCCTGAAGAAATCAAAATGTTAAATGAAAGAAAATTTAAATTGACGCAAAAAAAAATCTTCATCAATAAATCTTATTATAGTGTTCAAGAATATTTAAACGATAGAAATGCTTAGCGTGGTCATGACGTAATCAAAGAATAGCTATAATTAATTAATATTTATTTATTTTATTTTCAAGCGCAAAACGTGATTTTCGAGAAAATGGTCGAAAATTTCGAGAAATTTTCTAGTGTATTCTGGAATTTTTCTTTAAAAAAGTCTCGAGTTTCCTGGAATTTTCATAGAATTCCAGAAACATCAGAAAACCAATTCGACGCGTTTATTTGCCATTTTCTAATAAAGGGTAACAAAACCCCCCCTATAGTCCCGAAAGGGGGGGTGTTCAGTTTCCATAACTGAACAACTTTCACTGTTGGACCAACGCTGAAAGCGCGAAAGATAAATCAGCTGTTCCATACAAAATTCAAAACGAAAAACGCGCTAAGGGCCTTATAGGTGACGAATCGCTGGTGGAAGCTAGACTGCAAAGTCTGGAACATCGGGGCAAGGTTGCCTGTCTATCGGTATTTTATAGGATACATTTCGGAGAGTGCGCATCGGAATTGCACGACCTAATTCCAGCATCTCCATTCCGCCTTCGGACTACCAGGCGCGGGGACGGGTTCCATCCTTATGTTGTTGATATCCCATCTGCTCGTACGAAGCGATTTGCTTCTTCGTTCATTATGCGAACGGCTAAGGAATGGAACAGTCTACCGGCGTCTGTATTTCCCGAAACCTATACCTTGGGATCTTCAAGGCCAGAGTGAATAGGCATTTACTGGACCCGCATGCTCCATCGTCGACCTCATCGTCGCTTACCATCAGGCGAGATCGAGGTCAAATGCGGGTTTAGTAGTCAATAAATAAATTTAAAAAAACTCCACGACTTTTTTTAATTTGAATGGTTTTGAATTTTGTATGGAACAGCTTTGATTTTGTTTCGCAATTTCAGAGTTCACCCCATTGTTCAGTTTCTGCAACTTTAATTTAATAAATATTTTTTTTAAACCCTAACTAAGTAAAATACACTTTATTGCACAAATAGAAACCAACAAACAAAAAATAGAAAAGGAAATAGTGAAGTACAATTTAGGCGGCCTTATCACTATGAGCGATCTCTTCTAGGCAACCTTCGGGCAGAGGAAATGATTTCGAGAAAGAGGTAGTAGGTGTGCAATCATTATGAAAAACGTTATATAAGATAATTTTATTTACAGCAATAACATATAAATACCAAGGTAATTAATTACCAAACTATACTTACTAAGTACATAAAATTAATTAGCAGATGTATATGTAGGTATACTTACTAGCACTGGCTCAATCAATCATAATTTACTGTATCCCAGTCTGGGGTGGAGCTACCAAGGTAAAGTTTCTGGAGATTGAAAGGTCCCAGAGAGCTCTTTTGAAAGTTATGTTTTTCAAACCCTACAGATTTCCAACGTATCAGCTGTATCGGTTTTGCGATCTGCTTTCTATTAGACAACTTTACATATTGCATACCACGCTCAAAAAGCATAAATCCTTGATATAATAGGGTCAGGGCCCTATTATACTGACAAAACGTAGGAAACATATGGTGGCCCAAACAACTGAAGTAAGGACCACTTTTGCCAGTCGTCGGTTTTCAAAACAATCGGCACATCTATACAATATCATCAATAAAGAATTGGACATTTATTTACTCAAATACTACGACTGTAAAAAACGTCTTTCTGATTGGCTAAAAACACTAAACTATGAGGAGATCGAGAATCTCCTTAAATACTAGTATTTCTCCCCTTTTTACCTTAAATGAAACGTGGTTTACACAAGATATTTTTAACGCAGTTTTTCATTTGACATCTGTCATTCATTTTGGCATGGAACACCATACATCTCTCTTGCACACACACATACACCCTCGCACACACACCCTCTCTCTCTCACACACACACGTTATTATTATTATATTCGTAAATAGGTACACAAATAAAGAGGTTTGGAAGAGCGTGGCCCTCTGACACAGGTGTTGTCACACTTAAAAGAGGGCCTCCACAATTGGAAAAAATGTTTGTACCTTTTTGTTACTGAATAAATCTTTTTATTTTATTTATTATTTATGTCTGAACTTCGAACAGCCTGTATATTAGTGCACGTGGGATAACTTACTTCGTTGTAGTATTCTGATGAATTTCACTAAGGGTTGTGTTTATGCGTTCCAGAACATTCTTAAATGCGTCTGACACATCGACGTTAACTGAAAACAGGCAATATTAATTACATTCACTTAAAAATTAAATCAAATAATTAGGGTGCCGTACCTAAACGGTAAAAAAGGACCCTTTACAGTGAAACTTCGGTGTATTCGTCCGTCCGTATGTCACGGCTGTTTCTAGAAATCTTATTACTTTTCTTGGATATCATCAGGTTTCTGATGTGAGAAGCTCATACTCCCTAACTATTACAGTCCCAGAGAGCTCATGTAATATTCTCGACAAAAAAAAATCGCGTCCAAAATGGATCGTTGTTTGTCGAGATATGATGCCACATACAGACATACGAGGGATGATCATTACATAGTGAGAATTACAAAATATTATACTAATGGAAAGATAAACAATTTTATTCGTAAAAGATCTCTCAGGGCCGCTTGCGCGAAAGTACGGGTTAAATATTCTTAACCCGGGTCAGATATAGATAACCCTTGGTTAACTCGCGAATTGTCTATGGTTTCATACAAAATTTATCAGGGTTTACGTTGGTGCAAGACGTTTTAGTGAATTAACCCGGATGCAAGCGGGCTTTAATTTTGAAGCTAGTTACCAAATTGCAATGACATCCTGGTGCGCGTAAAACTCCTATCGACATGGGGTTATCAAATAAAATTTTAAAAAAAACAAATAATTACCTCCACTGGTCGTAGGTTCATTACTTTTCAACCAATCCTCAACGCTAGTAACACTTGGTTCACTAGTAGCGGATTTTCTACCTTCGGCTGCAGTTTTCAAGGTTTGAGACGGAGTATTTTTAGACTGATCGACAATTTCTTCGGATGTATCGTTAAATGTAGATTTCAGAATTAAATCCTCAAAAACTGTGATTGGAGATATGATTGTTGCACGTTGTGTAATTTCGTTTAGAGTTTTAGAAGTATTCGCTGCAGTCTCTTGAGTGGCGTGTTCCGATGTAGTTGTATTCAGTACACGCTCTTTGGTGCTGTTTCTGGATTTAGATTTTGCTGCAATATTTTGAGCATCATTTGAGAATTCAGATGTGTTTTCTGCATTATCTTCGGTGTCATTTTCCGATTCCGGTGCGTATAAAATACGCTCATTGTTGATTTTACATTTAGATGTATTCATCTTTGAAGCGCCACCAGATTTATTGGAAACATTATTATTGGGAGACACGGTGGGACTTCGAGATTTAACTATCCTTCTGCGTTTAGAACTTCTGCCTTCTTCTGCCGATTCATCAGAATCAGACGTCCTTTGCGAAGGCAGCCATCTAGAGATATCATTTTCTGGAAAATTTCTGGGTTTTGTAGAAACATTATCGTATTGAGACATCCACTTGGAAATTTCATGGGAAGATATCCTTTTTATAGCTATTACAGGTGACCCTTGTGCCTCTCTAGATTCAATACTAATATTATCGTTTCTAATATTCGTTTTAGTACAGTAATTGGGTTCATTGATCGCATTCTTAAGTTCCATATAGTATTCTTTCATAGATTCGTCCATATCTACGACTTCTCTAGAAATCTCGCTTCTGATAATGTCGTCTGTGCTAGGCGGATCCTCATTCTCAACCTCGAGCAAATCTCCGTGGCCTGTCATACTAGCAGTGGCTATAGATTTCTCTAACATATTTTCAGTAATGTCGATTATACCAGTAACTACTTCCCGGGCTTTTCTTTTAGAAATAACAGGTCTAGCAGTTTCACTATTGTCACATTTACTTTCTAAATTAGATGGCAGTATTATTTTAGTCTTTGGACTATTGTTTAGGATGTTTACACTTTCTAAGTCATGCTCATGTGTAGTTCTGCAAATTTCCTTTTTAATTTTTAACTTTAAATTTCTCCTTTTGTGAGTACTCGTTGAATTTGAAATGTTTCTATCATCCTTCGATTCTTCTTTATTTTTATCAGAAATTTGTGTATTAGACTTGCTCTTAGCAGCAATTCTAATGTCACATCTAGAATCTCTGTCATGGATGCTTGTATTTTCGAGTCTAGAATTATCTTCTATTTCGTTCCGTTCCTCATTAAAGTTAATTTGAACGCTATTGAGAGTTTTTTCGTAATCAGAAAGCAAATTATGTGTAGTGTTCGTTTCGTTTAAGTTATCAGGCCCATCTCTATAAACCTTCTTTATCTTTTGAATCATGTTAGTTGTTAACGAGTCATCAGCCTCCTTTTCAGTGGGTGCTGTTTCTACAACCAATCCAGGCAAAGGACTTATAGTTCTGTCATCTTCCACATTTTTAGCAGGTCGAAACTCCATTTCATCATGTTTATCTTTTTTTGTGGGTTTTCCCGCCTTTTTAACCCCTTTCTTCTCTTTGATTGTCTTTGTCGCTTTCTTCTTAATATCCTCATCAATTATTAATTCAACTATAGGAACTAATATAGCTGGATCGAGATCTTCATTCATCACCCTTTTAATAGGATTTTCCGCCACCAGAGATGTATTTAATTCTTCTGGGACCGCTCCTCGCATTTTCTCATCCCGCATATCAATTTCAGGTACCAGTATTACCGGTTTAGATTTTGCCTTTGAGTTTTGACGTTTAGCTGTTCTCTTACGCTTCGTGATAGGTGTTTTATTTTTTGTCTGTATATTAGAATTCTCGTTTTTAGTTTGATTCACTTCACTTCTAGACTTGAGCCGCTTAGATATGATGGAATTGCCACTATCAATAGTAGTTGTACTTATTCGCTTTTGCAAATCCGATTTTTTAATTTTAAACTCTTCATCTTCGCTGTCACTGGTAAAATTGAATATCGCGAATTCGTTCTCCGCCGCTTTGTCAGCGACAGTAATTTTGACATTACTCTCGATATTATCTTTTAAGTTGTCGAAAATGATGTTATTTTTTTTTACTTTGGAAGATATAGGTGATGATGTCATACCCCTCGATTTTCTGGACCGCAGTCTATGTTCATTACGCTCTCTCTCTATTTCTATATAGCAGGATGCTTTTGTTTCTGGTAAGACATTAGTCTTTTTAATTTCAGAGAGAGCTACATCATCCTCGTCTATAGTGATTTTTATTACTTCATCTCTTGAATTATCAACGTGATCTTTTGGCGAATATAATTTACGTTTTCTGCGTGCAAGTGTAATATCTAGATCGTTTGTTTCATCATGCGACTGTTTTTTCGGATTCCCCTGGCTGGTATTTCTTAGGGACTGGTCACCAACTTCGTTATTAGCTTCTATAATAGTGGACATTTTTGTGGTTGGTTCTATTTCCAGTTTATTTTTCAGTTTCTTCTGCTGTCTCGGGGCTTTCTTTTTTTCCACTTTATTATATGTTAACTTGATGGGTTTTCTTTTCGAACTTGTAGTCCCTTTTTTAATCAACTTTGTATCTTTCGTTTGATCACTAGTATAGTTCAGCTGAGGCTCTTTGCTTTTGTTATTGACGGTTTCGGCAACATTCAATATTTCCACTTCATTATCAGTATTTAGGTACTCCGTGCACTTATTGAAATCATCACAAACCTTATCGACCATGGTGTTGAGACATTCAACGATATCCATATCTATATCTGGTGTCTCGTATAGATCTATGTTTGTGTTAAAGTCCATGTTCGACATGAGGCAACGATCGAAGTCGTCGTGGCCTTCCGAACTCGATTCGTTGATTTTCTTAGCAAGAGTTGGGCTCATTATCAAATCCCCATCTTTGTTCTGTGCGAAGTGTTGAGAGAAAAAGTCTTCGACATCTCTTACGTTGAATCTTAAATTATCATCAACTAGTGGAACAGTTTTTTGAGCGCGTTGATCGGGTTTTTGAACGAAAGATTTCTTACTCTGCAGGTTCCTCTTTCGCACGTTGACGTAACTTATCGGAGTGTCGTTTATAGCTTCTGTGTTCGATTCATCTGAGGTAGACTTGCTTACAAGCTTTTTGGATCCTTTCTGCGGCTTATAGTTTAGTTTAACGCGAATTACTTTGTCTAAACTCTCCGAATTCTCAATAATTTGGGTGCAATTTGGGTGAAATTCTTGAGTCTTTTTATTATATCCTGTGCTTATTCCACTATCGAGCAACCTATTATCGTCTGGAATGTTTTCCGGTGCAATCTCTTGGACGGGTAATTCTACAATACTGTTGGAACTATTGTCTTTATTTTTAAAAATACCCTCAAGCGTATCATTGATGACTGAGTGATCGGCACATGCTTGCATTAAGCAACTAGAATTCTCATCTATCTCGGATACTATTTGTCCGGGGTAGTAATTTATCGTTTCGTCGCAATTTTGGGTTTGCCTGTTTTGGATCAGATTGTACACTTTAGAATCTTTGTTTTTGGCGACTTCGCTATCGCTCTCTGATTTTCTGTGCACTTTGAATTTCTTTGAGGTTTCACCACAGGTCCTGAGTTTTAGAGTGCTAGTAGAGGAATTACTTTTAAAATCATCTACGCTTTCAGTTGTTTCCAGTACTACCGACAACCCGGGCCGTACACCAAGTGGCACTGATTCTTTGGCATGCTTATAAGGCGGTAAGATCGCCAATTTGTCGTGAAGCTGAAATGTTAAAGATTAACGTTAGTTCCAGTTCTAGCCACCGGAACAGATAAGTTTGTGCCACTGTGGACACCACGATATACCTACTTTGTGTGTTATTCGTCTTCTGGTTACCCGCAGCTCAGAAAAATTACTGCTCATCAATTAGATTAATCTTAATAACTGAGTATTATATACTAGTAATTTAATTTATAAGTAATAACTAGCGATCGGAGTAGGTAGGACTGTTTTTGGTACTTGCAAGCTGTGGTCATGATATGGATACGGCTTTCTTATAAACCATATTTGGATAATCCCGGGATTTCCGGAATTGAAAAAATCGCTGTAGATAGAGCTACTTTTGGTAATTCCAACCTGCGATCATCATACTATGGACATGCCATTAAAAAAATATTAAAAAATCCCGGGATTTTCGGAATTTAAAAGAAGACTAGAAGACTACTAAAGAAACCCGGATTTAGACATACTTGAAAGAAATGAAATAGACGACGAAATTCTATTGAATTATAAATTCGCTTCACTCTGACGTCTACAGATGTCCATACTAACCTAGAACTAATCTAGCTTTTGAGGTCTTTGACCCCAAACACCTACACCGATCAGTGGTAATAACCTTAAAATCACGTCTACCGTACACACTGTTAATTACAATAAGTTTATCCTGTATTTCCCTAAGCTAAGTGGATTGTATCCTTTTTTAGAGAAATAAATTTCCTAAACCGTATAAATCTAGGAACGAAAGGGGTTACCTGATTCTATTTTGTAGAATCTACAATAAATTATTTTGCTCAACCGGTAACCGATACCGTTATTTTACAAAAATATTCAATGTAGATTCTACCTTAACAACATGAGTTTTGTGTTCAATTTTGAATGTGCTGCAAAATAGATTCAGGTAACCCTTGGTCCCTGTATTAAATATTGATATCATATAGGGATGTCTTCGCTGCTCAAATCATTACCGACTCGATTCTTTAAAAGATCGTTTAACTATTTCGATTAATTAATATCCATTCCAATTCGTTAAAAAACGTGTTTATTATTTATACAATGCGAAGTAAAATAAAATAATTATTAGGTAATAAAGATCAATATTATCCGACGACTCTTTATGGAAAGGCGAAGATATTTTTTTTAAATAGTTAGACACAATCGAAATGGCAGACATATAATCTATACTCTTATATTATACTCTTTCATTTAGTGTAAATAAGAAAACATATTTTGAGGTATTTTCTGAGTTTTAATTTTCATCATCATAATGACAAGAAAAAGAAATCGATTTGAGATTCCATCATCAGTCTATTAGTGTCCCCACTGTTGGGGCACAGGCCTCCCTGCACAAGGCCATGATCCACCGAACGGGCCCAATGCTGATTGGTGGATTTTACACGTCTTCGAAAACTGTTAATTTCCTCAGAGATGCAGGTTTCCTCACGATGTTTTCCTTCACCGTTAGAGCAGTTGGTAAATGTACATAAGTCTTGGATAAAATCGGAAAACTCATTGGTACATGGCGGTGCATGGTTTCGAACCCGGACCTCCCGCCTGGGAGTCCGACGTCCTAACCACTAGGCCACCGACGCTCTCATTGATTGTTTTACAATAATTGTCGATTTCTTTGAGGCAATCTCATATAAAAAATACCATTAAAAGTAAATAAGTAAATAAATAGTAAGTAAGTTTTAATATAATAGTATAAAAAATATTTATAAATTAAAATTTTAAGTACCCCCCAGTCTTACCATTGTGGAGATCCCCTTACTTTCTGGTCACCATCAGATCCTTAAAATCCCAGTTTTGGGAATGGTACCACCAACCTATTACCATTCAAATGATCCATCTGACATCAAATACACTCCAAAGATCTTGAAAACCGATGGTTTAATTTTTATCACATACTCTCGGCCATGTCCAAATCAGATCAACAGTTATCGAGTTATGATGCCACAGACAAAGACACAGTCGCGATCAAAAAATGGATACCACCTGCAACTTACACAGTCGGAACTTTCTCAGAAACAACTGAATGGATTTAAATAATATAGCTTTCACCAGCTTATTGCACGCCGGGGACAAAAACAAAACATACAACATAAAGAGAGGTACAATACAATGTGCAGAAGGCGGCCTTATCGCTTTAAACGACATCTTCCAGGCAACCTTCAGGTGATGGAAAAATCATATGATATACGGGTGCAAAAGGCGTATGAAATAGATACTACCCTCAAAAAAACATATTACTTACTTACTTACTAAAATAAATAAATCACAATATTAAAGAATGCAAACTTTTGCAAGCTGCAATGCAGTAGTAATAATATTACGTAAAAATAAAAATAAAAAATAAATATAATAATAAATAATATAATAGCTTCGCTCTAAACTGACCCCAGAAATGGGGGAAAACCTAACAGGTAAACAAATAAAAATAATACAATAATTTAAAAAAAATGGTCACTTGGTCCTGGACCCGTGAGCTTCGCTCTAAACTGACCCCAGAAATGGGAGAAAACCTAACAGGTAAACATAATAAAAATAATAAATAGAATATGGAACCTAGATAAAGTATACATTGTGCCACTGGTGCTTTCTAGTACAGGCGTAATACCCAAACATTTACATCACAGTTTGCAACTAATAGATCTCCCCAAAAATACATATATCACAATGCAGAAAGCCGCAATCCTGAACACTTGTCGCATCGTACGAACATTTTTACAGGATGAACCGTCAGGTGAAACAACTTTAGGAAGTGAAGCTCACTTGGTCCTGGACCCGTGAGCTTCGCTCTAAACTGACCCCAGAAATGGGAGAAAACCTAACAGGTAAATAAATAATAATAATAAAAAATAATAAGACCCAGTGGCGGGTAAACACTGTTAGAACTGTACCCATCATAATTTCATCTACAGGAGTCATACCCAAATCCTTACACACCAGCCTGAAAACACTTCAAATACACCCTCTTACTTTCATTCTTCTTCAGAAAGCTGCCATTCTAAACACTTGCAGGATTGTTCGAAAATTCCTGTCCATGGACACATAAACGTCTCACATTCACTCATCATCAACACTCTCACACACCAATCAACTCACTTTATTTCTTCTAATTAACTCTACTTCTAATACGTCTTTCACTCTTACTGTCGTTTGGCCAAAAGCTCGCGACAGTATGGTAAACTCACCCCAATAATGGGAGAAAAACAGTAATATAAATAATAATATTTAATATTATATATACAGAAATATAATATCTTAATATAAAATCAAAAATATAATAAACAAATAAATAACACACATTATATGCTGCATTCTATGTAGTTCTAATGGCTAGAGAAAGCACATTTAAATCAATTCAATTGTTTTTTTTAAACTTTTCTACAATAATCACTTTAAATAAATCACTTATCATTAATATCAATCACTAATAAATCACTTATCATTAATATCAATCACTAATAAATCACTTATCATTAATATCAATCACTAATAATCAGGGTAACAGGGGTAATCACTTTCTGACCTCACTGTACACGTCAAAAATAGAACACCTCTCTTTTGGTCGAGCTGTTTAAAATAAACGTAAAAGTACCTGCGCTAAGGACGCGGTGGATGTGGTGGAAGGCGACTTGAATACAACTGGTCTGATGGGCACTCCTTTAAAACATCCTGCAATGTTTTTTTTTTTATCCAATTTTATTTTGTTAATCATTTCGCATGCTAGGCCAGGCTTAGGGTTGCCAGATGATTCTCCCAACATTTCATATGATGTCCGTCTGGACATCAAAAGAATGGAGTCCAGACTACTCTGGAGTCTTCCCGACAATAATCAATTCCTGTGAGCAATGCTTACTGTGAAAGTGTTTTTAGCCTGCTGAATAATTTGTATGCCAAAGAAAGGAATCGCATAGCATTTGATGTAATTAAAGCTGAGCTTAATGATTAAGATTGAACTTAAGGAAAATTGTTAGAATGTTAAGTCTTTTCTTAATATTCCTAAAGGATCCAAAGTGAAAAAAATAAAATAAAAAATTACATGTGCCAACGTAAAAAATACGTTCATTGAGCAATTAACTTGATTAATCTCAAAATTGTTAATCATGGAATATTGTTTAGTTTTTTAGGAATAAAAACTAAAATTTTGATTCATATTATTTATTTATCCAGACAACCCCACAATCCCGACATTTTGAAATTTTGTCCAGATATTACGGTCTGGCAACCCAAGCTAGACTACTAGAAATTAGAAAAAGGGTGAAAAAAATTCTGCGAGCAGGGTTTGAACCTGCGGACCTTGCCTTTCCGTGGCAGTGAGCAACTGAGCTATCGCGGCTCAACCGGCTGGCTTCAAATTAGTCAACCCTTTACACTCTATTTACACACATTTTTTAGAATAGAATAGAATATTATTTATGAAAGAAAAAAAATACATATTAAATACAAATATACAATCCGCAATATCACAAAAATCTTTCGTCAAATAATAATAATAATTAAATAATACATATTTTATTTTTTCGTTTATTAAGACAGTATTTTTTGTATTTTGTCTGTGTGTGTAATAAAGATTATAGTAATACTCTCGTTTGGCCAAAAGCCCGCGATTGTGGTAGAATACCCCAGAAATGGGAGATAAACAGAAGTTTTAAAACCATAATAATAATTAACAATAAATTAAAATAGGTACATTATTTATTGCATTGAATATATATATTCGCTAGGTGCACTACTTCAGCGCCACCTAGAGTCCGAAACTTCGTAGTCTCTGACGTTACTGTCAAAATACTGTGCTAAAATAATAAAGTTGAAAATTATTAGTACATTACATTAAATGTATTGCTCTAATTATTAGTAAATTTCATTAAATGTATTGCTCTAATTATTAGTAAATTACATTAAATGTATTGCTCTAATTATTAGTAAATTACATTAAATGTATTGCTCTAATTTGTGGAGACAAAGACTTGTGTAACCGTTTCCGTTCAGTAAAATTAAATGAAGTAAGTAAAATTTAAAAAAGCGTGTTTTGTTAGGGATACATCAGGGCCTAGTACTTCGCACCCAGCGAATACATAGGATGGTAATTACATAAGTTATATTGTTTGTAAAATGTCATTATATAGGTACATACATCATCATCAGCAGCAGCCTATTCTAGTCCACTGCTGGACATAGGCCTCTCCCAGGGCGCGCCATTGAGCCCGATCTTCGGCTCTTCTCATCCAATCGCTGCTAGCCACCTTGCAGAAATCATCGCTCCATCTAACAGAGACGCTCGTCCCACACTACGTTTGCCCAAACGCGGTCTCCACTCCAGAACTCGTCTACCCCGGCGGTTGTCGGTTCTGCGACAGATGTGACCGGCCCACTGCCACTTCAGCTTGCTAATCTTATGAGCTGTGTCGATAACTTTTGTTCTATGCCGGATCTCCTCATTTCGGATTCGATCCAGCAGAGATACTCCGAGCATAGCTCTTTCCATAGCACGCTGAGCGACCTTCAATTTGTGAACCAGTCGCACCGTCAGTGTCCACGTTTCGGTACATACACGTCAACGTTACATTATTATTCACTTTAAAAATTGTATAATTTTTATTTGATTTATTAATCTATTACTATGTAATTTTAATGTTTATTATTTACTTGGTTTAGTATTACGTATTTCTATTGTATGTAACTTGTGTTTGAATAAATAAAAATAAAAAATAAATCTGTAATACTTAGGGGGCGTCCACCCTTGTGAGATTTTGTGAGATTTTCCTCAACTCCCTCCCCCCCCCCTCTCCTAATCTCACGTGACATTTTTTTAAATTTGTGTTTTGATTATGAACGCTTATAATAACGTTGGATTATAAAAAAAATAAAAAACAAGAACACAATTTATTCTATTATCTTTTTTTAATTAATTTTTACTCTAGAAAATTTTATTACTTTAATTTGATTTCACTTTCACGCCATTTTACACCGTTTTTTGCTAAAAAAAATTACGTGATATTTTCGAAACCCCCCCCCCCCCAACCCCCAGATTGAGTAAGATTTAGCTTGACCCCCCTCCCCCCTTGAACACCTCACGTAATTAATGGACGCCCCCTTAATTTATGCAATTTTTGAGACTATAGGTTTAGAACTCATGTTATTAACTTGTACAACATATTTAAGTAACTGTTTGTCACGTAATAAAATAAAATAAATAAATATAATGTTGTGTATAGATATGACGCTTCCTATATTAACCAATCTGATGTATTTTTCACCCTTTTCCTAATTTGTTTAAGTATACCTAGCATGAGAAATGAATAATAAATAAAACCTAACCTATATCCATGCTAAATACAAATCCAACTTACCGAAATGCCGATACCTTTTGTGCGGGCCACGTGAAAACCTCGAGCCACCGTCCTGAACCAAACATTTACCACGTTTATAAATTTTAATAACTTACATTACAAACCGTTATTCTAATCGAATGCATGAGAAAATGTTGACTGACAAATTGAGGTTTTTTTTTTCTTCTACCTACCCTCATAATACCAAAATGTCACGGGAAAAAACAGCATGTAGGATTGGTGCAGTAGATGATATTACTGTAGGTATTTCACGATTTAAACATACTTGCAACGAGGAAAAATACCAAAAGCGATACAAAAATCATATTGATTCCTACAAATACTGGCGCACTGAGGTTAATTGGAGTCAAAAATAATTACCTAGTTACATAAATAAACATAAGTATAATCACTAGGGTGTATCACGTTGGGTTGGTTTCATGATATTTGACATAAGTTCATAACATTAAAAATAATTGAAGTCGTTATTTTTACAAAATCTTCAGGATTCGATCGGTTCACTTACATGCTTTATTTTTTCCAGATTTTTTACTTTTTAGGGTGATATTTTTTACTTTTTAGGGTGTTATTTTTTACTTTTTAGGGTGTTATTTTTTACTTTTTAGGGTGTTATTTTCTACTTTTTAGGGTGATATTTTTTACTTTTTAGGGTGATATTTTTTACTTTTTAGGGTGATATTTTTTTTACTTTTTAGGGTTATATTTTTTACTTTTTAGGGTGATATTTTTTACTTTTTAGGGTGATATTTTTTACTTTTTAGGGTGATATTTTTTTTACTTTTTAGGGTTATATTTTTTACTTTTTAGGGTGATATTTTTTACTTTTTAGGGTGATATTTTTTACTTTTTAGGGTGATATTTTTTACTTTTTAGGGTGATATTTTTTACTTTTTAGGGTGATATTTTTTTACTTTTTAGGGTGATATTTTTTACTTTTTAGGGTGATATTTTTTACTTTTTAGGGTGATATTTTTTACTTTTTAGGGTGATATTTTTTACTTTTTAGGGTGATATTTTTTTACTTTTTAGGGTGATATTTTTTACTTTTTAGGGTGATATTTTTTACTTTTTAGGGTGATATTTTTTCCATGTGCCGTCATGCCGTGATGTCCGAACAAAATATATGGGCCCGAGCATACGAGCTACTGACTTTTCCCAAAATAGTGCGAGTGACGTGCGAGCTGCTGCCTTGTGACGTGGAGGGGGAAGGCGAGTGGCGAGTGAAAACAAAAAATTTTGTAGTAACTCGCATGCGAGCTACTGACCGACTCGCACGTGACAGAAAAGGTTATCGCACACATATCACCCCGGCACCTGATCAGCGTCGCCTCAACTCGAGCCGTTCAGTATTCTTTGTATGAAACTGCATACTAGGGATGTTACGGAGCTTCGACTCCGACTCTGAAAGGTCGGAACCGATTGATTTTACACCTCCGACTCAGACTTCGGCTCCGTTAATTTTGAATCGGAGGTTATACCGAAAATTTGTGAGCTTACATATTCAAATATCACTATTTTATTAAATAGTGTAACACTACATAAAGGAACATGTTTTATTTCCGCAAACGTCATCATAAATAATATTGGCCAGTTCAGCTATAAAAAATTAAAAACGGTTTATAACATCTCTCTTCTACTTCCGCCTCCGACTCCGGTTCCGAATCCGGTTCCGACTCCGATAAATCAAATTTAAAATCTTCGGTTTCGACCCGGTTCCGGTAAAACCACCTCCGTAACATCCCTACTCCATACTGCAACGCACACCAATCAACTTCGTAACGGCATCGCCTCGCCTCGGGACAAGTTACCCGTGACCCGCTCGCGGTTCGTGGTCAACTCGCAGCCACCGTGCTTACGTCAAGGCGTCGCGTTGCCGCGCAGACCGCATGTTGTTTTATCGGTTTTATACTCGTCCCCCAGCCGTAGCCGCGCCGACACCTCGGAAGTGCTGAGCGCCGGGTTGACTGGTTGACCGCGAGGCGATACAGTGCAGGGTTAACCCTTATAATGCGGTCTCACGGTGCGAATAGCTGCACTGCAGTAACTGACTCGGCCAGCTCGCACTGTGTAACCTAGGCTTAAGGCGCAGTACAGCATCTGTGCTCAAGCTATAGTAGCAAAACGAGTAAAGTCAATGTGTCTAGGACTTACGTTATTTTCCGGATTATCTGATGACAATGGCGAGTTCATATTCGTGTAGTTCAGCGACACCTGAAAATTACATAAAAAGAAATATTCTGTAATCTACTAACATAGTAAATTTTTACTACCATTTTTGAACCTTGTTGTCTGTTTAATAAACAAAGGGCATGGAACATTTTACTATGGAGCCTGGGCACACCTAGTTTCCGTGACTGAACAAAATTACGATTTCTTGGCGATCGATCCCAGCACGATAATTCGATAGAGGACATCAATAGAAACATAAAACATATCTTGACAAAAACTCCTAAAGTATCTCCTAACCGAGATATTTGATATTGAAAGTTGCAATACTTTTTTTAGTAAGATTACTGGGTTAAATATCTGGGTTCAGATATACTTTAGGAGTATTTGTCAAGATGTTTCTATTGATGTATCTCTATCGAATTATTAAGCTAGGATCAATCGCAAGAAATTGTCATTTTCTTCAAAATTTCGGATAGTGGGGTGCCAATAAGGTTCCATGGCCTTTTCTACTCCCATTGCGTAATTTGTTCAATACGAAACCTCAATCAATATCAAAAAGGGGTTCATTCTTCATGGTAGTGTTTTAATGGAATCCCTTTTTATATTATAACACTAACACACTATAGCAGGGATGCTCAAACTTGTATTGTCGGCGATCTACTAGAATATAATTAGAGTACAAGCGATCGACTCTGCGGATATGCGTGCTGTAGGGCACTGTAGAGTGTATCTATATGGCAACAGAGAAATACCATATAACCAAAAATAAGTTTTTATTGTAGGTACTTTCAGCTTAATTAAAAATAATATCTAATGAAACTTTGTTTTAAAATTACTGATCTTCGGATGCCATGTATGGCACTGTATGTCGTTCGCGTACTTTTCGTCGGATAGAAATCAAAACTACGTAACTATTTCCGCGATCGACTCGTAAATCTCTGGCGATCGACCGTTTGAGCACCCCTGCACTATAGGGCTCCTTGACGGGGTTCCTGTGGGACGATAGGCATAATTTTTGTCTCAATCGATGCTTCGTCACTGACCGAGCATGAAAGACAGGGTTCCCTGTCAAAAAATCCAGTGGACTTACTTCGTAGTGGTCTTGGAAGACCGCTCGCAGAGCGTTGTCGATCTTCGCCATGTCGCTCCTCGAGCTGACCACGACGCGGACCTCTCTCCCTCCCTCGCCGAACACTCTCAGGCGCGACGGGGACACTTGAGGGGGCTCCGATGTTGTCACGGCTATTGTCACTCCCATGGACTCCCTGATATAACAAGGGAAAACGAATTGAAATGAAAAGCACACGGAGAGAGCCATGTACACTGCGTGAGTTTTTAGAAAAACATTCGGACCTTGAAACGTTCGGTGTGTTTCGGTTACTGTTAAAACCGAAAAAAAAATACCACCAGGTGAGATTCGAGTTCAAACGCGGGTTTAGATGTAAATAAAAAAAATCTGACCTGTACAGCTTGGCATTCAGCGTTATGTCGTCGCTGATGGAGAGCGTTTCCCAGGAGTTGCAGCTGGGGGCTCCCAGGGATTCCAGCGTCCGAGGGTCTAGCAGAACAGTCAGACATTTGGTCGCGACGTTGATGTCGAGCCAGGCTGGGCGTCTTTCTGTTCCCTGGACACAGGAAAAGATAACTTTTGTATGGATTTGACTGATATCGGTAGCTATTATGGCTGGTTTACACTTGATCAAGTGCGTTAGTCAAGTGGCAATTACAGTGGCGAGTATGGCGATTGTTCTGTCATGGCTTGAATAACTCTGGCCAGCGCACACTTTAGAAGTGGAGGCGCAGCGACTAATTTAACAATATAAATTAAACGTCAATGTCGTCAAAACACGGTTCAAAATGACGTGTCAATAAACAAAAAGGACGTGGCGCGGCGCGGAATAAGCAAATCAAATAAAAAAATATTGTAAGTAAATAGGTACCATAAAGTACATTTTTACAAAGTGTTTTTTTACTCTACCACCACTTCGTAAGGTGCTATTCCATGCTATAGTGGAAAAAAAGAAGCGGCGCAAGAAACTTTAATTTATTAGCTTTATTTTAATAAGTGAAATTATGTTATGACAGAAATGTGTGACAAAATAAGGAATAGTGTTATAAAGGAAAGGGGTGGTGTGCAAGATGATGTAGTGAGTAAGATTGAAAGAGGAATGTTGAGATGGTTTGGACACGTAGAAAGAATTAATGAAACGAGAGTAACGAAAGCGGTGTATAATGAAAAGGTAACTGGAAGGGTGGGAAAGAGAGACCTAGAAGGACCTACGTCGACCAGATTGAGGACGTTCTAAAGAAAGGTCAGGTGGGGTCAACCACTAACCGAAGAGCGTGTATGAAGCGATTGATGAGTGTGGAAGAAGCGAGAACAGTTTGTCAGGATCGTTGCAGGTGAAAATCTTTAGTATCTGCCTACCTCTGCGGGAAACAATCGTGAGATTATGTATGTATGTATGTTTAGAGGTATAAAATTACACCTCTTTACTGGTCTAGGAGTTCGGTACGTGTCTATACCTACGTCCTAGCCAGGGTATGTCTTCGAGGAGTCATCTTCAATGAGACACTGGACTTGTTAACCGATACTTATATTTCCAAACAGTATACCATACATGACGGTGGTAGAGAAACGACCAACGTGACGCGGGCGCAGTCGCGTGACATTTAAAAGTGCTGACATAATAATTCACAATGTAGAACACAATGTGCACTGTGTATGTACACAGTGTCCCTACAATATATGTATGCATACCGCCAAGCTTTAATTTGTTATCGAAGACAGTAGATGCGCATCCACTCTTCACTCTTCTGACAAACGCTGGGCCTAAAAATCTCTCAGTTAATAATAAATTTATTTATTTAACGACAACACTGTATGCAAATATACAATGGAAGGTACAGTAAAATGAATACTACAATAAAAATTAAATAAAAACATACATATTTCCTAATACCGAGCCTACAGTTAGCACCCACACTAGGTAATCCTGTGTCGTGGGCGCTGCGGTGGGGAGTGTCTATTCTGATTTGTACCTAAATGTACTGTAAGTAATGTGATTTGGCGAAGTAGAATTGTGTGAGTAATATTAGTTTGTTGCTGAAGATACTCACAGAAACGAGGACGACTTCCCCAACAGATAGTTTCCTGCACAAGACTGACACGATGGCATCGCCGGCATCGTTGTGGGCATTCAGAAAGTCCCGCGCGTCCTGTAAAATACATTCACCATGGCTCTTCCGTTACCGGCAGGCCGGCAAGCAAGTTACCGGGCCTCCCTAGGAACACCACAGCTGTTTTGGAATACAGGTGTTCTGGAAACCACTCGAGGACTTACTTACTCCTGACGTTTTATCCTCCTACATTAATATCTGACATGATATAATTTAATTTATTTATTAGGTAAACACAACAGATTACAACCAGAGAAATTACAGAAAAATCAATATAAAGTTATGAGCTAGGTCGTAACCCTTAACGTGTAAACACAGCATGGTTAGGAAGTAGAAAATTGATTGTTGTACAAAATTGAGTTGGGAAAAAATACTATTGAATGTAATGAACTAATGACCAAAAAACCTATACCTATTTGAAAAATAAAAATAATAAATTAAAGACTATAAAGTAGGTGCGTGGATAGCTCACTTGAGGACAGTACAGTACATATAGTAGTAATTAACTGAATAAAGTGGTGCCAGGGCCTCCCTAGGAACACCTCAATATCTTAGGATTCAAGCGTTCCGGAAACCACTTGCGGACTTATTTACTCCTGGCATGTATGGGACACCCCCTGCTAGATGATAGACTGGATGAAAAGAGTCGAAGATCGAGCTCAATGGCGCGCCCTGGGAGAGGCCCTATGTCCAGCAGTGGACTAGAGTGGGCTGCTCATGATAATGTTGTCCTCCTGCATCAATAACTGACATGATATAGTAGTAATTACCTGAACAAAATTGTGCCAGGGTCTACCTAGAAACACCTCCACAGCATTCTTGGAATACAGATGTTCTGGAAACCAGTTGAAGGCCATCTCCTAGTACAAAGCATGATATTATAGTGAACAAAATTGTGCCAGGACCTCCGTAGGAACACCTCCACTGCTGTCCTGGAATAATTATGTTCTGCAAACCAGTTGAGAGCTTACTCCTAACATCTTATCTGACAGTAGCAACAGTATCTGACATGATATAGTAGTAATTACCTGAACAAAGTTGTGCCAAGTTCACCTTAGGAACACAAGCACAGCTGTCTTGGAAACCAGTTAACTCACTAGCATCTTATCCTGCATCAATATCTGATATGATTAGTAATTACCTGAAGAAAATTGTGCCATGGTCTTCCTAGGAACACATCCACAGCTGACCTGGAATACAGGTGTTCCGGAAACCAGTTGATGGCCGCAGCTTGCCGGACTTCGGGCTGCCGACGAGGTAGCAGCCAACGCAGCAGGGTTTCTGCGATACTGAGCTGCATCGGCATATGACCACAGGACGCCATGATGGCTGATAGTCGGACGCTGTTAGTATGTGAATAAACAACATTAATTAATAATAATAAATAATTGTAAACATGCTTTGTTAACTTGTAACTGAATATAGCCCTAATTCTAAGCCATTTACTACTACATTTTATGAAATTTATGTCAATTAGGAGTATAGTAAACAATGTAAAGATTCATCTTCTAAGTCGAATTCCTTAATACTGAGAGTCGTGATCATTCTAAGGAATAAATCACATAGAACGACTCTCTTGGCAGATTTAATGGGGTGGTTTGCCATTACCTTCCCCATTTTACACAAAGGTTATCTCAGTGTGTAGGTTTCCTCACGATGTTTTCCTTCACTGTCAGAGCAGTCGGTAAATGTCACTTATATACTCATACTCATACTCATACCATTTATTGCTTTTCATGTGTTACAATTGGTCTTAAAAATGTATATTATTTGGTCATACATGAAACCCTGAATAGGGCACCGCAATATTAAATAAGAGATTATAATATTTTAAATAAGTAATAAATGCTAACGAGATAAATTGAATTAAATGTCATTATAAGTTATACATAATTGATTTTATAGTTAAGTATTGGTTTTATCATCAAAAAACTCCTGCAGTGAATATAAACATTTGTTAAGAAGATACATCTTTAATCTTTTATTGAATATCGAGTCTTTTAATTCGATGTCGATACATTTTGAAATTTTGTTATATATTTTTATTGACATAACGAACGGTCCAGAACTGTGTATATTTGATTTTGATTTTGGCAGAGCCAGCCTTTTCTGGTATCGAGTGTTAAATGGCGTACTGTGTAGGTCCTCTGCTTTTTTATACAAGTGTGTATGTTTCCTGACAAATTTAAAATCTCCAAAATGTATATTGATGTTAAGGTTAATATTTTTTGGTCAATAAAGTGCATTCTGCAGCTTTCCATAGGTATGTAAGTCTTTCGAAAAAATCGAAAAACTCATTGGTACATGACATTGCATGGTTTCGAACGCGGACCTCCCGCTTGGGAGCCCATCTGATTGTCTAGTTTCCTTCTTCATGAATAAATTTGATGTAGATGAAGAACGTCAGAATCTGCAAAGGATCTCCCAAAATTCTTAATTTTTCCCAACATTTACCTAAACTAGAAAAAAAGACATTTATTGAATTTACTTACAGATAGTTCCCATTTTTCGTCGTAAGATTTGGTGGACAAACGTGATAGGTGGCAAGCCTACCACCGTCTACTAGGTGATTGGAGGTGGTTCCTATGTCTACCCCCTCAGGGATTATGGATGTGATAGATAAGCAGTGATCGGAGTAGGTAGAGTTCTTTCGGGTCAATGTCCTCAAAGGTTATATTAATATGGATATGATTTCGGGATCCCGTTTTAAGTTATCGAGCAAATGTTGTAAATTACTTTTATAAACCTCGCCCTTACTCGGCGGATTACGTTTTTTTTAAATTGTGAACTTACGAAGAAAGTTAAAATACTACCATAGGTACACTAGCGCCATGAATCTTAAAAAATATATTTCGCCACCAATTTTAAATGTGTATCAAAACAAATATAACGTTAAAAATCTAAATAATATATTTATTCAATCCCGGAAATCCCGGGATTATTGGGCATACTTATCCATATTATGACCGTATGTGGCAAGTACCAAAAACAGCCCTACCTACTCCGATCATAGTAGATAAGTATGAATTTACTTACAAGTAATGTTCAAACTTCGTCCTCCTAGCATGTCTGATCTCCTTAGTGGAGTCTGCGCAGAACAAGTTGAAGGTATGGAGAGTCTCATATCTCTGGTGCAGGTTTAGTCTGCCTCTGGTGGCGATGTCTAACAAAGCATCAGTCACTTGGTCCACAAGGATGTCAACGATTGATGGATCTTTTTTTGACAAGATCTGAAAAGTCATTGTATTTCATTTTAATTGCCTTTGACAAAGCCGTAAAGAAATCCATTGTGCAAATATCTTGCAAGTTGCATATTGTATGCAACTTGAATAGTGGAAAGATAAACTTGCATGCATGCATGAAATATCACAGAGTGGTACCCTCGAGATAGGAAACGTAAAAAAGGCCGACCAGCGAGACACTGGGAGGACGACCTGCCCATGGGACGGAGAGGAGCGGCCCATGATAGATAATAGTGAATGGACTTGGAGAAGGCATATGTGCAGGGACAACCTGCCAATGTCAAACATAGTTGATAAGTTAATTCATATTTGTTAAGAGAATAAAGACTATTTTTATTTTATTAAACTTGCATGCAAACCGCTGGTTGCATGTGATTAGGTGATTGTTGTGAAGTCATACTTGCATGGGAATTCTTGCACAGTAATTAACTTTTTTAAGTATATCAATTTTTAAGCCCCACTAAAGGTAGTGTCTACAAAAGATCTTACATTGTTTTTGTATGGAACAAGAAATCAGATACAAACAAAGACATTTTACTGGCATAAGGCCATGACAATAGAACCACAGATCTGTTACACATTTGGTCGACACAACTGCCAAAATTTACACATTAGATTACATGCGATATATCAATTTTATTATTTTATTCGGTTCGTTTCAAACTAATTTATTTGATGCAAATAAATATGGACTGTCATATCCTGTATTGATGAGTACCAGGATTTTGCATTCATGAGGGTTTATGATCAACATGGAGACAACAAAGTTGCAATAGTACATTACCTACCTTAAGAAAGTCCAGTAAAGTTTTCAAAAACACCCACCAATTGGGATGATGAATTAATAAGTGCTTCCTCACAGCATCGAGCCAATACTGAACTAGAGAAACGAGCTCCTTTGATAATAATGCAAAGGATTTCATGGTCGACAAAGCTAACACATGCTCGAAAATTACAAATGCGGCGCCAGCATCGTCGCACTTGTTGAAGTACTGGAAATAAAAACAAAATCAGTCTTTGCAAAATAAATACCCAGGAAAGTAATAAGCAATTTTGAATAGGTATGAAATCTTACTTCGATTTCAAAGGACCGAATGTTTTTCAAACATAGAATTACGGACATATTGAATTCAATTTTCCAATTTTTGTATTTATGCTTTAGGTCTTGTGTAAGGGATATGTAATCATCGATATTTTTGACAGATTTTATATGTTTTAAAATATCCATTTTTACTGTACACTTCTATTTTTCACCAAAATGAATCTCATATTAACGCAACAACGCTTGAACAAAAACGTTTTCCCGCTGTTTTTCTGCCTACCTACGCTCCGCCATCGACAACAACAAATATTTTCTTTTTTATCTATGGCATGGCCACACGTTTACCAAAATTAAATTATTATCATCGATTCCAATTGTAAACGAAACTCACAGAAATCAAATATTATATTGGTGCCTCTGTGATGAAACTTCACGGCCGGGTTACATTAGGGGCCGCAAAAAAGAAACTTTGAAATTTTCACAGAGATACCAATATAATGAAGGAAATTTTGACAAAAAATCACTTTCCACAAATGCTATTATTATTCGATCTCAAAACTAGGAAATCCCATAAACTGCATTGTACATAATGCAAAAGGTTACTGTAAATTGCATGAGTAGCAAAAAACCTAGTACTCCCATTAGGTAATGCCCTCAATAGGTCATGCGTTATACCATATGGTACGCGTCGATTATGTATCGTGTCATTTCAATTTAGAGCTACGGCGTAGAAAGGTATAGCACGTAATGAATGAAGACATGACGTGATGAGAATGACTGACAAGAATTGTTCGTCACTATTTTTAAATTAAAATTGATAGTAATTTGACGTGATGGAAATTAGGCATACGGAAATTAGACTCTACGCGCCTGGGTAAGTACACCAAAGATAAGTACACCTGAGTATGGCCGATGCCGGTTTTAGCTTTAGATATAAATATAACAGTCCAGCAAAATCCATGCCTTTAGCCCTTAGAGTATAATTATAATTACTCTAAGCTTTAGCCGAATATAGGTATTGGCCAAACGTAAGCAATTTGATATAGAAAATGCCGGCTCTACATTCGCGCCAACAATAAAACTGATACGTTAAATAAACAAACATGTCTACATTACAGATCACGGCTCATAAGTTGAACGCGCAGTAACAAATGTTCGAGTGTCCATCGAAGTGTATGAGGTGCGACGCGAGGGCGCAATTTTTGTTCAACTTATGTGCCGCGGATTGTACTTATCTTGGTTTTTGGTCAACTATTTGTCTGAATGAAGTTTTCGGCGCGGCTTGATATTAGAACATACTATCCTGTATCCTGTCGGATAGCAAAAATCGGCCGGATAGACCGGATACCAGATATCCGGTGCACCGCTAATCTTGACTACTAGGCTGGCTTTTGCGAAAGTCGAATTGAGGGTTAACCCGAGAGTTCGTGCCTAACCCGGGTTAAATAACAAAAACGTTACGCTAACCCTTAATTTTTTTGAAAATCACGGTTAAATCCGTTAATTGTAATTTTTGGTAGAAACTCTTTGGTTTTCAAAATAACTTTCTACGTGTGTTACATAATCTAGTATTGTACGAATAGATTTTTGACCATAACATTTCAACATTTGATTTTTTTAATATATTATGGCAACATTTGATTGTGTTGACCCACAGTTGTCATCATACCTAAGAGTATAAGAGATACAAGATGATATTTGTAGAGCACCATCTTTCTCACACATATCAATAAATGTTTATTCAAAATAAAATAAAACTAATATAACAATAAAATAAATGCTTAAGCTAAAATTACAAAATACCTAACTATTTTACAAATAAAATACCTGACCTAGGTCGCTCCCTGCAGGGAGTGTCCCGAGGAGGCTGGCGGCGTTGCCCCGCTGTATAGCGAGGCTTATACGCTGAGCGAAGTAGAGGCCAGCCTTCTGGTCACGGGATGTCTCTACGAGGCGCTTGGCTATTTCCCCGTAGAGGCAGTGGGCTCCAGGCCCCCACGGCCCTAAGGTCTCCACCCCGAACGGCGCAAATATGCAATCACCACCCAGGCCCGCATATTTACGCCGCTTGAGGTTCTCCGCAGATGCTGCTGCTGACCCGGCCTTCACCGCCGTGGCTGGAAGGTGGGACGGGGCAAGGGTGTCGACGCAGGTAGCGTCCCACACCAGAGACCGTCCCAGCTTCCAGGACACGAGTGTCATACCGTCGGGCCTTTTACCGTCATCGTGAGCCAGACCATTATATCAATAGATCATATCAATTGTTTCTTCTATGGTGCAAATATGATTAAATAAATAAATATTTATTTAAAATACATTAAAATTGATAGTAATTAATATCTATTATTCTATTAGTAGTTCTTCTTAGTAGTTCTTCTTAGTAGTAGGTAGTTGAAATAAAGTGGAATTGAGATTTTATACAACTTATTCAAAGTATTCGCTTAAATTGTTAATTTGTAATGAAATGAAATGAAATTTATTTTATTCGCACGAAACACGGTACATATAAGATAGTAGTATTGTTTGAATAGATCATACATGTTTCGCCATTATTTTGGCATGCAAAAAATTTTTAAAGTGACATTTTCGTGAAACGCCGTAACATTGTTTTTCATGGATTTTACATCAATGTTGCCATTTTAGGCTTGTAGTTACAAGAATTGTAGCTTCGTAAAATTGGCCCGAGTTAGATAAAAAATTATAAACTTTGTCCAGAAAGAAAACATCATTATTCGGACGGAGCATCGTCTCTTTTCTAATTTTTTACAATACGAACACACTCCGAGCTTTTATTCAATATATATTGGCGTGTATGGGAGCCCCGTCTCTTAAAACGTAGTGATTAAATATATGTTTTAATTATATCCTTTTTGATGTAGATGCCCGCGGATTGCCCGCGGGCGGGGTTGTTCGCGGACGCCGATCGGGGAACGAACGAAACGCAAAGGCGCGAAAACCTTCTCGCCTGTTCGAGGCGCTAATGTGGAGCTATTTTTTTTCCTTTTTGTTGGCAGCACTCACTATTGCCCACAGATAGCTATTGACTGACATTTTGTTTGACATTTGACAGTTCGATTGATTGACTTGACGGGAGTCTTTCTTGCTCGAGTGCGGTTGATGAAATTTAGTGATAAATCCAGTTACAAAGTGGTCGGGCGGTAAAAAAGATGCGATAAATAACCGGAATGATGAATCATTCCTCACAATTTGTATATTTACCTTACCGCTTCATTATCAGTCCAGTGTTATGATCGCGCCGTAGCGAACGCACGGTTCTCGGAACTCTAAGCTAGTCGATATTATGTGGCCCGGACGAGAGAACGGCATAAGAATTTTACAATTATGATGCCCATGGTGTACACAGTGTATGGTTTTGCCATATTTTTCATGGTCGCGTGGGTGTGTCTGTGGCTGATACACATAATGGCTCTGTCGTACTCCAAGTGGAAGTTGTACCGGGCGGTGGACCGGTCGCCGCCCGAGCAGCCCTACCCGGGCGTGTCGATCCTGAAGCCGCTGACAGGCGTGGACCCCAACCTGTTTTCTAACCTGGAGACATTTTTTACGCTCGATTACCCGATGTACGAGCTGTTGTTTTGCGTGGAGAACGATCACGACCCTGCCGTAATGTTGGTGAACAGTCTGCTGCACAAGTATCCGCACATAGAGGCGAGGTTGTTCGTCGGCGGCCAGAGGGTTGGAGTGAACCCTAAGATCAACAACATGCAGCCGGCGTATTTGGCGGCGAAGCACCCGTTCGTTCTAGTGAGCGACGCGGGGATACGCATGCGGGACGACACTCTTCTCGACATGGTGCAGCACATGCGAGACGACGTGGCGATCGTGCACCAGATGCCGTTTGCAAGCGACGCGGAAGGGTTCGCTGCTGTATACGAGAAGGTATTTTTCGGCACCGCGCAGGCGCGCATGTACCTCGGCGCCGAATTCCTGGGCATCAACTGTCACGTGGGGATGTCGTCGCTGGTCCGACGGTGTGCTCTAGAGGAGGTGGGCGGGCTGGCAGCATTCGCAGACTACTTGGCGGAAGACTACTTTATGGCGAAGGAGGTGGTGTCGCGAGGGTGGCGCATGCGCGTCGCGTCGCTGCCGGCGCTGCAGAACTCCGGCACGAGGTCCATCGGAGCACTGCAGGCGCGACTTAAGCGCTGGGCGCGTCTGCGCATCGCCATGATCCCGACGACAGTGTTGCTAGAACCGCTGAGTGAGTGCATGCCCCTCGGCGCCGGCGCCGCGTGGGCCTCGGGACAGTTATTTGGTGCTGAACCGTTACCGTTCTTTCTGGTGCACATGTTAGTGTGGTTCCTATCAGACTGGCTGATGCTGAGATCTGTGCAGAATGGCTCCCCTCCGTTCACGAAAGTGCAGTTTCTGCTAGGCTGGGTTTGGAGTGAGTGCTGTGCACCGTTTGTGTTAGCAGCTGCCTTGTTAAACCCCGAGATCTCATGGAGGACTCGCTGCTACCGGCTAGACTGGGGTGGCCGTGCTCACGAACTGAAGCCCAAGCTCAAATTCTGAGCGCATCTCTCCTTTTCAGCAGCTTTAATTTATTGAATGTAACTGTAAATTGCTCTGCATGAATCTGAGTATGTTTGTGAGCTGTGTGTTTAGTGTATAAGATTTTATTATAATTCCTATTTTATAATTTTGAAATGGACTGTGGATACTTTTGTTTTAGAAAGACTTGTACAATTATGTAATTATAGTTATGTCAAATGTTTTATTTTGTGATAATTTTTATTGAGTCTGCCAATTTGTGTAAAAGTGTGAACAGAAGCTTTGACGTTCTGTCTAGTGGTGCCGCTGCATAGGTGTATATTCCTTAATATGTGCTTTCACTGGCTTTCCTTTAACAAATCAATGGTGTTGTGCCGAAGAAGCGACAACTTCACGCTTTCGTCACGACCTTTTCTGCAAGCTGATTATTAATACTAATGATATGTTCTTTAATATCAAAAGTACCTACACCTATGTAGCTACTCCATGTCCAGTGAGCTCTACTATGTGAATACAAAACCAATGATTTATATTATAATGTAACTTATGATGTGAAGTCTTTGTTTTATTCACATTTTATGTGTTATCTAAACATACACACCTGTATGATTTAAAAGATAACTGTTAAAATGGCAGACTGTGTACTGGGAATCTGAGTCACTCTTATCAATATCTGATATGATAACATAGGGCCTTCAATCACCAGAACTTGACGTAAATGAAGGCATGAGTAATGTCATTTATATTTCATACTTGGACTAGTTTTAGCTGTATCCAATACCGATCAAATTGATTCACTAATTTATTTATACATCACATATTTATGGCTCTTGAAGGTCATGGAGTTGTCTTCAAATATTTTAGGAGTATTTTAGGTACACAAAAACTAGACTTGAGGAAAAAACAGACAGGTATACACGAGGCACATTCGCTGTCCTAGCTAGGTATACACTATAGACACATAGAGCAGGCACGGTCCTACCTTGACATTCGGGGTTTACTTGTACATATAGGAAACTGACGATATTTGAGGTAAAAAAAGGGATCGCAACGAAGTTACAGTTCTGTTCCATGGGAGTCGAAAATTGGGAGAGGTCATGAACCCTGTGACACCTCGCCGTCCCCAGCAACCGCGCAAATATAGGACAGATGCGGAGAAAACCTTGGAATTCCATTTATTTGTATCACAATTCTATAGATTTTTTATAACAGCTGATTACTACGGTAGTGAATAGTGACGTCATTCACTCGACATTGAGCTACAAAGTGTCTATCTTCACTAATAGATAGAAATAACTCCAAAGTCTTAAAAATATCTATAATACCTACTGGTTAGATCTGTTACGAAATCGTTTTTCCCAGTCGCATTTTTTCCCATTCTACATATAAGTACTATGATTTCTTGGATGAAAGAAAAAGTAGTCTCCCCTCCTCAATGGATAGGTAATAAATGTTTTGTATCGAGACCTAGGTCACCAAGTTGATCAGTTGGGTGTAGGTGGAGGTTGGGCATATTGCGTAAAAACCCATATATGTGTGGGCATTTATTAGGCATTTACGCAATATGCCCAGGTTGCTTGCTTGCTTATCGTATGGTTAGTGGCCAACCTATTTGTCAGAGTTGTTCAGGCCGCCCGTAGGCATCTGACATGGCTTAACGACTGCTGTCGAACGACAACAACCGGGACCGACTGCTTAACGTGCTTTCCGAGGCACGGAGGAGCTCGGATGAAATATGCCACTGGCGGTCACCCATCCAGGTACCGACCGCGTTAACGTCGCTTAACCTGCACGATCACTTTCGGACCGTGCTCGCAACTAGGCTACGTGCTCTTCGAATGCTATGCCCAGGTAAAAACCCATCTCTAGGTGGCTGGATCTTGGCTTCCGATACCAAAGAGCGCAATCGCTCTCCAGCGCTGTCTCGAGCCAGTTGTCCTTTCGGAGCTTTCGCAGATCCCTCTCAGATTCGTCGCTCCAGCGATACCTAGGAAGTCCAACTGACTGACGACTGTCCTACCCTCGTATGCTCGTGGTAAACCCGATCCTCCTCTATCCTTAAAACGTCATGAGCCATCGAAATTGAACAGGTTTCGCCGATTATGTTCGGCACAGCCACCATTCCTTTGAGCTGTTTTTTGTAGAAAAAGTAATCTCTGACAGCTTTACTCTTTTGTCTTTTTTCACTTGATCTTATCACCTTACTGCTTACCTATGTGTATTTCTATATTTCATTATTATATACGCTATTTTAACCCTCTTCTCGTCTTTAAACTTTTTCCTCTGCGAAGACACCATCGTCCTCATAAGATTTTTCCTAGCTATCAAACAGTGAAAACCAAGGATTTTAAAATTCAGAGGAGAGGGCGCTAATAGTCCGATTTTTGTGGTGATACCTAACTAAATCGAAATCCGTCAAGTAGGTAGTAGGTATAGTACTGGAATAAATACCTACTTATACCGGTTTTGCCAATTCGACACACCGTATATCTATACCAATATTATAAAGAGGAAAGGTTTGATTTTTTGTTTGTTTGTTTGAATTGAATAGGCTCCGAAACTACTGAACAGATTTGAATAATTCTTTCACTGTTGGAAAGCTACATTTTTCCTGGGTGACATGGGCTATATTTCATTTTCAAAAAAAATGGGGATCCTTACTTAAATTACGATAAAGTGTAAAAAAATATCAAAAAACTTCCTTACATCGCGTACGCTGCGAAAACTATTGATGATAGAACAAAATGATATATAACATTTTTTTAGAACACACCATTATCAACAAAAAAAATCAGCGGCAGCGTGTCTCTAACTATTATAGTCATGTCACAATAAGCGTTTTGTTTATAAAAAAAAAGAAATTAAAATACCACCGCTACAAAAAGCTCTTTATTTGTACCTTATCAAAATAAATGACTTATTATTTAAGACTGCTTCAATACCTTTATATTACTTTTTGAATTATTCGATTCTGACATTCCATTCAAAAGATATCACGAGTTTAAAACTTTGAAAAAATAAACTCCATTCGGCTACTTATGCGTTGTAGGGCGTCACTCGGTTTTTTTTTTAATTTACTCTTTTTTAGGAGCTCGACGCAAAAAGGAGTGAATATGTGTGTTATATTATTATTATTATTATGAATGTGTGAATTAACAAATCTAAATGTAATGTTTAATGCCCGTGCGAAGCCGGGACGGGCCGCTAGTTGCTTATATAGGAGTATTTATAATGCAATGTGGTGGAAGGCTCTGCGTGAAATTTCAATTCAACCACAAGCACTTGATACCGGGAATTATTCTCGCATTACTATAGCTATACCTAGTAATCTAATCTCCTATCTTATTTGTACAATATGTAACAAAATTGTTTTTATTGATATGGTATTGATCGTTAGTAGAACTTCGTATTAGAACTGTTTGTCCTAGTTTTGTTCACGTACCTACTAAGCTACATCATAATTTTATAGAAATTGCTGGTAGGTACCTACCTCGCTGGTCGTTGTAATAAGTTATTATGGATTGGGAAGGGAGGTCTTTCCCAGAGCATTAGTTGTTCCGTTAACGTCTTTTTTTCTTGTTCTTTCTATTTTGTATAATAATGTATTTGTACCTAAGGGGACAAAAAGCTATAAGAGCAAGGGATAAAATGTCCTGTATTAGTATTTATATGGCGTTTTTATTAAAGCTGAAAGTTCGACGATGACTTCGTACGACTTCTTTAGTATGAGTATATTCGGAATTTAAAAAAATAGACTTTATAATCGATCAGCGGATCGGTACAAAGAAGTATGAGTTTGTGGCGGAAATAAGTACTTCGATTCGGCATTGATGTTAAAGTCTACCTAATTTACAGGACCCTATAGTGATGTCGGAAGGAATAAGATACCTTGAAATCGCCCCTATCTAAACCCGCTATATATTTCTTTAACCTCATTTTCACTTAATATCGAGTGAGATTAGAGTTGCGGATTTTCTAGAATTATTTAGACCAATCCTGAGGGAGTTTTGGCGGGAAAGTCGCTGAAGAAGGTTCTACGGCGTTTATTTTATTGCTCAAAAAATATTTTCTGGTGATTTTGATAGCTAAAATCGGTATAGTTTTGTCTAGCAAACTTCAGTAACAGTGATAATGTGTTGAACTCTTAAAATAAACTTCTCGTTAGTGGTTCGTTGTGTAGTTTCACTCTGTGATTCTGCGGCGGGCCATGAGAATTAGCCAGAGACTGGACCGATTGAAATTTCCGTCATAACTCCTAGGAGTGTTAAAATGTGTCTACACCACAACATTTTGATGCTGAAAAACTAAAAACTGTTTTAAATCGCTTAATGTATAGGCTGAACGCCTGTGTTGCCAATGTCTTGTTAAATAAAAATAAAAAATCAATCCTGAATATATAGTTCCTGCGATTACTATTCACAAATTCCTGTTATTTCCGCTTTTACTACATTCTTACTCATCCGTCCCAGGGCTCATTACAACATCTATTTTCGAAAACACAGGAAACCGTGACGAGTCATCCGAACAGTGCATCAATTCGTCATTCTGTTCTCCTGATAAAGTCTAGCTATCTCTGGGTATTATGTAAGTAGGTACTTATTTTATTTATAATCAATCAGTAATAGTAGAACTATAGTGTAGTAGGACTACACTATGCGCCTTATAAACATTCTATAAGTAGAAAAATATTGACCCATAAAAATCGGACGCGGTACCCACTCTTACAGTAGGTATACCCTACAGGTGTAATAAATAAAAACTTAGCCGTAGACAAGTCCTGTGGGATTGGAGCTGAATATCTTCGTACTAACTGCTCTGATTCTATTGATTTTATTTCGCCAGCAAACAAACAAAGCTCTTGCTTGACCCACACGAAATATGTTTGTTCCATAATAAAGTTTGTAGTCTAGGTGCGATCTATCAAATGCACTATGTTTGGTGGGAGACGAAAACAAAAAAAAATGGGCCCAAACTTATATATATTTATTCATTTTTAACCATTTGGAACATTTAGAGCACTGCGGTTACGACAACATAATATGAAACGCGTTACACTAAAAACGTGAAATTGAATTTTGCTTGGCTTAGCTAGAATATGTCACTACATTACCTACATTTCATTTCGGAAAAATTATAATTATATGGACATCATAATTAGAGAAAAACAAACAACATAATTATAACTTATAGCTGCTGTAAATAGGCATTGTCAGAAAAAAATATTACAGTAATTAGCTGCTGTATAGAGGCATAGTCAAAACATAAAAATATTTGTCAAAGACAATTATTCAATCATCTCAAATCAAACTTTTTTTTATTGTAAGTAAGTACCTTAAAGTACATTTTTACAACGTCATGTTTTACTCTACCACCGCTTCGTAAGATGCTGTAGCTGAAAGGAAAGAAGCGACGCAAGAAACTTTCAGCAGCAAATTATTAGCAAATTTCAACATTTCAAACAATTAATATACCTGCATAATAATAAAGCTGCTGTATGGAGTCGTTGTCATATTAAAATCAAATAAATTAAACGGAATGTCAAGGTCAAAGCATGAAATAATTACATTAAAAGGTCAACATTTACAAAGAAAAATAATAGAATGTAAAGTACGGCATCCGCGCTTAACCTCTTTTAAAAAAATGGAATAACCCGAAATATTTTGTCTTGTTATGACACTTGTTTACAAATCCTTTCAGTGAGTCATCCAGTGGATATGACACAGAATCCATCTTGCATAAAAGTGCAAAGTGCAGACTTATTTTTATTCGTGTTTTCCGTGAAGCTATCTCGCGATATTGACTCACCTTGTATAAAGTTCATAAACAGGATGTCAACAGGAAGGCCTAGCATTGCTTCATCGGTTCATCAGCAGCTTACTCTAATCCACGGCTGGACATAGACCTCTCCCAGGGCGCGCCATTGAGCCCGATCTTCGGCTCTTCTCTTCCAGTCGCTGCCAGCTACCTTGCGCAGATCGTCGCTCCATCTAGCAGGGGGGCGTCCCACACTACGTTTGCCCAAACGCGGTCTCCACTTCAGAACTCGTCTACCCCAGCGGTTGTCGGTTCTGCGACAGATGTGACCGGCCCACTGCCACTTCAGCTTGCTAATCTTCCTCATTTCGGATTCGATCCAGCAGAGATACTCCGAGCATAGATCTTTCCATAGCACGCTGAGCGACTTTCAATTTGTGAACCAGTCGCACCGTCAGTGTCCACGTGGCTCCGTAGGTCATTACTGGTAGGACGCACTGGTTAAAGACTCTTGTCTTTAGACATTGAGACATCTTAAGCATTGCTTAATAGTTAATAAATAAAATAGGATTTATTTAGCAGTGTTTAAAGAAGAGCCAGTGCTTACTAAGCCCGTGTACTTCATCTTCGACCTCATCGTCATTTACTACCAGGTGAAATTGAAGTCAACAACGGCACCGTGTTGCGTAGAGTTGAGTTTCGAACAACCTACTTATACTAGATTAATACTTCGATTTGAGAAAATTTTTAATAATGGTAAACTACAGAAATCGTATGGAAATGCCATTGCTCAAAAGGATCTTCAAGGCCAGAGTGAATAGACATTTACTGGACCCGCATGCTCCATCGTCGACCTCATCGTCGTCGCTTACCATCAGGCGAGATCAAGTTCAAATGCGGGTTTAGTAGTAAATAAAAAAGGTAATTTAATTTGGCATTGACAGTGCCTCGGGTGCAACCGTTTACGATTATGTAATGCCCCTGAAAACACAACACTAAATATTTTTCCGAATTTTACTTCATAATTATCTAATGGTATCCTCTTAAGGGCTGATATCAGACTCACTTTCTGTAGATGTATGAAATGTGAAAAATACTTAAAAAGATGCATGTTCGCTACACTATTCACTTACAATATATATTATATATAGTTAGTGGAACTCAACGCACTAAAATTATGGTATCAAAGCTGGTATTATGATAATGACGGGAGCAAACCACCTTTCAAAAAAACAAACTGCGCTAATTTTTGCTTAAATGCATTTAAGGAATTTGTGTTTTTAATTGGTGAAGGTAGATTATTATAATAGCGTGCACCCTCGTATGTAAGCATTCGTTTGCCATAGTTCGTTCTCGTCTTTGGCAGAACTAAATAACTAGCACGTCTCGTGCTGCGTTTAGTTACATGTTTTACTTGAGTAAGTGATATTGATGTGTGAATGACTTTGGTCAGTATCTTACGAATTAGAATACACGCGTGGTAGAAGTATAGCTGTTTTACATTCATTAAATTTGTGTTCTTGTAAACTGTGGTGGTTGGTGTTAAATAGGGGTAATGGAAAAGCATTTTAATCAATATATTTTGTGTTACCCGTAATTGGGATAGTTTAGTTTTATTTGCACTGCCCCATATTTCAATTAGATAGATAAGATGTGACTTTATTAGAGAGTTATAAATTGTCATTCTTGCCCTCCGTGGTATACAACGTGTTATACCACGCAGGGAGCCCATTATTGAAGATAACTTTTTTTAAATATAATCGATATGCACATCCCATGACAACCTACTGTCTATTCGTAGCCCTAGATATTTTTCGGTACGCCTTTCTTGTATTGGTGTGTTGTTTATAGTTAAGGGAGTATATGCAGGTATATGTTTGTTTTTGGCTTTAAAAATGATATAGGAAGTTTTAGAAATATTTATAGTTAACAAACTGGATTGTAGCCAGTTATAAAGCTGATCAAGATCTTTTTGTGCTAATTCCATGAGATCACGTATGCAGGACCCAAAGTAGAACAAACAATTAGTAAAGTTATTGAAAAAAACCCCGCGAGGATTTGAATCTGCGACCTTTTAAGTACACCCAAGATATAAGTACCTACGCCCGTAAATAAATCCTTTATTATATTTTGTTAGGTCTACCTTTTGTAAAGTAAAATAAAGTGACAGTCTGTAGCACTAGAGGTGCGTTCTCCGTTAAAACATGCCAAATTTGGAACAATATTCCTCCACCTCTCCGCTTGATCTTGATCGACCTATTACAACGATAACATTTACAGCTAAATATCGTTCAATTCTCCAAAAAATCAAATCAAATAAATATTTACTGCAACGTTACCTAGTTTATTTATATTATTTTAATTTAGCAAGCCCACAGATAAATTAAACAATATTTTTTTTAAATATGCGTGTAAAAGCATTGTCACCCACATACATATACCTACGTATATTAGAATTATATACAGTTTTCCTTTCCCTGTAGTAATACCTACCTGTAGTTTATTAATTTATGCAAAAGCATATACCAAGGCAGTACTTTTTTTATCCTTTACTTAGATTATCGCAGTTGTTAGTTTGTACACTTTATATAAGGACTGGCTGAAAATCAGCGCTGTGTGTTTACACGCAAGTGTATTCTAGCTGAGCCAGGTGCCTATGGAGTGAACTAATTATGTATTAATTTATTTTTTGTGGTATTAAGTGTTTTTCTTTTTTTTTTCTTTGGAATTGTTTCTTGTCTCAGATTACGATTATTCGTAATCTCAGCGGAACAATTTCCGCTAAAAAGTTAGTCACACCTATCGTATAGTCGATACATGTGTCGAACGGGTGATGTCACCAAAAAAACGCGAAGTCATACAATACAACACGGCAATCGATATTTGGTGCAGTCATTTCTGCAAAACGCTTACTACGTAAACAAGTTTAATTATATAGGTTACGACTCGTGACTCCACTAATTTGACCCACCAGTGGTACAGTATCTCGATATTATGGGCTCGTGGTCCCACTGTCTGGTGGATCATCAGTCAGCCGTAATGCAGTTGCTCTTGGTCCCACTACATGACAACATACAATTATAATATATTGTGAATTGTCACTTTAGTGGCCAGTATTTAAAGGATTTCATTACATTTCTGCCGTGAAGCAGAAATGCTCGCATTTCTGTGTTTCGGTTTGAAGGGTAAGAGAGCCAGCGTAATTTTAGCAGCGCATCAAAAACCCTCTAATATTAATAAAGTGAGGTGAGATGTCTATGGGCGATGGTGACCACTTACCATCAGGTGGCCCGTTTGCTCGTCTGCTCTCCTTATTAAATTTTAAAAATAAAAAAAACCACTTCGAAATAAAAATACAGTGGGACCACGAGCCGTAATTTACAACTAATACTGGTAGTCCCACTATGCAGTGGGATAATGAACCTATATCTTCAGGCCAGTGGGACTACGAGTAATGATGGGACAATGTAGGTGGGATTGTATGTTTTCACTCGAGTTTTCTTTCGTGCCTAATGTTTAATTTAGTCCGGTTGGGAAGTTAGAAAAATAAATATGTGATTATTAAGCGACAAAGTAAGTACCTACTAAAGGGCTAAAATGTGTTGTTCACTGTACATTAACAAAGTTATTCTACAAATCTGTTACATATACCTACGAAAAATATTTTTTTTTATTGGAGAATTTAGGTTTTTTTTTCTTAGTCTAAGTTTAGTTTTAGTATTATTATAGATTTATCAATGGTTACTTCCTACGAAATCGGTTACATAAATTTACTTATGATTCATCAAAATAGCTAATTAAAAAAAACAGCATTGAAACAAACAATGTAGGTACTATGCATGGTGGGAATTTCCGAATGTGATGTCTAGACCATTCAGGAATAACTTTCTTAGTGAATCGATCTAGGTAGAGGCGGACTCTAGTCCGCCTCTACCTGACTGCTTCTAAGCAGTCTTGGCCGCCCGAGGCCGTGGACTACCAGCCAACCCTTCTCAGCTCCATCATTTTAATATTCTTCAAAAATATAGACTAAATTCTAATAAACACATAAATGAAAAGCTTAAAAAAAATATGAGAAGGTTTATTTACTTGGCTTCCCGTTTTTTTCTCAGTACCTTTAGTATACTTTGTCATTCGGTCACCTCTGATACTTCTCATCATCATCATCAGCCTATTAACGTCCCCACTGTTGGGGCACAAGCCTCCATGATAAACCAAGCAGGTCCAGTACTGATTGGTGGATTTCATTGCCATCGAAAACTTTTAATTTCCTCAGACATGCGGGTTTCCTCACGATGTTTTCCTTCACCGTTAGAGCAACGTAAATGTACGTAAGTCTTCGAAAAAATCCGTAAAACACATTGGTACATGGCATTGTATGGTTTCGAAACCGGACCTCCCGCATGGGAGTCCGGCGTCCTAGCCACTAGGCCTCCGACCGACGCTGCTATGCTACTTCTAACTCCCACCAAATAACTCAGGTCAAGGTCGACTTTGTATTTAAGCCAGATCGAAAAAAATCTAGACCTGTGACGATATAACGGTCTCGAGCTAATAATAACTGCGTGTCGCGCTAGGTCAGTCAGTAGTGTACGCGCTTTGTGAACGGCGTTCCAGCTTCGGAAGTACGGACTTGAATATGTTTCGGTCAAAACGCGAAATCGGTTGAATAAATCTAGTTTTAACTGCTATAAAGGTTTAGGAAAAACATGAGGAAACCTACAAGTATATACACCTTGTATACACCTCCAGCATTCATGGGAGTTCGGCGCCCTATACAGCCTCTACGCTTTAACTTCTTTCCTTTCAGCACTAAGGTGCTAGAGTAAAAAAAAAAACGTAATTATAAGAATAAGAATAGTTTATTTGTGCGGTAAAATTACAAAGGTTTCATAGTCCATACACCAGTAGGAACTTAAGCATATGTTATATTATATTAAACTAAATAAAATTAGTGAGCAACAACTTAGTTATAATAAACGCTGACTTCCGAACTAGTAATGAGTTACTTACAATAAAAACATTTTGATTTGATTTGACTTAGTTATGACACAGATTTTCATAACAAAAACGTTTACTTAAATACCACAAAGTACCTAGGTACATAAGGTGTTACAGAAACCCCTCTAGAACCGAGAGGGGGGTGTTCAGTACCCATAACTGAACAACTTTCACTATGGGGACAACTTTGAAATCGCGAAAAAAATATCAGCTTTTTCATACATTTGGGTCGGCAGCTTTTGAACAGCTGATTTTTTTTTCGCGATTTCAGAGTTGGATACTGAACAGAACACCCCCCCTTTCGGGTCTATATGGATGTTTGTTACACCATATATATTATGGAAGTCTTGAAGCGTCACTGTCTAACGATGATCGAAGGCCAATAGGATCGAGGATTCGGAAGCGCCAATTGCGGTCGGTTGGAAGCAGTTGGAGCCCACTAATTTCAACTCGTAAAGGATTTGCGTTCCTGCCAAGCACTAAAAAAAATTCCTCAGTGCGGACTTCTGGCCTGAAGGAGTAGTTTTTCCTCGTTACAGAGAGACGACGTCGAAAAATCTGTCATCATCATCTAATGCCGCAAAATGAATTTATTTTTAATATTATATTTTTATTTTCATATTGCGTAGGTATGTTAGTCTGTAACTATGGGCCTATGCAGCCTAAAAATAAAGATTATTGTATTGTATTGTATTATATAGCCTGATGTGTAGACCACTGTAAATATACAACCATACGATATAATACAAAACCAATTCACGATCTACCTCCCGCGTACCTACATACTAAACCCAAACAGTTCCACCATTACAGACGCTAAATCTGGAACAATAGCTTACTTGATCTTATTATGTATTGTTGTAACTCGTGGATGAGACTGAGTAACTTGTAGGTACCTTTGTGGAATGTTCTCGAAATTCTGAACTAAGGTAAGTATATGATATGCCCTTCCTAAAATCAGCAGTTTTAAGAGAAAGCTTTTGTTTATGAATCGTTTTATTTTTGTTTCGTTTTTGTTTTTGTCTCGTACTTTGTATTTTTAGGGTTTCGTGTACATTTTTAGGGTTTCGTGCCTAACCGGTAAAAAATGAACCTGTGTGTGTGTTTTTCTTAGAAACTACTAATGTTATCGACTTGAAAAGAAATTTTTCTAGAAAAATTTGAAATCTGAAACAATGATAGGTCTTTTGCAAAACTTTTTTAATTTTATGTGAAATATTTTTTTTTAGCCTAAAATGTGCGAGAAATTCCACCCAACCCATCCCCGTTTGCAAGCCGTAAATTCTAAAATTATTCAAACTTTTTGAATTTGAACTTTTTGAGAGAATTTTTGACAAATATAAAAAATGATATATTTTTATTATTTTTAACGACGAAAAATCTCAAATAATTATACTGATAGAAGGTGTGGTATGTTTCAAGACGAAAAATATTACTTTTAAAAACGAAACCCGACGGAGACAGACTCACACTTGGCGGATTTCTTGTTAGTTCAGCGAGTGAATCGTTGCCAATAAATAAAAAAGTAGGAAGATTCTAAATTATTCTTAATAACAATTTTCTTTTTATAGATATAAGCCAGATATTAAGCCAGTTATGATCAAGTATTGACCGTTGATTGTTTTTCGGGGTCGACTCATTCAGCCACCACCTCATCCATTATTTACGTCCTACATCGAACTGCGACGCAGTGCCACAATGTTTTTTTTTACGAATTCTTTACAACTGACCAGCTTCAATTTTTTTTAACACTGGACTAAGGACTAAAGTCCAGTGGATTCATCAATGGATCAACCACGGGATCCAAGCGGACATAGCGGTTGATAATTTTTTTATCAATGTACTATAGGGGACAAAAATGTGTAGTTGGACCCATCAATGAATTTTTTATTTGCAACTAAACCCGCGTTTGACCTCAATCTCATCTGATGGTAAGTGAGGATGAGGTCGAAGATGGATCACACAGGCTTACCCGCTTACCTACAATAACTGGTCTGGCTATTCTATAACACTGTCGAAACACATAGAATAGAATAGAATAACAGCGCTTTTACCCGCGTAGTTGCCTATGTCTGCCTGTAATTGGAGACATCGCCGATGGGCTGCAGACCTAAGGAATGTCATGCTTAAGCATGTCTCCTTGGATGAAAGAAAAAATAGTTTTTCTCCCCTTTTAGGGGCGCGCACGTTCGTACCTTCTTGATTGGCTCAATTAGCTCACCATTGTGAAAATCCCTTTACTGTTTCCTGGTCATCAGGTCCTTAATGTTCCAGATGTGGGAAGGGCACCACCCCATGGTCCTAAACGTTCGAGCTAAACTCGTATCATCTAGCTATGACCGTTCCATTTCTTGGAGTGATCCCATCTGACATGAAATAGGTACTCCAAGATCTTGAAAACCACTGGTTCAATTTTTATCACACATGGCTAAGAACTCTCTCGAAAAAATTATGTGTTATATAAAGAAAACTGGGTCCAAATCGGATCATCGGTTGTCGAGTTATAATGCCACAGACAAACAGACAAACGCGTCAACCTTCCTCGGTCGATCGGGGGCAATGACTATTCATAGGGGCTTCATGGTCGAGGGTTAAAAAGGTTGGGAAATTATTGTAGTGTAGGTAGTGTAAGAACGGGCTATGTGAGGACATGGATGACGTAACGTCAGTTGTATGAAAGGGAAAAGGAAAGATCTTCCACGGCGGGGTGTTGTCCCTGGTGACCCTCGTGACATCCCTGGTGATATGTCCTGGTCCAACTATGGATGTTTGGAACTCGTATATATACGAAGTCCCAGGAAAATTTCGATAGCGCGTTCTACGTTGTGGCGCGCGTGTCGTGCGTCGCCACAATTGTAAATATACCGACTTAGAGTTCAATAAGCTGTAGGCTGATTTATATCAGAAGTTTTCGACAAAAGTTATCGTTCATCCACCTTGCCTGACGAGGTTGATAAACTGGAAATAAAGTTGGCAAATCTCGAATGTCATGCCCAGCCACTATAGGTGAATAATGGGCTTTCACTCCCCACGATACTACTATCATATGACAATGGTGGTATGAAGGGATTTTATGATGGAATTTTATAATAAACCGTAACGCCAAACAACATAATTTATATCGTGTGGAATGAGGGAATTTTATGGTGGAATTTTACAATACACCACCGTTACGCCAAACAACATAATTTATATCGTGTTTGGTTTTGCATTTGAAGGTTAATTACCGGCACCGGAAGCACTCTATCTAAGCCCATTGATAACCCTCTAATAAAATTATAGTGAGGTGTGAGGTGGACAATGGACCGCGGTGACCACTTACGACCAGGCCGCCCGTTTGCTCGTCTGCACATCATCATCATCATCCTATTAATGTCCCCACTGTTGGGGCACAGGCCTCCCCTTGAACAAGGGAGTAAGGAACCATGATGCACCGAGCGGGCCCAGTGTTGATTGGTGGGATTTCACACGCCTTCGGAAACTTTCAATTCCCTCAGACACGGTTTCCTCACAATGTTTTCCTTCACCGTTAGAGCAGTCGGTATATGTACGTAAGTCTTCGAAAAATAATCGAAAAACTCATTGGTACATGGCATTGCCTATTTTCGAACCCGGACCTCCCGCATGGGAGTCCGACGTCCTAGCCACTGTGCCACCGACGCTGTTTTATTAACAGACTTTTTTTTAATGTTAGTCTAACATTCTAATATTGGAGGGAATAAAGTATACCTACTTCAAATTATAGGTATAGCTAATTAGGTACCTACTTAATTATTATCCTAAAGTTATTTTTGTTACTTAGATTTTTTGTTATTTTCCCAGTTTGCGGTTTTTGCGAATGTGGATAAACCATTATTATAAATTATAAGTATAACTTTTTCCCGCATATTTATAAAATTATAACTTTTGGAATTACAGAATAATTATTTTTATTAAATCTGTAGTAATACTAACACACACACTAATAGTAAAAATAACACTAAAATATAGCTAAAATTACAAAATACCTAACTATTTCACGAGTAAAAGACCTGGCCCAGGTCGCTCCCTGCAGAGTGTCCCGAGGAGGCTGGCGGCGTTGCCCCGCTGTATAGCGAGGCGTCAGTAGTTATTTATACAATAATGTTACCATGAGCTACACTTTTACCTACTTCTGCCGCAAAGCAACAAATCTTGCATTGTTGTGTTCCGGTTTGGAAGGAGAGGAAAGATGGCTCTAAGTCCATCCAAGCACTCAAAGTTACTTACTGGAGTTACTTGTAATCAACTAATTAGATATGCAGGCCTGGGTGGTGATTACATATTTACGCCGTTCGGGGCGAGACCTTGAGGCCGTGGGGGCCTGGAGCCCACTGTCTCTACCGGGAAATAGCCAAGCGCCTCGTAGAGACATCCCGGGACTAGAAGGCTGGCGTCTACTTTGCTCCGCGTATAAGCCTCGCCATACAGCGGGGCAACGCCGCCAGCCTCCTCGGGACACTCTCTGCAGGGAGCGACCTGGGCCAGGTCTTTTACTCGTAAAATAGTTAGGTATTTTGTAATTTTAGCTTATGTGTTTTAGTATTATTTTGTAAAACTAAGTAGATTTATGCATTTTAGTTCTTTAAGGTTGTTTATATTTATTTCATGTTTATTTTACTCATACTACTTACTTATTTTCATCTCTTTATCTGTTTTGGACGACCAAAACAATAATAATAAGTTTATTTGTGCGGTAAGTTGACAAAGTATTCATAGTCCATACACAAGTAGGAACTTAAGCATATGTTATATTAAACTAAATAAAATTAGTGAGCAACAAATTAGTTTACAATAAACGCTGACCTCAGAACTAGGAAGTTCCTGTATTTCGGAGGAGAGATCTCTTCTTTCAATACTTGTATACTTCCTTACCTAACTTCTGGCCTATGGCATTCGTTACCTCAACCTTGGTAATCCGTCTAATTTTGGAGCAACTGGCACATTCCCACTAATTCGATTCATTAAAGTGCTGTTAGCGAAACAATGCCTCTAACTCTAAAGTTTTAACCGAACAAACAGTTCCTTATCTAACTAATTACGACTGATCTACACATCACAGTAATCAGTGTTTTTGGGGAATCTAACGTGGTCTCGTAAATTACAAAAATAGACGATCGTTTTTACAACGCATGTAGGTACGTAATTATACCTAGGTACTTAAATTCGAGGTTTTACTTTGAAAACCGATTAACTTTTAATTTCGTCAAGTTGAGAAATCGGTTTCACTCATTTGTATTAGGGTTTGTTTTCATTTACGTCAAAAGTGTAGTTAATCGGTTTTCACAGTAAACCCTCGTTATAATTATATAGTTGTTTTAGTCCGTGTGGAAAAAATGTAACGGACGGACGAATACCTACTATGTAAATGGAGTAGGCACCACTATCCTGAGGATTTTCACATGTTCAACGTACAACACGGCAACGGTGGCACAGTGGTCCGGGTTCGAAACCGTGCAGTGCCATGTACCAATGAGTTTTTCGGTTTTTTTCAAAGACGTTTACGTACATTTACCGACTGCTCCAACGGTGAAATAAAACATCGTGAGGAAACATGCACAGTGAGATGACCAGTGTGTAAAATGGTGTAGACACAAAAGATCCTCAAGGGTCGAAGTGCCGCTGGGTTTATTCCCGGCCTCCTATCATAGGATAATATAAGATCCTGAGGTTTATAATGGCTTCGATTCCGGGGTAGTCGCCAAATCTAAAGTTCTAAAAGAAACTGTCGCACTCACTCATGTACCTACTAGATTGTGCACCTACAAGAGAGCTAGGACGTTTCGTTTAGCAATCATTACTAAATTTGGCGGCCACCCCAGAATCGATGTCGGTGACTACATACTAATAATGGGCTAATTTAAATGTCAATTACTTTTTTTTTAATAGTTTGAAAGTTGTGAGTGAAAATGCAATATTTTTCGCTTAACCAATCAATGCTTCGTTGTCGCCCTTTTTGCCTGAACTTGGCGGACACACTCCCGTGTCTGTCTAGTCTAGATAAATACAGTCGACTACAAGTCAACCTACCCAAAACGTCAAAATTTGAGAATCTGAAATGTATCATATTGCGCAGGCAAAAGGTTGAGGTTTAATCGAAGGTTTTTGACAGATGGTATACTATAGATAGATAAATACTTTATTGCACAAAAGAAATTTACAGAGGAAAGGAAACAGAATAAGTGTACAAAGGCGGCCTTATCGCTCAAAGCGATCTCTTCCAGGCAACCAAGGCGATAGAAGAATTATTAATAGGTTACCGGCAGTATCGTGCAGAAGAGTGAAATATTTATTAGTTTATATAATATATACTATAGCTTACAAATAGACCATATAAATAGTACAGTACGGATTTTTTTTATTTTTATTTATTTTTATTTCCTTCTAAACCCGCATTTGACCTCGATCTCGCCTGATGGTAAGCGACGATGAGGTCGACGATGGAGCATGCGGGTCCAGTAAATGCCTATTCACTGTGGCCTTGAAGATCCCTAGGTTGTAGGTTTCGGGAAATACAGACGCCGGCAGGCTGTTCCATTCCTTAGCCGTTCGTATAATGAACGAAGAAGCAAATCGCTTCGTACGAACAGATGGGATATCAACAACATAAGGATGGAACCCCTCCCCGCGCCTGGTAGTCCGAAGGCGGAATGGAGATGCTGGAATTAGGTCGTGCAATTCCGATGCGCACTCTCCGAAATGGATCCCTCTAGATATTGCACTTGTCCGATTTTTCTAATTTCCTCATCGATCTAGTATACAAAAGAAAAAAAAACGATCGTGTGATCGGGTTTTTAGCCTATAAAGAGCTGTTTATATGAACATTATCAAGGTCTACGTAAGAAATTAGCGTTTGTGAACTTCTAACAAAGCAAGGTATTCCGGAGTGTAAAGTATTAACCTAAATTGTATTTTCTAAGTCGCATTCCTCGTTGCCGAGGCTTGTGAATATAAACGTGATCATTTGTATTTTGTATTTATTTTTATTTATTCAAACACAAATTAATAGAAGTACGTAATACTAAACTAAGTAAAATAATAAGCATTAAAATTACATTGTGATGTGTTTGAAGTAGCAGCGTAGCAAGCTGTTAGAGAGTGGGAGGACCTCACCAGGCTAGCCCGTGTAGAGGACCACCGAATCGTGTTGCAGCAACCTTAGCGGATATTAAACTTGCTTGTCATCGCAATGCGATACATACAAACTGAGACAAGATCAAATACTGTAAATGGAAAAATAATTTTTTTTTAGGGTACTTCCCTACACGCAACTTACTGTGGATAATAATGAAATACAAAAACATTATAAAGAAAGGAAACATTCTAAGGAAATCACATAGAATGACTCTCTTGGCAGATATTATGGGGTGGTTTGTTATTGCCTTCCCCATTTCACACACTGGTTATCTCAGTGTGCAGTTTTCCTCACGATGTTTTCCTTCACCGTCAGAACAGTGTCAGAGCGAGTTCTTTCGAAAAAACCGAAGAACTCATTGGTACAAGACAATGCATGCATAGTTTCGAACACGGACCTTCCCGCATGAGAGTCCGACGTCCTAGTCACGACGCGACGACGCCACCGATGGTTTTGTTTTATATACTAACTTACAAATTATGTATAATAATCCAGAAGTTTTTTTTTACTTGGATGAAGAAAGAAAAAATAGAAGGGCGAGCGTGCGCGTGCGATCATTCCGTCAAGTTTTAAGTGACGATAAAAAATGGAGAGGTTCTCTAATCGACGCGTGTTTATGGATTTGTCATGAAACTTACCGGTAACTACAGTAAGTATACAATACTAGTAGGTGTAATGTAATCGTGATTGTTATCGCACGATTAAAAATATTTACTAAGTATATAAGTACCAACTTAGTTTAATTTTCACAAAAACTTACAGCCTTTTTTGTTTTGACAATAACTCTAGGATTCAGTTTTTTTTTGTGACATGGATTTTAATTTAAAAAAATGTAATTTTCTTTTATTTTTTAAACCGTGCTTTGCGCCGTTCGGCCTGGAGCCTGAAGCCCACTGCCTCTATCCCGGGACCAAAAGGCTGACCTCTACTTTGATCAGCGTATAAGCCTAACGAGGCTTAGCGGCGGCGTTGCCCCGCTGTATAGCGATACAACGGGGCAACGCCGCCAGCCTCCTCGGGACACTCCCTGCAGGGAGCGACCTGGGCCAGGTATTTTACTTATAAAATAGTTAGGTATTTCGTAATTTTAGCTTAAATATGTATTTTAATTTTGTTTTAGTATTATTTTATTTTGAATAAACTATACACGTGCTTATAATTTAGCTAAGATTGACACAGAGTTTAATATTTATTTTTTGGCATGTAAATATTCAAAATTTCAAACACAATTTATGATTGTTTATGAATAAATTATATTTTTATTTATTTTAATTTTATTTATTTACTTAAATTTACAACTTTTTTTTTGACCTTATAAAAAGAATAAAATTGCCAATTATAAATTTTCATTATGTTACTTAACATTATATAATATATTTTAGGTAGGTAGAAAACAACAAAAAACTGATGTAGGTAACTATTATGAATGAGAGAAAAGTGTCGCATAATGTTTACGTGTGTGTGCGGTGTACGAGTAGCGAGTTGATATGATGATGATGGCTACTGTTTCCACTCCACTTAAATTTTTGACCGACCGAGGAAGGGATGTTAAAAGTTTGATGCGTTTGTCTCTTTGTTCTGAGGGTTTATATATTTTTTTATTTAGAGTTATGAAGGAATATAATAAAATAGAAAGAAGATCACGCTCGCACTGATCGGTACAGCGACAGGGAAACTTCTTTCCTTCAAGACCTTATGATATGATTTAAGCGCGAGATTCGAAACCGTGAGATAATTTCACCTTGAACACCTATTATAAAACTACTTATTACTCCATGGAGCAAACAAATGTGAGAGATAAGATTGTTTATGATTCCATTAAACAGATAGGTATAACCTACATGTTTTTTTTGGAATTAAGTGTAGTTACGCCTTTAGTAGAGAGCGCGTCAATATTTATGGCGTACTTAAAAACTATGTTAGTATTTAGTACACATTTCGGCAAAAAATACGATTTTGTACTCAGTTTTTTTAGGACCTTTTTACGTAACGGGTTGACGGCAATGTCTATGAAATCACTCACGCCTATTTTCGGTATTAAACTGCTAGACATATTTTGATGATTTTTAGAAACAGGGTAGAAGAGCGAGGAAGCGCTGCATGTCCTCCTCCAGACCGCGCGGCGGCCCGTGTTCATCCCGTGCTCATCCCTCGCCTAAGTCGCCTGGTAACACATAAAAACATGTACTGAAATGCGACTCGTGCCTATATTCAGATACGCCATAAAGATTGACGTGCTGTATACCTACTTATATTGCAGCGATTTTGAAACGCAGCGGACCACAATCATAGAAATTTAGGAAACCGAAAAATAGATTTCTATGGGTTTGGTCCTGTGACACAAAAACTACTGAAGAACTTATCTGTGTTATTTTGTTGGTCGCCGTCTCAGTTGAGTTGTTTCTATATATTTTTAATGATTTAAAAGTATACTTAAATAAATAATTTATAGGCGTATTAATTATTATTTACTTAGTTATTACTAATTTAAAAGTAGTTGAAAATAAAATATATAGGTACTTAACATCATACATATCAATACAATCAGCCTACAGAAAGCCCAACCTTGTAGCAATAAATAAGTACCTAGGTATTTGTTATGTTTTCTTGATATTCATATGAATGTGTCAAAATGAGTTATAATTATAAAGCGACAATTTTAAAGGCCACTGTAAATCGCGGAAGCGGGAAAACCCTTTTGTTACCAACCATAGCAACGCTATTCCGTTCATAAAAAATGAACGTCACTCGTGGGAAACAAAACCCGCGTTAACAACAAAAAAATCATCAAAATATGTCTAGCAGTTTAATACCGAAAAAGGCGTGAGTAATTTCATAGACATTGCCGTCAACCAGTTACGTAAAAAGGTCCTAAAAAACTGTAAAAAAATCGTAATTTTTGCCGAAATGTATACTAAGTACTAACATAGTTTTTAAGTACACTAACACAATGGATCAAGTTATCCGATTAATAAAGATATTGTATTGTAGTCGCGTTAATACTATCTAAAGAAGATTTTATTATTAGTTGTTTTTTTAAGGCAAAGGGAACTCAGCCCATACAGCCCTGTCTGATGTATCCAACTCTTTCAAATTTTCAAATGCTGGTGTAACACATTTCAATGCTATCTGGGAGAATCTTCCACGCTTCTGCACCATCCGAACCAAAGAAGAAGGCGTCCCGGACGCAGTATGCCTCTTCAAAATCCAGCCAAGTACGGATCGGGCTGCAGCTACTTATTTGACTTTACTTCACTGTTCCACACATTATTCACATCTTATCTATCACACTAGAAAAGCACTACTGTAAAACAATTTGCACGACAAAACGAAATAAAGCTGACGTGATGCCACAAAAGCGCGGGAGAAACTCCATTTTTTTTAAATTTATTAGACGGACTAAACTGACAGGTGTTAATGTCACTGTAAAATAAATAATGTTGCCACTTCTAATGTAATAGTGAGGCGTTCAGTTCACTTTTTAATTTTCATTTTTTTCTGTTTTTTCAAAAAGTTAACGTTATATCAAATATTAAAAGAAGATGGATTTCGCCTCTATACAAAGTGAGGCTCGGCGATTTAACTTTTTAATTTACAAAAAATATCACTACATTACAGAAGAAAATAAAATATACTTTGATTGGTGATTGGTCAGTGATTGAACTCGATCTTTGGTCACAATCACAACGCTATTTTTATTTCATCAAAAACTGGTAACACAGGAAACGTCAGTTTTGTCCGTCTAATAAAAAATACTACTAACATACGCATTTTTGACGACTTGAAGTTTTTGATATACTTATTGGAAATCTATCCCGTCGACTATCCTGTCGCCTATTCTGTCATATCCTGTCATCTAATCGTCTATCTATTCTGTCGCTTATCCGATAGCTCGTTTTTTAGACGTTAATGGGAACCAAATAATGGGACCAAAAACAAAGACGTTCCACGTCAAAATTACATTTCTATATTTTAATATTTTTTATGGTCACAACGACGCGACATGTGAAAGCCATTATACTTAGAAAATAAAAAGATGTAGGTAGGTACTTCGTGCATACATAGTCGTGAGTAAAAGCTAGTAAATACATTAATAATATAATAACAGATGTAGCGTTATGTAAATGTTAGAGAAAATGACCTTGTCTCCCGGTTCGTGAATTACAGACGTGTAGACGTGCGTCCGCATCTAAAAAGCATCCGCATTATTAGATTCATTGAAATTCGTTTTCCGCATCATTTCCGATATCCGCATCCACAAACGTTGTTGATAAGATTTCATTATCGGTATCGGTATAGTAAGATTCGACATAGGATTTTTGGAATAAATATAATTTATATTTAATTTTATTATATATTGTTTTGTATTATATTGTATTTGAAGGTTTATTATGAATTACTTACTTATAAATTGATGTCAAAAATTATACTGAATTATTTATTTTGTTAAAATAATATAATTCTATCAACGTCGATTTGGACGACGCGTTCGTCAGGGTATTTACATAACTCATAAATTAGTGCTGGACTACACGCGTCCGATTCCAGCCCCGGTTCGGTTTACTGCAATACAAGGCAACCAATCACATATGCGTTCCGCCTTTCCCCACTTTAAGTCAGCGCTTTGTGATTGGATGCAGCGAACCGAATCGGGGCTGGAACTGGACGCGTGTAGTCCAATCTTTAATATTTTAATCCGTCTTGTTCCTTTTTTGTAAAGATAAGTAAGTAAGTAAAATATTTATTTCACATACACACACATAACATTGTACATTTAAAAATAAATAAGGTAAAGCTTCGATTCTGGGGCCAAAACATGATGCCAACGTAAAGCCTCGGGAAAGAGAACTGTAATTTATGTGTCTAGGTAATCTACTTACTAGTAATTATGTATTATAATATTGAGATGCTGATTATAGGCATCCACATCCACCGCATCACGCTGCGAATGTTTAGACGAAAAATCCGCATCCGTATTCTTCAGTTATGAATATCCGCATCTGCAAATGCTACAAAAACTGAATCGACGACATCCCTGATTGACAAAACATTGAATACCAATATGCATTCAAATTGATTTCGTCTGATGTTACGTATGATGTCTGGAGATCTATTTTAAGACCGTTTTAGACGACGTGGATTGTTTTAGTATGCCAAATAGTTGTGCTAAAACCTTGTTCACGGTTAATGCTATTTTGAATAGTGAAGCCAATAAACTAGGTACGTACTTATCTGTTTTTTTACATTGTAAGTATAAAGTAAACAAACGGTCCACTTAATTGTGAGTGCTCCCATCGCCTATATCATCGTCTCATCTCACTATGTTCTATAAGGGTGCGAAGTGATACCAACCTTTATGACTTAGGATACCGGTAATTACGCTGGCTCTCTTACAATTCATACCGAAACACAGCAATGCAAGTATTGTTGCTTTGCGGCAGAAACAGGTAAAAGGATGGTAGCACGGTACCCCAGGTTGACTGCACAGAGTCGGCACCTTCGATGTATTTTAATCTTCTATCTGTCATCAAAAATCAAAATGGTTTTTTTATTGTAATTGTACCTTATAGTACATTTTTACAACGTCATTCTTTTTTACTCTACCACCGCTTCGTAAGGTGCTATAGCTGAAGGAAAGAAACGGCGCAAGAAACTTTCAGCAGCACATCTTTTGAAATAAATATATCTTACAATAATTACGAATACAATCATATACACAATGTGCAGAGCTGGAGCTGAATTTAGGACCAAGCCTCTTTATCATTTAAGTAATCATTTATTTTATAATAACCCTTTTTACATAAGGCCTGTCTTAAATTTTTTCTCTGTCATATTTATTTCAGTATCAGATATGTTAACTTTACTAAGTATAAACCGTGGGATTGCAAGCTTGTTTTTGTTTCTGGTATTGAAATTATGATTATCGCAGTTTTTCGGAAACAACTAAGTTTTTGCGTACATACATTTATACATACATATATTTTCATAAATATACTGACCCGCAACAGTCAGTATATTTACTTCCCTGAACAATTCCCTTAGAGAGTCCCTGCAACGTAGATTGCACGATCTTCTTCTCATTAGATAGTGGCGTAGTGGCGAGACAGCAAATCGTCACTAGACCGAGAGAGTGGCGTGAGCGTGTAAGTATTTATACGTAAACAACTTTTGAGGCGAGTCAGTTTAGTTTCGTCGCATGCTAGGTTTAGTTTCGACGTAGGCTATCGTGTACCGGAGCATGAACAAAGAAAAACAAATATTCAAAAATCTATTAAGCTTTTTTTAGTAGAAAATTTATTTAATAGAAAAATTAAGGGAATTATTGCACGAAGAACGTCTTAGGACAAGACGATGGATTTTAAGGAGATAATGATGTTGGTGCTACAAACACTATTTTAGAGTGAATTGCGGTTAGGAAATCCTGATGAATTCAGAGTGGTTCTTAATTCATTTGGTGCGGCGCGTGAGGCGAGTGGCGAGTACGCACCGAGTGGCCTAGCGAGTCAGTGCGGGGTATGATCAGGAGAAGCGCGGGGGTGGGCACGGTCTAGTGAATAGATAGATAGATAGATTGAAACACTTTATTGTACACACATACAGGAAAAGTAAAACTACAGGGATAGTAGCACGATAAGTACAAAGGCGGCCTTATCTCTGAAGTAATTAGAAATTAAAGAGATTAGCGACAGTGTAGTGTGAAGATATGAAAAAGGTTACTATTTCTTAATTTAGTAAAATAAAAGTAATTTGATATACATAAATAATAAATAGAATAGGGTCCGAGTGGCTGTCTCGCCCTTCTAATAGGCCGAGTTCTCGGCCGAGCACTCGGTGATCTGTTTACACCTACCGAGCACTCGGCCGAGAGCACTGTCTCGCCACTTTACTCGTTACGTGTAATCATCCCATAATTCGCCATTACCTTCCCTATTTCAAACACTGGTTACCTCAGTGTGCAGAGGTTTTCTTACAATGTTTTCCTTCACTGTTAGAACAGTCGGTAAAATCATGACATTGTTACTTTAAACTTTATTTGTACACGAGAAATATAGAGAACATGCTACAAGAAATAATTATAGGGTACATTATGTAGAGCTTATCCTAAGAAGAGATCTCCTGCCACACCTAAGACATGGGGAGATATAATATGATAAAATAGATAGATAAATTAAATTATTCCAAAATTTTATACCGATTTCGGTGTATGACTTTTGCCATAAATAACTTCTACTCTTAACACTGAATACCTACTATATGTATATTTAGACGTAACTTTTACCAATAAAGTTAACCAGTAAAATAGATAGACATACATACGTGTACCTACAATATAAAAGAAAAAAAATATTACGAATAAAATTTGTATAAATTCTATAACTAATGTTATAAATTAATTAATAATACATATATACACATATAAATATATATTACATTTGCATAAAATCATGTCATTGTCTGGTTTCAAACCCGGGTCTGTGGGACCAGCCACCGAGGCGACTCTTCCACGACTTTGCATTGCACCTTCAAAGCGTCATAGCGCCGTCATCTTTGGAGATATTGGAATGATTCTTTCACTGAAAATTTTGTTTTATGCGTGAATTTCAGAAATCCAATAAAGATCGTTGAGGACCAATGTCCGTTCACGTAGAATTGCATTAATTTATGACAACAAAAGGAACTTGCCGAATGTATTGTAATTTGACCCTGAACCTCTTCCGATTTTAGAAATGACGTCGCAGTGATGAGCCATATATACGACTGCATTACCTAGAGCACCACCTATACCACAATATTAGAAGCATATCATATTGATCTGAAGGTAAAAATAAAGTTAATAAGTATACCTACGTGAAGTATACATAGTAAATTATAATTACATTATCTGGTAGTAACATTACTTTTTTGCCTTATCTCATCTGATATTTCTATTACTCATAATATTATCTAAGTTTGTCTGATGGTCATATTTGGTGACGGACTTAGGAATCGAATGGTACTCCATTGGCAATGAGCGTCGGTGGCACAGTGGCTAGGACCCCGGACTCCCATGCGGGAGGTCCGGGTTCGAAACCGTGCGGTGCCGTGTACCAAAGAGTGTTTCGTATTTTACGAAGACTTACGTACATTTACCGACTACTCTAACGGTGAAGGAAAACATCGCGAGGAAATCTGCACACTGAGAAAACTAGTGTGTGAAATGGGGTAGGCACAAAAGATCGTCAAAGGTCGAAGTACCGCTGGGGTTATTCCCGGCCCGTATCATAAGATAAGATAAGATAGGAATCGGAAGGTAATCTATTGGCAATTTGTCATCAAGAAAAGAAAAATTGAAAATTATCCTTCTTGCTGACTGTATCATTTTTCAAAAATCTATTATCGCAGTTTTTAATTACCCCAAAGATAGGGAAGATCTCTTATAGATTGCGCGAAAGTCTAATTGAGAGTTAACCCGACAGTTAGTGCCTACCCCGGGTTAAATCACAAAAACGTCTTGCACCTGAAACATTTTGTATGAAACCCATAGGCAATCCGTGACTAACTCACACTTTCGCCCTTATAAGAGCGTTTTCGAGTGCCTAAGGTCCTAGAGCCCCGTAAAAAGTTTCCAAAAAAAAGGTAGTATTTAAAAGTGTACTGGTGCCAATTCTCACGGAGTGATATAAATATCACAGTAGAAAAATATCGGAAAAAAAAGTCGGATATCGAAGGACGGGACTTTTTTCTATACTCGCATGATCTCCTTCGATATTTATCGAGAACTAGCGATTGTGATACAACGAGTGGTCCTTAGCAGTCGATATTTTCCGTGATTATTGTAGTCGACATGTGAGACGGGATATTAGATAGAAGGTTACAAGGTGGAAAGTTTCGGCGGGGCACTCAGGGCAGCTACCAGATCCGTTGGAGCTACGAGAAAATGGCCTTAGGAGACCTTCCCTAACTTTTGGAGCTATTTAAAACTGCATTCACAGATTTTTGAAAAAAGGTACAGGCAGCGAGAAAAATGCCATTTTTTACAAAAAAATAATTTGATGCCAAACGATTCTGTTTCATGTCAGGAACAATATACTCTATGGGGTCAACCGAGGTTCGAGTACTAGAAATCTCAGAATTAGCAAAAAACTATTCCCATACATTTAGTACCACCCTTGTTTCCACCCTGTATATATCGATTTGCCGAATGTAATGAGTATTTTAGAAATGTCGTAGATACAACTGCATTGCATTACCGCAGTCTAGAAAGCATGCGCACCTACAGTGAGCCGGCACCTTTTAGCGAATGCCAGCTATTTGACCGTGAACCTATTCCTATTTTAAAAATAGTACGTCGATGCTTCCCATTGCATAACACAGTATAAAGCATTACCACAGTGTAGAAAGTATTAGACGATGTCTTTACTGAATATTAACCTTGAACCTTGTTTCGCTGGAGTCTATCAATCTATCTCGTCGCCTATGTGTGGTAATCTACTTATGGCAACAGAAAATCATAGCAAAAACGAAATGTCATCTGTCAATGTCAAGGAATTTTTAAGTGTTAAGTAGGTAGTACGTACAGTCAATAAAAAATAAAAAATACAAAAATAATCTTTATTGAAAACATCACAATGCTTGTAAATCGAACAACACCCTGACTCCCAAACTAGACGAATCTGTATCTTGGGAGCCAGTGCTTTCACAAAAAGAAGACCAATGACCAATATCTGTCTCTGACTTTAATATTATTAAAGTAATTACAAAAAAAGTGTAATAAAAATCAAATTAATAAATAATAAAAAAAATGTTTATTAATTAAATGTTTATAATAAAAAAATTTTTTTATTATAAATAATAAAATTAAAAAATAAAAGTAATACATAATAAAAATCGACAATAAGCAACATTTATTTTTATTTTCCTTTTCAAAAATGGATGTCATATCTCATTCATAGAATCTATAAATAGCTATAAGAAAACTAAACCGCAATATACAGTGAACCGACCGACGTAATGTTGACAAGAATGTCAAAGGCGATCAGCTTTTTAGCACCCGACCGATCGAGGGAGGGCGTGTTATAAGTTTGACACGTTTGTCTGTCTGTTTGTGTGTTTGTCTGTGGCATCATAACTTAACAACGGATGATCCGATTTTGACCCGGTTTTATTAATACAATAGAGAATTTTGTCGAGAGAAAGAACAGCTCTGTCTGATAAAAATTGGATCAGTAGTTTCCAAGATCTTGGAGTATCTTTGATGTCAGATGGGATCTCTGGAACGGTAATAGCTGGTTCGAGTTTGAGCTCAAATGTTTAAAACCATAGAGCCCTTCCCACATCTAGAACCTTGAGGTCTACAAAATGGTACGTCGAGGATATCTTAAATTTTAAATTTAGGGTTACTATCTTGACATTTATTGGTCGGCACAACTGTCAAAATTCACGAATTGCACTTCAGTCGCGATTCAATTTTTCGATTCAATTCGTTTCAAACTAAAAAAAAGAAAATGGACTGGCGCATCATGTTGTTTAAATTGATGCAAAAGCAAACAAGCCACTCTTTCATACTCAACTCTCCGTGACATGTCAGTTGATTAACTGCTAAGAAGTATCTATCAATTAGACTGTGACATTACATCGAAACTACACGTGAGATGGTTCGTGTATTCGAAATACGCAGAAATATATGTTTAAGTATTCAATTTAAACGTGGCGATCTGTATCAGTGAACTGTCATTGAAATAAATAGATAGGGTTCTTGAGAATGTCCTCAAAGATAAGGCTGCATTATTAAAAATAATTAATACAGTGATATAAGTACTTAAAGAATTATGAACTTATGAGAATAGAATTGTAACGATGTCGACTTCATCGTCCATATCAACCTCCTTGCCATCAATTTCAACCTCATTGTTAGCGTTCAATAAAAGGAAAACATGCGTTAAATATAACATGTGTTTTGTCGAGGTAGGTAGGTAGATTAATACTCTATTGCACACAAGAAATTTACATAGGTAAGGAAACATAGAAATAGTGTACAAAGGCGGCCTTATCGTGCGCGATCTCTTCCAGGCAACCTAGGCGATAGAAGAATATTCAAATTCATTAGTGTAAGAAAAGTCCTTAAGAGCCGGTAACAGGCCAGGCAATCGAGCGAAATTGCGTTTTTGACAAATGTGTGCGCACCAGAATGACATGTCGTATGTGAATTTTTTCAGTAGCAACGTGATATAGGTATAAGATGTATTACATTCATAATAGTTTGATGTCAATACGAATAAAACAGGATAAAATAAAAATGTGGGCTTCCATAGATAACTAGAGCAGCTGCTATGGCGGATAGTTGCATAAGACATAATCTTCGTTTCTCTCTGTATCACCCTTTTACTTATTTCTGTCGCAAAGCAGCAATGATTGCATTGCTGTGTTGTGGTGTAACACGCACCCTTCTTATGATAGGGTGGGGGGGGGGGGGATAATCCCAGCGGCACTTCGACTCTTGAGGATCTTTTGTGCCTACCCCATTTTACACACTGGTTATCTCAGTGTGCAGGTTTCCTCACGATGTTTTCCTTCACCGTAAGAGCAGTCGGTAAATATACGTAAGTCTTCGAAAAATACGAAGAACTCATTGGTACATGGCACTGCACGGTTTCGAACCCGGACCTCCCGCATGGGAGTCCGGTGTCCTAGCCACTGTGCCACCGACGCTCTAACACGCACCCTTACTCTCACCCTCAACAAACACACACCCTCACCTTTCCACACCCCAACCCCACCCCACCAATACGCACACACACACTTTCACTCCAGCGGACACACTTACATCTTAGTATCTTATGTTAATTTAAAATTGTATACGAAATTTTTATTATTTTTTTTTTTTTATTTTTCCCTATATACATCAAAATGTTACCTACATAGAAGAGCCTAAATCCCGCGACACAGGGTGTCCTAGTGCGGGATTTAGAGCATCAACCACTTTTTGTATTAATGTAAGTTGCAAAATAAATTTATTTGTATTTGGTTCGAAGGGTAAGATACATAAGGCACTCTTTTTTTATTTTTTATAATAGCCTATAGGCTGTCCCACTGCTGGGCAAAGGCCTCCCCTTCTCCTTTCCCTATCCTCGGCGTCCCTATACCATGTCCCTATACCATATCATAAGGCACTCTATATAAGTTTTTTATTTTTTTAATTTACTACTAAACCCGCATTTGACCTCGATCTCGCCTGATGGTAAGCGACGATGAGGTCGACGATGGAGCATGTGGGTCCAGTAAATGCCCACTCACTATTCACTCTGGCCTTGAAGATCCCAAGGTTGTCTTCAAAGTCTTCAAGCATCAAGGTTACCAGCGCAATGAAAACCCTCGAATAACATTGTTTTGTTTATGATATGGTTAGTGGCCAACCTATTGTTCAGGCCCCTCGTAGGCCTCTGACAGGGGGGTACTGTGTCGGGAAACCTCCTCGTGTGCCCGCCTGCTGCAGTTCCCAGTTGATACGTCCGCTGGGAAGGGCAGTGGGTCGGGCCGGTGTACCCTGGGCGACGGTCAGTAACTTCTCCTTGTGTGACTTTGCTGGCCGCCGAGCGAATTGTCCCGACGTGACGGCCGTGCAAGTTCCCGTGCTACCAAACGGAGCCTGCACGGGTCGCACCACCCGCTCTATTCTTAGAGCGGTGCCTGGTGCGTGGGGAGTATACCGTAACCCTTCGGGAACGGGGGTCTAGCCTTAACTGGCCGGACCGCGAGGAGATCACCTCTATAAAAAATCCTCAACCCCCGGAGTTGTGGTTCGTTGTTACGATTACGTGACACGGGGTGCTCGAAGAGCGGCTGGGGAGTTCACCAGTTTTTAGCGGCCAACCCTGGGGTACCTCCCGCCCCCCCAGGCGTATAGGGTTATCGAGGCAAACCGGTCACTGCCGAGATCGACCGTCAAAAACCGGGTACTCGTGGGATCAGTAATGAAAAAATCAAAAACCCAAAACAAAGCCATGGAGAAAGATAGGGAGGAGGGCCTAATTTTCGCTCGGCCATATGAGCGGACCGGAGAAATGCCGGATGACGTGAGCGACACGGACTCTCTCATGTCGAACACGTCGAGTGTTTCCCGGGCACAAAAGCGTGGGAGGGGACAGGACGACGAGGATAGTCCGTCCTATGTCCCTAAAAAGACAAGGGCAAAAACCAGCTTGCCCAATGCGGATGAGCTGCAGGAGGAGATGCGGGAACAGCCGACGGCGGACCTCGGCGCTCGCATTTTTGACAGCCTGCAGGCGGTGGAGAAGGTGGCGGATAAATCCCGCAACCTTAAGGGCGATTTTGTTCGCGCCCTCAGGGTCGCAGTGCGAACGGTGCAGGCCGCCAGCACTGAAATCGTGCAGCGAACCTCTGCGGAAAGGATGGAGCGGGAAAACGCAGAGCTGCGATCTCAGCTAACCGACCTGAGCGCCAAGGTGCAGGCGCTGACGGCCGAGTTGGCTCAGCTGAGACGAGGGGCCGCGGGGGGCGGCGGGGCCTCCTCCGCGCCTACACCTCCAGCGGGCGGGACCTCCTCTAGACCAACAGCCCCGCGTACATTGGAAGCGGTTCGCAGCGGCCAGGTGGGCTCTGATCTACTACAGCGGGTAGAAGCAATGATCGAGAGGAGTTTGACCCGTTTCAGGGACGAGCTCTTTCCCGATCGAGCAATTAGGCCGCCACTCGGCCGAAAGGTGGGAGACCCGGCGAGAGGGCCAGAGCCCGCAGCAGGACCTTCAACCAAGAAGACCAGGGTCACGAGAAGAAAGACCAGGGGCCCCAACCCCACGCCGCTCGACACGATTGCTGGGAGGGCGGAACCGCCATCGCAGCGCTTCCGTCGACGTCGGGGGTGTCGCAACCCCCGACCACATGGGCCACGGTAGTAGGCCGAAAGGCAAAGAAAAGGCAGGCAAACGCCGCCAATCTTGCGCCTACGGCTGCGCGGCCTGCTATAAGTGCTGCCAAGAAGAAGCCGAAGTTGCCTCGGCCGCCGAACACTGCCGCCATAGCGGTTACAGTACCCGAGGGTGTCGACATCACCTACGCCCAAGTGATGGCGGCCGCCAAAGAGAGGGTTAAACTGGCCGACTGTGGCATTGATGAAGTTCGCCAAAAGAGGGCCTTAAACGGCGGCCTATTGCTGGAGGTGGCCGGCCCAGAAAATGCAGCTAAAGCTGACGTTTTGGCCGACCGCCTGCGGCAGGCGCTCGCTGAGATGGGCGTGCAAATCGTTCGCCCATCTAAAACAGGCGAACTGCGAGTGATGGACTTAGATGAGTCCATCACTCAAGCAGACGTCGCGGCAGCCATCGCCGAAGCCGGAGGCTGTTCCGCCGATGAGGTGAAGGTGGCCGAAATTCGACGCAACTCACAAAGGTTGGGGACGGCGTGGGTTCGTTGCCCGCTCACCGCGGCGAAAAAAGTTTCGGCTGCAAAGCGCGTGCGAGTGGGGTGGGTGGCTGCTAGGGTCGAGGCATTGGGGGCACGGCCTCTGCAGTGCTACCGGTGCCTCGAGTTGGGGCACATACGTTTAAGGTGCCCCAATGCTGTTGACCGGAGCGCCTTGTGCTACACGTGCGGCGAGCCGGGTCACAAGGCGACCCAGTGCACAGCACAGGCGCCCAGGTGCCCGCTGTGCGCGGAGATCGGTCGGCCGGCCGATCACAGAATAGGGGGCAAAAATTGTACGCCCCCGAAAGGGAAGAAAAAGGGCAGAGGAGACAAGCAGGCTCCTCCACCGGCTGCTTCCGCGGAAACGGCAGGCGATGTCGAGCCCTCCAGAGCGCCATCCCGAACGGGTGATTACTCGTTGGGAGAGGCCGATATGGAAACGGCACATTCTACAGCCTGAAGATACTCCAGGGCAACCTCAACCACTGCCGCGCGTCGCAGGACCTGCTACTGCAGACTGTCGCGGAGTGGTCGGTTGCATTGGCGGTGGTAGCGGAGCCGTATAGTGTCCCGAATCACCCTCGCTGGTTCGTGGACGAGGTCGGCTCCGTTGCCATATACTGGGGGGGAAAGGAAAGGGATCCCCCTTGCTCCTTGCTGAGGAGGGGGCAAGGATACGTTGTGGTGGAGTGGGGTCCACTTGTAGTAGTAGGCTGCTACGTTTCCCCCAACTGCAGCCTCGCCGCTTACGAGGCCTACTTGGACGGACTAGCCATCTGCATTCGTGGAAGTCTAGCCCGTCCGATGCTCGTCCTGGGCGACTTCAATGCACGTTCCAGAGCGTGGGGAGACACCCAGGACAGCCCAAGGGGAGATACTATTCAAGAGTGGGCGGCGGGAATGGATCTCCGGTTGTTAAACCGGGGGTCTGTTAGCACTCTTGTGCGGTGGCAGGGGGAGTCGATCATTGACCTGTCGTGGACGACTCCTTCTGCCGCGCGAGTCGTGTCGGGCTGGAGGGTAGCGGAGGAGGTGGTCACACTATCCGACCACCGTCACATCTTTACCGATGTGACACTCCGATCCCCCGACGGTCCCGTGCGCCGTGGCGGCAGTCCACCGCGACGTTGGTCCCTCAAGCGGCTCGATCGAGACTTGCTCATCGCCGCTGCCAACGTCGCGGCCTGGCCGGATACCGGCGAGATCCCGCCCGATCCCGAAGACGAAGCGGCCTGGTTTCGCAGGACAATGACGTCGATCTGCGACGCCTCCATGCCCCGAGCCAGGCCTGTCGAGCGAAAGGCCACGTATTGGTGGTCGGACAGCATTGCGCAGTTGCGCAGCGTCTGCCTGATTTCGCGCCGTCAATACACGAGGGCCCGACGGAGACGGCGAGCCTCAGCCGAAGAAAGAGCCGAAGCCTACACGGCATACCGGGAAGCGACCAAGGCGCTCCAACGGGCGATTAAGGACGCCAAGGCTCGGTCTTGGAACGAGCTCCTCGAGGGACTGGACAGGGACCCATGGGGACGCCCGTACAAAATGGTACTGGGCAAACTCCGCCCGTGGGTCCCTCCACTAACGGAGACCATGGACCCCAATTTAGCGGGAAGAGTGGTAGATACGCTCTTCCCGAGGGTCCTGGATACTCCCTCGTCAGCCCTGATACAGTCGAACCCGCAGAGCTGGCGCGAAGGCTTAGAGGTGTCGGAGGCGGAGCTAGCCCTAGCGGTGTTGCGACTGAGAGCCCGTAACACTGCGCCGGGCCCGGACGGGATTCCAGGCCGAGCCTGGGTGTTGGCCCTAGCTGTCCTGGGGGACAGGCTGAGGCGACTGTTTAACAGTTGCCTCCGTTCAAGCGTGTTCCCCACAAGCTGGAAGGAAGCCAGGTTGGTCCTTCTGAAGAAGGATGGCAGGCCCGCGGACTCTCCCTCTGCGTACCGACCCATCTGTCTGCTGGACGAAGCGGGCAAACTGTTCGAGAGAATAGTTGCCCGTCGTCTCAGCGGACACCTGTCGACTGAGGGCCCCGATCTATCGGAAAACCAGTTTGGTTTCCGACGGGAGCGGTCGACAGTGGATGCAATCCTGCGAGTGCGCTCTCTGGCGGAGCAGGCGATTGAGCGGGGAGGGATGGCATTGGCGATAAGTCTGGACATCGTCAATGCCTTCAACTCCTTGCCCTGGAGGGCGATTAGGGAGGCACTGGTCTATCACAATGTGCCTCCCTACCTGCACGGAATCGTCGGAGCGTACTTGAATAACAGGCGCATCCATTATGTGGGTCGGGACGAGAGAGCCCACGAGAGGGAGGTCAGCTGCGGGGTTCCACAGGGATCAGTGCTAGGCCCGCTGCTGTGGAACCTAGCATATGATGCGGTCCTCCGGGTCAATCTCCCCATCGGAGTAAGTGTCGTCTGTTATGCAGACGACACTCTAGTGGTGGCCGAGGGGAGCTCCTTCGAGAGGACAACCCAGCTCGCCGAGGAAGGGGTGGCTTGCGTCGTCGCAAAAATCCACGAGCTGGGCCTTGTGGTGGCGCCTCACAAGACTGAGGCGTTGTGGTTTCATAAGCTCCGAAGGGGAGTGGAGCCACCCAGCTCGTCGATCCGGGTGGGTGACGCGGAGGTCCAGGTTGGTCGGTACCTTAAGTACCTGGGTCTAACTCTGGACAGTCGCTGGAGCTTCGTGGAACATTTCGAGCGCCTGGTCCCCCGAATTCAGAAGGTAGCGGGTGCTATGCACAGACTGCTGCCGAATCTCGGGGGACCCAGGGAAGGAGTCCGCCGCCTCTATGCGGGGGTGGTACGATCGATGGCCCTCTACGGGGCGCCGGTCTGGGCGGAAAGACTGGCTCGTGAACGGCGCAGTAGAGCCAAGCTGAATAGCATTCAGCGCATGATGGCCATCAGGATCGTACGGGGATACCGCACGATATCCTTTGAGGCGGCGACTGTCCTGGCGCGATTCCCGCCTTTGGTCATTCTGGCGAACATGGACGCGAGGGTCTACCATGAGACCCGCGCCATCCGCCAGAGAGGCGGGATCGACCAGCACAGAGAGCTCGAAGTGTTCAGGAGGAGGGCGCGTCGACATGTGATCGAATTGTGGCATACGCGGCTCAACGAGCCGCGGAATGCACGCAAACGCACAATCGACGCGATCCTGCCAAGCTTTGAAGCTTGGCTCCGGCGGGAGGGAGGAAGCGTCACCTTCCGGCTGACTCAGGTACTCACCGGGCACGGGTGTTTCGGTGAGTACCTGAATCGAATCGGGCGCGAAGCGACGGCGCAATGCCACCACTGTGGAGGGGACCGGGACGACGCACAGCACACGCTCGCGGAGTGCCCTGCATGGGACTCCGAGCGGCGAGTCCTGGTCGACCGCATCGGGCGGGATCTCTGTCTGCCAGCAGTAGTAGCGGCTATGCTGGCGGACGACAGAGCCTGGAAGGCGGTGGTCTCCTTCTGTGAAACCGTTATGGTTAGGAAGGAGACCGCCGAGCGGGATCGGGAGAGGGCCGACCCCGCTCGGAGACGGAGACGCCGGCGCGCTGGTGACGCGCGTCGTGGTCCGTCAGCCCTGTAGTCTCGGGCGAAGAATAGAGCCACGGTAACTCCTGCCTGTCGTAAAAGGCGACTAAAAGGAGGGAGCAGGGTCGCGGGCGGTCCAAGTGGGGGCTTTGACCGTTCATTGGCGGGCGACCCTGGGGAAGGCAGCAACGTGCTATGGCCGCACGCTGCTGTGACGGGAGGAACCGGGAGGTGGAATGTACACCTCCCAGGAGGAGCCCAAGGCAAATGCTAGGAGGGCACCGGTGCGTTCCACTGGAGATCCCGGAGCCCTCCGATAAGCACGAGGCCGGCCATCGAGGGGGTTTTAGTGAGTGTGGAAATCTCACATAACCCAGTCTCTCCCCCAGGAGGCTGGGTATCTTTCAAAGATTTCCCCGTTACCAAAAAAAAAAAAAAAAAAAAAAGGCCTCTGACAGGACTACTGTCACTTTAGGATCTACCACTACCAATATTTATATCATGTTACTTAAATGTGTATCTTTTGTAGTCAAAATATTAAATATAGACTGAAGTTTAAATTACGCGACCAGCTCTTTTTTATGTGTTTATTTCTCTTAATTTAATTTTTAACCCGTACGAAATTCACACTTGTATAGATTACAATGTTTCGTTACAGACGTCTGTCTCAGTTTAGTTATTCATCAGTTTCGTTACGGTACATTTTTTCTGCATTTTACCCACCTACTGTTATTTTAAACCTGATAATTTATCACTTACTCGGACGATACTGTAATTACCTTATCAGGAATCATAATTTTCAGATTATGATCACGGATAGGTCTACTACAGCTAATAAATAACTGATAATAATTATATGAGTACATACGTACTGCGAAAACTGCTGGCATTTTCCAATTGGCTGTCACTTGCAGGGAAAAATAGAGAACAAATTAGTATCAGATTAGAGCGTCGTCGCCATCCACTGACACTGAAAAAACACCTTTTAATATAGCAAAGCATAACCCTCACGTCCATAATCCCCGAGGGGGTAGACAGAGGAACCACCTTCATCATAGATAGTTCCCACTTTTCGCCGTAAGATTTGGTGGACAAACGTGATATGTGGCGAGCCTATCGCCGTAGAATAGAATAGTATCCACTAAGCCCTCGCCTCGTACGACACCCACGGGAAGAGTTGGGGTGGTGCTATTATTTATGGCCGGCACGACACGGCACTATGTATGTATGTTATGTAAACCCGCGTTTACGTAACATACCTGATGGGTAAGTGACGTTGAGGAGATGGAGATGAAGATGGAGCACGCGGGCTGTTTTTTTTATTTTATTTTTTTATTAAATAAGGAGAGCAGACGAGCAAACGGGCCACCTGATGGTAAGTGGTCACCGTTGCCCATAGACATCTCACCTCACTGTATTAATATTAGAGGGTTTTTGATGCGCTGCTAACCTTGAGGACTAAGATGGATTGCCTCATGTGCCGGAAATTACGCTGGCTCTCTTACCCTTCAAACCGAAACACAGAAATGCAAGCATTTCTGCTTCACGGCAGAAATAGATAAGAGGGTGGTACCACCCCAGGCGATCCTTCACTTTAGGATCTACCACTACCAATATTTATATCATGTTACTTAAATGTGTATCTTTTGTAGTCAAAATATTAAATATAGACTGAAGTTTAAATTACGCGACCAGCTCTTTTTCATGTGTTTATTTCTGATAATGAGTTTTTCGTATTTTTCAAAGATTACGTACATTTACCGACAGCTCTAACGGTGAAGGAAAACATCGTGAGGAAACCTGCACACTGAGATGACTATGTAAAATGGGGTAGGCACAAAAGATCCTCAAGGGTCGAAGTGCCGCTGGGTTATTCCCGGCATTATCATAAGATAAGAGAGACAAGGTGGTGAAAAGTGGCTTGAAGCGGTTCGTGTAAACCATGGATGAAAGAAAAATTAGTTTCCCTTCGTTCCTTCATCGTGTAAACAGTGCACACGGCTAGTGTAGTGTAAATCATGAGCAGTTATACTACTCTTTGAACGTGTGCACCAAAGATTTTGAAATTCATCCCAATGTAGATCGCTCGCTAGAAAAGTTTTATTAGGAAACCGCGTCTGCCAGTTCGCGCATGCTATTTGAGCATTTTCCCATATATTATTTTATGATCTGATCTTATCTTATGATCTTATGTTCTTCAACGTCAGTAATATCTGGTAGGTTGCAAACCCACATTGCATGATTTAAAAATAAATAAAAAATAACACTAGTTTTAATTAAAATTGAAATTTATTTTATTTTATTATGGTTAATTAGAAATTCAATTTAAATAATAATGGTTTGTAATGTAATAAATGATAAATGACGTATAATTGTATATTATAAATAAAGATCTGAATCTGAATAACCCAGCGGCACTTCGACCCTTGAGGATCTTTTGTGCCTACCCCATTTTACACACTGGTCATCTCAGTATGCAGGTTTCCTCACGATGTTTTCCTTCACCGTTAGAGCCATCGGTGAATGTACGTAAGTCTTCGAAAAATACGAAAAACTCATTGGTACATGGCACTGCACGGTTTCGAACCCGACCTCCCGCACGGGAGTCCTGTGTCATAGTCACTAGGTCACCGACGCTTAAAATATCTGCCATACATTAGTCGGGCACTGAAATATCAAATGTATGAAAATATATGACCTAGAGGTCAATTCTGTGGCTCGCGGTCATTGCACTCGTCATTGTTTTTAGTCCGATTTCTGTGGTGTGCAAGGCTAGTGTTTTGAAACTTGACCTGCTGCGCTTTCCTGTGCGCTTATATATTTTTTAAATACATTATTTCTGTATTATGTTCTGTACAATGTTTATTATTTAATTAAATAAGGAGAGAAGACGAGCAAACGGGCCACCTGATGGTAAGTGATCACCGTCGCCCATAGACATCTCACCTCACTGTATTAATGTTGGAGGGTTTTTGATGCGCTGCTAACCTTTAGGACTAAGATGGAATGCCTCATGTGCCGGAAATTACGCTGGCTCTCTTACCCTTCAAACCGAAACACAGAAATGCAAGCTTTTCTGCTTCACGGCAGAAATAGATAAGAGGGTGGTACCACCCCAGGCGATCCTTCACATTAGGATCTACCACTACTATAGTTATTTAGTTTACACGTCAATACAATACATACTGAACATATGTACACTGAACATATATTTTATTTAGTTAAGACGTCAATACAATACATATGAACCTTTCAATCACAGGTAGTTCACACTTTTCGCCGTAAGATTTGGTGGACAAACGTGATAGGTGGCGAGTCTATCGCCGTTTACTAGGTGTAGAAAAGTATCCACTAAGCTAGATCCTTATTCGTCTCATACGACACCCACAGGAAGAGTTGGAGTGGTGCTATTCTTAAGGGCGAGAATGAGGCAAATTAGGCGAAATGAAGGCCAAGCGCGGGTTTAGTTGTGAATAAAAGAAATAATATTTATAAATCGGAACGTGTAAATAAAAAATAAATCTAAAACTCTAAATCTTATAAATCTATTTGGATGCCTCGACAGTCGGTAACTCTCAAATAGCTTAACCGATTTGGATGAAAATCTTTTTAAAGCCTGGAGTAGGACGTCTTACATGTTTAAAATCCATATTTCCCCGAAATCAGCCACGATTTTGAAGCTATTATTTATATTAAAAGTTATTATAACTTTTTAAGCTTACGTTTTAGACACGGAACAATATTTTTTTGCGATTTCCGCAAGTCCTCCCCAGTGGGGATTTCGGGAATACCTACTCTACTCTGATTCTAAAAATATATCGGGGTCTCAAAAAGCCCCAAACCGTGGTGTAAGAATCCCAAGAGTTCTCATGTTTTATTCAATATCTTACATAATAATATGAAGTAAAAAATACGAGCACTTTTATTAGGCGCCTAAAGATAAATTTACGTAAAATCGGTGTTAAATTACACCTATCGATTACCTATGTTACAATTTCCATGAATTTGCGTCACAACTTCGTATCAACACCCGCGTAGAACTACAGGAAAGTAAATATATGCGTCATACCTAAATTATGCAAGATAAGTACCTACTCGTCATTGTTGTTAGTGTTAGGTATAATTAAGATTAAAAACATGGAATAGATAATGAATGCATTGTATAATGTGATTCAACACTATATAAGTTAAAAACCATAGCATAACACTACTCACACCTACAGCCGATAAAAACCTCGCCCATCGACTCGCCCGTCCACCCAACATTTAGGAAACACTAATAATAAAAATTGTTTTTATCTTATCTTATCCTATATGAAAATGCTCAAATAGCATGCGCGAACTGGCAGACGCGATTTCCTTATAAAACTTTTCTAGCGAGCGATCTACATTGGGATGACATTCAAAATCTTTGGTGCACACGTTCAAAGAGTACTATAACTGCGAATGATTTACACTACACTAGCCGTGTGCACTGTTTCACCATGAAGGAACCAATAGAGACAAAATTTTCTTACATCCCTGGTTTACACGAACCGCTTCTAGCTACTTTTTACCACCTTGTAACTACTATATTATCTCTTATCGTATGATAGGCCCCCGGGGATTAACCCCAGCGGCACTTCGACCCTTGAGGATCTTTTGTGCCTACCCCATTTTACACACTGGTCATCTCAGTGTGCAGGTTTCCTCACGATGTTTTCCTTCACCGTTAGAGCAGTCGGTAAATGTACGTAAGTCTTTGAAAAATACGATAAACTCATTGGTGCATGGCACTGCACGGTTTCGAACCCGGGCCTCCCGCATGGGAGTCCTTACCTATGTTTAACATAGCTACATTTCCTTTCATAGTTCATCTACATATAAGTATAAACTAGTTCCTTTAAAAAATTCTCTACACAAGGGTAGTCAGGAAGAGATCGTTTAAAGATAAGACCGCCAATATTTTTTTATGTACTACTTTTTCATTCATTTCCATATGTAATTACATAGTAATATTTTTTTTATTACTATGTAATTACATATCGAAATGAATGAAAAAGTAGTTTTCACTTACTTACTATACGACTTCTTTCCCACGACATTGTCCGCAACCACTTTTTATCGGGTTTTTTTGGGATAAAGAGGTGTTTTTTTTTATTGGTGGTACCATAAAGTATAATGAAGCTGAGAGATATACCTAAATATACTGTCCCACATTTTTATTAGATAAGTATTTTTATTTTCGACCGGTTTCGTTTAAACATCTTGTATGTGTGAAACGGCGAATGACTGTAGAGGAAGCAAGAGAGGCATGCCAAGACATAGATTCGTGGCGCTCCGTTCTCTCTACCTACTCCGCTAGGGACATAGCGTGGAGGTATGTATCTTCAGGTAGGTATTGTTTACATTTTCCTAACTACATGTGTATGTGTGTGTGACGCCTTGTAGATAATTCAAAGTCAACCCGACCGTAAGCAAAAGTAAATTATACTAGGTTGACCTTCCTGATAAACACCACACCACACCAAACACAGCCAATCACCACGCAGTAAGTACCCAACCTATGTCGAGGATTTACTTAGTCGTATCTTAAGGAGAATGAAATGAAAAGTGCTAGTGACGACTCGATTTCCAAAAGTGACATGAATGTATGTCAATATTTTACTAAAATACAGCTTGCATGAACGACCTAATAATAACAATAATCCTGTAAAATATTAGACAAACAAATATGTAGGTACGACGTTATTTAATTTTTATTTTACAACAATCTCGCCTGGTGGTGAAGGCCGTAGATTGAACACACGGGCTTAACTGGCTCTTCTATATTTGTTGTTTGTTTTTTTAAGGCAAAGGGAACTGAGCCCATACAGCCATGTCTGATGTAAACAACTCTTTCAAGTCTACATTAAAATGCTGGTGTGACACATTTCAATGCTGGTGTGACACATTTCTATGCTATCCGAACCAAAGAAAAAGGCGTCCCGGACGCTGAATGGCTTTTCAAAATCCAGCCAACTACGGATCGGGCTGAAGCGTTTATTTGACTTTACTTCACTGTCCCACACATTATTAACATCTTGTCGAAGTTCTTCGAGCAAGAAACACCATTCTTAGTAGAAAAGCACTACTGTAAAACAATTTGCAAGACAAAACGAATCGAAGCTGACGTGGATGCCACAAAAGCGCGGGAGAAACTGCTCGCTAGCCAGGCGGACCCTGGAGGGGTCCTACCTACAAGTATGGTTATTCTATGTGGTGGATCCAGGTCGGATGATGATTTTATTCGTAATAAAAAATATCTTTTATATTGTAGGTACACGTATGTATGTCTATCTATGTTATCATATTATATCTCCCCATGTCTTAGGTTTGGCTGGTAGAGATCTCTTCTTACAGATAAGCTCTACCTAATGTACCCTGTAATTCTTTCTTGTAACATGTTCTTTATTTTTCTCGTGTACAAATAACGTATAAAGTATGATCATGTTTTTTTAGTTTCCCTCGAAGGTTACAATTACAATTATCTTTCGCTAACGGTATACATCCGACAATTATAAATTTATTAACGATTATAAAGTAATGAGTAACTAAGGGATGGGACATGATTAGAGTTAAAACTAATTTCGCAACAAATAAAATATCATGACAAGAAAAGTACAAAGTGTCAAAGTAGACTTGAAGCGTGATAAACTTAGTGCAAGTTAGTATGAGTACTAAGTAATGGAAATAGGGGATCCCCAAACCTATAAAATCTCGTCTCGCTCGATCTCGAAGCGAAGACATTTGACGACAGACTACAAAGAGGGGGTCGCTAGCCAGGCGGACCCCCGGAAGGGGTCATTCCACCAGCAAGTTACTCGGTTTAGTCACCTCGTACGACACGCTTAGGTATCCATTGGCGGTAGGGATATCCGTTCCAAACACAGAAATTAATGTGTAAATTTGGACGATGTGTTCCGCTGGTAAGCATTATATTTCTTTTTTAGTCATAAGTTTCTGTACATACATTGTATATAATTTTGAATTGTAAGTTGTTAAATAACTAATTTGAATTATACAAGCTGGAAAGTTTCGGCGGGGCATCCAGGGCAGCTACCAGATCCGTTGGAGCTACGAGAAAATGGTCTTAGGAGACTTTCCCTAACTTTTGGAGCTATTTAAAACTGCATTCACAGATTTTTGATAAAAGGTACAGACACCGAAAAAAATGCCATTTTACACAAAAAAAATTGATGCCAATCGATTCTATTTCGTGTCTGAAACAAAATACTCTATGGGGTCAACCGAGGTTCGGGTATTAGAAATCTCAGAAATAGCAAAAAACTATTCCCATACAGCCATATAGCTGCCCTGGGCGCCCCGCCGAAACTTTCCAACCTGTATATAGTTTGTGTGGAAGACTTGTGCCTATAATCGTACATTTTGTATCGGACATCAATTATGGGCTTTTATTTTATACCGTTGACAACAATAAAAGAATATTTTTTATCAGTAGGTATGTCTGTCTTATCTAGCCTTCAACGAGGAATTCGTATGTAAAGCGGCCGTCTCATGTCGTGATCATCGTGTGAACATCGTATTATCTGTGACTTCGGTACGTATAAATGTTCAATTTCCTGTTTTACAACGTTTGTTCCTTTGGTTTGTTCACTATCCGGGAGCTCAATTTACAACGTTTGTTCCTTTGGTTTGTTCACTATCCGGGAGCTCAATTTACAACGTTTGTTCCTTTGGTTTGTTCACTATCCGGGAGCTCAATTTACAACGTTTGTCTTTCTTTCCCAATAAGTAGCGATTATTTTCATATCGATGCAACTAATTATAATTATGTTAAATTCCTTTATGATTAAATTTTCCAAATTCCTTTTAGATTAAGAATATAATTTGTAATTTGCTTGCACAGAGTGTGCGACGGAATCCCGACTTCCAAGATACAGGTTTTCGACCTAGTGTGTAAGTCGGAGGTCCTTTTTTGTGTGCCCTGTATAAGTAAATAAACTTTTTCATTTTTTATTTTTTTTGCTAACAAGGCCCGTACTACACACGTCTGGTTCCAGCCCCGGTTATTCGGTTCATTGCAAAAAATCAACTGTGTTCCGCCCTCCCTCACTTGAAGTCAGTGCTTTGTGGTTGGATCCAGCGAACCGAACCGGTGCTGGAACCGTATGCGTGGGGTCCGGGCCTAATACATATGAGCGGTCAGCGGTCCGAAACGTACCTAACGTAATATGGGAACTTTAGACATCAACCTCAAAAAAAATATGTAAAGCTAGTTTTTGGCACAAGTATTCCAAGGCCCTAGCTAGCTAGCTTTACATTATTTTCTTTCCGAGGTTTAATCTAAAATATGCTTAAATTGCCTGGGGTAACGTTTTTAATCAGCTGTTCGTGACATAAAAACGTCAAATCGCCGAAAATTGTAGGTGAGTTTACGTTGTATAGGTAAATTATTAGTAGACACCATAGCTACGCAAATTGCGTAGTGAAGTGAGATGAGATGTTTATGGGCACGTAGACCTCTTATCAGGTAAAAAAAGTACCTAAGTACGTCATTATATTTTTGTCACAGCATTCTGTAAAGACAGTAGTGGGTAAACAACTTGATGCGTGGCGTGCGTAAGACAAGTAAAGTCAACAGTTCGCCAGACGTTGTTTATTTATGCGACTCGAGTGTCTCACAAACCGGTACCACTACCGATACTAAAAATGCATTCATCCAGGGGTTACCAACTACTGGCGAAGTCGCGGATGTTATGCGCAAGCGTTTTTTTGGCACCGGGGGGTTTTTGGCCGGTAAAAGTCCCCCTTGCGGCGAAGAAGAGGTAAGCATGAGCGTTTCCCCTCGTAAAAAAGGGGTTACCAACTATGATATGAACCCGATTTAGCAAAATCATTAGAGCATAGTGTTTACCCCATACATTGTTTTGTTTGCTTGACACAGAAAATTAATGATTTTGTTCCATTAAATACATAACGTTTCAATTTGTCGTAAAATTAAAACATTTTTAGAAACCCTTGATAAAATCTTTGAAGTCATCACTTTCTGGGCACGGGAGGACTTTAACACGGGCGTATATGTACTTATATGGGAGATCCAGAGTCTCAAACCGGGGGAAAGGAAGATTGGGACCCCTCCCTTTAGGCAACCTTCAAGATTCTAAACGAAACCGGACCAAGTTTTCAATACAAGCGTAAATACGAGTACCTACATATAGAGTTCAACAAACTAATGACACAGTGGGGGTTTATACTAAATTCAATATTGACTCTCCATATAATCTACTACCACTACCTACTACTCTACTATTTACCTATTTCTGAAAAAAAAACTATATCAAATTAATTAATTTAATAATAATATGCCTGGTATGTTTTATGTGCCTGGTAATTACCAGGCACATAAAACACTCCTCCTAAAGTCCTCAAGGAACAGAGCGCATCAAAATCCCTTTAATATTGTAATATCTATGGGCGACTTGCGTACTTACCTACTTAACTTCGACATCCGGTTACCGAGCGAATTACTTTCAACCGGATAGGTTGAAAGTATTCCGTTGATATAACCGGACATGTTTTAAGCCAGTGCTTGTTATCCAAGGTTATATATCATATAGGTACGAGGAAACCATATAAATCAATTATATAGGTTGGGCAGCCCTGAACACGTACACGTAGCTCGTCCCCAAGGCTAATGTTTATACATATGATATCCAACCCAAAACTGGCGCTATGTGTACGATATACAATAATTGAAACTTAACTGTTGTGAGTAGAATTTTGATGTGACTCTAATCTCTATGCAGAGCCAGCTTGGAATGGTAACACCCTTAAACCTATTCTGCCGCAAAGCAGCAATGCTCAGTGACGTATGCTTCTAAGATGTCCCCTTAGTAAGGGGGCAAGTGCCTGGGAGGCGGCCGTGGGAGCCTCTATTAGACTCAGTTTGGCTATGAATTATGATATTGTTAACCGATATTTATTTTCTTTTTAGGCGGGGGACTCCGCCCCCAGACCTCCCTAGACAGAAATAACTAGAGAAGAAATAACCACTGAGATAACTAATTTGTAAAATACGGTACTTAAGTAGATAATTTTCGTCTAGAGCAGAATTAATGACTCAGAGTAATGAGTTAATTAGGTCCCATTCTTGACCCCTGACCGACGTATGTTGCCACTAACATCCGTCATCGTGATCTCATATTAACCTCTATTTTAAACTGGAACCTTGTCTGCTAACAATAAACTACTACTGTGTACTAGCGGAGGTTTCGTGTGCCATTATATTGGGGTACGGGAGGACAGCTACATAGGTACCAACCCTTCTGACCGCGGACAAAGAGGAGTCATCATCTAACCGCACCCCTAGCATTACCGGCACTAAGGCACTTACCTTTTCAGATTCTGCGATAAGATATAGGAATTTAGTAGCTGTTGCCCGCGTACGTCCGTGTGGAATTTGAAAGTATTATCTCTCGGGAAGATTACATGTTTAACCGGAATGATAAATCCTGCGATCTACTCCGGACTCTGCCAAGTTGTATCAAAATCAGTTCAGTATACCAATTCCGCGATGGCCGCCCCTAATATCTGGCCGCCTTGGGCTTGGGCTTGGCCTAGTAGACCTTAAGGAAAATCCGCTTCATAATCATTTTTTCGTCCTAAAGGGACATATACCTACTCTTAGAGAGCACACCACCTAGGGCGGCCAAGACTGATGCTAGTCCGTCTCTGGAATAGGGAATCGCTAGTGTTCGCTAAAACCACCGAGTCCCACTGTAACGTGAGTTATACAAACCACCACTTCCAACTTACCATTGGCCCCAAGTTTAAAATTGCAAATCAGAAACTGAAAATCAGTGCCGCAGTGCTAAAAGCGCAACGGCAACAGGCTGAGGCAGTCCCCTTTGTCCGGTGCTGCACGCCACCTTCATCAAACTTAGTTACTTTTGCTTATTTATTTGTTTTTTGTAATATATTTGTTTAATATTATTTTTGTCTTCTGTACCTAGTTGTTTGTATGTGTGTGTCTCGGAAATAATCTTTCTTTCTTCTTCTTTCAATATTAATAGAAGGCCCCATACAAAATACCGTCAATGGCCATTTAGACTTGTACCTAATTACAAGGATTGGTTGCATCGTGAGGTAGCCCGTTTGCTCGTCGGCTCTCAAAGCATAACTCTCACGTCCATAATCCCCGAGGGAGTAGAAAGAGCAACCACCTTCATCATAGGTAGTTCCCACTTTTCGCCGTAAGATTTGGTTGTCAAACGTGATAGGTGGAAAGCCTATCGCCGGCTACTAGGTGTAGAATAGTATCCACAAAGCCCCGGCGCCTCGTACGACACCCACGGGAAGAGTTGGGACTACGGGTTACGACTGGTCTGCTCTCCTTATACTTATAATAAGAATTTGCTCAGTCATGTGAGGTGTGAAGAATGCCCGTCAATTGCCATGACCTGAACAATTGATCTCATAAACTGTTATGAACCTGTTTTCATCAAATATCAGTTGCGTAACGTTACCTATTGACGTTAATGTACCTACTTATGTATGAATGAACGGAATGCGAGCAAATAGCTTTCAGTTAATAATTGTGCCAAGGACAAGGCTAAGTTTCCGATTCCGATATAAACCTGAACGTTTGCTGAGGTGTTTTTTTTTAAATTAGGGGTATTATATTGCCCTGTATACACCAACATTCGCACTTCGCCTACTTTTTGAACTCCCTGTACCTACTATCGTTCGCATTTCAGCTTTTTAAGCTGCTAGCACAGAAATCAAATATTATATAGAAATATTAAATAAATAATAATTAAATATTATATACATTATTCTGGTAACTCTGTGGCTGCTAGTAGCATTTCGCCAACTTTCTCATACCCGAAAATTCGTATAAAAAGATTTTATTTTCCCATATATACAACCCACATTCTATAAAGGTAGGTAGTTATTTTTTGTTAATAAACAAACCTAAGTTTTAATACTTGTGTTCAGAGATTTTTGAAAAATGGTACCATTTAACTGTATGCAAATATACAATGGACGATACAGTAAAATGAATACTACACTAAAAATAAATAAAAAACATACATGCCAATTGCAATTTAGTATTTCTAGAACGCTTCCTGTGAGGCTTGCAACAAATGGTTTTTTTAGGTCCTTAGGAGATTTTGTATCTACTATTATGGGTTCATGAGTACTGGTCCCCAGATTAAATTACAAGTCTAAGTTGGCAACATTAATAGAAATCCCCATACAAAACTGCGTCAATGTTGCCAATTTAGACTTGTAATTACAAGGATTGTTGCTTCGTGAAATAGTGTCCTAGGGTAAAAATAACTCGGCGGCAGATCTAGGGGATAAATTATAAAAACTCAAAAATAGATACGAAATCCTTTATTTTAAATTTTTTGGTATTTTTTGAGACACTTTCCTCTTTGTACCCACTTTTGGAATATAAAAAAAAGGATTCACATGTGATCACAATAGTTTTACCACCCTTAGGTCTTTTACTATTTCTTCCATAGACTGTCAACTTTAACGGATACCATACGCTGTGTTGACAATTTACGAGAAATATTTTTTTCTATGACTGAATTTCATAGTCAGGAGCCGATTCCTACACTAATACAACGTAATCTCAATATAAACAAAATTTCAGCGATTTGACGTTTTTCGTATGCCAGTAGCTACGAACCGTTCGATCGATTAACGTTACGTTTCGGTCAAACCAACGATCGAACAGTCCGCGGTGTTAACAGAATACAATTTGTAGGTAAAGTTGTAATTGGAAACTAATACGTTGTAAAACAGTGGAATTGAGTTCCTATTGTAAACGTGCGCACGCGGCGGATTAATGTCCATTGCTCGTTATGAAGTTAAAACATCAGCGAAAGAACACGGTAACCTGCAATGTACGTCGATGTCGATTCGCCCGCCCCGCGCACACCTCCCATGCGGAGACTCTCTGTGATTGGTCAATAGGACATAAAACGCAAAGCGTTGCGTAGATGGAGCCACGAGCACACTGCGTAAACAGAATAGCAAATTACAAATTTCTCGTTATTTGGATTAATTTAATTTAATTTCTCAAAGCTATAGTAAAATTGTGATGATATCATGGCATCATATGGCCATTTCAAAATAGCAGACCTAAAAAAACTGTTAAAACAGCGTGGCGCGAGTCTGGAGGAATTTGGTGGAAAGGTACGTATCTACATGTTGATATTTGGCTTTATGTGCTAATTTAAAGTTTATTAAACAAAAATCTTGTAAAATCATCCAATGTTAATTAAAATAATCATTACTTATCAAATTATTGTCATTGAAAGCAATATATTTAGGTATGTATTTTTGTAATTGTGCTAGTGGCGCCTCTAGTGGTAAAACATTGCAGGATTATCTCATATTCCGCCTTATAAGAATAACCTTTACTGTAGAGTCGGTGAAGGTTTTTTAGTATCCTAATTCCCTCTCCAATATAATCAAAACATGAAGTAAAGAACTCGGGCCCGCCCGTGGGGGAAACTATATTTTCTTTCATCCAAGATTATAAACTAGAAGACATAACTGATGACTTATTTACACTAGTTCAGAAAACGAATCTTGTTGAAGACTGTCATTCGTCGACAAGATTCGTTTAAACCGCATGTGGCATTTGCGGCCTCAGAATTAATGTAAATACCAAAATTCAGTAGCATTATGCGATCAAATTAGCCGTATTCTTTTCAACGGCATTAAGTAAGTAGTATGCGGCTGTATTGAACCAGTTTTTTTTAAACATAGTAGTGGCTCTAAAGATCAGTATAGTCTATAAATACTATTTATGTAGTGGTAGATCCTAATGTGAAGGATCGCCTGGGGTGATACCACCCTTTTATCTATTTCTGCCGTAAAGCAGAAAAGCTTGCATTTCTGTGTTTCGATTTGAAGAGTAAGAGAGCCAGCGTAATTTCCGGCACATGAGGCAATCCATCTTAGTTCTCAAGGTTAGCAGCGCATCAAAAACCCTATAATATTAATACTGTGAGGTGAGATGTCTATGGGCGACGGTGACCACTTACCATCAGGCCCGTACGCTCGTCTGCTCACCATAATAAATTTTTTTTAAACTGTGCCCGGAATCCGGAACAATAGCAGAGGTCTCATTAGGAACTCCACGAGTTAAGTTAAAAAAATAAAAATTCATTACTAGAATGTGATAACTAACTAAAAATTTAGAAATATTAGCTAAACAGACATATAAAATGAAATAAGTAAGATGAAATATAGATAAAATGTAATACTCGCAAAAGGCTAATAAATAATATTAATTAAAACAGACATTTTAATAAATAATTAGTACTAAAATTACTTCATCGACTCCAAAACACTCTGTACTAACTAGTCAAATGTACAACTCAAGAATTTTAGGGTGACTCAAAACTCCATTTCCACCAAATCCGCTCCATTTCCGCTGACTCAAAACTCCATTTCCACCAAAATTTATAAACCATTTTTTTATAATACCAAATTATTAGAGAGGGTTGGGATTCAGAATTAAACGTTTATAGACCTAAAGGGGTACTACACACGATTTGTGCATACAACAACCATAATATTACAACAGCTTTGCGTGTCATGTCCAAAACATCGTGAGTTACATTACATGACAATGGTATCAATTCCTGCATGACCGCTAAACTTAAATTTAAGTTCAGTCCGTCTGTGTCTTTCGTTATCGGCAAGAAAAGGATAAAAGGTGTCATTTTCGGTTTAGAGCTGTTAAATTTATCAACGGCCTACAATTTTAGACGGCATGAATTTCTATCCGAACTAAACCTCTATGGAGCTGTCTTAATTTGACAGCTCTAAACCTAAAATGACACCATCTCTTTCTTCTGTCCTTTTCTAACGAGAGACGACGGACTGAACTAAAATTTAAATTTAGCAGCCGTGCAGGAATTGAGACCAATATACTGAGAATACAGTAATACCCCGCTTTACGCGACCCCGTATTGCGCGGATTCGTTACAACGCGAATTTCAAATTCGCGCTTGACGCGATTTCCTGCAAACACTAACTGGGGTATTCCCCACAAATTAATTTCTGGTGCGACTTTCCTTCTCTATATAAGCTCTGATTAGGGAATCCCAAATAGAAAATGAATAGATAATTATAGAAAATGTTTTCCATTGCGACTTGCCATCTTTATGTTGGCTCTCCTGGTGACAGATGTCTGTCACCTATCTAGGTGACGATGATTGGAAAAGATTTTGGACGTGTATTTTCGTAAAACCAACGCTCAAAATGTATCACCTAGTATTTGCAATAAATGAATAATATTGCAATAAAATTTAGTATGTTTAAGTATTATTTTTGAGCAGACCCCAATATACGCGAATTTGGCTTAACGCGATTTTCTCTGGAACGTATCCCTCGCGTAAAGCGGGGTATTACTGTACATAATAAAACATGTGAAGTAACATACCTCTATTGACCATTAAAATTCACCTCTGGTATTCTTGAAAATTCTCAATGATAATAAATTAAGTAATTTACGTCAAAACTCCATAAAATAAATTACAATGACGTTTTATTGCTTTTTTATGGTCAATATTTTTCTGAAAGATTTTATTACAATCACGAGTTTTGTATAACTTATTATTGCTTGAAAATATATTAAAAATTCATTGCATTCATACATCGGCTATGGCATTTTTTTTGTAACCTCATGATATTTTGACTTACAAACCGAGGTATATAATATAAGTTACGTAAAATGGAACTATGCGTTGCCAAGTAAAATATAAATAATGTCTTTCTAGAGTAAGATTCACATAGATCCATTTATAGATGCATTTAACAGAATTTCTGCGATATACATAAATAATATATCAGTTTAGTTAGATTCCATGTAATGCCCTTTAAAACGTGTGATGTGCATTAAATATTTGAGTGCACAAATAATTGGAAATATGTGGGCCAATCTCATTGTCAAAAGATAACTGAATAATTAAATTCATTTCCGAAAACATTATGAACAAACTGAAGGCGAAGGTGACAACAAAAAAAGAAATGGCAAAGAAGAACTTGTAAATATTTCCTCCCGTTATTTTTATTATTTTCGTCATCGACTATTAATAATTTCACATTTAAATTAAGTGCACTCAAATTTAATGCAAAACACATTACAACATTGTTTTTTCTATAACAAACACTCAACAAATGTACCTTCAACAATTTTTACAATACGATAGGAATAAATAAAAAAATTGGCTATTTGAGGAGTTTTCAGATATCTGGCAACACTTAAAAATGTAAATCCTGGCTTATGAAATTATATGTACATCCATTAATAAAAAAAAGTGTTTTATTCGTTATATTATGCCTCTTGAATTGATGCTACTTAAAAATATCATTTATACAGAACGAAATAACACTCATGGTGTTTCAAAACAAAGCTATTCAGAATTCTATATTGAACACATAGATCTAAGTTGATTTGAACGGGCAGTAATCCCGAATGTCTTTGTTTCGAAACATCGAGGATATGTTAGTATACCTTATGGGATACAATTCAATTAACAAACAAGCAAAGTAGTCTATCAACATCTATCAACACTTCGGTATTCCAATTTTACAATTACTATTCTATAGAGGATTTTGACAGCAAATTTTGGACACACGGACTGGTTTTTACACAAAAGTTTCTGCACGTTAACGACGTATTTGTGGAATATATTTTTTAATATTGTATCTATTAGGTTAATCATGCCACTGTACTGTCACGAAATTAAAAATAATATCCGATAGAACTTTAAACGTGATTAGTTTTCAACTTTGTGTGTTCCCTACACATAAGTGTATTCATAAATGTCATTTGACACCATCATTTGATGGATCAATTTTTAATGTGTGGCAACATTTTGATGTTAAAACATCTTATAACTCGAGAAATTTTATGTCTTCTTCAAGAAGATCACTTCGTCAATTAGTCGTCGAGCGCCTAATTGACGGCTCTTCCATTTTTTTACAGATGTCAAAAGACTGTCGTTTGCCGTTGATAATTAATTCGGATCCATTGAAATGAGAGTGGGTCTCGCATATTCACTAATCATAAATGTTGTTTATACGCTAAATGCATAAATATAACGCTACTACACGTATAATATTCAGCCTATAGTTATACGCCTTTTTTATATGTCAGCCTTTTCGGTTTTTGAAACGGGAATGACCCGTGGCACTTCTGCATTTTTTGTATTACTGGCCACTTTTCTGTGTCTTTTTGCGTTTTGTTTGCCAAATATTGAAATATATCGATCCTTATCTTTTCATCATTATTAGGGATCCGAAAGGGTGATGATCACGGTCATTTTGTGGCAATTATTACTAGCATTGTTCCCAATACAAAATAATCAACTGAGAGCGCTTAATTGAGGAATTTTGAACGGGGAACCAAAATATATTATTGCAATTTTTTTAATGTCATCTAAATATTTATGTTGTAACCTAACTTTTTTAGGTTGTAAAGTGGAAGACGCATCAACTTATACTCTGTGGATCATAACTTTTTGTTACGATTCCTTGATATTCGTATGAATTTGTCAAATAAGTATATACTGCTCCTGAGGATATGCATTAACTTCGCCAAACACTACTGAAGCTTTTACATAATATATTTGACAATGGAAGTGATCCTCATAAACGCTTCGTTTTCGAGATACTTGCTATTTTATTTAATTATGTTATACAATGAGTAAGGGTCTTTATTTATGCCCGAAAAAAACCTGAAACAAAACCATTACAAACTATTTGCCTATCGTTTGCACATGTCATTAATATCTTATGTCATGATTGTCAAGATCAAATTAATCAAATTGCGACGTTGCCAGCTCGGATAAAGAGTATGGCGTACTCGTACTAGATAATTTAAGGCAAGGCAATATGGAAAATAACTTCTGCTATGTTCTGAGTACAGTGTCGAAGTTAATGCATAACCAAAGGAACACTTTGTATAGCCCGATGTGTTGCCACTGTACAATATCCAATCACCACCCATTCTTACCTGACGACACTTTTATTATAGCTTGACCACAAACGCTGTACGACGCCTTAGGTAGCTGCGCGGCGAGACGCGGGAGGCTCCACTCTGTGATGACCGCCCCCCGCCCTCCGCGCTCGCCAGCTTCCCTCCCCCCGCACGTCTGTCGCTACCTAAGACGTCGTACAGCTATAGTCAGATCAATGTTCGTGTAAAAACGTTTTTGACGTGATATTTTAGCAAGGCTGACATAGTTTACATAGAAACAACGTTATGACTTAAGTGATACCGCGGCATACAGGCCGCAGAGAGACGAACATAAGCTAATTATCATTATAAAAATAACTCGTTATTGTGCGTGCGACGAGAAACGTTATAGAGAAAACAATGTAACATTCTCTGTTAAGTAGTCAAAGTCTTTTAAATGTATTAGGGGCTCCGCCATATCCATTGCTTGTGATGACGTAAAAATGTCAGCGAATGAACACGAAAACCTGCAACGAACGTCAATATGCGCGTCATGTGCGTCATGTACCCAACGTTACTTAACGTTGGGTACGGTCGGAACTAGGATGGGTGTCTGTTCACGATCACTGTCTGACCGTTCCCGCTAGGCGCGAGCTACGCACCCTATACAGGGTGTAACAAAAACCCTCTATCGTCCCATCAGTATCCATAACTGAACAACTGTTACTATGGGGCCAACTCCGAATCTACTATTAAAAAAAAGCTATTAGAACTACATAGATTTTGTAAGCTGGTAAAAGCATATTTAAGTAGTTTCAAAAAATATATTCGATTGTGTAATGTAAGTTGGAGGTGGTGACCACTTTCTGATCGCAATTGTACCTATACTAATTATTTGCTATGGGTCAATCCTGAAATAAATCATCATTCATCAGCCAATTCTAGTCCACTGCTGGACATAGGCCTCTCCCAGGGCGCGCCATTGAGCCCGATCTTCGGCTCTTCTCATCCAGTCGTTGCCAGGGGGGCGTCCCACACTACGTTTGCCCAAAACGCGGTCTAATAAATCATTTTATTGTTATTATTTTATTTATTATTATATAATGTATGCGACTTTACCATAGATAACAACGTTTCTCCCGCACGCCAATAATGAGAGCGCAGCACAAGCTACCTTACAATTAATACTTTTTTTATTGTATTATTTGTCAAATTTTTAACTTTTTTTTGTATGGCACCACAGCCACTTCCTCTCACGACACTCATACACGTGAGAATAATCAATATTGTGCATTAAAAAAGTGAATGGAGCTTCTGAACTACTTCGAAGGTTCGATTTCATAATGATTCGATAAAGTGACTGATGGGTTATTGTTACCACAGAACCCACAGAAATCGGAGTAGTAGCGCCCTCTCCTTCTCATTCCATTCTCATTCCTTCTCGCCCATTCCTCTAGAATGATGATGTGAGCACTGACAGTGAGCCAAAGGGTTTGGGAAAATGCGCATTTAATTTTATAATGTATGGGAAGGTGCTCGTGATCATTATAAGGAATTAATCACATTGAACGACTCTCGTGGCAGATTTAATAGGACGGTTTGCCATTGCCTTCCCCATTTCACACACTGGTTATCTAAGTGTGCAGGTTTCCTCACGATTTCCTTCACCGTCAGAGCAGTCGATAAATGTACATAAGTCTTTCGAAAAAACCGAAAAACTCATTGATACATGACATTGCATGGTTTCGAACCCGGTCCTAGCATGGGAGTCCGACGTCCTAGCCACGACGCCACCGACGCTCTTTATCCGCACTGTTATCTCTCGATAAATGGCCTCATTTTTGAGCAAGTAAAAGTAGTATTTTTATATGAAAAAGAACCTCATAAGCAGTTCAAAAGTAGCAAGCAACATTGAACCTCATCGCCAAATAGTAAGGTTCATTCGCTTAATAGAAGCATCACAACCAACCTCTCAAATGTAGTCTACAGATAAGCTCATTTATTATAGAAATTATGACTTTCACCCTTAGAATGTAGAGTTCAAATTGGCACGGTCAAATTATTCAAAGCGAAGCAAGGATTGCTCATAGAGGTCTGCTGGTTGTATTCAAATGGTCAGTTTAAAAAAAATGTATTACAGTCTGTTCGACATAGGATGGCCTAGTTGACATTGACGGCTGTCAATGGTGAATTAATTTTGATCTATATTTAATTCCTTGTAATCACATCGTTATTCAGCAATATGATAAAAACTATATTTAATTTTTCTGTTAATTAACATTCAATACAAAATAAACAGTATAAGTGTACAATAGCACTGATTCGGGGGTGTCACTTGCTAAATTAAAACATCACTAAACGAAACCTCACCCTCATTCTTACGCAATCTAGTATGAGAGTGAGCGAGGCAGTTTCATTTTTTTGATCAAAACCAATTGATATTTCTTCTTCAAAAGGTTACGTAGATACAGTTTAAGTGGTTAATTAGAAGGACTTTATCTAATAGCAAATCGATTTATAAATAATCAATCACAAATGACAGCTGTCAAAAAGATCATCTTATATAAAACAGACTATAGTCCTTAGAATAAAACCGAATACAATTTGTGACTATTAAACGTGTCAATATTTCATACCCACACATACATCCTTATCATACTACACACATACACTACCATTCTACTCTATAACCGCCAATATCGAAAATATTTTTTTCAAGCCTTTTCCATTCCATATCGCCTTCAAATTCTTTACAACAGATTACAATAATAATATAAATCGATATAACTGAGAATTAATTGATCGGGTATAATACATTCTTACAAAAACGTTGAACACTTTTCGATTAATAACTTCTTATAAAAAATAGATAAATCGAAAACGCTCAGGTTCAGAACGTCCACTTCCTAAAATGTCCACTTCCCGAAACGTCCACTTCCTAAAATGTCCACTTCCCGAAACGTCCACTTCCTAAAATGTCTACTTCCTAAAAGGTCCTTTTCCTAAATCGTCCATTCCTAAAACGTCTACTTCCTAAATCGTCTACTTACTATAACGTCCACTCCGAAAAGGTACACTCCCTCGCGAGGTAAGCAGAGAGGACGGAGCGCTATCATCATCATTTTAAACTGGCGCTCGGGCTCCGTTCTATCTGCCTACACAGCCTTGTTTTGCACCGTAAAAGAATTTAAAAGCAACACAATGTCACCCATTAACTTTCTTAAAAAAATAATATACTTTAAGCTGAAATTTGTGTAGGATTAGAAGTTTTTTAACCCTCTCCACGAAAACGATATTTTTTTATGTCTAGCTATAAGTGAGATTATTGAAAATTTTAGTTATTGGTTATTATAAGTAGTGATGAGCCGTTGCCCGCAATATTTCCCGAGCTTCGCCGGGAATATACTGACAACACTAGTTATAAGAGTGAAAATTTGATTTATCTTAATAAAATCATTATTATAAAAAAAGGTTTTTGTTCAGTAGTTAATAACCATATCTACCTGTACCACCACAAATACAGCTATATCCCACACCAGTTTGTATTTTTGTATTAAAACAGACGTGCTTAAATGGAAATGGTCTTTTTAGGAGAGGTCATTTTAGCACAGGACGTTTTAGGAACTGGAGTAACAAAGTGGACAATTAAGGAAACGGTCTTTTTAGGAGAGGACATTTTAGGAAGTGGACGTTTCGGGAAGTGGACATTTTAGGAAGTGGACGTTCTGAACCTGAGCGATCGAAAAGTGTGATTGTTAAAAACAAATAAATAATAAACTTATACATTTGAGGCACAGCAAAAAACTTATACATTTGAGGCACAGCAAAAAATCCTAAATGAAAAACGTACAATGGCATTTCCTGGTGCTTTAGAGAATAGCAACTTTTTTTTGCACGATCAAAACTCACACGCGCTAGTAAATGTCTCATTCGAAGGTTATTTATAGAAAAAATAAGTCAATTTCAAGATTTCATTATTAATATTTCATGTTCGTCAAATTTCTAAAATATTTACAACAACTATGTCTATGGATTTCTTTTCTCTATCAAAAGTCACGAGTCCGTGGTTAGAAAAAGAACACAATTGACTAAATTAGCATTATTACAAAAAAACCGATCACTTAAAAATATTTATTAAAAGCCCGACCAAGATTATAAATTATAATCTATAATAGAGTAAGACAAGATAAGACAATGTAATTTAATTATAAAAGAGAAAACACAGAAAAGGTTTGAACACGAAGACTTTACTCACGCTTTTAGTATTTTTAAAATAAGATTTTATTTTAGTAATAATTTAGGAAGGCATGTCCATATTATTGCATGTAATGACACCGCTCATCCGAACTCTGGTTATAATAGAGTATGCGCCGTTTGGATCCGCATGTTCGCCTCCAACCGAACATGGTGCATTTAACAGATCTAACCTAGAACTAGGTACATCTTTTATAGTGGAAGAAAAATACTAAGTCTTGTGGGGTAGTACAAGATTTTCTTTCGACGAGATCTGTGAATCGGTGAAAACAAAAAAAAATTGATCCAAGCTTGTGTGCGATCTCCAAAACGCGGATTATAAAATACACACGGCCTCTAGCTAAAGTATACCATGTCGAAATTCTACAATTCAAATTTAAAATCCATGGCGAATGCATTGAGGTTCATTTCAGATTGCAGAAACAGAGAGGTCGACTGTATCAGTGGCACCCTCATAGAAACTCTGTTATATGCCTGGTCGGGCTTAACATAATTTGTATAACTAAAATATTTTTTTTACTATTTTCGTCCATTGAAGCTAAGTAAAGGATTTAAATAAATCTTACTTCACACCATCTGAGATCTGTCATTCACTTAACATTTTTTAAGTATTTTTTTTTTCACAGTTTTTTTTATCACATTTTTTTTAAAATACTGCTCACTCTTGCTCTTAGGTGTATCTTGTGGGGGATATGTAGTAGTCGCTGACGCGAAGATTTTCTTTTTTTTATGTATAGAGGTGTGACAAAGACTTTTCTGTACGGCATTGTCACATCAGTGGAGGTTTTTGTATGGAGACAACTGAAGCCGTTCAGGATGTGTATTTACCTTTGCTTGGAGATACCTGCAAGAAATAGTACATTGTGTAACATATGCGCAAAGGGACACGTTATAGCCCGAGTGTTCAGTCGCAACTTGGTAGTAAAAGTCTGTGGTATACAAGGTGGAAATTTGAAAAGGGGACAGTGAAGGTAGCTACTTGAACCGTTGTAGCTACAGCAAAACGTTCTTAAGAGACCTCCCCTAACTTTTGGAGTTATTTACAACTGAATTAACAGATTTTCAAAAAATGGTACGGTCAACAAGAAAAAAAGCAATTCTCATGTTTTCTTTTTATGGTGTCAATCGATCCAGTTTCTTATAAAGATTAAGATTTATTTTTTATTTTATTTATTAAGGAACACAAACAGTTTACAAATAGATAGAAACACATATAAACCAAAATAATACAATTTTTTAAAGTATTTTATTATCCCATACATTTTATAGAGAAAAAGGGCAGTTATCACTTTTTTATGGTGTCAATCGATCCAGTGTCTTATAAGAATGAATAGAGTCTATGTGACCAATGAGGTAAGAGTGCTAGAAAGTCAAAACTCACCAAAAACTATTCCTATATATATCTTCCCTACAAAATGTTGGGTTTTATTCTTTATGGCCGGCACGAAACGGCACGTTATTATTTGTTAATATTTACACTTTATTGTTAATAAAAACAATTAAAATGAGACATTGTACAGTCGACCACAAGCTGTAGTATACCATCTGTCAAAAACCTTCGATTAAATTCCATCTCCATTCCGCCTTCGGACTACCAGGCGCGGGGAGGGGTTCCATCCTTATGTTGTTGATATCCCATCTGCTCGTACGAAGCGATTTGCTTCTTCGTTCATTATGCGAACGGCTAAGGAATGGAACAGCCTGCCGGCGTCTGTATTTCCCGAAACCTACAACCTTGGGATCTTCAAAGAGTGAATAGGCATTTACTGGACCCGCATGCTCCATCGTCGACCTCATCGTCGCTTACCATCAGGCGAGATCGAGGTCAAATGCGGGTTTAGAAGTAAATAAAAAAAAATTAAAAAAAAATTTCAACCTGCGCAATGATACATTTCAGATTCTCAAATTTTGACGTTTTGGGTAGGTTGACTTTTGTCGACTGTACAAAGGGTAACTTTAACTTATTTCTAAAAGGGATTTCTGCCAGAAACCCCGCACGTTCTGAAATGGTAAACAAAAATCACCTGGCTATGTCACGCGATGGAACTGACGGCGTAGTGCGGCCGGGTGCCCTCCGGCTGGTACAGCGTTATCGACGCTATATAGTTGTTAGACATAACCTGTAACATTACATTATTACATAAACTCACGTCTACAACACAAACAATATAAGGTCCTTTTTTATTAGTATTTTTTATTTTATTTATTTAGGTATGCCAATAGCACATATATTTCACATTTCAAATAATCTTAATAAAATTGTAAGTAAATTATATTATATAATTTTTACCTAGTTATAGTATGACATTGATTTTATTATTTTATTTTTATATTTTTTTATTTATTTAATTATTATTTTTTAATTTTTTTAAAGTATTGTTTAAAACAAAATTAAACAATACTTTGTACAAACATTAGAACTGTAGGTAATTTAGAATTATAACCACTAACAATTATTAAAAAACATGTAATTTATAACTAAAAATATTTAATTAAAACTTTTTTCGAAATGGTAACATCCTGTGATGAGCAGCGTACCGGTGACTGTGTGGGGCACAGCATACGGACACCACTGTGCAGTACTGTCCGATAACGCACACAAGGGAATAAACGTGTTCCCTTGCCGAAGCAGTGCACTAGCACTGGAAATGCACAAGCACAGTGCTGTTCTGCACACACTCACAAATATTATGCGACCGTCGACGGTCTGCCAGTGTTCTTAACAAACCTATATTGGTTTTTGTTACACTGTGAATGTCAATGTTTGAATGAAATTATGTAGATTTTCAATAAATAAATAATATAATAATATAGTAATGGAATTTGTACGCCTTTACGTGAGATCAGTTTAAAATCTTATCGATAGAATTAGTTCAGAATGTAATCCATTTATCTAAATACCGATAGCAAACGTACTTTGTATCATCACGTAAAAACTACACTGCAGCATAAACTCATCCATGTCGTTATGAATGGAACGAGTTTCATTCGTACTTCTTATTTCAGTATTAGAATAGCAATAATTCATTCGTTTGTAGAATTTTCAAACAAACAAATTTATCGTTTCTCTCGAAAATTTAATAAAAAATAATTTTGCCCTATCGTTATTGTTATAACCTATAGATGACACCCTAGAAATATTTGCCGCTAATAAAATAGGACCCTATATAGATATTTTGTGTCCATAATCCCCGAGCGGGTAGACAGAGGAACCATTTTCATTGTAGTAGTTCCCACTTTTCGCCGTAAGATTTGGTGGACAAAGGTGATAGGTGGCGAGCCTACTGCCGTCTAGGTGTAAAATAGGCTGGCTTGCGCGAAAGTCTAATTGAGAGTTAACCCGACAGTTAGTGCATAACCCGAGTTAAATCACGTCAACGACTTGCACCAACGCAAACCCTGAAACATTTTGTATGACCATAGATAATCCGCGAATTAAATCAGGGTTAACTAACCCGGATTAAGAACATTAAACCCGCACTTTCGCGCAAGCCGTCCTTAGTCGCGTAGTACGACACCCATGGGAAGAGTTGGGGTGGTGCTATTATGGCCGGTACGACACGGCACTATAAATGAGTTGATTTAATAATTAGTTGATGTACGTGATTCTACCACCTAGAGACTCTCACCTCAAAGATCATGTCCTGGTAGCCGTAGCAGAAGGTGGAGCCGAACGGGTTGGTGGTGTTGGTGGAGCTGGCGCGGTTCAGCACAACGGGCCGTTCGCACACGCGTAGAGCGCGGGAAACTACTTCCCATTTGCTGTACGCCGTGATGCTGACAGCGCCGCGGCTGTCCACGAGAGAGTTGGGGTCGCATCTGGAATTACGCATCTCAATGTTAAAAAAAAACGATTTACCATTGTAGAGATCCCCTTAACTTTTCCTGGTCATCGACAGGTCCTTGAGGTTCCAGATGTGGGAAGGGCTCCATGGTCTTAAACATTTGAGCTCAAACTCGAACCATCCAGCTATAACCGTTCCAGAGATCCCATCTGACATCAAAGATACTCCAAGATCTTGGAAACCACTGATCCAATTCGACCTCATCGTCATTATCACCAGGTGAGATTGAGGAGCGTCGGTGACTCCCATGCGGGAAGTCTGAATTCGAAACCATGCAATGCCATGTACCAATGAATTTTTCGTAAAACTAGTGTATTTTACCTAAAAATCGTCCGTGATAAGTGAACGTTATATAAGACAGTGAAATGGGAGTGAAAAACTACAGATGGTGTGAATTCGGCAACCTAACCTCCAATTGCTCTTGGAATGCAACGCACTAGGCATTCCTGATGCATACGACTCTCCCATAATCTCGACGTTGCTAAACTGTTTTTTTTTTTCAAAACATACGCCAAAACGCTGGAGTGATTTTCAAGATTCTAACACGGTCATTGGCGAAAGCATTGAGGAGCTCGTAGCCTAGTTGCGAGCACGGTCCGAAAGTGATCGTGCAGGTTAAGCGACGTTGGCGCGTTCGGTACCTGGATGGGTGACCGCTAGTGGCATATTTCATCTGAGCTCCTCCGTGCCTCGGAAAGCACGTTAAGCAGTCGGTCTCGGCTGTTGTCGTTCGACAGCAGTCGTTAAGCCATGTCAGAGGCCTACGCGCGGCCTGAACAACTCTGACAAATAGGTTGGCCACTAACCATACGATAAGTAACCAAGCAAGCATTCGCCAAATTGCAGTGTGTACACTAGCAGGGGCCATAATTAAAGAAAAAAAAAGATAAAGGCAGTAACTCACTTGTCGGGCTGCACTTGCAACTCGAACTCGCAGCGGTGATACATGTTGAAGTTGTAGTGTCCCGGGTAGTTGGTGTGCAGTACCAGCTTCTTAACTTGGTGCGTGCGCGCGTCGAACAGGACGTCCTGCAATGTGACGGCGATTGGTTAACCATTTAGTTGATTAATCAGTTAGTTGGTTAACAAATAAACCAATTAACTACGACATGGGATGCTTCAAATAGAACGTTAAAAAAAATCTCTCCCTCCACGGCCGGCAACACACGTGCAATACCCCTAGTATTGCGCGTGTCTCTAGGCGACGGTGACTACTTACCATCAGGTGGCCCGCCTGCCTGTTTGTCGTAGCCAATTTATATAAAAAAATAAAAATAAAACTAATTGGCCGTCGCCTCAGGAAGAGGGGTTGTGACCTTCGCTCCGGGTCGTACCTGGTGCAAAGGTTGGTCGTAGCGCCGCGAGCGTTATGGGCACCTTGGCACCGGGGACAAGGGGCGAGTTGTTTTATTGACTGTCTTTCTTTATATAAGGATAATTATTATTATATTGGATTTTTAGATGTTAAATTAACTAATTAATCTATTGTTTACATTCTTACTAGTTAGTAATTATGCATAGCATAACTCTCACGTCCATAATCCCCGAGGTGGTAGACAGAGGAACCACTTGTAATCAATTAGTGGATTAACCAATTGAGTGGTTAACCAATTAGTTGATTCTTTTCGCTATGTTGTATCGAAAACCCTCCAATAATATTATAGTTAGGTAAGAGGTCTATGGGCGAAGGTACTACATACCATCAGGTGGTCATTTGCTCGTCTGCTCTCCTTTTACAATAAAAAAACATCTTGTCACGTAACCATTGGTTGATCAATCAGTGAATCGTAAACGTGAAGTAGTTGAATATGTAGTCTGACTGAAGCGGAGGAGGGCAGTGTCCTCGAGGACACCCGGTGTATCATCATCCGAAACCTACAACCTTGGGATCGTCAAGGCCAGAGTGAATAGGCATTTACTGGATCCGCTCTAATGCTCCATCGTCGACCTCATCGTCGCTTACCATCAGGCGAGATCGAGGTCAAGTGCGGGTTTAGTCAATAAAAAAAAATAAAAAAAAATCTTAACGTCAGACTTGTAGTAGAGCAATAAATTAAGTGGTGAATCAACTAATTGGAGTGAAAATCTACCCGTCCCAACGTGAAGTAGTTGAATCGGGCGGGGGCTGTTTCCTCGCGGACCTCCATCCGGTGGATCCTCATCTTATCGTCAGTCTTGGAATAGAGCAATCAACTAACTGGTGAATCAACTAATAGTGAATCAACTAATTGGTGCGATAACTCACCAGTCCCAACGTGAAGTAGTTGAAGAAGTAGTCCGAAGCGGGCGGGGGCCGTCTCCTCGCGGACGCCCGATGGATTCGCATCTTATCGTCAGCTTTATAGTACAGTCGCTGCGGGGCGCCTAACGCCCGCGCCACCGCTTGGCAGCTATCCCCGAAGCGAACTATGCGGCATACCGACACTTGGACCGGTTCTAATGCCCGGCTTGTTCCTGGAAATATGGGTATTTGCTTTAAATTGTTGTGTAGTAAATAAAAACTAAGTTACTGCGATACTTCGGCTATGTCCTGAGAAAGAACCCTGCCAATTATAAATTTCTTGGCAAATTTGAAGGGTTGAGGCCGCGTGGACGAAGGCTAGCCAGATGGACTGATATCATTAGCGGGTCACTGGGGGGTCCTTTTAAGGAGGCCTTACGAAAAATACAAGACCGCAACACCTGGCGTCATTTAGTGAATGCCAAGAAGACACCTGCTGTTCAGTGTCACGATCCTCAGCATTGAGGTCTACGATTGAGGAGAAGGACTGAGTATATGATTTGAGCAACGCTCAAGTTTTAGAATCTAGAGGGAGCATCAATTATTATTTTTCAAGTTTCGAGCCTTTGCGTGCTGGATATATGATAGGCAGATGCAGCTGGTGTCGGTAGCATGTCAGCGGCAGCTCGGGCGCCATGCTGGCGAACTGGTTACCTTCAGTGCAGCCGCAGCCCCCGAGTGCTGCAGACAGTGTTACCTTCAGTGAACATGTGCAGCCGCAGCCCCTGAGTGCTGCAGACAGTGCGCAGCACGTCGCAGCGCCGCAGATGCAGCTGGTGCCGGTAGCATGACAGCGGCAGATCGGGTAGCGGCGCCGCGCATATGCTGCTGCTAGAGCTGCTAACCTGGAAAACAAAGCGACAATGGCTTCGATTCCGGAGTGGCCGCCAAAGCTAACCTAAGTGAAACTATCGCGCTAACTCATATACTATATTTTACAGGTATTTAATGAAAATAATTTATTATAGATTCTATCTTAACAGCATGCGTTTTGTGTTCAGTTTTGCATGTACAGTGGAAGACAATATCAAGCTTTAGTCTGTCTAACCCTGTTGCAATTACACTTTGCAAACTAAACTTTAGTTGCTTCCTTGACATTAATACGAATGTATCAGATAAGTTAAAGCGACAAAGTACTAAAGGGTAAAGTCCACAGCAAATTGCATTCAGGTAACCGGTCCTTGGTTCATATAGTTATCTGCATAGCACACGAAGAAAGGCAATAATCAACCGAGTGTTACGTTTGATTACGTACCCTTGTGCGGTGACGTGAACATCATCAATCCATAGTCGTTATGTCTTATTGTGCCATGGTTACCTGATGCTGAGATCCGTAATAGATGGTGGTCCGGGAGACGACGGGCGAGCCCCCGTTGGGGAACTGGAGCGAGCCTAGCCCGTGCGCGTAGCCAGGCTGAGTGTACAACAAAAGTAATTAGAAAAATAGTGAGTCTGTTGTAGTCGGATGATAATTTTGCGTTTCACAAAGAGTGGACATAACACAGGAACTCGGTATGTAAAGAAAAATTGAATTAAGCTATTTCCAAAACCATTTCGAGATTTTACATTTGCAATCATTATTTTACTAGTTATAGCTCTTAAAGCTTTGGGGTTATGTTTATTTGACCTCGAAAAGTAGGCTGTATAGGGTATTTTCGTCGCCTTTACAATAAAAAAATGCCTAATTGTCAATGTCAATGTCAACAGACCAAACTTCACAATTAGTGTGACCATACTTATTAGATTTCTACTTTTTCAGTAGATTGCGAACAATGATCTTCAAGTTTAATTAATAGTTATTAGTTAGGTCAATGTTTTCTATTATATTAAAATGATATATCCTAAAAGATTTTTGGTATAATAGAATATCTTAACGTGAAGGGTCAGTAATAAAATGTTTAGTAGAATTTGCTCCATGATTGCGTTAGATTCGAGAAAAATTACATGTTCACACTGATCTGAAACTAACCTCTTCTGTTGAGTTTTGTACGCAGCAAAGGCTATTGACTCTATTCAGCCTACTTTTGTTATAAAGTTTATTTAAATTAATTTTAAGAAACGACTACTGTTCAGATAACAAATCTATTGAAATTAGTTGTTTATAATAGCTCAAAGATTGAAAATAAAATATAAGAAAATGCTCCAAAAAAACTTTACATACCGAACTCTAGATCAGTGACGACTGATGACCGAAAAAGGGTATTTGACAAGTATTAAATACATTTCATAAAAATAAGAAAATAGAGACAAATTGATGGTCAAATGTGAAAACAGAATTAAAATCCGTTGAAAAATAAAATAGCTACAGGCAATCAAAAATCAGACGGTAGAAAGAGACGGCAATATGTAATTGTGACGTCACTGTTATGTAGCGCCATAGAAGCTGGTCCTTGGCTACATAATAAGGACTGTTTTGCTAGAAAGGGACAGAGCATCCCCCCACTACTAACTTTAACCATTAATATAGCTGATGTTATTTGAGATATAGATAAACGGGTTTCAGATCCATCTTCAGGATGTCCATGTAAGTTGATAGATGCAATAAATAAAAATTAGTCAAATACCCTATTCAGTGCGCACCTTAATTACGCCTTTCAATAAAAATGCAATGTCCGTTTGGGAGCCTGAATGTTTCTACACCGCGATGTAATCGAGTCCATCCTCGCTCGATAGATGGCGCTATACGCACCTCGAATTTGCTATCGACGGGGAAGTAGAAGGACAGTCCCCTGAAGTTGAGCGCAAACAAATGGCGCTGCGAGTCGTACAGGCCGGGGTGCGTCGCGCCGAAACAGTGCTCCACTTGCTCGATAGATGGCGCTATCTCGGGCGAGTTGAAACACATTCCACTGCGGGAGAAAACGTAAAATTAAAAACAATTATACCGGATAAAAAAAGTCTTTGATTAAAAAAATTGAGTTCTAGTTGAATTCCTGGAAATAACCACGTAGAACGACTTTCTTGGCAGATTTAATAGGTAATTTTCTATTTTCTACCGAATTATTATTTTTTGTATTGGGAACACTGGTGCAACTTGAACATAAATGTAACAAATGACATGTGACAATGGACAGGTGACAAGTGGCAAGTGACAGGTGACAAGTGGCTGAGTAGTGATAAAATATCCGAATTTGCATGGGAGTCCGGCGTCCTAGCTACAACGCCACCGACACTCCTCGTTGAACCACTGATAGAGACAACTCTTTAACTGTGGTGTGACATAGGAATGAAGACATTTACACTGAGTCACCGGGACGACCAACAAGTCAATTAATACTATACTAGTTAACATTAAAATGTCATTAGGTCATCGCATCGTCCGACATAGTAATTATGCAATAATTATACTCGTAGAGATTCCAGCCTAGATACGAGTAGATGTGTGTGTATAAAGATGCACTGTTTAATTGTACGTTGGTGACGTTTAGGTTCACAACGTACACTTCCTAAATGGTCCACTTCCCATAACGTCCACTTCATAAAAGGTCCACTCCTAAAAAGACCATTTCCTAAATTGTTCACTTTGTTGCTTCAGTTCCTAAGGGGTCCTAGAGGGACTTTGATATTTCTAGTGGAAAGGAAAAATTAGGCAAGATTGCAAGAAATTTAAATCGTATGAACACATATTTTAAAAGAGATGCTGTTGTTTCTTGCGCTTCTTCTTTGATTTCAGCAATACCGCCTTATTTGTAAGACGCAGTAGGCAAAATCACTTGCGATCCTATGCCGCGTCTTTCAGATCACGGTAGCTCAGTCCGGTCAACTCCTTGATATCATCCAGCCATTTTCGCCGAGGGCGTCCTGGACCTCTCTTTCAAGGCGCAGTTGCAGGTTAACAAATAACATTGTAATAATGTTTTTGGAGTCTGTCTAATAAGTATTTTTTTAAATATCTTATAAAATAATACCCAAGTCCATTAACTTATTAGCAGTGATCGTAATTTGGATTCAGTAACAGGGCCGTAGTTGGATAAAAGTAACAACTCGTAAGCCAGTTTCACTTTGTTTCTTCTTTCGTGAAATGAATCGGCATAATATTGTGAAAAAGATTTAACATCTATTGAAGTTAGCTTGTGCTGGCAGAATATAGAAAAGAAGAAATATTTGAATAAGGAACCATTGAGATTAAATGTGCATATAATGGAGTAAATTTAGCTAGTATACAGTGACAACTTTGACACTAAACACAAAGATCAACATTTAAAAAAATATCAATCACAAAAAAGGTAACACTACGTGTCATAAGAACTCTACAAATATAACTGAGAGCCCATTGCTGCTAAGGTAGCTTACAAGTGGTTTCTTATCCAATTCCGGCTCTGTTACTGAATCCTGACAACGATCACTGCTTATTAGACAAACTCTCTTATTTGCAATATAAACTACTGACTGTGAATTATACTTACCTATACCTAAGTTTAACTAATTTCATATTGTAGATCTCAATAATTTTGAGCCGCTGCGCGACAGGGTCGAATATTAACCGCACCCCGTCTTGCGGCATATTTATTACTAGGTCCACTGATAACGGATTCTGCAACACACAAAACTCAAGGAATAAATATTGTACAGAATTCATTAAACACTAAAATTATAAATAGACGTTAGGATGCGGGAGCTCTTAGAAAGTGATTCGGGTCTTAGAGGAGACTTCGGTTATTGATGGCGATATGCGAATGTAAGGCAGATACAGATATCGATTTTAGCCCATACGCCACGCCACTTTATTCCTCAGACATGTAGGTTTCCTCACGATATTTTCCTTCACCGTTAGAGCAGCCGCTAAATGTACGGTCAGACTAAAAAAAGCCGAAAACTCATTGGTACATGGCATTGCATGGTTTCGAACCCGGACCTGCGGGACGGGAGTCCGGCGTCCTAGCTCACTCACTACGCCAACGACGTTATGCCACTAGCGGTCACCCATCCAGGTACCGACCGCGCCAACGTCGCTTAACCTGCACGATCACTTTCGGACCGTACTCGCAACTAGGCTACGAGCTCCTCAAAGTGAAGTTAATAACAATGTAATAAAAATCCATTTACCTGATCACTATAAAGTACTTGTACTCCTCGTATCGTGCCCACTTGACTCTGTATGATGGCCACAGACTGAGAGAAATGCATCCCTGCAATAAAATGCAATGAAAAACATTTAAATAAATATATTATTATAACTTCATGGTGAAAATTAAGAGGAAGACACTTTATTTAGCATGTGACGCGGAAATTCAAAACTAGAGAAGTGTGATTTTTTCAGCGCGAGCGGTATTCAAATCTGCGACTAGGCTTTCCGAAACTAGCTCTATTCCAACTGAGTTATCGCGGTCCGATGAATCACGACGGAATTTTTCACTACATTGTGCCCACAGATGATCGGACGATTGTGGTAGTAAAGTATATTACTATTATTATTTTTTATTGACGACTAAACCCGCGTTTACCTTCAGCCAGTACTTACTAAGCCCGTGTGCTCCATCTTCGACCTCATCGTCATTTACCACCAGGTGGGATTAAGGTCAAACGCGGGTGAAATCGTCAATAAAAAAATATCATAATATATGTGGCGACGCACGACGCGCTCCTACGATTAGTACCTACTCGTATCGGTGTAGAACGCGCTATCGAAATTTTCCTGGAACTTCGTATATATACGAGTTCCAAACATCCATAGTTGGACCAGGACATCTGGTCACCAGGCACAACACCCCTTTCATACAACTGACGTTACGGGCACAATGTAGTGAAAAATTTCGTCTTGAATCATCGGACCGCGATAGCTCAGTTGTAATAGAATAGCTCCGGAAAGCCTAGTCGCAGATTTGATTTTTCGCTCGCGCAAAAAAATTTCACACTTTTCTAGTTTTGAATTTCCGCTTCACATACTAAATAAAATGTCTTATGGTCTTATTACACTAAACTAAACTCAGTCAAACTTAATTTTGTCTGACTCTAATACATTCAGTACGGTTAGTCTGCGATTTACATCATATAAACTGAAACCTGTCTAACTAGTCGACAAAATCACTGAATTCAGTCAAGTGTATTAAGTGCTTTAGCTCTTGATAGTCTGATGATGACGATAGTGAACGTGGAAGTAGCGGAAATCTTGATAAAGGAATATAACATGCCATATTAACTTATCTAAACTAAAAGTGACGTGAAATGGTAAGAACTACGTAGTTAAGAACGATTATCAGCTCCGATCATGATCATAATTCATAACAGTAAAAAATACCTGTAAGTAACAGTTTATCTAATACATGTAAACATCCATCCGTTATCTTCTGTAACAACACGTTTAAGGAAATCTCTTGCAAAGTATTGGGAGATACAGTAATCACTGTATAACTTGATTAGGAAAACAAAAACACTGTCACGAGATCGTCACTGTGTTATGGAGATCGCGATAAAAAATAGTTTCATAGGCAAGGGCAAACATTTAGATGCAAAATAAAGTTTATACAGCGAAATATGGGCCATACCAGGAGCAATCGACAGATTGCACTTGCTGGACGACGTAGCCATAGCATGGCTGAAGAATATTCTACTTTGTAAAAATAAACTGATTGTGTGATGCTGACAACCGAACGATAAACAAATAATAAGTTTATACTTAGTAAAACTTGACCATTTTTTTTAAACATTCACCCACAGAAATCGGATTAGTAGCGCCCATAGGCCTGGACTACGAAGCGCTGAATTCAAGTCGGGGGACGGCAGAACGCATGTGAACCGGGGTTGGAGCCGTACGCATGTAGTCCAGGCCTATGGGCGCTACTAATCCGATTTCTGTGGGTGAAGGTTTTTTTTATATAAATATAGTCAAGTTTTACTATAAACTTTATTTTATTGGCAGTCATATAATAATAATAATTTTCCAATAAAGAAATAATGTCAATCAAATAGCCCGCCCCTTGTCGTCCCCGGTGCAAAGGTGCCCATAACGCTCGCGGCGTTACCGCGCTGTATCGCTACGGCCAACCTTTGCACCGGGTACGACCCGGAGCGAGAGTCACAGCCCCTCTCCCTGAGGCGACGGCCAATCTCTGCCACGAATTGTTTCGCCTCCGCCCCCCAACAACCCGTTGTCTCCACCGCGAACGGGACGAACAGGTAGTTCTGTTGGAGAGCGGAGTACTTATACTTATATTTTATTGGCAGTAGGTTTTATCTAGGAATATTTTTTAAAAGTGGCACGAGTTTAGAATTTTATCACTTTTGGCATGAATTTTGCGGACCAATCCGGAGTAAATCATTGTATCGTGTATTATAAATATCCATTTTTTTAATACAGGGTGGACCAAAAGTCCGTTAACATTTGAATAGGTCGCTGCGTCGGCGCGGGCGGGGTATTGGCGCGGGGGGTGTTACTACAAGCGAGAGCTACTAATAGGGATTTAGTACCATGGCGTCATTCAGCGGAGCGCAACGCGCATTTTGCGTACGCGAGTACTATCGAAACAACGATTCTACGACCGAAGCTAAACGGAAATTTTGTAATCATTACAATATACGGAACAGAAATCAAGCACCAACAATTCAAACGATTAAAAAATGGGTACAGAAGTTCGAAACAACAGGTTCAACTTTAAGTCAACCACGATCCGGCCGACCTAGGACATCGCGCGATCCAGTAAACATAGAGCGTGTACGAGCGTCTGTTCGAGAACAACCTGGTCTCTCTACTCGAAAGCGGTCTAGTGCTTTAGATGTGCCCAGAACATCTCTAAATCGCATTCTACACAAAGATTTACATTTACATCCTTACAAAATTCAAATTGTACAGGCTTTAAAGCCAAATGACCCTGCTCAGAGACTGCAGTTTGCTAACGAAGTGCTTGAGAGGTTTACGAGCTTCAATAACATCTTTTTCTCAGACGAGGCACACTTCCACCTAAATGGACATGTCAATCGACAAAATTGCAGATACTGGAGTGACACTAACCCGGACTTGAAGCACCAAAAACCTTTACACTCGCCCAAGGTTACTGTATGGGCCGCATTGTCAGCCAGCGGAATCATTGGTCCATATTTTTATGAAGATCAGAGAAACCGCGCCGTCACCGTTAATACAGAGCGATACATTGTGATGCTACAGAATTTTTTTGCTCCAGCATTACAGGACTTCTCAGGCTTTAATCGAAGCTCTTGGTTCCAACAAGATGGGGCAACATGTCACACCTCCAATGACTCTATAGCAGCACTTCGTGAAATTTTTGGCCAAAAAGTCATATCCAAAAGAGGTGACATTCACTGGCCACCCCGCAGCCCGGATTTAACTCCAATGGACTTTTACCTTTGGGGATATCTCAAAAGTAAAGTTTACATCAGCAACCCAGTGTCTATTGAGGAATTAAAAGAAAATATACGCGAGGAAATGCAGAACATTTCACCAACCACTTGTCGGGCGGTCATGCAAAATTTCCGTTCCCGGTTACAGGTGTGCCAGGATGAACAAGGGTCACATTTGAATGATGTTATTTTTAAAAAGTGAAATCCTAATTTGTCTACTTTATTATTAAATAACCAGTTTTTCACTAAAGTAGCATTTGTATTTTTTATAACCATTTTAAATGTTAACGGACTTTTGGTCCACCCTGTATAAAACCGTGAAGTCACCGAAAATAAATAATAAAATATTAAGTTACAGACACCCTGTAACTTAATATTTTATTATTTATTTTCGGCCCAATTAATACAGACTTTATATAGAAAACGGAGTCCCGACTTCCAAGATACAGGTTTCGACCTAGTTTGTAAGTCGGAGGTCCTATTATTGTGCCTTGTAATAAGTGGATAAACATTTCATTTTCATTTTATTTTTCAGAAGGGTGATCACCCTGAAATGGCGGCGTACCGTAAAGGTTCCTCAGGTTAATCACCTCGTAAAAATTGGAAGTAAAGTTAGTACAATTATTTATTCCACGGTAAAGTGTAAACAAGTGAAACTGAAATAAACTAATTGGAATTTATAGCACATAACTGTTGGCTATCGTTACACGTGTCGTCTCAGAATGGCATACCGAGTAAACCTACGTGTTAGTGCGTCAATAGCGTAGTGGTTAGAACGCCGGGATTCTACAGGTCCACGTTCGATTCCAGACATGTCTTGTTATGTATCATGTCAGATATCCTTACCAGACCGATTTAAAAAATTCCAAACTATGTATATTGCATACCTACTACCTCTTTCTCGATATCATTTCCTCTGCCCGAAGGTTGCCTGGAAGAGATCGCTCTTAGCGATAAGGCCGGGTAAATTGTATTTCACTATTTCCTTTTCTATCTCATGTTTGTTATTTTATATTCGTGCAATAAAGTGTATTTTACTTACTTTACTTACTTACTTATATCCTGACAAGGAAAATAAAAACATGTCATGAATTTTCCATATTCTGGTACTTTTATAATATGTGTTATGGAGGCAACATAATTAATGAAATTAACTCTTAAATATTTGCATGCCAAAGCTGGCGAAATATGTGATACCCAATATTTAAGATTTGTCATCCAATGTACCATATTTCAGGCGAATAAATAATTCATTCATTCAGATGCCCCCAACGGCGAGCATAGGTGAAACGACGAATGACTGTAGAGGAAGCAAGAGAGACATGCCAAGACAGAGATTCGTGGCGCTCCGTTCTCTCTACATCCCAGAAAGGTGAAGTTGAAGTTATGTATGTATGTGTTATGGAGATAGCAATGGCTCTTCTCATCCAGTCGCTGCCAGCTACCTAGCGCAGGTCGTCGCACCATCTAGCAGGGGGCGTCCCACGCTACGTTTGCTCAAACGCGGTCTCCACTCCAGAACTCGTCTACCCCACCCTGTACTGTACCGCACCCTCTACGATTGTGCCCCAACACTGTGTGCTATTAAATATGAATAAAAAAAAAGATTTATTTGAACATAAAGGTAGTGATTAATAATGGCACTGATGACGTAAATGTCACCGTGTTTAATCTTTAAAAATGTGCGGCGTAGCAATACTGAATCTTTGCGTACACTGTGACGTTTTGCGACAACATGATTCGACTGGTTATTGATAACTTTCTATCAAGGTCGAACAACAATACGTAAGGCTAGTAAAGAATTTCGTAAGGTATCTGAATTTCGTAAGGTATCTGAATTTCGTAAGGTATCTGAATTTCGTAAGGTATCTGAATTTCGTAAGGTATCTGAATTTCGTTAGGTATCTGAATTTGGTAAGGTATCTGAATTTCGTAAGGTATCTGAATTTCGTAAGGTGTCTGAATTTCGTAAGGTATCTGAATTTGAGGTAAGTTTTTGTGATTTAATAATATTTTAGTATATTTATACTGTTGGCGGTCTTAACCAGCAAAAATAAGTCGTGTAAAAGACAAGGCAAAGTTTTGATAAAGTCAGTTCTGGGTGTGCTCTTTCAGCTTCAGCTTGAAATCATGTAATCATTTTTATGATAGATATTATTTGTTATTTTAAAAGGTATATGAAACGTAGCTTCCTCATTCCAAACATTAACTGTTAAATGTAAAAGTATCATAAATATGCTTTTACATGTCCGAATATTGTATGAGGCGATTGTCTTATGATTGTTAGATGAATGAAAGGTTTATGGATCATGGGTGTTACGTCCAATTCCCCGAATGTCCAGTTCCCTGAACTTCCAATTCCCGGAAGGTCAAGTCTTCCATTTCCCGGAACGTCCATTTCCCCGAACGTCCATTTCCTCGAACGTCCAGTTCCCCGAATGTCCAGTTCCCTGGTCACTAAGATTTTTAAGTCAGTACATTTCGTCCTAATCACATTGCGGTTGTACCATGGGGAACGACCCAATAATTATTTTTATTACTCAAACTATTTTTATTTTATTAACTTAATATGCTTCGCCTTATAGTTTGCTACGGTTTTCAAAATAATTGTAAAATAGGTAGACTAGGTTAGGTCAGCCCTGTAGTCCCGGGCGAATGATAGAGCTACGGTAGCCCCTGTCTGTAGTAAAAGGCGACCAAAAGGGGTTATAATAATAATAATAATAATAAATCTTTATTTCAGGCATAAAAAACCCATATAAAAAACCCATAAAAAACCCATAGTTATCAGGGTTGCGGGCGGGCAAAGTGGGAGCTTTGGCCGTCCATTGGCTGGCGACCCTGGGGAAGGCAGCAGCGTGCTATGGCCACATGCTGCTGTGACGGGAGGAACCTGGAGATGGAATATATACTCCTCCCTGGAGGAGAGGCCCATGGCAAAGTTCTGGAGATCCCGGAGCCCTCGACATGCATGAGGTCTGCCATCGAGGGGATTTCAGTGGGGAAAAATTCCACATAACCCACTACCCAGGAGACCGGGTAATGGGTATATTATAAAGATTTCCCCCCTCAACTAAAAAAGGTTAGGATAGGTACACACAAGTTGTCTGATGAAATTGTTGATTTATTTCACATGAAAACTTAATTAACAAATACCTATGAACCAATGACAAATTGTGGAAACATAATGAATGATAAGGAAAATTATATATTTGTTTACTAGTTACAGACATTTTGTTTACCAATTGTGACAAAACAATAACAATGGAATTTGGATTAGTTCTGCTGAAGTGGATCCAAGGTCAAAAAACATAGGTTTTATTAAAACAAAATGGCATGTTTTTAAAAACAATAGATTACTAAAATATGGAAATTAATTTGTCGGAAGTAGCTGTGATCTGCCGACCTGGGGTAGCGATTATGTATGGCCCATATCAACATACAAAAATCGAAATGACATTTAAATTGATCTCATTCACTCACATAGTCATGGACATATGTGTGAGTGTAACAACACAATCCGTAGCTGCGCTCGACATTGTCGCATGATATTTGCAATGGGCTATAAAATCATTTTTATTTATGCACACGATTTGCTGCTCAAATAAATCAGAAAAAGTTAGAGCAGTGCCACGGAAAGGCAAGGTTCAAATCCTGCTCGTGGAATTTTTCATCCCTTTTTTCTACTTTATTTGAGATGCCTAGCATGGCTAAAAGCTTAATAAATAAAGATTTGCTGCTGAATATTTCTTGTGCCGCTTCTTTTGATTTCAACAATAGCATCAGACAAAACTAATATAAATTACTTGTATTATTAAAAATGTTTTTTTTAAAATACAGGAAAATTTAATTTAAAAGCATGTTGTCTTACACCAAGTCATTTATAGAGGAAGTTTTGTTTTAATAAAATTTTACATCGTATTTAATATTAATCTATTGTATTTGAATCGAAGTACCTACATAAACAGTTTTCACCAAAAGCATGTTAATTGTAGATTTAACCTTAAAATCGTTCAGAAAACGAGACATCACAATGAAATGTCACAATATTGTAAAATCACAGTTTATTACAAAACTAAACAAACCAGTCAGAGGCTGATAAGACAAACAGAGTGTGACAACTTTAACATTGCAGTCGGAAAACTTTTACAACAAATACTGCAACTCTATTTTATGTTAATGCAGGTGAAAATTTAACTTTGTAAAAAATATACAGGTTGAATGACTTGATGCTTTGTTCTATTATTTGTGCTTATTTTTTATCCCAACAGCTGGGGCTAAATGCAATTCTGGAATTACCTGAACCCATTATGGAGATAAAATTGCACTTAGACAGTCTAAAACAGGTAATAATTACCTGACAAAAGATACCCATTGAAAAAGAAATATTATTATCATATAGTGCTGGTTTCAATTGTTCTTTGTCAGGTGATAATTGCCTGGTTTCAAAACACTAACTTTACTCGGCAATTATTACCTGACAAAATTAAAATTATTTATAAATGTTCCATAATTAGGTATATTCTTTGCCAGCATTGGATTAGTCAGGAATGGTAGGTATGTTTTACAAAGAATTTTATTTATCTTACAAAACAATACAATAGGAAGGACCCCTGTTCTAGGTAGGTGCCAACTACTCATACTAAAACACCATAAGAGTTCCTTTTTACCATTTTGGTACAGAACCCTAAAAAGGAGTTTAGCAATAACAGCTGGACTGAATCATCTGTCTTTGTCTATACATATACAATACACCTAGAGCCATATATCATTCCTGTCTGTAACTCTCCAGGTAACCTTGAAACCAAAACCACTTTTCCACAGAAACCAAGTCACCCATCTAACCAAAAATCTAACGAAACGTCATGCATAAACATGACAACGTAACCAGCGTCATTTCACGGTCAAGACTAAGAAAAAATAAACATCCACCATCGAAACAAAGCAAAGATTCGCCTGTGACACTTTCGAGCACAAAAAATCAATGTTCGTTCCCAACTTCTTCACTTAATTCTCTAAACAAATTGACTCCAACTCATGAATGCTAGTTTTTGGGATTATAAATCGACATTGCGTAAGCCAATCCCGCAGAAATACAACGCAAATTATTGACGTAAGTTATAAACAAGAGAATACTTGCCTAAAACGAATTCCCAAGCATCGCAACCGAGGGAGCGCTCAGGAACGATTTCCAAATCCAACATCGTGCACAAAACACTAAACACACACTAAACTAACTAAGTTTTAGTTTTGAAACAGTTTTTTATAGCTAAAATACGATATTACGCTGCTTTTCTTTGTTTGCCAACTTTAGTTTTCAACCATTTTGTATTTGTCAGTGGAACTGTCATTACAAACAGCTGATTGTATTTCGCCAGGGCCAAACTTAAAATCTTTTTTCTCTAGTTTTTAAATTTTTATACGTTTTCACGTCGATTCTACCTTACTTGACTAATTTTATTACAATTGTCCGGCGGCATATCCGGTCACCGAATAGGCCGAATAAAAGTAACCGGATGTAGAATTTAGGTAAATTCTGGACTACACGCGTCCGGTTCCAGCCCCGGTTCGGTTCACTCCAGCCAGTCAATATGCGCTGACTTCAAGTGGAGGGACGGCGGAACGCATATGCAGCGAACCGGACTTTACCGAACCGGTGCTGGAACCGATGGTAAGTTAGAGGTCACACATAAAAATTAATTTCATTTTGTCCGAGTGCGCTCCTGACATCTTCTAATGACGCATGCGTACCAACCCTGAAATAAAAAATAATGTTGCATGCACTGTTCTATAGATGTCTTTGTCACACTAACATTAGCCTGTATACTCTTTCTCTCTTCCATCAACAGTTTATGTTCCATCTCTTTTTAAATCGCTTAAATTGCATATGTTTATCTCCCTCTTTCGGAGTAATGTATTGATAAATTAGGACGACAAACGATGTGCTCTATTTTGATATCCATTGCTGTCATATTAATTATCGCTACAGAATTAGTTCTATTGAAAACGGGTAATGTACTACAAAATGTTTAAAGCGTCGTAGTATTGAAAAAGAGTTTTGTTCCTGTATAATCGACCTGAATCACGGTAAGTACTTCGGAGACAGCTAGTCTGGGACTGAAATAAACTATTCCGTACCTAAGTATAAATACTATAGTAATTATCTCTATGCAAAGCTCGTTAAAATGAAACATAGTACTTCGCCTGGCTTGCCTTCGTTTCCCGCCATTTTCAACCTTGAAATGAACTCCACCAAGCATCATTGTGTAAGAAGTTTATTTACCTACTAACACAGAATATGTGAAGTGAAAACACGAAAATAGAATTACGTATTTTTTGCGTAGCAAACACGTCAGAGTACAATAACAACAGTGGAAATGTGGAAAGACGGAATGTGGAAATGTAGGAAACATATGGTGGCCCAAACAACTGCAGTAAGGACCACTTTTGCTAGTCGTCAGTTTTCAAAACAATCGGCACATCTATACAATATGATCAATAAAGAATTGGACATTTATTTAATCAAATACTACGACTGTAAAAAACGTCTTTCTGATTGGCTAAAAACACTAAACTATGAGGAGATCGAGAATCTCCTTAAATACTAGTATTTCTCCCCTTTTTACCTTAAATGAAACGTGGTTTACACTGATCCCAAGATATTTTTAACGCAGTTTTTCATTTGACATCTCTCACTCATTTTGGCATAGAACACCATACATCTCTCTTGCACACACAACATACACCCTCACACACACCCTCTCTCTCTCTCTCACACACACACACACACGTTATTATTATTATTATATTCGTAAATAGGTACACAAATAAAGAGGTATGGAAGAGCGTAGCCCTCTGACACAGGTGTTGTCACACTTAAAAGAATGTTTGTACCTTTTTGTTGATGAATAAATCTTTTTATTTATTTATTAGTTTTTATTTATAGAGTGAAAGTACATACGTTTGTTACTGATCGGTTGAAGGAAGATTCATTGTCGATGACGGAAACAGGAATCAACATTCTTGTCATAATTTTGTGATTCAGTTTATAGGTCTTTGAAAGCCCGAATTTCTGCAAATAGCGATTCATGGCTATTTGCAGAAATACAAATACAATATGATTACAAATTCGTAGATAATAAAAAACTTTATTTCAACCAATAAAAAAACATATTTAATCATAATATCTACATAAGTACATACATAGCTTTATCTATCTTTTTTCTTATGTTTAGATTTTTTGTGTTTAGTCTTGTCCTTTTTGCTTTTGCCTTTCTTCTTTTTCTGCTTCTTAGATTTAACCTCTTTCACGTCCACCCAAGAATCGGCACTCGAGGAGGAATCTATTACTTGTACGCTGTCCTTTTCTATCTCAGTTCTACTCTTTTCTACTTTACTCCTAAAAACGGGCTTGAAATTATCTAAAATGGATTCGGAAGATTCTAGTCTGATTTTTAAATTATCTGGAATTTTAGGACCATAAATATCTTCTTCTTTCGTTTCTTCATTATTTTTTTCTTTATTGTTATCTTCTTTACCTTTTGGGTGTAGATTAGGTATTTTATCATCAGCAGGTTTCTCTGCTACTTTTTCATTCGGTTTTTTATTATCAGCATTTCTTTTCCAAGAGTTAATTTCATCAAAATCTATGTTAGCAAATATACCTCTTGGGGGTGACAGGTTTCTTTCGACATTTCTAGGCATATCTAAGAAAGCCTCGAAATCAATTTTGTTATGTTCTTCAGGTTTTGAGAAGTTTTCATCTTCACTGTCGCTTAGGAATATTGACTTGTAAAGGTCCATTTTGTCAAATTTGTGTATGGTTTCAGTTACTTCTACCCCTTGAGTTTTATCTTTTAAATCCTTTTCCGATTCTTTTAAGAACAACTCCGCTACAGTCAGTCTTTTCTTAAAACCTGTGTCTGTCTCACTAGTGGAAGGTGTTGGGTCATTTTGACTATTTATATCAATTTTAACAACATTTTGATTTTTAGAAACATCATCTTTGTCTCTAGAACCAGTGGTATTAAAACTTTGGTCTTTATTTTGATTGGTTTTCGATGTAACATCAGTGTTAAGAGATTTAGAACCACTGAATTTGCTCTGTTCTTTGGCGAAGCTGTCTTTGTCATGTATAGACGATTCCATGTAGGAGAATATGGAGTATGATACTTTTGGCCTTTCGTCTTTCTTCGGTTCTTGTCTGTGAACAAAATAAGAAAAATGTTTAAAAATACAAAGATTTGAAATTCTGCTAAGATGTGGCGATGGTAAGTAAGTATGAGGTCTATGGAATGGAACACATCAACGCCGAAGCGAAAATATTAGTTTAGACCAGGGGTTCCCAAACTTATTTTGTCTACCGCCCACTTTGAGAATAAATTATTTTTTAGCGCCCCCATTTTTTCCCCTACTTAAAAACGACTATAACTTCAAATTAAATTAATTAATTATTGTGAGCTATATTAGCGGAGATTAAACATTGATTCTAAACGAGACTTTTAAATAGCGAACCGAGTTTGAGCAATCTCTTAACTAATATTAGTTGATGTTCACAAGTTGTAGTTGAGAGTCGAGAGCTCATGCAGTCGGTGTCTAAGAGGCCTCTTAGCTAAATGAAATTACAAATCACCCCCCAAGCCTCTACACAACGCCCCCATTTTTTTTTCTGGGTCTCTTACCGCCCCCCTTTAGGCCTGCAGCGCCCACAAGGGGGCGTTATCGCCCACTTTGGGAAAGGCTGGTTTAGACGGATAATATTTGGCGACAAACTTTATAAATTGTGGAGAAGGCCAAAATTCATACTGGACTGCACCACAGGTAGTGTTTGATTGTTTTAAAAGATCTTTATTTATCTAATAAACAATACAGACTCACTACTTAGTGTACATTATTATCCTAAGTGTAATTAACATAATTTAAAAAAAAGTTTCTTAGGCTTAAAACGGTTTACGGTTTTAGACATTTATATCGCTAAAAAAAAGGATATAATCCACTTTGCTTAGGGAAATACAGGATAAACTTATTGTAATTAACAGTGTACGGTAGACATAATACTTATAAATTAAATTACTAATGTATAATATAATCTAATTTAAGAGCTGTAGTTTTTCTTAGCTGCGGGTAACTAGAAGACGAGCAACACACAAAATAGGTATAATTTGGATTCTATTAAGTATCGACTTGCAGATGCCATTTGGTTTGGTGATAGATATTGCAATTACTATCAATTATTTAAACTCTGTAAATTGGCTTAAAACCCTACTATAATAAACTTCAGTGCATGATAATAAAAAATACATGTGTAAATTACACTGCACATTAACAGTAACATAGTTTATGTTTAGGTAGAACTTTGTCGAGCTCACATTTATTGCATTAACCACAGGTAGTAAGGAGGTGGTTGTGAGCCAAGTAGACCCTGAAGAGGTCCTATCACTTTCACTTTTTAAAGGGAAAATATACACACAAACAATTTATTATGGTGCATTTTTTTAATTATTATTTTTTCTTATGTGGGGGGATTTAGCCCAATAGTTTTTATCTTTAGTTGCGTTTTAATTCTTAGTTTAAGTTTAGTTTTTAGTTATAGTGTGATGGACACAAACATGAGTTTTTCTCTGTTCTAAAATGTAACGTCATAATCCAAATAAAAGTTGTATTGGTCGTAGCAATTTTATTCGATTTTTTTACTTAAAACCTTTCTAATTAAAATCTATTTGATTCAACTTGGGACTGGCTGGTGCTCCGCAGCTATCGATTTTATGAATAATATATGTCTTTGTTTTATGTTATGTTATGTGTTTCTCTTGTAAATTATACCATTATAACACCATTTCCACCTCTCTTTAGATATTAGTCTAATTCGCTCGGTAACATTAACAAATAGATTTTAATTAGAAAGGTTTTAAGAGAAAAAAAATTAAAAAACACGACTTATAAGTCGTCTTAATTTCATAAAATGAGAGCAGAAACTGAAAAACTTATATTACCTAGCCCCTCCAGGGTCGGGCACATTAAACCTCTTGTAAACCAACGCGTCAGGCCGCCAGGCTACCTCCAGCCTCGTCATAACGCCGTACACGCAGCGGGTCGCAGCATCTATCTGCTGTGGTGTTGCTAAACCGTAGTTAGACGAGCTCTTTGACACGGCGGTTAGGGGGTTAACGCCTTCGTCCGGTTCGGAGGCGTGGGTGAATCTGTAATTTTAAAAAAAAACGCTTTTGGATTTTCACGGTTTATGGTTTGGTTTTTTTTTGTTTGTTTGGACCTTTAGATCCTTAGTCGCCTCGTACGACTCCCATGGGAAGAGTTGGGGTAGTGCCTTATGGCCGGCACGACACGGCACATAAAAATATATATGAAAACTTTTTACCTGTCCCCCATAATTCCAGTCAACGGCTTATACAACTTGGCAGCTTGCTCGAACTCCACAATCTCTCTGTTCTTTTCCCACTCACTCAACTTATCCATCTTGCTATCTTCGTCTGCCATATACCCCTCTCTATTTACTAGATATTTCTCATACCTAGTTTGTTTAGCAGGATTACTCACAAATGGCTTGAAAACTTTAGTTAGTTCTTTACCAGAATCCGTTATAGGTATATAGTTTAATTCTTTAGGTTCTTCTAGGGTTGTTACTGTTGTATTTTTGGCGTTGGTATCACCGGTTGAGATGAAATTGACGTTTCTGCCCAGTACTTTGGCTATGGGGTCTATATTTTCTATGGGTTTGGGTTCGTCTATGATTTTTGGTAGAGGGGTTTCGCCTAGTAACGCGCCTCGGGCTTCTGCTGTAAGCTCGTGGCGACCAAGTCCTGAAATATTATGGAAAATAAAATTATTTTGTTGCACAGATTTATAGGAAGTAACAAAAACCCTCTATAGTCCCGAAAGGAGGGTGTTCAGTATCCATAACTGAACAACTTTCACTATGGGGCCAAATTAAAAAGTTATCGCGAAAAAAAATCAGCTGTTCTATACAAAAGTTCAATTAGTTCAACAGCTATTGAATTTTTGTATGGAACAGCTGATTTTATTTCGTGATTTCAGATTTAGCCCAATAGTAAAAGTTGTTCAGTTATGTATACTGAACACTCCCCCTTTCGGAACACACACGACCGAAAGAACAAGGGGTCATCTCCAATTCATTAGAAAACCTGAAAATATTTTTTTTAAAAGTAAAATGCGTGTCTTCGAATAATTTCTAGCAAAGTGAGTATTTTTAATTTTAAGAAATACTGTTCTGCAGATACTTTTACTTCCAAAAGCCAGGGAAATTAGAAAAACAGATATATTTTTAGGCACTTTGACGGATGTTACCAATGTCCGTCAATGTCAACCTACGTAAAAAAGTTTCGTTTCCTTTGCGCACAATTAAATTAATGTGAGATTAATTTATTTATTTTATTTTTGCGTGCGGATAACAAATCAACTAATGTAATTAATTTATGACACAGCAGATATTTTTGGCAATTTCAGATGTCATAGTGAAAGTTGTTCAGTTATGGATACTGAACACCCAACTTTCGGGACTATAGGGGGTTTTAGTTACAACCTGTATACTATAAGTTGTTGTATGGTTAGTGGCCAACCTATTGTCAGATGTTCAGGCCGCCAGTAGGCCTCTGACATGGCCTAATGACTGCTGGCGAACGGCAGCCGGGACGGACAGTTTAACCAGCTCAAAATTATACCCTTAGTGGTCACCCATCCTTGTTTTGACCGCGCCCAACATCGCTTAACTTTAAAACAGACCTATATTCATTTCATCCACTACATCTATAGATGGCGCTGTACGTAATTGAAACGCGTAACAATTTCGTAGTAACAAGTTAGTGGGGTTAAAGCGAGATGCAGAATCGGCCTTCTTCTTCTTCTTGTTTATTTTTGGAGTACGGGTGCTTTCTTGACGAAAGAACCGTATAATATCTATCTAATAGAATTCTGATGAATAGTCTAGAAAGAAAGACACTCGTTATATCACTCAGAATAGGATAGAATCATGTCGTATTTTTTTAATAAATTGGCTACGACAAACAGGCAGGCGGGCCTCCTGATGGTAAGTAGTCACCGTCGTCTAGAGACACGTGCAATACCAGGGGTATTGCTTGTGTGTTGCCGGCCGTGGAGGGAGAGGACTTTTTTAACGTTCTTTTTTAAGCATCCCATGTCGTAGCGCTGCGGGAAAACGTCGGGTGGAAGAGTTCCACATTTTACAGATGCGTGGCAGAAACGTGTAAAACGGGTCGTGTCGTAAATTAGATATACCTACCAGATACCAAAACAATACAGTCAGTTTATAGTACGGTGTGGTATGGTTTTATTGGTATGACAAGGTTTTGACTAATCCGATTTATTTTTGTCGTACCACGAAAATCATTGTCTTGGAATTATAAGGTTCCATACTATTGATTTTTTTCGGTTTTGTCATAGTTTTCGTTTCGGTGCAGAATGTCTATTTCCCAAAATGACCAGTCTCAAAATGTCCAGTTCCTAAAATTCCAAGTCTCAAATTTTGTTTTTAAACTAGGCTACCCCGGTCGAGTTATGACTAGACGCACTAAAAAATTGGCCAAGTGCGAATCTAAAAAATGTAATATGTTTATTTCCCACACAGCAATGACCGAAACAGTTAAAATTATAATAAAATAATTATGTAGTCAAAGGTAAACATATCGAAATCATGTCTGATGGTCTGCTGTTGTTGTGAAAAGGGCCTCAACTCAGCTTATTGCTGCAGACAAAAACGTAATGTAAAGTATACCTTGATCCCTTTGCGGTTGGTCGCTAGGTTCGAACCGGGTCCTTCTAGCACCAGCGGGTAAAGGCGTGTAGTCTCGCGGCAAAGCTGGAGGGGGGTACGACGGTACGGAAGGCAAGGGCTGAATGGCTTTCACGAACCCTTCTAACACCTGAAAATAATAAACATTCAGCATTACGAGTATGGAGTCAAAGTCAGTTACGGTGTTATTAGACTGTCGCATCGATGCCTTAATGAACATCAGCAGCGTAGATATAACAACTCAGGATGATCAACTATAGAAATTAAATAAAAATATTATTAATTTTTGCTACAATACAATACATAGAAAACAATAAATATATAAGGTCCTTTTTTATTAGTAGCAAGAGCGTCTAGTCAGTGACTAGGACACCTGGCTCCCATGCGGGGAGGTCCGGGTTCGAAACCATGCAGTGCCATGTGTCAATGAGGTTTTCGTATTTTTCGAAGACTTATGTACATTAAATGTTCTAACGGTGAAGGAAAACATCGTGAGGAGACCTGCACACTGAGATGACCAGTGTGTAAAATGGGGTAGGCACAAAAGATCCTCTAGGGTCGAAGTGCCGCTGGGATTATTACCGGCCGCCTATCATAAGATAAGATACTCATCTAGGTATAGTTACGAAGCTCTATGTGTGTGGTGTGTGTGTGTGATGTGTGTGAAGGTTGTATGAATATTTGCGTGTATTGCGGCTTGTAAAATAAGTTGGCAGATCCTGATGCCGTCCAGGCAGGATCGTCTGGGGAGGTATTGGTACGGCAGAAATAGGTAAGAGGGTGGCCTCTGAAGGGAAATTAAAGGTAAGTTATCTTATAGATAAGTACAGCGTAGATATCTTCATCGTCAGCCTCGAAAGAGCAACGCATGCCGTATCGTATGCCACAATTTAATTATCACATCATTGACACATGTAACACCGCGCGGAGGGCCATGGGCTTCATCATGAGGCAGTCTAGGTGTTTTGCGGGTCGGGGTGCAGCCACCGTTTTGTATAATGCCTTTGTCAGAAGTAGGCTGGAGACCAACGCGATTGTGTGGGCCCCTCGTGATGATCGGTATGTCCTTATGGTGGAAAAAATTCAGAAATCGTTTGTTCCATTCCTTTACAAAAAACTATATGGCTATTACCCATACATGTACCCCACCTTGTTCATACTCGGCATGGTCGACTACAGATCGCTCGAGGTTAGAAGGAATCTCTCCCTTTTTAGGTACTTCCTAAGACTAACCAGGGGTGAAATGAGTAACCCATTCTTACTGGCTTACGTGTCGCTGTCCGTACCCCCTGTTCCTCAGTACAGCCTGCGCCCGCGCGCCCCGCGCGCCCTGCTAGCGGCGCCGCGCGCGCGCACCGCGGCGCTCGCCGCCGCCCCGCTGCACCGCGCCCTGTCCCTCACTAACGCGGTGCTGTCCTGGAACAGCTCCTTGGACCTATTCGCGGACCCCAAGTTGAGACTTATGGCCTCGGCCGCACGGTATTTTGAAATGACCGCTCCTCCTACTTCAGTACCAATATAGAATAGAATGCTATGTACCTATAATATAACTTGACATGTAACACACGATTGGTAAAACTGTTAGTGATGTTATGAAATATGTAAATAAACAATAAACAAGGTTTGCCGCGTTTCATGCCGCATCGCATGCCACATGTCAGGTCGCATCGCAAGCCTCATTCGAAGCCGCACTGCATGCCGCATTATGTTGGGATGTTAATATGCTAGAGACGATGATGAAAGACTTACATTAGCATCTCTCTTGGCAGGTTTCTTCTTGCCAGCCTCACTGGCGCCACCTATAGTGAAGTCGTAGTGCGACATGTCCTCTCTCGCGTAGATATCTTCGTCGTCAGCCTCGAAAGCGCCCACGCCGAATGCTTGGCCTCGAATCGACACCTGAAAATATTTTTGTAATGTTATATAGTTATACACATAAAGTGTTGCTCTCCTTAGTGGTATCTTTCGTTACATCGAAGTTCCGTTCGTGTATCATATTGACTTAATATACAGGCTGTAAGGTGGGTTCCGTTCGTGTATCATATTGACTTAATATACAGGCTGTAAGGTGGGTTCCGTTCGTGTATCATATTGACTTAATATACAGGGTGTAATCAATATACAGGATGTGAGGGGCGTTCAGTATCTATAACTGACCATTTTCACTATGGGTCCAACTCTGAAATTGCAAAAAAAAATCAATTGTTCCATACAAAACCTCAGATTTCAGAGTTGACCCCATAGTGAGATGGTCACGAACCTTAATTTAGGATACATTTTGAAACACTGAACGACTTTGTCAGTCAATACTAGATTAACGCTAGTAGGTATTAGATCTCCTTTGATTGACGTCTACTTTATATTATGACAAAGTTGTTCTGTTTCAAAGTGGGTCTTAAATTAAGGTTCGTGACCATACCATCATATGAAAACCTACGTCACGTGATACACGAACAAAACGATCATACAGGGAAAATACTTACTAGGTACACTAAAACTCATAGGGTTGCTATTCTCAAGCCTGAAAGGAAAAACCCCCCTATAGTCTGGAAAGGTGGGTGTATAGTACCCATAACTGAACTTTCACTATGGGGTCAACTCTGAAATCTGAGCTTTATATGGAACAGCTGATTTATTTTGCAATTTTAGAGTTACTGTACAAGTATGTGACTGTACTGTACTATGGGACCCTGAGCGTCGGTGGCACAGTGGCTAGGATACCGGACTCCCATGCGGTTGGTCCGGGTTCGAAACTGTGCAGTGCCATGTACAAATGAGTTTTTCGTATTTTTCGAAGACTTACGTACATTTACCGACTGCTCCGACGGAGAAGGAAAACATCGTGAGGAAACCTGCACACTGAGATGACCAGTGTGTAAAATGGGGAAGGCACAAAATATCCTCATGGGGCGAAGTGCCGCTGGGTTATTCCCGGCTCCCAATCTTAAGATAAGATGGGATCCTGAACTAACAGAAAAAACTCTTACCCTCTTCCCCTTGTCCTTCATAACAAGATGGCTCCTCGAACTGCCGGCATCACTGCCGTATTCATCCACTAAATTTCCCAGCACCGAATGCCGACTTAGCCCAGAGTAGCCCAATCCGAACCGATCGTTCTTGCGGGCCAGGATATAAGGCTCATAGTCGTCTGGCGCGAAGAGGGTGTCAAAGTCAATTTCTGAATCGGTGCTGTCTTCATCTGAAGGTTGGGTGTCCTGAAAAATATACTGAAGTTTAACTGCGAAAGTACATATTTCTTAAGATGTAAGCATTTTTTACATTTTAATGTTATAAGGATGTGCAATGAATTTTATTGTTTGACGATAATGGACTACCTTTACTCTGGTAAAGGTATTATACAGGGTGTAACATTAAGAACGGTCAGTATGGGAAAGTCTGAAACTATAAGACATACGAACATCTGTTCTTAGGAACCATGTCATCAATTTTAGTAACAAGAAAAACTGTATTCATACATTTTAAAAAAAACCTGTACTCAGCCTGGGAATCGAACCCGGTTGTTTTGAAAAAAAAATCCAACACTATTTCTATTTGGATATCGACTGTATAGGTGTTAAGGAATAAATGTTAGTATGAAACGTGATGTTTAAAATTAATAAAACGCATTGTTTCCATATCTTTTAATTTATTTTAGACTAGACTATTAATTACTATGTTTTAATTTATTTTAGACTAGACTATTTCTTGTGGGGTTACGTTAAGGATGAAGTGTACAAAACAAGCTACGACACAATTGAAGACCTAAAAGCAGCCATAGAGACAATTTTAACGCAAATTCACCACCTGAAGATACAACATTCAATAGTACGATCGTTACCTAAACGAGTTGAATGTTGTATTTTACAAAATGGTAGTCATTTCGAACACCTACTAAAATAAATTAAAAGATATGGAAACAATGCGTTTTATTAATTAATTTTAAACATCACGTTTCATACTAACATTTATTCCTTAACATCTACACAGTCGATATCTAAACAGAAATAGTGTTGGATTTTTTTTCAAAACAACCGGGTTCGATTCCCAGGCTGAGTACAGGTTTTTAAATAAATGTATGAATACAGTTTTTCTTGTTACTAAAATTGATGACATGGTTCCTAAGAACAGATCTTCGTATGTCTTATAGTTTCAGACTTTCCCATACTGACCGTTCTTAATGTTACACCCTGTATATTATTATATCGATTATCGACGCGATCTGTCGCGTAGCGTAAAATAAATGTGGTATGTACGAGTATTTCGCCGTTAGATCAGTAGTACCATTGACTAGTACCATTGATGGTACAAGTGACACAACTTTGTATCTTTAGTACCATCAATGGTACTAGGGAAGGGTATTAAACACGTGTTGGTTTCAGATATGTAAATAAAAATAATGTGTGTATTTTACTTTACCTTCACTTTACAAAATAAATAGGTAAACAGAGTTTAAGGGCAGAACATTCTGTGTTTTGCTATCGTTATCATATCACTGACATCGTCAAATAAGACGCGTAAGTGCGAGCGAGAGATCCGATAGTGATCGTTTTAAGGTAGCCAGTCGTCAGATCGTTTTGCGACTGGTATATATTTTTTTAGTTTATGTGATAATACTATGTGAATGCTGCCCAGGAATATAAAAACTCTCGTCATACAGCGGAACAGGGTATGCGACTAATTTCTTTTTATTCCATGTATAAACTCACGTGGATATCCTGAAGGATCTAAAATTCGTTTTTCGATATCTCAACTAACATCAAAGATATTAATGGTTAAAGTTAGTACTGGAGAGATGCTCTGTCCCTTTTTAGCAAAACAGTCTTTAATATGTAGCCAAGGACCTGCTTGTAAGGCACTACTGAGCAGTGACGTCACTCCTATTGCCATCTCATTCTACGGTCTAATTTCTAATTGCCTGTAGCTATAAATTTTTCAACGAATTTCAATTCTGTTTTCATATTTGACTAATCAGCTTAATTTTTAAGAAATGCATTTATTAATTTTGATACTTGGAAACTACCCTATTTAATGATACTATTTTTCTTTTCATATAGATCTTCATAGAACAGATTATAAAACTACCAATGGCGCCCTCTTGACAAGGTTTTTATATTGCTAGTCAGGGAATAGCGTTATGGCGATACTATTTCCTTTCGGAATAACATTACCTGCCCCTGCCTCATCTCCGGCGGCACATAACACCCATACACCTTATGCTGCTCCCTGGCCTTTCTCTTCTCCCCCTTCGTGACCCGTCCCCCCGTCCCCTGCCCCTCTCTCCACCCCATCTTCCACAGTATCTTCACCGCCGCAGTCTCGTGCACTGCTCTCACTAGCTGTTCTAGTACTGGTTCGCCTATACATAAAAAAATTTATGGCAGACAAAAAATTACTTTGAATTATAAAACTTATTGGGGGAAGGACCCGCCATTCATGCTCGGCTTTTCCCTCCCAATGATAAACAAAAACAGAAGGATTTACAATCGCAAAGGATGACAAATCCGATCTCCTAATGGTGTGATAAGGGTTGAGAGTTGAGAGAGTATAAATTAATGGAACCTTCTTCCCCCGATAATGGATTTCCGCAAAGTAACGCCTGATTCCATTAACTATACTATCAAAAATTGACTTGCACATGAGCAAATAATCATAGATCTATTGTCAAACTGTTACGATTCGAGTGAAGCTGGATAACCAGTGTATGAAATGAGGAAGGCTATGGCAAACCACTGAATGTCGTTCTACATGGTTAATTCCTCGAAATCTGTAGTTAATTCCATTGAAGGATCACAACGCTCATCAATAAGGAATACGATACAACTAATAAGATTAGTAGAGTAAGATGTGTACAGTGAAAGAAACATCAAGCCATATTTCATGGAAGCCTGTTGCTATAAGTGTTAGATAGATAGATAGAAACACTTTATTGTACACAAAATCAGGAAAAGTAAAAAGTGTTTGTTATGATTTCTTGACATTCATATGAATGTGTCGAAAAAGTACTAATGTGTTGCCCACTTTACCTGGGATAGGTCCATCGTGAAATTGCCTCTGGTGCGGTCTCTTCTGCCCCGAGAACTCGCTATGTGTCTGCATGTATCGAGGAGCGATGCCGAACTCGCTGCGATCCTCGTCATCCATGAAGTCTTCTGGTCTTTGACTCTGTTGCAAAACATTATAAGGTGTTGGAACCGTCAGGTAGCGCCATCTCTATGCGATAAAGCGTGTTAATATTTCCGTAATTACAAATGCACTTATTAAAATTGTGAACATTAAGGTTTCCTCACAATGCTTTCCTTCACTGTTAAAGCAGTCGGTAATTTACTAAATTTAAATTTATTTATATAAGCCTCGGAAAAATCTGATAATCACATTGGTACATGGCATTGCATGGTTTCGAACCCGGACCTCACGCATGGGAGTCCAGAGTCTTAGCCACTACACCCCCAACACTCTAATATAATCAGACTAGATCCTAATTCAAGCCAAAAAAGCTAAGTCTCAGTACTAACAGAAGTTTGAGCTTTATCCAAACGAGAGCTCTTGAAGGTAGCAGGGGCCCAGCCCTCTGCAGTGCCCACAGTGTTGCCAAATCCTGCTGAAAAGCCACCAGTGAATGCCCCATGGAACCTGCGGCGACCATGATCATCCACGGCATATTGGTCCGCTGGCTGCTGGTACTTTCTCTTTGAGGGCACCTCATCTGTATTGATATTTAAACTTCGTAATTAACTTTGACACAATAAATCAACCGTCGGTCCCCGTTGTTGTCATTCACAACAGTTGTTAAGTCGTATCAGAGATCTACGGCCTGAACATATGACTATAGGTTGGTCACTAACCATACAATAAACAAACTATGTAATGCCCAGAGCATTAAAATGCTTGATAGCTTAGGAAGGAGTAACCATCGAAGTCCTATAAACATAACTTGTCCACTTAACTTCAGAGGTTGCCTGGAAGAGATAAGGCCTTTGTACATACAAGGCATTCCTGAGGATATGCATTAATTATTCTCTTCTACTCATTACACACACTTGTCACAATGCAACCTAACATAACCTACTATATCCGAGTCGGTTTCGCATCCACTAGGTTGCTGTGACACAGTTCATTTTTTTACAAGTTAGAATTCTAAGACTTTTTCCCTCAGTGCCCCTTTAAGCGACACCCCAACCACGCCCACCCATAAGGGCTTTCCATAGGAAAAGCTAATGTTTATCGAGACATTTTTTTTCCTTCCATGGGTAATACCTACCTTAATTCATTAGGTCACTCAAGGCCTCCTAGATCTCTCCCAAGGAAATATTGTTACGAATTACGACAATGTTATCGTAAATTATAATAAATTTACCAAATACAAATATTTTTTACAACTCACCTTCCTCGAAGGGTTCGAGCGGAGTTCCATATTGAATCACATTTTCCTCGTCAGAATCGGAATTACTCATGGTAATAATTAAATGAATGAAAAAATATAAGGAAACGAACGAATTAATAAGATTTTAATACAATTACAAAACCAACATCAAATACAACAACCTAACCTAAAAAATCATATTTTTTTTATTGGCATGGCTTCGAGGGACTCCCAAAAAGCATGTGTCAAGAGTAACAAAACTGTAAGAATCCATGTATGTACTCGTCTTAAGCTCAAATATCCGGATTTAATTTAATTTAGCAAATTGAGGCCATTACTTCCGTCCGTACATTATACCACAAATTGGAGAGTTATATCAGTACCCTTATTATGCCCCAGCCCCAAACTTCAAACATAGCTATTTGATATTTACGACCATTGGGAGGAAGGACCTCATGGAGGCTCAGAAAATGTTATAAAAGCAGGCACAAACATCATCAAAACAAGCTCAAGCTCAAGTCGTCCGCCGCACGAATCTGCTTAAGAAAAATGGCTAACAGATTTTTTATAAATACTTGCTGAATTAGCCCTAGTTAATGGAGTTTAAAAAATAAGTACATCATTAATTAAATAGAAATCAATATATTGATTCATGTATAAATTAAAACCGTGATATCACAGATAAAGTAAAGCTGGAGATTCCTACTTAACAAAAATAGTCTATAAATAATTAAACACAATGTCGACAGATTTCATTAAAAAGCTCCAAAAAGTAGGTAGGTTAAATTAAATTTTGATACTGCTATGATTGTGCAACAGGTATCTTATATAAGGCCAGCTTATTGTCAATATAATTTTGCAATAACGTTGCAGTTTTGAACCTGTCTGATCCTTTCAGACACTCTTGTAGTAAATTATTAAGATGTGCATCAAATACTTCCATTGGATATAAGTATGGCTCTTCCCCAGCCAGAATGAAGCAGGCTGCCCATAGATTATGGTCACTGAGATGATGTTTACACATATTTTCTATTGAAAATGTAAACCTTGGATCAGGATCGTCCCTGCCGTAACGTTTGTACCAATTTTGCAGGCTCTTTGGTGGCGAAATATGTTTGTCGAGGACTATAATGTCCTCAAGATCAACAAATGAAATGTCATTTTTTTCATTGACAACAATGTTGTCTAGAGACCAGTCCATTAAGTAAAAACGGAATCTGAAAAATAAAAACACTTTAATTTTTCTAATCTATTTATGTAAATGAGAATAAAGCTTTAAAACTTATTAGAGAATGTGCTTTAGTTGTATGCTATTAATATATTATCTATTTAAAAGTTAGAATAGAATGTTCAAGATTTCATTCATTAGACTTCAGCAAAGGAAAACCACATATTCAGAACCAAGTAAACCAACCGATCATGCTTGAAAGTGAAATCCATAGCTGCATCAAGGATCTTCCTGGCAATTTCCAGCTTCCTGACCCACTCAATCTTCATCAGCAATGACAGTGGCACTCCTTCATTGGCCACCAGCTCTAGACGTCCACAAACTCCACCATATGCAGGAACTGGCCAACCTTTGGACTTTGGTATGACCTGAAATGATTAAATACACTGAGTTTTATAGACACAGATACTGAGGAGTCACTTGAAAAATAAAAACATCGCTAAACGAAATTTCAATTTCATTCTAGCACATCTAGCATGAGTAAGTGTGACAGTTTAATTTAACTTTAGGTTTAGTGGCGACTCAGGAATTGAAGCCATATTTTCCTTAAAATAATTTTAATGTTTCTATTTTCAATATGAAAAATATATTTCTAATTCACAACTGTGGATATACAATACCTGTAATATAATAGGCTCAGGATTCAAACTCAGCATTGTCCAAATGTTTATCAAGTCAGATTTATATTTATTGGCATATTTCTTGGTGTCCAATACAGGCTTCAGAAAATCATTAAACCCATCCACAAATGGACAAAATACCAGCCCTTTCCTAGGCTCCGTGTCCGGCCAACTCAAGTTAAACTGCACTAGTTTTAACATTTTATTCTCTATATTTGTTACATTGAGCAAATCTATTGGTTTACAATTCCGTTTCAAGCCCCATGTTTTGCACAAAGTATTATCTAAACTTCTGAACTCGCTGTTGTGGGCTAACTTTTTCATAATCACCTTTCTATTGGATCTTGTGAAGCCATGGTAGATATTTTTGGTATTGAAGATATTGTGCCAACTGTGACCGGACTCGAGTATTATTTGGTTGGAATAGAGCTCAGGGCACATTGATATTCCGTAGCAAACTGGACAACGGTCCAAATCGGTCAACTGCATCACTCTCGGCACCTTTAGATCTCCAAATAATAATACAGAAACGTAAAACGATACAGCGAAGACGATGCCAATAAGAAGCACACGCTTCAAGAAGCGGCGCCGCATTATCATTCTGGCGTATGCAGGGTCGTTTGTTCTATGTAAATAAACGTATGCATTATTGTTTAATAAACAATTCCGAAGAAACCTGAGAAAAGCCACTGTGTTTTATTCAAAATAAGAAAATCACAAAACTCCGCGGAAAAGCGAACTTCCCGTTTTGTTTTCCGTCCGTGTTGTGATTTTTTATGAAGGTGACCAGCTATTTTATTAAGAAAGTACTACATCAATTGTGATCATGTATCGATCTTCTCTATATCTGAATAATCACTGGTGTCAATAATGGGAACGGGCGCATAAAAATTTGATTTCTTCAATACAATTTTGAAAAATTAATGTTGTTTACATTGTTATTCTATACGGGAATTTTTCACATCGTAAATAAAAATGTACCAAAAAAGTAGAAAAAGACTAGACATGACATTACTCTGCTGGTTGTCATGGTGATGGCCATAAGTCATGTAACCAGGCTAGTAACTGAAAAAAAACAGGAATCTCAGTCAAATAGCTTGAGTTCCACGAGCTACATTATTTTAAGTCTGAAAGAAACAATACACGCATTAACTATGAAAGAGAGTGAGATAGAAATAAAGTTAATTTTGACAGACTACTGGAACGTGCTGTGCTTGTTGTTGGTTGATCGATGTCGTATGATTTTGTTTGATGTGCTGATTTTTCAAAATAAAATCTAAACAAAGCGTAATGTGATATTTTCGTGACGAGCGGAGTTTTTCGCAGTTGAGTGCAGTATTAGTTTTATCGTGAAGTATTGGTTTCCGATAGTATTTGCATTGTTTTAACCTCGTGATCAGCTGTTTTTTGCGAATTTGCAAGAAAATGGATTTTATTTCGTATTTTTCGGATAATTACACGGCAAGCTTATACAATATGTTTGGTGAGTAACTTTTATTATTGACCTTCACGTGATTAGAATAATTTGCAGTCTGTATTGCTTGTAACCTACTTGTCGTGTTTTGCTGACTTATGTATGTTATTTTTCCATAAAAGGACTCGAAATTGCAAGTATTGGTTCCTTGTTTGTATTGGAAAAATACACAATATTAGCAGTAGAGAGTCGCCGGCACGGACAATATTTTTTAAGGTTGAAAATTGTGGCGCGCAACTCGCTCCAAGATATTTGAAACGAATTACGAGAGCGCGTCCTCCACTGAATATCTATGGAAACCTTGTTAGGTGACTGAGAATAGTATCTTCCAGCTAGCTGCCACATTTGATCTAAGTGAAAAAAGTAATAACTACCGAGTTTTTTATTTCATACACGCAATGATAATGTTAACAAAATATTTACTTACATCATTTTTTAGATATTTTAAATGGTAAAATGACTAATACTGTTATTGTCAATATCACATCACGCCAATATCATGAACATGATTGATGGGGTTCTAATTATAGTTTTCAATCAATTTCATAATCGTATTAGGTATATATAACATAGTATACAATGCCAAAGTTCACTCTACTTTTTATAGATAATGTAGGCCTATTACTTAATTGCTCCCAGCATAAAAATAAAAACCTTGCGACCACCATCAGACTACTAGACTCGGGGAGGGGTTCCATCCTTATGTCATTGATATTCCTTAAATCCACACGAAGCAATTTGCTTCATCTAAGGCTAATGTATAGAACAACCTGCCGGCGTCTGTTATCCGAAAGTTATAACCTTAGGATCTTCCAGGCGAGAGTGAGAATAGACATTTACTGGTTGCTCCATAGTCGACCTCATCGTCACTTACCATCAGGTGAAATTGTGGTCAAATGCAGATCTGGTCCAAAAAATTTAAATATATTGCACTATTGTCAACCCCAAGATTTAGATGTTTAAAAAAAGATTGAAATAAAGTGTCTGTAGGAAATTGTATACTGGGTTTAAGATTTTTCCAAAAACTACTGGACCCATTTTGAAAATTATTTCACCTAGCATCTATGATATCAGGTTGTCAGTGCCTAGTATGTACAATTAATTTTCATCTATATTAATATATATAATGATAGTGATAGAATTTTTAGAATCTCTCCAGTGGTTTTTGAGAAAATCTTAAAAATATTTTTGCTCAATGTATACCTTTTGCTTCTGCATACCTTGAGCGTCGATGGCGTAGTGGCTAGGACGCCGGACTCCCAGGCGGGAGGTCCAGGTTCGAAACCATGTAATGTCTTGTACCAATGAGTTTTCGGCTTATTTCGAAAGATTTACGTACATTTACCGACTACTCTAACGGAGAAGGAAAACATCGTGAGGAAATCTGCACATTGAGATAACCAGTGTGTGAAATGAGCAAGGCAATTAAATCTGCTAAGAAAGTTGTTCTATGTGTTTATTTCCATAGATTGATTACGATTCACGACCCTCATCAGTGAAGAATACCGATTAAGAAGAACCTTTAGCTACATGTGAATGTACCTTAAAAATTTCCTATGTCACTATGGCCATTAAATAGAATTACCTACGTCAACCTACGTCACAACCTGCAATTAAACCGAAAAAATATAACAACGTTATTAATCAGTTCTTTAATCGGACTTAATATTAATATTATTGTCTATTGTTTCTTAACATCCTGGCCCACCAGACAGACACCCTAACTATCTGTGTATTTACAAGTGTGCATTGTTCTTTTTTTAAAAAAATAGATATAGCTATTATATATTATTTTTCAGCCACAAAGTCCATAGTGGCACCGATTCTAGGCTGTCTTTCACTAAATTAAAATATTGCTAAACGAAATGTCTCCCTCACTCTTACACAAATTAGTACACGAGTGAGCATGACGGTTTCATTTAGTTTAAGCTTTAGGTTTAACTGCCATACCTGTAGGTTTAGCTGCCATGTCAGCATCGACCCCATTTTGTCAGTAAAACCTTCAGGCCGTTTGGGCCCGTATCCTTATGCTCCTTCCACTAATCATCAGCAGCCTACTCTAGTCCACTGCTGGACATAGACCTCTCCCAGGGCGCGCCATTGGGCCCGATATTCGGCTCTTCTCATCCAGTCGCTGCCAGCCACCTTGCGCTGCAGCCACCAGCCATCGCTCCATCTAGCAGGGGGGCGTCCCACACTACGTTTGCCCAAACGCGGTCTCCACTCCAGAACTCGTCTACCCCAGCGGTTGTCGGTTCTGCGACAGATGTGACCGGCCCACTGCCACTTCAGCTTGCTAATCTTATGAGCTATGTCGATAACTTTTGTTCTATGCCGGATCTCCTCATTTCGGATTCGATCCAGCAGAGATACTCCGAGCATAGCTCTTTCCATAGCTATGGAAAGAGTAAGACATTGATTTACAAATATTATCTATTTTACATCCAGGACAAACAAACAAAACATACCTATGCCTAACATAAAGAAAAATGATATTTACTAGAGATATTTTGACAGGACTGTTACGGAGCAAGACTAAAAGCGATACACATTTTTTCCATAGCACGCTGAGCGACTTTCAATTTGTGAACCAGTCGCACCGTCAGTGTCCACGTTTCGGCTCCGTAGGTCATTACTGGTAGGACGCACTGGTTAAAGACTCTTGTCTTTAGACATTGAGGTATGGGCGACGAGAAGATGTGACGTAACTTCCGAAATGCTGCCCAACCCAGCTGACATCTTCTGTCGGCTTCTTTCTCGAAGTTGTTTCTACCTAATTGCACAGTCTGCCCGAGGTAGACGTATTGTTGCACAACTTCGAAGGCCGTACCATCGACGATAATTGGTCCCGGAACGACATGGTCATTGAACATGACCTTAGTCTTGTCCAAGTTCATCCCGAGACCGACACGTCGTGAAGCAGCATTGAGGTTGTCCAGCATTTCTTGAAGGTCCTGCAGCGACTCCGCCATTACGACTATATCATCGGCAAAACGTAGGTGTGAGTTGTACTCGCCGTTTATATTGGCTCCTTCCACTAATAATGTAACAAAAAAAACGCATCGGCCGCCATCGAAACCATAGTTTCGTAACCAGTTACGAACGAAACATAAAAAACATTTATTTTTCAAACTACTGTCAATCCATACAAATGAAATGAAATGAAATTAGAACTTACTAATAGGTAAATAAATTTTAAACTAAACTAACTTACTATTTACTTCTAACTTTTTTTTTACAAAATTATATACGCCAAAGTTTGAATTACTCAGTCACGCCATACGGAGTTAGAATATAATCTGAATTAACACATAGGATACTTTCACACGAGATAAGGAAAAAACTTTTTAAGTCCACGCGAGCGATGTCGCTTTGCAAGACTTAATCTGGTATAAATGTGTGAAATTTATACATCAAGATCTTCTACATATAGGTCACTGATATAGTCTAGGTTTCTATGATCTGTGGTTAGCTTTCTATTAAAACTATCTGTTTTAAAAATATTTGAATAAAGTACTTAAAAGTGCCGAATTTCTGTTAAAGCGCAGAATCTGTGTTTTTGAACTAGCCTTTGATTATTTGCAACACGTTATATAAATAAATTCTCTACTATTTCTCTTCTCTACTTTAATTTTTTCAGAAACGATATGCATTGCATTGACCAGAATAAGCTTAAGAATTGGTTGAACGTGATTATAAATACAGGGTGGACCAAAAGTCCGTTAACATTTGAATAGGTCGCTGCGTCGGCGCGGGCGGGGTATTGGCGCGGGGGGTGTTACTACAAGCGAGAGCTACTAATAGGGATTTAGTACCATGGCGTCATTCAGCGGAGCGCAACGCGCATTTTGCGTACGCGAGTACTATCGAAACAACGATTCTACGACCGAAGCTAAACGGAAATTTTGTAATCATTACAATATACGGAACAGAAATCAAGCACCAACAATTCAAACGATTAAAAAATGGGTACAGAAGTTCGAAACAACAGGTTCAACTTTAAGTCAACCACGATCCGGCCGACCTAGGACATCGCGCGATCCAGTAAACATAGAGCGTGTACGAGCGTCTGTTCGAGAACAACCTGGTCTCTCTACTCGAAAGCGGTCTAGTGCTTTAGATGTGCCCAGAACATCTCTAAATCGCATTCTACACAAAGATTTACATTTACATCCTTACAAAATTCAAATTGTACAGACTTTAAAGCCAAATGACCCTGCTCAGAGACTGCAGTTTGCTAACGAAGTGCTTGAGAGGTTTACGAGCTTCAATAACATCTTTTTCTCAGACGAGGCACACTTCCACCTAAATGGACATGTCAATCGACAAAATTGCAGATACTGGAGTGACACTAACCCGGACTTGAAGCACCAAAAACCTTTACACTCGCCCAAGGTTACTGTATGGGCCGCATTGTCAGCCAGCGGAATCATTGGTCCATATTTTTATGAAGATCAGAGAAACCGCGCCGTCACCGTTAATACAGAGCGATACATTGTGATGCTACAGAATTTTTTTGCTCCAGCATTACAGGACTTCTCAGGCTTTAATCGAAGCTCTTGGTTCCAACAAGATGGGGCAACATGTCACACCTCCAATGACTCTATAGCAGCACTTCGTGAAATTTTTGGCCATAAAGTCATATCCAAAAGAGGTGACATTCACTGGCCACCCCGCAGCCCGGATTTAACTCCAATGGACTTTTACCTTTGGGGATATCTCAAAAGTAAAGTTTACATCAGCAACCCAGTGTCTATTGAGGAATTAAAAGAAAATATACGCGAGGAAATGCAGAACATTTCACCAACCACTTGTCGGGCGGTCATGCAAAATTTCCGTTCCCGGTTACAGGTGTGCCAGGATGAACAAGGGTCACATTTGAATGATGTTATTTTAAAAAAGTGAAATCCTTATTTGTCTACTTTATTATTAAATAAACAGTTTTTCACTAAAGTAGCATTTGTATTTTTTATAACCATTTTAAATGTTAACGGACTTTTGGTCCACCCTGTATATATGTATCTGTTATATATTATTTTAAATGGAGTTCGGCAGGGATGTCCGCGCTATTGTTTCATTTGTATGACATAATGTAAATTTTTGATGTTAAATCGTGTCCTTTATACATCAATTCGATTGTTTCTTATAATTTATGAACGCCAAAAAAGTATTATTAAAAATTTTTTTCATATTGTACTCAATGCAAAAAAGAATAACCGATTATGGATCTAAATCTGTACGTATATACGTGATCGATCAATGAATGCGTAGAGTCTCTAAAAATTCGGTTTACTTGGGATTTTTAGTAGAATTTAAAAGCCTTATATTTAGAAAATTTTGCTGTCAAATACGTCTGGAAGTAGAACTAAGAGTAGAAAAGCAGGAGACATATTTTACAGCTAATGCCAGTGTTGCTAAATAGAAGTTTTCTCTACTAAAAATCACAAGTAAACTTTTTAGATAAGACTCTACGTGTTCGATTAAGGAATACTTTACTGAGATAGGATATATAAATGAGGATTTTCATTTGTTCTCGAATGCAAACGACACAACTTTTTTTTAATTTCTAGAATTTGATAAATAAGTTGACCGATTACCGATGTAGTTAGGGGGCGTCCATTAATTACGTGAGGTGTTCAAGGGGGGGAGGGGGTCAAGCTAAATCTTACTCAATCTCACTGGGGGTTGAAAATATCACGTAATTTTTCCATGGACTGAATTAGAATAAATCTTTTATTCGTTTTTGTTAAAGTATGTATTATTTAATTTTATCACAGTGAATTTAAGTAACGGTAATAATCTCAACTACTAGTCTTTGCTAGTCTTAAATAAAGATAATAGAACAAATTGTGTTCTTGTTTTTTTATTTTTTTTATAATCCAACGCGTTCATAATCAAAACACAAATTTAAAAAAATCTCACGTGAGATTAGGAGAGGGGGGGAGGGAGTTGAGGAAAATCTCACAAAATCTCACCAGGGGGGGAGGGGGGGGTTACAAAATCCTAAAAAATGCCTCACGTAATTAATGGACGCCCCCTTACTAGTTAAAATAAGTAAACATTTACTGACTGACTTAAAAACATAAATTTCTTTAACAAATAACTGATAACGCAGCGCCGATAGACAACCGGACACATGAAGACGGCGTTCGCATGTTTACATTACAATTACAAACATTATTAGACAGATAAAAAGATATGTTAGGGTCAGACTGTCGCTGGTGCTCACACAGGACCAAAAGTGCTGCGGCGACCATTCTTACACGCGACATCGTTTCAATCATACACGTCGTTCTATAAACAATTATTTATTTTTTATACACAATTTTCGTACGCATGCATTCGTTGGATGCAAATTTGTATCTGTGGGTCGCGGGGTTATCGGTGCATTCGAGAATATTTTTTAAATAAAAAAAAAGATAAGGTATTTTTTCGTGAGCAATGGTTGAGAGTCAGTGTGCCGCCAAGCCAGTGAAAGCGTACATCATGAGTGACTTACTGAAGAAATTTGACTTTGATACCACAAATGATTTCGTGAAAATCGCTGTGGCCATCGCCGGCTTCTATATTGGAATGTTTTACCGTACGTACCTATAATTTCTATTAAAAAGTTTCCAGTTAGTCTGATAAGATGGTTATTTTATTACTTATTTTATTACTTATTTTATTATTGATAATTAATATGTCTGTGATACATTTTGTCTGTGATAACTTTTCTTAAGTTTCCTCAAAAAAATTCCGAATTTAGATTTTTTTCTAAATTCTTTAATTTTATTTGAATGTATTTGTAAGCAATTTTATTGTTTTATGAAACGATTTTTAATAGATTTCATCATAATTTTACCATTTCAAATAAAAGTTTTCTGCCATTTTTAGGTCTGAATTATTATTTTTAAATCAGCTTTCTTTCACCTAATTTATAGAGTATTGGTGGCGTAGTGGCTGCGACGCCGGACTGTCCGTGGGAGGTCCGGGTTCGAAACCATGCAATGTCATGTTCCAATGAATTTTTCATTTTTTTTCGGAGTCTTACGTACATTATACCGACTGTTCCAACGATGAAGAAAAAAAACATCGCGAGGAAACAACCAGTGTGTAAAATGGGGAAGGCAATGGCAAACCACCCCATTAAATCAGCCAAGAGAGTTTTTCTGTGTGGTTAATTCCATAGAATGATCACGAATATACATACGTATACCTATATATATACAGCCGTCAAAATATGAAAGTTTCATCATCAAATCTTAACCTTATGTCAACGTAATGTGGTTTATCTTAGGGTTCATTACGTTTAGGTGCAGATAACTTGTCTAGGATAGATTGACCTGTGGTCGACTATACCACTTGCTTGCTTTTTGGGATTCCGTTAGTTAACTAGGAACCCTTATAGTTTCGTCATGTACTGCTGTCTGTCTGTATGTCACTCAGGCCGTCGCTTTAACTTTTTAAATACAGTTATAAAATTCTGATATCTAGTAGTAAGAACCTTCAATTAAAATAATAACGAATCCAGTATCAAAATTTGAATTCGACAAAGTTTATTTTAATAGTAAATTTTGATCAAATTGCATGAAATCTATCACAAAATATTTAGGCTATGGATCCCTATCATGTACCCGACACACTCTTGGCCGTTTAAGATAACTTTAGAACTTAAAAAACTTTCGATCAGCAACAAAAACTTCGCTAACTTGATGGATCGTTCTAACTCCACAAGAATGTCGATCGCATCCGATCGTCAAGTTAACGGTCTAAAAATATACCAGTCCTGTCTTTAAGTTGACTTAAAAGTCCACCCCTTAAGCACCACTAAGTGCAGGTGCAACTTGTGAGCAACTCCATAATTACGAAGGTCAACGTATGGATCAAGGCAAGATGGGGTACTTAATTAATACTTAATATTCAAGGTATACAATGAAATTGATATACTAAGTATGGAATACAGCTTAGATATTTTTATTTCAAGTTAAAACCAATTTATTTAGTCATGCTTCTTCTAAGTCGTATCCCTCATTGCTGAGGGTCGTGATCATTCTAAGGAATTAGTCACATAGAACAACTCTCGTGGCAGATTTAATGGGGTGGTTTTCCATTGCCTTCCCCATTTCACACACTGGTTATCTCAGTGTGCAGGTTTTCTCACGATGTTTTCCTTCACCGTCAGAGCAGTCGGTAAATGTACGTTAGTCTTCGAATAAATCCGAAAAACTCATTGGCACATGGCATTGCATGGTTTGGAACCCGCGCCTGCCGCATGGGAGTCAGGCGTCCTAGCCACTAAGCCACCGACGGTATTCAATCTCACCTAATGGTAATGACGATGAGCTCGAAGATGGAGTACACGGGCTTAGTATATACTGGCTCTTCTATAAACACACATGACATGACATTGCATGGTTTCCCGCACGGGGTCCGACGTCCTAGCCATGACGCCATGACGCTCTTAGTCATGCTAGGCGTTCCGAAATAAATTGAAAAAAGTGGTTGAACTTTTTTTCTGCGAGCAAGATTTGAGCCGAAGAGCTGCGATACCTCAGTTGGTTAGAGCACACCACGGAACGACAAGATCGCAAGTTCAAATCCTGCTTGTGGAAAATTTTGCTGCCATGTTAAAACCTCTTACAATTATTTTCTTACTATAATTATGGACCGGAAGCTATACCAAGTATGTTGACGTGATAATCAGGGCCCAGGGTAAGGGTCGGATTACTATTAGATACTATTACTATTACTTTGTCTATTACTTGTCAGATCCTAAACCTTAGATATGTTATCACCTAAACTACGTGAAAAATCCGTGTCTTTGGGGTCAAGTGTCCGCTGTATTTAGAGTTCTGCGCACAGTCATTATCATTACTGACGGTCAAGACTGATACAATTCACCGATGATGACCAGAGGCGTCGCAACTAGAAAAAAAAATATCTGGTCACTGTTGTTTTCTTCGTCCGTGCAGTCACTGAGGGGCCAGCTGAAAATCAGCGCTGTGGCTTGCCTCAGCATTATGCTGAGCTGGTGTACCCTTTGGCACTGTACCACACCAGATGTTCTGTGCTGCATGTATTAAACTTTGTATATTTCTGTATTGTGTAGGCTATATTCTGGTGTTTACAGCGCTAAATAAAAGGTTTCAATTTCAATGCGCTTTCCAACGTCGACCTTTGTCTGGCGTCAGATTGCTTCTATTCCAAGGATATTTAGAGGAAATATGATTAGACCCAAATTCGTGGATATCGTAGAATTATTGTGCAAAACCACACATTCTCGTCATACTTAGTTTCAATAACCGCAAAGTGCTATAGTTTACCGCATGGCATTACTGAAATTGATACCTAGTTAGCATAATGTGCCGAAGGTAGTAGGTATGATTTTGTGAAAAGTCAGTCTGGTGACGTACCGCCCTTTTACCTCCTTCTGCCGCATAGAAGCAATGAAATTGAAATTAAAAACCGTTTATTTAGCACTGTAAACACCAGAATACAGCAAGTACACAATACAAAAGTATACAAGGATATAATACATTCAGGACAAAACATCCCGTGCGGTACAGTGCCAAAAAGGGTACACCAGCTCAGCATAATGCTGAGGCAAGCCACAGCGCTGATTTTCAGCTGGCCCCTCAGTGACTGCACGGACGAAGAAAGCAACAATGCTTGTATCGCTGTGCTCCGGTAAGAGAGCCAGCGTAATTACCGGCACATGAGGCACTCCATATTCTTCAAAGTACAACGCAGAGCAAGCATGGAAAAAAATACCGGTGAAATTAAATAAATACCTATATGTTACGTGTATTGATGCATATAACAAAATACTACAAAAGTGAAAACTTTCCATGTTCTACAAAATACTACGTAACATTCTTTTTTAAATATATTCACTGGCTTTTTTTTCATACTTGCTCTGCGGTGTATTTTAACAGCGCACCGAAAACCGTCTAATAACATTGTAGTGAAGTGAGATGGATATCAGCGACGGTGACCACGGTGGTCAGTTTGCTCGTCAGCTCTCCTTATATAATTTAAAAGAAGTTTTTATTAAATTTACTTATACTTATACAAAATCTATAAATATACTGAAACGTATTTTTTATTTATGCTGGGCGTAGTCCTGCTTACGGAAAATTGTTCTACCACTTTTTCTAATTCATAGGTACTGAAAGATAATTTTGCAATGTTACTTAGAAGTGTTATCTTGTTACTAATTTAATGTATGTTATTGGCACAAAGCGAAACAAACTTACTCAGCATTCTGGCTTGCCTACCGAAGTCACGTGTTGCAAGCAAGGTGCAAGTATTTAGACAATGTATTTAGGTACATTATGTAATACACTTTTACTGTTTACTGTGGTAAAGCAGACATGGTTTTTGTTTGGTTTTTATTAGTTTTAAAGTCAATCAAATCAAATCATAATGTTTTTATTATAAGTTTATTTAAGCATTATTTAATATTTTCAGATTAATTAATTTAATTAATGAATCAGTTTATGTAATATTGAACAAGATGTTCGTCGGTGAGCGTTGATGGTCTAGTGGCAAGGACGCCGGACTCTCATGCGGGAGGTCCGGGTTCGAAACCATGCAATGCCAGGTACCAATGAGTTTTTCGGATTTTTTCGAAGACTTACGTACATTTACCGACTGCTCTAACGTCTAACGGTGAAGGAAAACATCGTGAGGAAACCTGCATGTCTGAGGAAATTAAAAAAAAGTTTCCGAAGCCGTGTGAAATCCACCAATCTGCACTGGGCCCGCTCGGTGGATCATGGCCCGTACCCCCCTTGTGCAAGGGGAGGCCTGTGCCCCAACAGTGGGGACATTAATAGGCTGATGATGATAATGAACAAGATGTGACATGTAATGAAAATTACGAAATAAATGAGTATTGAGTACCTTATAGTACATTTTTACAACGTCATTCTTTTTTTATCTGCCACCGCTAGTAACTGTTTACCCAACACATAATTTTAATCTGAATCTAAGTTATCGGTCAGTCGAATTTCGGATTAGATATCCCAAAGATCTTTAAACTAAGCAGATCAAACATGATTTCATGTACAGAGTATAATATTATAACCATCTCACTCACACTAAGTATAATATCCTTTTCTTCCCGACGTGAAGTTATACGTTACTACTACACAGTTACATATAGCCGTTGACCGCTTCGGCGACCGACCTGCGGTGGACGACCAAGGGTCACCGACCTCCGTTGTTTAAACTTGGTCGTTGGCTGAAGTCGTCGAACATCATTCGCTCGATGACAACCTAGTGACACTTTGACGTTCGTCGAATGCGGTCGACGATAGGTAATTCACATATAGGCGGTGGCCGCATGCGGTCGCCTACCAGGACGGCAATTCTCGTAGTGGAATGTCGAATTCGACATTAGTCCTATCTCATTCGCTCACATTACATGTGTGAGCGTGACAAGACGTTCGTAGCGCTCGACTTTTATGTGTCGAACGCTGCGAGAATCGCCCTCCAGGTGTAACCGCACCTTCACAGATATCGATGCTTGATCAAAATTTCTGACACTTGACCATACAAAAGAATTGCAATAGTACATTTTTTCCATACTATATTCTCACCTATGTGTGCGTTTTGGCAACGCAATATAATATACAGTATGTACTATAATTACAGGACACGTTAACCCCGCCATAGCCTATTTTTATTGCAATCACATAATTTTTATTTTAAAATTAATAGTAGTGTTTTGACACAATGTTAGCGGGGCATTCTCCATCTTCTATTGTAGTTCTGGGTTATTGGTTAAGTGACCTGTAGTGATTCGATGTGTATACTGTATACCTATCCTATAGTACGCGACACCCCGGAATTCCGGTTTCTAGTAAAAATAGAAATATATTTATTGCCAAATTACAACACAATTTAGAAATTAAAATTATAGTACAAAGAATTATACTATAATTATATAATATAATATGTGTGTGTGTATATACAGGGTGTACCATTGAGATGAGTCAGTATAGGGAACTCTGAAACTATAAGAGATAGACAAATAAGTTCTAAGGAACCAGTAGTAGGGATTCATGGATTCTGGCTCAGTGAATCCTGCCTCCAAGGCATTGCTCCGGCTAAAAAAAAAAAAAAAAAAAAAAAAAAAAAAAGTGAAACACCCCATCTAAATCGATTGCGCTGGGTCCCGAAGTCGTATCTCTCACCGTTTCAGAGATACGCGATCCTCCATAGTGCTCCTACATGATTACGTTAATCACATCATTAGCTTGTTGTTTGCTAATCACCTCTCCCAGTCGGAACTGCTATTGTCCTTAATCACCTGCATTCATTGCTAAGTCTGGGCTCCTTAATCACCTAATTACCGATCTACTGCACCGAGTGTAAACACATTGTCGTGGTTTTGATATTTCGTTGCGATCATGTTGTACTTATCTCTTTATATGTAGGTATTTCAGACTGTTTCTTACTGAAATCTACACCAAAATCAGCTTTCATTCAAACATAGGCTACTTTGTAATGGTCAAATAACATTTTGTAATATGAATGGATTTTTCCCAAATATTCCAAATATTTTGTTAATTGCTTTTTAACGTGATCTTAATAGTGTCACGTAGCTATTGTAATAAAATTAATATTAGTCTAATGTAAGTATGGATGTTTCTAGTAAGACTGCTTTCTAATTGTTAATGTAATTTTTAAGTAGTTAAGATTGCTATAAAACGCGTACATTTCAACGTTTCCGTACCAATTACTGCTTCTAGCGAGTCTTGACAACACCTCCACGTTCAACCACATTGGAAGAAACATGGATGTAAGTATTGCTTGTATTATTAACTTTCTATTATTGTCTTGGTTTTGTTCTCTGTATTTCGACTTTAGTCCCCCTCATGTGTGTTTCATTCATGTTTATTGTATACTTCTTTGTTATAGCTTGCATGCTGTATGAAGAACAACGACATAAACGTAGACGTGGAAGAAAACACCTTCAAACATTACTACTTCCCGCCCTCCGATGATGACACCTCACTTTCTCCTCGGTATTCAACCAAAAGACCGAACAATGATTCATTGGATGAATTCTTTGAAGAACCGAAGAAGAAAAGAGTCAAATTAAATTCGTCCAGTGTTGGGCGATCAACGAAGGACGGTGGTATGTCATACATCTCAACGAATGTAGATGATGGGGCAACTGCGACACACCTTATTAAGATTGAAGTGTATGACATGAAAAAATTGGCTACCATCGATCCTGAGGAACATTGGAAACATGCCGACGTACGTCTCAAGTACTACGTGAACAAACAAAATAACCACCACCGACAAACTCGTGGTCTGATCTATAATATCACAAAGGAGATATCGAATTCCAGCGATTGTGAAAAATACACCTTTAAGCATAAATGATAACTTGTTATTATGTTTAGAATTGTTTTCTTGAATGGGTTGACCCTAACCTAAATTATGATGTACCAATTGATTCTGATGTGGGATATATTTTAGAGGTAGACCTAGAATATCCTGAGAGCTTACACGACTCTCATTCTGATTTTCCATTGTGTCCTGAAAATATTTGTATTGGAGAGACAACAGACCACAAGCTAGTACCGAATTTAAACAATAAGAAGATGTATGTTATTCATTATAGAAATCTTTTACAATGTGAAAAATTGGGTCTGCGAGTTGAAAAAGTTCACAGGGTACTTAAATTTAAGCAAAGTCCGTGGTTGAAAAAATATATTGAGTTGAACACTCAACTGCGCACAGTAGCATCATCAAACTTTGAAAAAGATTTTTATAAATTGATGAATAACTCCATATTCGGCAAGACAATGGAGAATATTGAAAAAAGGGTAAACGTAAAACTATTAACACATTGGCAAAATCGTGGTAAAGTTCAGGGTGCTGAGAGTCTCATTGCTCGACCGGAATTCCATAGTCTTTCTATATTTTCCGAAAGTTTGGTAGCAGTCCAACTGAAAAAAACAAAAGTGTTTTACAATAAGCCCATTTATTTAGGATTTAGTATATTAGACATATCTAAAACGTTGATGTATAATTTCCATTATGACTACATGAAAATTAAATTTCCTAATTTGAAATTGTTATACACTGATACCGACAGCTTAGTTTATCAAATTTTTTGTAAAGATTTTTATAAGGAAATTGAACCCGACTTAAATAACTATTTCGACACCTCTGACTATCCCCAAGACAATGTTTATGGGTTCCCACGATTAAATAAAAAGAAATTAGGATTTTTCAAAGATGAAAACAACGGCAAAATATTTACTGAATTTGTTGGATTAAGATCTAAAATGTATGCCATGAAAGTAGAAGATAAGACCATTACAAAAGCTAAGGGTGTAAATAAATGTATAACTAAAAAATTGAATATTGATAACTATAAGTCCTGTTTGATGAATAAAAATATACAATTTGCTGAAATGTTTAGATTTAGGAGTATTAAACATGTAATATTTACACAGAAAATTAATAAAATTTGTTTATCATATAACGACACTAAGAGATACATTGTACCAAATTCCACGAATACATTAGCTTGGGGTCATTATAAATTAAGGTGATTAGTGATAATTAATGATTGTAAATAAAATTAGTAATAAGATCATTTGTATTTGTTTGTTTACTCATTAGTAATTAGTTATTTGTAAGTGTTTCTGTTTTGTACTGTACATACCAATTTTAAAGTGTGATTTGAATAGACGTCTTTTACTTAGCTAATTATGTTTCATTTTGAACATCCTTTTACAACTATCGTAGCTGGTCCCAGCGGCTGTGGGAAATCAAACTTTGTATGTAGTTTTTTGAAGTACATGAAAAACATCTGCAATCATCAATTTAGTAAAATAGTATGGTGTTATGACGAAATGCAGCCACTATACAATTTAAATGGAGTTACTTACTATCAAGGAATTCCTGACTTGAGTATGTTTGATGGAAAATATCCACAACTCATTATTATTGATGACCTAATGAGAGAGTCCGATGGGCGCATAGTGGATATTTTTACTAAAGGGAGCCATCATCGAAATCTAAGTGTGTTTTATATTACCCAAAACTTATTTCATCAAGGAAAAGGACAGCGTGATATATCATTAAATTCGAGTTACATAGTTTACTTTAAAAATCCACGTGACAAAACACAAATACGTTTTCTCGCTCGTCAGCTGGTCCCTGAAAACTCAAAGTTTATTGAAGATGCGTATAGAGATGCTACAAGCAAACCACATGGATACTTACTGATCGATTTAAAACAAAATACAAATGATTTGTATCGCTTTAAGACTGATATATTTCCAAATGAGTATACAATATGTTACATACCCAAGAAGGGGTATAAATATAACAGCATGCAATCAAATACCATTATAACATAACAATGAAACATAAAGTGCAGACACATGCAGAGTTTTTAAGAGCTTTGCATTTATTAAAACCCAAATTCCGAAAAGCATTGTTAATAGCTTGTGATGATAAAGAAATAAATTGTATTTGTGAGTGTATTTATAACGTGTTACAAGGAGAAGTTCCATTGCAAGATAAGCAAAAGAATAAACTCAAAAAATTTAAAAATATTCTAAGAAAACTTACCTCAAAAGGAAATACCAACTCCAGAAAACATTTAATCATTCAAAAAGGTGGAGCATTTCTCCCCATTATTCTTGGTTCAGTTTTGAGTGCGCTACTGGGTTCACTGGTTAAGTAACAATGGAAAACGCCAAGAAAATGATACTGATTGATCCTGAAGTAATAGAGAAACTAAAAAGAGGTAATAATAATAGCAGCATTGGCAGTAATATAACACATCTTGATGAAGAGATGCAAAAAGTTTTAAATACAAAATTAGGAGATCGAGAGAAATGGACACTTTATATGCAAACTTTACAGAGATATTTGTATTTTATCGGTAAAGACCGGAAGCCATTAGTAATACCTATATTTTCGCAAGATGAAATGGAGAGTGAAAGAAAAGAGGATGTAAAACCGAATCAAGATGCAGACGTCGCAGAGACTCCTGTGAAGAAAGACGAAGAAATCCCGAAAGTACATGATTATTATGTCAAGTCACAAATGCTTCAATTGATTCCAAAATCATATAAACAGAAGGGTGAGCTATTATTAGATTTTCTTTTAAAAAATAAAGAAAAAGTACACTGGAATAGCCATGGTACCGTATTTATAGACAATAAAGAAGTCTACAAAAGTAATATTGTTGACTTGTTCAATGATATCATAAGACCGCTCAAAAATAGTTCACCACATGGTTGGATGGAATTTTGCAAAGCACTTAAAGAGTTAGGAATACCTTTAAGTTACATAGGTAATCCGAAAAGATCAACTTTTATAAGTGTAATGTCCAAAACCCCTGATTTTGGTAAACGGTTTGAAACAGAAACTCAATCAACTCCGTATAATTTACCTACACCAACTTCACATACGAGTGAAACCCAAAGTAAAGACAAAGCAAAAAGAAAAATAGATTGGCAAAAATGGACCCCTTATTAGAAATTCGTGATATTTACTATGACATATCACATCCTGCTGGCTATAGTAGCTTGACTAAATTAGCAGATGCTATGAGGAATAAACTTTCAAGAGAAGATACAAAAAAGTGGCTGGAGGCTCAAGAAACTTATACTTTACACAAACCTGTCCAACGTCGATTTCCGAGAAACAGATATATTTTATCTAACTTTAATGAACTTTGGCAAGCTGATCTAAGTGATATGAGAACTTATAGTGAATATAATGATGGTAATAATTATATATTATGTGTAATAGATGTTTTCAGTAAATATGCGTTTGCTAGAGCTATCCCGAAGAAGAATGCTGTTACTATTAAAAAAAATTTTGAAGATATTTTTCTAGAAGCAAAAGCAACTCCTAGACATTTACAATCAGACAAAGGTACTGAATTCATATCCAATGATGTTAAAAATTTTTTAAGTAGTTACAATATCAACTACTACACAACTAATAATCCTGACATTAAAGCAAGTATAGTAGAAAGGTTTCAAAGGACACTCAAAATGAAGATGTGGCGTTATTTTACTCATAACAACACTTACCGATATGTAGACATTTTGCAGGATTTGCTATATTCATATAATCATAGTGTTCATAGAAGCATTAAAATGAGGCCTTGTGATGTTAATTCTAACAATATAATGACAGTATGGCGTAATCTGTATGAAAAGAAAGATAATAAATTAACGACTAGTACATCAGAACCTAAATTCAATGTTGGTGATTATGTGAGAATAACTAAACATAAACACATATTCCAAAAAGGTTATGAAACTAACTGGAGTGATGAAATATTCATAATAAGTTCAGTTATAGAAAGATCGCCTTGGGTAGTTTATACGTTGAAAGATTTACATGATGAATCTATTACTGGAACATTCTATGAAAAAGAATTACAAAAAGTCATTTATAACCCCACCACTGAATTTAAAATTGATAAAATTCTAAGTACTCGTTACTCTGGACGCAGAAAGGAACTGCTTGTCAAGTGGAAAGGTTATCCAAGTAAGTTTAACAGTTGGATATTAGCATCAAGTTTAAAAAAGACATGATTCACGACAGTTTTTATTTAACTTTACCCAGCAACAGTTCCATGATGTACTTTCCCAATAACAAAACAGCAAATTTTTCAACTAAACTACCCAAGCCAATAAAATTAGTAGGAGAATGGTCAGTTGGGATTGTGGAGTTTCAATACCCTTGCACCCTGTATACTGTTCAGGAAAATGAAAATATTATGTACATACAAAAAAGAATGGTGGTTCCGAATGAATCATCACCGTCGTTAGTCAGCTACAAAAGCCATATACCTGCATCGAGCTATGACAATATTGAAGATGTATTGACTGTATTGAATTCAAGAGAAAAATTTAAATTACGTTATGATAAGCTTTCAAAATACGTAACTATTACTCAAAATGACAATCAACTAATATCATTAAAATTCTCACCAATATTAAGTCTTCAACTCGGATTTGATCCATATACTAATGTTGCTTCTAAAAGAACCGGAAAATTTCCTGCTAATTTATATTTAGGATTAGCTTCACAGTTGTATGTGTACTGTGATATAATAGAACCACAAATAGTGGGCGATGTAATGTGTCCCTTATTGAGAATTGTATCACTTGATCCTGCAAAATACATATATGGGTCAAATAAAATGCACGTTTTTTCTCCACCACACTATGTACCTATTATGCGCAGGGAGTTTGATACGATTGAAATAGATATAAGAACAAGTACTGGTGAAAGCATACCATTCCAGTTTGGGACATCTTGTGTTAAACTACATTTTAGACGTAGATAAATAAATAAATAAATAAATATGTATTCCAAACTCGATCACAATATCTGTCCATACGAACATTATTATAGACATCAAGCCGGTTCTGGCATGGGTGTCATTTATAAAGGTGCTCCATATCAGCGAGGACATGGTATTGGAAGTTTCTTAGGTGGACTATTTAGATCAGTCTTACCCTTACTATCAAGTGGAGCAAAAGTTATCGGAAAAGAGGCATTGAATGCTGGATTAGGCCTTTTAACTGATATGGCTAGTGCAAAACCCTTAGATGACTCCGTTAAAAATCGATTTAGAGAAGCCACTTCTAATTTAAAAAGGAAGGCTGATGAAAAGATTGATCGAGTGATGACGGGTTCGGGGTATAAAAATAAGAAGCGTCGTTTTGGTAATCTCAGTCACTCCCCAAATTCAAAAGAGAGAACAGTAAAAATAGCTCGGAGGAATAAAAAAATAAATTATAACGATATATTTTGTGGTTTATAAAAAACAAAATGTCATTTTTACATCATCATTCCTGTGAATGTGTTAATTCTGAGCTAGATCTGTTTGCATTACCAGCCACTCAAACTAGTATTGAAAGTGGTCAGTGGATTCATTACAAACCGATTTCATCGTTAAGTGATGATGGACCTATTGAATTTCAAATTCCCGGAACTGGTGACGATTATATTGATCTATCCCATACTCTAATACAGATCAAAGCCAAAATAGTAAACCAAGATTTAACAGCTCTAGCAGCAACAACTAATGTAGCCCCGGTCAACAATTGGCTTCATTCTATTTTTAGTCAACTAGATGTTTATCTAAATCAAAAACTTGTGTCTCCTCCTAACAACACTTATGGATATCGAGCATATATAGAAACACTTCTAAACTATGCCCCACCAGCTAAACAGTCACATCTCACCTGTGGTTTATGGTATGAAGATACCGATGGGAATATGAATGCTACTGATGAAACAAATAAAGGTTTTATACAAAGACAAAAGTTTGTGAAAGATAGCAAGGAAGTGGAAATGATCGGTCATCTACATGGTGACCTATTTAATCAAGAAAAATTTTTAATCAACGGTGTGGAAATGTGCATAAAGTTAGTACGTTCCAGAGATGCTTTCAACCTTATGTGTTCATCTAATGATGTTAAACTGAAAGTTTCTATTGTTGATGCTACTCTCATGATTCGTAAAGCTCGAATCAACCCAACTGTACTACTAGCTCATCAAAAAGTTTTAGAATCTACTACTGCGAAATATCCAATAACGCGGGCTGAGGTTAAAGTTTTGACTATACCATCGGGTGTACAAGGTAAAACATTAGACAACGTATTTCTTGGTCAAGTGCCAAAAAGATGTATAGTAGGATTTGTCGATAATGCAGCCTTTAACGGTAACTTTTCGAAGAATCCTTATGATTTCGAAAATTATGGTATAAACACATTTAGTTTGTATATTGATGGTATTCAAATACCATCGAAAGCTTTACAGCCCGTTTTCAGTAGCAACATATTTACCACAGCCTATCATACATTATTCTCAGGAACTGGTATTCATTTTTTGAATGATGGAAATGGTATATCTAGAAATCAATTTGCTAATGGTTATTGTTTACTAGCTTTTGACTTAACACCAGACTTATCTGCTAACTCCACCGCACATTGGAATCTTATCAGACATGGTAGTGTGAGATTAGAAGTAAGGTTTGAAACTGCATTAACAAAAACAGTTAACTGTATAGTTTACGCTGAATTTGATAATATAATAGAAATAGATAAAAATAGAAATGTTAATGTAGATTTCAGCAGTTAAATATTTTGTATAAAAGTAGAGGACATTGTTTACTATGTCTAGAATACATATTGTTATTAAGAAATACACATGTTTAAATTGTTATCATGAATACTTTAGACATATCGCATTATTTAAAAAAGATAAACCATTCTCTAGAACCTAATGTTTTTGCTGCTAACCGTATTCCAATACACATGACAACACCGGTTTATTTAATCAGCAACTTAGACCCTGATACAAAACCCGGATTACATTGGGTAGCAATATATGTAAACAGTAAAGGTGTTGGCGAATACTTTGATACATTTGGTCGCAAGCCTGAGGGTTATCATTTGTCATTTTTACGAAGAAATACAAGTATGTGGATGTATAATAGTAAGATTATCCAAAATGTATTTTCATCTCTTTGTGGTGAATATTGTTTGATGTTTTTATACTTTAAGTATAGGGGTATGACTTTTACGGATTTTGTTGGAATGTTTACAGAAGATACTATTCAGAATGATGCTATGTTAACTGAAATGTTTAAGAATTTTTTATAATTTTGTGTTATGTATTACTTTAGGTATAAGTTAAGGAAAAATAAATAAAAATATTATATAAAATGAATGATTGCTTTTATTACAAGAAAACAATTCTAAACATAATAACAAGTTATCATTTATGCTTAAAGGTGTATTTTTCACAATCGCTGGAATTCGATATCTCCTTTGTGATATTATAGATCAGACCACGAGTTTGTCGGTGGTGGTTATTTTGTTTGTTCACGTAGTACTTGAGACGTACGTCGGCATGTTTCCAATGTTCCTCAGGATCGATGGTAGCCAATTTGTTCATGTCATACACTTCAATCTTAATAAGGTGTGTCGCAGTTGCCCCATCATCTACATTCGTTGAGATGTATGACATACCACCGTCCTTCGTTGATCGCCCAACACTGGACGAATTTAATTTGACTCTTTTCTTCTTCGGTTCTTCAAAGAATTCATCCAATGAATCATTGTTCGGTCTTTTGGTTGAATACCGAGGAGAAAGTGAGGTGTCATCATCGGAGGGCGGGAAGTAGTAATGTTTGAAGGTGTTTTCTTCCACGTCTACGTTTATGTCGTTGTTCTTCATACAGCATGCAAGCTATAACAAAGAAGTATACAATAAACATGAATGAAACACACATGAGGGGGACTAAAGTCGAAATACAGAGAACAAAACCAAGACAATAATAGAAAGTTAATAATACAAGCAATACTTACATCCATGTTTCTTCCAATGTGGTTGAACGTGGAGGTGTTGTCAAGACTCGCTAGAAGCAGTAATTGGTACGGAAACGTTGAAATGTACGCGTTTTATAGCAATCTTAACTACTTAAAAATTACATTAACAATTAGAAAGCAGTCTTACTAGAAACATCCATACTTACATTAGACTAATATTAATTTTATTACAATAGCTACGTGACACTATTAAGAACACGTTAAAAAGCAATTAACAAAATATTTGGAATATTTGGGAAAAATCCATTCATATTACAAAATGTTATTTGACCATTACAAAGTAGCCTATGTTTGAATGAAAGCTGATTTTGGTGTAGATTTCAGTAAGAAACAGTCTGAAATACCTACATATAAAGAGATAAGTACAACATGATCGCAACGAAATATGAAAACCACGACAATGTGTTTACACTCGGTGCAGTAGATCGGTAATTAGATGATTAAGGAGCCCAGACTTAGCAATGAATGCAGGTGATTAAGGACAATAGCAGTTCCGACTGGGAGAGGTGATTAGCAAACAACAAGCTAATGATGTGATTAACGTAATCATGTAGGAGCACTATGGAGGATCGCGTATCTCTGAAACGGTGAGAGATACGACTTCGGGACCCAGCGCAATCGATTTAGATGGGGTGTTTCACTTTTTTTTTTTTTTTTTTTTTTTTTTTTTTTTTTTTAGCCGGAGCAATGCCTTGGAGGCAGGATTCACTGAGCCAGAATCCATGAATCCCTACTACTGGAACCATGTTGTCGATTTTAGAGTTAAGAAAAATTGCATTCATAGATTTACAAAAAACTCATACACGACTCGGGAATCGAACCCGGTCATTTTCAGAAAACAAAACGTATGTTATTTTATTACTAAAATTGATATCGTAGATTGTAAGGAATAAATGTTGCTATGGCAACTTGTGTCTACAAATAAAAAAAATACTAAATTTAATTATTTTATGCAATTCCAGACGTTATACTTAATTGAATAAAATAATTAAACACAGCACTTTCTTTTTTTTGAATTCACAGTGTTTTAAAAGCAACATTTATTTATTACAAACAACACTATCCATTTTCGTAATAAAATAACATACGTTTTTTTTTTCTCTGTAAATAACCAGGTTCGATTCCCGAGTCGTGTATGAGTTTTTTGTAAATCTATTAATGAAATTTTTCTTAACTCTATATATATATATATATATATATATATATATATATATATATATATATAGAGTTAAGAAAAATTTCATTAATAGATTTACAAAAAACTCATACACGACTCGGGAATCGAACCTGGTTATTTACAGAGAAAAAAAAAACGTATGTTATTTTATTACGAAAATGGATAGTGTTGTTTGTAATAAATAAATGTTGCTTTTAAAACACTGTGAATTCAAAAAAAAGAAAGTGCTGTGTTTAATTAGTTTAATTAGTTTATATATATATATAGGGGGGAAAGTCAGCAAATGCTGACATACTCGGGTACCAAATATGCAGCGCTGTTTTTCATTTCCCCCCTTATCCCAAGATGTTAGTGGGAGCGATAGTGATCGTGGGTAAATAATAATAATAATTAAAATTAAAAACTAAACATCAAATAGAAGGTAAGAATTTGCCAAAAAGAAAAAAAAATTGTACTAATAACCTGTGATACATATTGTGTGTGTGTGTTTGTGTGTGTGTTTAGTACTGGTGCACTTACTAGAAGCCGGCATTCCGGGGATGTCGCGTACTACATTAACTATAAGAAACTTTAAAAGCACATTATATAGAACATGATACTAGCTTTATATTATAGGTAACTTTAGTTGTATTGTGAGTTTAACTACTATACAATAGTTTAACGACTTTAATGGCGAATATAATGCCGATAGGGAGGCGTACAAACCTTTCAAGATTTTGCCTAATGGGATACAGTATGCACTTACCATGTACTTTGTATGTATTAAACAATAAATAAAAGTTTTAAAAAAATATGTTTTGAACGATTCGAATCTTCTGTTTCGAATATTTTAGGCACCAATGCGTATCTTAAAAAACGTCTTAGTCCCAACCTTCCCATCTCTTCACCCATGATTTTATACCTACGAAATTGTCCCATCCGTTGGAAACTTAAAAACAAATATTGATATAACAAACGGTTCAGAGTTTTATAATAGTGATTTAAACGATCCATAATTCGAATTCATTGTCCGATAAGTGGTGACTGATAATAAAAAAAAAACTATCTCCTATATTTATCGCCTTATCTCTTTCTCAAAATGAACTGCTGTGATCTTGAACCGGGTCTTATGAAAACATATTGGTCATTTTCAATGTCATAAGCGGGGTTGCTATCTTATCGGTAAATAAATTCGTTTATAGGGTGCTCTGGAATATTCTGTTGTACTGTTTTTTCTTAATACTACAAAATAACCTTGTTAACTAACGTAATCTAACATTTTTTGCACTTGCAGCTCCTCTAGCTGGAGTACGGGTCCCACCTAAAGTCATTTAAATATAGTTTGATTAGAATGACAGCTGTCAAGCTCTGTAATCTAGTTTATGAGTAAAAAAGTGGATAGGTAATAGAGTTGTTCTACGGATGAAAAGGATTTTTTTAATAATGGTTTTGTATTCTCTCTCATTTTATCTTATCTTATGATAACCGGGAATAAGCCGGGATAAGCCGGGAATAACCCCAGCGGTACTTCGACCCTTGAGGATCTTTTGTGCCTACCCCATTTTACACACCGGTGATCTCAGTGTGCAGGTTTCCTCGCGATGTTTTCGTTCACCGTTAGAGCAGTCGGTAAATGTACGTAAGTCTTCGAAAAATACGAAAAACTCATTTGTACATGGCACTGCACGGTTTCGAACCCGGACCTCCCGCATGGGAGTCTGTTGTCCTAGCCACTAGGCCACCGACGCTCTTATTCTCTCTCATAGTGAAACAATAAGAAGTACAAAGGGAATGTGTCAAATGGCCACTTATGGCACTTCCGCTTTCTACTTCTTTTTATTTCGCTATGAGGGTAGGTACATTAAAAATATCATTATTAAAAAATTCTTCTTCATTCGTGTTAATGATTTTTTCCCGGAGTGCCGCTAGTTTCGCTAGGGGTAGCCTCTATACGCCATACGCTCAGAGATTTCTTTGAGGCCATACGTCAACTACACAGACTGTAATAATAATTGCCCTTGCCTGTTTCAAATATCATGTTTTTTTAATTTCTCCAGTAAGCACCCTGTATGTGAGAGTGCGTTATCAATAATATTGTTTCGTTTTCATTAGGACGTGCGTAAAAGATTTAATTTCTACGAAATTGTCACGTACCTACTTGTTTCTGATATGAATTATGATAGAAAAAACTTAATGAAGATCTTAGAAACGAATAGTTAATTGTGATACTAGGGCGGAAAATAAGCATCTGAAACGAGGTGACGAGTTTCTATCTCTGTATTTGCCGTGTCGTGCCGGCCATAAAGAATAGCACCACCCCAACTCTTCCCGAGAGTGTCGTACGAGGCAACTAAAGATCTAGTGGATACTATTCTACACCTAGTAGCCGGCGATAGACTCGCCATCTATCACGTTTGTCTACCAAATTTTACGACGAAAAATGGGAACTACCTATGTTGAAGGTGGTTCCTCTGTCTATCCCCCGGGGATTATGGACGTGAGAGTTATTGTATTGAGTTTCTATGTCCCAAGTTTACCGACGTTTTTCATTACACCTATAGCGATTAAATACAAAACTAAATTATTACAATAAAAAGTAATGAAGAGCTCGTAGCCTAGTTGCGACCACGGTCTGAAAGTGGATGGTGGGAGGAACCAGGATGGGTGATCGCTAGTGGCATATTTTATCTGAGGTCCTCCGTGCCTCTGAGAGCACGTTAAGCAGTCGGTCCCGGTTGTTGTCGGCGGCCTGAATAACTCTGACAATAGGTTGGCCACTAACTATAAGATAAGCAAGCAAGCTATAAAAAGTATCCAATTAAGAAAGTGAAAAAAAAATCAATTTGAGTGTTGTATGACTTGTATGTAATGCAAGAGAGCTTTTAGCGATAAGACCGCCTACATTGTATTAATCGTTTTGTACGCACTGTATCACACAAATTTTGTGTAATAAAGAGTATACATTCATTCATTCAAGATAGTTGCCTCCTCTAGATATTTTCACATTGTGTTTGATTTCACGCCTGCCTAGGTTTACAATTAATCTCAGCCGTGTAGTCAGCCCTGTAGTCTCGGGCGAAGAATAGAGCCACGGTAACTCCTGCCTGTCGTAAAAGGCGACTAAAAGGAGGGATCAGGGTCGCGGGCAGTCAAAGTGGGGGCTTTGACCGTTCATTGGCGGGCGACCCTGGGGAAGGCAGCAACGTGCTATGGCCGCACGCTGCTGTGACGGGAGGAACCGGGAGGTGGAATATACACCTCCCAGGATGAGCCCAAGGCAAATGCTAGAAGGGGAACGGGTCGTTCCACTGGAGATCCCGGAGCCCTCCGATAAGCACGAGGCCGGCCATCGAGGGGGTTTTAGTGAGTGGAAATCTCACATAACCCAGTCTCTCCCTCAGGAGGCTGGGTATCTTTCAAATGTCTAGCTAGGTAATAATAATTACTGTTTTTAACATAACAATGATTGCTAAGAAAAATAGGATCAGAGTTTAGTTCAAGTTCAGGCTACAAATTAATACCTAACATTTTATCCTTCTATTATTAAGTTTCGACCTTTGGACCTAATTAAATTAGTACTTAATACTTGATATTAATTTAATAATACATAATGTACAGTCGCGGTCACTGTCAATGTCTAAATATTTCACACGACCATCATGAATGAACCTCTTTTATTTGATTATGGATATTTGACTATGGATGACTCTATTTTTAACCTTATGTTATTGATTGTGGTTTCTTAATGAACAAATTACGAAATGGGAGTAGAAAAACATATTAAGACTTGTCTTGTTTTTGTAATAAAAACATTGGTAATGTTTTGCACACTACCAATATTCTTAATTACCCACTCTAACTAGAATAAAATACTTGTGCTGTATGTATGGAGCGGTGAGTGTAGTGTGGTAGTGAGTGGCGTGGACTTGAGTCCACCACAATTCTATTCTGTGTCTTTTCTTCGGTTCTGTTTTTTTTGTGGGCAATATGAGTACATTATGATACAAGTAGGGAATGCAATCTCGAAGCAAAATCTCGATCTCGAGACTGGAAATTTTGATTTTCGAGGATTGAAAATTGTACGTTGTTAATGTCACGATTCTATGTCAGGAAGACAGGCTGTATTTATAGTAACAAGAAACACAATAAAAACTAACGTTAAATCAAAGAATTATTGGTTAAATAAAATCACCTTATAACTTTATAAGTCTTATAACCTCTGAGAATACAAGCAGGAACTTTAAATTTTACTTTTTAATTACGAATAAAGGTAAAAATAGATGACTAGGGATGGGCTTGGAAAGGATTCGCACGATTTGTATGAAAAAAAGGTTTCGGTCAAATTCGTTGAAAAAATATGTTGTGTTCACCAAAACCTGTAGAAAAAAAATACCTCTAGAACCCCGTTTCTGAGTGAAAGGGGTTTAAGTGAAAATTTGTCTTTCACACAAAATGTATGGAGAAAAAAATGAAAGCTAAAAAAATCCAAAAACCTTGCAGTGAGCGTATCAATTATCGAATTTTCACTTAAACCCCTTTTTCTCAGAAACGGGGTTCGAGAGGTTTTTTTTCTACAAGTTCTGGTCAACTAAGCGTCCTACAAATTTTTTTCAGCGAATTTCTGCGAAACCTTTTTTCATAGAATTCCTTTATGTAGTTCCGTAGGAAGCAGAGCGTGTCCAACGTAAGGCTAAGGGTGGTTCACTCACTCGCACTAGGTACAAAACCGCACGGCACCTTCAAAGTAGAGATATAGGGAAAACTGTTATTTCACTTGTAGTGTCATTGTTTCTTGCCATTTGTATTGTATTGTAATGGTCCAAAGGTGGATTCGATCCAAGGACGCTTGTGTCGCAGTCTCGAACTTTGAGCCATTGTAGTTTGTTTGTAGGTACATTATAATTTATAAGTTATATTTATTAGGCCTGTTTTTGTAGTTAATATTATCAAGACTAAAGAAAAATATTATTTAGTCTCAGGTGTCAAGGACTAGTTGGTTATGTATGACATTCCGTGCCGGATTCGAGCGATAAGGTGTTGTCGGTTGTTTCCATTTGATTCGGTGTCAAATTCGGGTATATTGAACTATTGACCTCTGATCACCTTTTTATCACTTCGTTTTTTCCGTGGCCTCGTGTTTAGATCTTGGAAAAGATGTATTTTTTTGTTTAAATAAGTTCGACCACGGAGATAAGCCAAGATAGGACGGCGAAGTGGGCGGGGCACGCGTGTTTCAATCTTGCAATATACTACAAGATTTCACTCATTCAGCGCCTAGTTTTCAACACGTACCTACTACTGTACTGACTTGGCTCCGTGTGATTTGTTCCCCAAGTTGAAAAATATCTGCGGGAAAGGAAATTTTTGACTGCGGACGAAGCAGTAGACCAATTTAGGCGGTTTTTTTAGACCTGCCGCAAGAACGGTTTTTCACATGTTTTGAAAGCTGGTTCATGTCGCAGGGGAATATTTTGAAAAGTTGTAATTAAACATTTGTCATATTTCTTTTATTTTCTATTTGACTAAAAATTATTGGACCGCCCCTCGTACATTCATTCAGTCATTGTCGCGCCTCATTCCCAAATGTAGAGTTTACATTTACATGTTGTAAATGTAATGTATGTTAGAGTATTCATTCATTCAATGTTTCGGGTTCCAGCGCTTATTTTTCTGGTTGGATATTTTTCTTGTCGGCAATTTTTCTATTTTTTGGATTTGAAACTTTAGTGAGACATTTTGTATATATGTTTTCAGTGAGTAATCCGTGATTAATCACATATTTTACTAGTTGGACAATTTTCTGATTGGACATTCTACTTGTTGAACATTCTTATTATTGGTCAATGTTTTTAGTCATTTTTCCGTTTGGACATCATAGTACATAGTGTATTCATCCTTAACAATATAGGTACATTGTGTTGGACATCAAATTACAAGTTAACAAGTAAATGAACACTTAGTAAGAGTAGAAAATACATTGTCAAATTGAATTAAATTAAAATTACTTAAACATCACAAAATTTAAAATCAAAATTAATAACAAAATTGAATGTTAGCTTATGTATTTTAGTGTTATTTTGTCAACAAATAAATAAAAAATCATAACAAAATTAAGTTCTTATTGGTAATTAATTTAGTCGTTAGTCGGTTTACTTTATTGATGATGATTAATTAATGGGGAAAAAAATTGTACGCTTTCGGACCGAATATGGTGTACTGAAACACAATGTACTGGATGAGGAAGGCGGAGGACCGAGTAATGTGGCGCGCCCTGGGAGAGGCCTATGTCCAGCAGTGGACAGATACGGGCTGATAGATAGATAGATAGAAACACAATGTAACATCTGCATTACCCGTATGTACAAATAAATGATATTTCTATTTCTACGGACATTATTAACACGACCGAAATCGGAGACTTCAGAACGTTATTTCTAGATTTTTTTGTAAAATTTAGTCGCAAAACTATTATGTGTGCCTTTCCGAGTCTTAATTCCGGAACTAAGTCGTGTTTTCAATATATTTGAAATACATTTTCTGCAGTTTTGTCTAACACAGATCCAGAATAATGTCATAGTTTATCGTGCTATTATGCAAGTAAGTACCAATGTCATAATGTTAATGCACATTATGACATGTTCTTATTTATCTTAATGGCTTTTTAATATGCAATAATGATAACTGCATTAATTTTTTCCATATAATGACATTTTATTCTTGTAAAAATTAAAATATTTTTGGTTCCTAGCGTCGGTGGCGTAGTGGCTAGGACGCCAGACTCCACTGTGAAAGATCATGGTTCGAAACCATGCAGTAATGAGGTTTTTTTTTCAAAAGACTTACGTACATATGCCGACTGCTCTAACGGTGAAGGAAAATATCGCGAGGAAACCCGCACACTGAGATACCAGTGTGTGAAATGGGGACGGCAATGGCAACCCACCCCATTAAAACTGCCAAGATTGTCGTTCTATGTTATTTCCATAGATCACGACCCTCGTCAATGAGGTATACGACTAAGAAGAAGAAAAACAATGCAATTGCATTAAATTTTAACTACGAACCTAACCTAACCTAAGTTGCAATAAATCACAGTTGTACCTACATCCTATTAATGCCATTATTCATTCAACTAATGCCTTTGATAAGACAGTCTGCATTCGAAACATAATTTAAAAGCGAGTACACACTTGTGGCTAACCGCAAAGCACCGGTTTTTCCGTAAAACAGACATAAGTAAGTATAATTTGGAAAACAGATATGTTCAGGGATACGTACCCCGAAGAGGAAAACGGAGCCTTATCGCTGCCGTTCCGACGTCCATCCGTCCGTCTGTCACGCGGGTCTATCGCTTAAACGGCATAAGATAGCCTTTAAAATTTGTTTACGGAGCGGAGTGCCGACTTTCGAACTTTGCCGACTTTTGAAAAATTCAGGGCAGATAATAGCGCAGTACTGACATTCCTTTGCCGACTTTTGAAAAATTCAGGACAGATAATAGCGCAATGCTGACTTTCCTTTGCCGACTTAAAAAATAATCAGGACAGATAATAGCGCAGTGCTGACTTTAGAATTTCCTAAGGATTTAATCGATTTAAGCCGACTTTCACGTACGTACGTGACGATTTTTTTATCTCTCTACTATCATTAGAGTTCTGCCGAGTATTGTAATTAGTTTTATTATATTTTCTCAGTCTGCCGAATAAATGTGCAATCGTCTACAAAATAAATAATATACAGAACATTATTAAAGTAATTTATTTTATTACATTTTGGCTAATCCGAAATCACATATTATCCCTTGACCCAAATCCGAATATCAACGTTACAAAATTTTGTAAAATGGTTTTTAGAGGGTGTCTCATACAAGTAAAGGGGGTAAATAAAAAACATATTTTTGTGCCATATCGTGTGCGTGATCGTTTTTTTTTAGAGCTCATCGAGTGTACGATTATATTTTTTATTTTTTTCGTAGACAAAGACGTAAGCGTCCGCCAAAGTTGTCAATTTTAGACCATTTTTGTAACCAGGTATATCTCACGAACGGTATATTATCTAGGAACTTAAAAATTGGCTCAAGTATTGATCACATCCTTTACTTGAATAAAATACTAAACTTGATACATCTGTTATAGTTTGTAAGTTGTGAGTAAAACATGCAAATTTTTTTTTGCAACAATTAAGTACATTTTTATTCTTATATACGGTGTGTGTGTGGCTCATTCATATAGACAGAGCGAGACCCGACTCGCACTTGGCCGTTTTTTTTCGAATACGGTCCTGGCCAACATGCGTACAATCAGCCTAAGCCCGGGATTCCTCGTGTAGCGCGCGTGATGCGCGCACGCAGGTCACCGGTGTCGCCCGTGCATCTACCGCAGACGACCAATAGACGAGCTGACCCCGTATTTCATTTACGATAACACCCGGATGTCTGTCTGGGTCATATGAAAATCTGACTCAATAAAAATTGTTAGAGCCTATGGCTTATCTTTGAAATGTTTTAAAATTGGAAGGTGATTTGATTATATTGCGTCATATGTTAATTATAATGCATCAGACATGTTACACTTATCTCCCCAGTTATCCCCCCGGGGGGGAAGAGTGGAATTGTTTTTCCACTTATCACTACCAGGGTAGATAGATCCATAGACAGGTTCCACTCTTCCTCACATACTCTTCCCCCATGGATAACGCAATAGAACAATTGTACAATCGCGGTTAGAAATGTTTCGTCCCATAATGACCACTTTTTCCAGAATGGGCTATCCCACAGGTGTCAACAGCTATCCAATCGGGAGAAGAGGATAACTTCCCAAAATGGCCTGTGCGCACATTTACTACTTTCCATAATGACCGCTACGTACGTAGTGCAATGTGAAAAAATGGCATCTCCCGTGACACGTGACACTACCCCGGTGCCGGACGACCGGAAAACAAAAGACGACCGAAAAAACAAAAGACGATCGGAAAACTATATCGATCGATATATTAACTACAAACAATACAATCTCTCAACTCTTGGAATCTCCATACAACTCGCTGACTTAGCAGTCAGTAATGCATTTCTTTTATTTTTCCGATCGTCTTATGTTTTTTGGTTTACGTATATATACGTATGTGATATGTACATAAAATATGTATTTTCAGTTAGCCTTTGTTTTTCTTAGAGGGAATAATATAAGTGGAACACCAGAAAACATCAACTATTCACATGGCAACAATATTTTTCTCTTGAAAAAGCGTCAAATCAATTTGTGGGACATATTTTTAGGCTAGAATTAATAAACCTTTTTGAATTCCTGAAGTAACGGTACGCATTTCCAAAAAAGGCCGTTTTTGGAGAATCTCTTCTCTTTCTTGAGACCCTGTATACATCCAGTAATGTAGCTGTAGTAGAAGTAGTTCGGTTGTTAGTCCATTTGACTGAAGTGAAACTTTTCAGTGGCAGTTTCACTAGTTCGGTCAACCGAACTAACAACCGTACTACTGTTACTACGGGGTAATGTGGACTAATTCCTAAAATAGTCCCTAAGCATTATTCCAGCCTCGACCTACGACACTGCCCTTCACCCTTCCAGGCGGGCACCAGACAGACCTGATAACGGATCCTCCCGGATACACTGATACATACAGACACCTAATAATATTTTTATTTTATTTACGAAGTTCACTGTATACCCTGCATCCTGTTATGGAGATAAGCGTCGTTTGCTATTGATTTATTACTGTTTTTCGATTAATAAAGAAGTTGTTGCTAACGGCTTGTTTTGCTTGCAAATATTAGAAATAAGCGATACAAAGAAAACGCCACCGGTGGGAGTTGAACCCACACCAAGCGTAGCCGGCATGTAATCCGATTTCGCTACAGTGGTGTTCAAGTCACCAGGCGTTTTTAGGTTTCGCTTACTTCCTCATCATCATCATCAGACATCATGACACAGGTGTTGTCACACTTAAAAGAGGGCCACCACAATTGAAAAAAATAGTTATTTTTATTATTATTTTATTATCAGCCTATTAATGTCCCCACTGTTGGGACACAGGCCTCCTCTTGCACAAGGGGGTACGGGTCATGATCTACCGAGCGGGTCCAGTGCTGATTGGTGGATTTCACACGCCTTCGGAAACTTAATTTCATCAGACATGCAGATTTCCTCACGATGTTTTCCTTCATCGTCAGAGCAGTCGGTAAATGTACGTAAGTCTTCGAAAAAAATCAGAAAACCTCATTGGTACATGGCATTGCATGGTTTCGAATCCGGACCTCCCGCATGGTCCAGTTTAGTTTAGTCTACTTCCTCATAGGTCTAGGTATATCTAAGTATATATTACTAATAGGCAGGTTTAACCGACTGACGTAAAAACTTTCTGTAATAAAATAACCCTCAAAAATATTTTTTTGTGCGTATTTTTCTTCCCGAAGCTCTAACAAATCAAACAGCAAAACCAACTTATAGGCCACTTACTTAGATCATCTTGCGCCAAACGTAAACTCTCACTTTAACGAAGCTTTTTTGTATGAAAGGAAAGGCATAGGTTAGTGTTTTATTTATGTACATGTTAGGTACTGTTAGTTTATTTCATATGAGAATAAGTGCTAATTTTCTGGTACATTTTCTAAGGTTATGAATACAACAACAATAAGAATATTATACTTCCAACCTTCCAACAAACCGTAACTAAAATCTCAGTAACTATAACTGAACGAAAAAGAAATCCTTGGTCGCGAATAATTTAAACTGTCAGGATGAGAAGGACCTATTCTTAATCCCCAAAAGGAAGGATGTTATGAGTTTGACGCGTATGTCAGTTGGTCTGTTTGTTTGTGGAATCATAACTCAACAACTGATCCGATTTGAACGCGGATTATTTAATTTAACAGAGAATTTGTCTTCTTAGCCATGACTTATAAAAACTGGACTAGAGGATTCCAAGGTCTTGGAATATTTTTGATGTAAGAGTTTGAGATGTTTGAGTTCAAGTATTTAGTTTCATGGTGTATCTAATAGAAATTGTAGCTATACACACACACGTCACAGCCTGTAATTTTTTATATTTTTGTAACCCACTAGACTACCGCTCCCACTGACATCCACCCAAGGGTTGAAATGAAAAACTTCGCAGCATAATTGGTACTTGATTACGTCAGCATTTGCAGATTATCTCCCCTTTTGCCATTAACATGTAATAGCTTAGCATAACTCTCACGTCCATATTCCCCGAGGGGGTAGACAGAGGAACCACCTTCATTATAGGTAGTTCCCACTTTTCGCCGTAAGATAAGTGGCGAGTCTATCATGCAACATGGTAAATAAGTATTTACATTTACGTTAATTTTAATACTTTTGTAAAAAAATTATATTATAAATAAATAAAATAAATAAAAATAAATAAATATAAAAAAATATATATTTAAAAAAATAAATATTTAAAAAAATAAAAATATAATAATATATAATATTTAGTAAATATTTGCCAATAAATGTATTTCTATTCTATTCTATCCTATTATTTTTTCGGAAGTGTCGCTTGTTTCGCCTCGGATTGAGTCTTAATACGTGATCTCTCCTCTTTTCCAGTTGAATACGTGGACACAGAGTACAGCCTGTGGCTAACATGGTTCCTGATGCCTGTCATCGTCACATTCCTGCTGCCTGCAGTCATCATACTCCTCATCTACATGAGCAGCATCATATTCCATCTATACAGACTATACAGGTATGCTTCTCTTCTAAGTCGTATTCCTCATTGCTGAGGGTCGTGATCATTCTAAAGAATTAATCACATAGAACGACTCTCGTGGCAGATTTAATGGGGTGGTTTTCCATTGCCTTCCACATTTCACACACTGGTTATCTCAGTGTGTAGGTTTACTCACGATGTTTTACTTCACCGTCAGAGCAGTCTATAAATGTACGTAAGGCTCAATTTACAGTGCCGCGGAATGGAATGGAAGCGAATTTTCGCAACGTAATTGTACATAGCATAATGAACTTTATGTCAATTGTGTAACATTCAAACTAAATACGAGCCAAAAAAGAAAAGTAGGTAGAGGAATTCTCCAGAATGCGCGAAGCTTCCCCGGAAGACGTGCGACCTCTATTTTGGCTCGTATTTAGTTTGTATCTTTCACAATTGACATGTAATTTAAATGTGAATTGAGTCTCAGTCTTTCGAAAAAACCGAAAAACTCATTGGTACATGACATTGCATGGTTCCGAACTCGGACCTCCCGCATGGGAGTCAGACGTCCTAGCCACGACGCCACCGGCGCTATACGACGCCACCGACGGTATGTATCAATACATTAAATTGATAGTTTCAAAGGCGGTGTGACTTTGTGCAGAGTTAGCCTGGGGTGGTACCCTTTTACCTATTTCTGCCACAAAGCAGCAAAGCTTGGCATTTCTATGTTTCGGTTTGAAGGGTAAGAACACCAGTGTATTTACCGACACATGAGGCACTCCAGTTCTCAAAGTTAGCAGTGCATTGAAAACCCTCTAGAAACATCGTACTTACCATCAGATGTCCGTTTGTTCGTCTACTCTCCTTATACAATAAAAAACCTGCCGATAGTTTTAAACCACGTGTATGTAAAAATAAACGAACAAGACATAATGCAGCGATATCTTTCTTCTTAAAATTGAACATTTAAGATGCATAATATGACACTTGACTCTTTCAAAACACAGGCTATCACCTGTTCGCCTGTTGGTTACAGTTATCTGTTAGCCTGTACATTATACTCGTAACTACAGCCTCGTGTAACATATACGGAGTGTGCCGAAAAATAGTTTATACTCTGACCAGGTATATAAAAAACTTGTCATACCCATTAGATATTCGTATGTGAGTATAATTTGGAAATCAGATATTTTTTAGGAAGAACACCTCAGGAAAACAGAGCCTTATCGCTGCCGTTCCGTCGTCTCCTCGTCCGTCTGTAACGCAGGTCTAGCGCTTAAACGGCATGCGGTTGGGTACTTTTAGAGTCTGTGTTATGGAGTTCCCTTTGAAAAAAAATAGTTCCATTCCTCAATATGGCGAGGGTTTTTGTGTTTTTGATTAGGGTATAACCCAAAATGCTGTGAAGTTGTCGGTGCACGCACAGTAGCAAAAACTGGCCAAGTGCGAGTCTGGCCTCACCATATCTATAGGGATCCATACCTACTATATAAAAGGACTGAGTGTGGAGCGAAAAAAACTGGCTTCTTTTAATCACAACTTACAAACTATTAGAGATAAGCGCCTTATAGGTGACGAATCGCTGGTGGAGGCTAGACTGCAAAGTCTGGAACATCGGCGCAAGGTTGCCTGTCTATCGGTATTTTATAGGATACATTTCGGAGAGTGCGCATCGGAATTGCACGACCTAATTCCAGCATCTCCATTCCGCCTTCGGACTACCAGGCGCGGGGAGGGGTTCCATCCTTATGTTGTTGATATCCCATCTGCTCGTACGAAGCGATTTGCTTCTTCGTTTATTATGCGAACGGCTAAGGAATGGAACAGCCTGCCGGCGTCTGTATTTCCCGAAACCTACAACCTTGGGATCTTCAAGGCCAGAGTGAATAGGCATTTACTGGACCCGCATTCTCCATCGTCGACCTCATCGTCGCTTACCATCAGGCGAGATCGAGGTCAAATGCGGGTTTAGTTATACATAAAAAAAAAAAGATGTATGAGGTTTTAGAATATGTTCAAATAGAGAATATGGCCAGTACTATGGCAATTTTCAGTTTTCTAGATAATGCCGTCCAGAAGATTGACCTGGTAACAAAAGTGGTCTAAAATTGACAATTAGACGGGCGCTTACGACGTTATTTCAAAAAAGTGTATTTGTACTTTACCTGATTTTTTTTTCGATCCCCTTAACGTACATGAGACTTCTTAAAACACTATGTCGATATTCGGATTTGGGTCAAGGGAATTTATTTATTTATTAAGTAAACACAACAGATTACAACCAGAAAATATCAGTATACAGTAATGAGTTAGGTCGTAACCCTAAATGTGTAACTGTAAACCACTTTCTAAGAGGAAAATAGGTTTTTATATAAAATTGAGTTGAGAATACAAAAATATTATGTAAGGATGTAAGGGGGGTCACCAACATCTAGACCTCCAAATGTCAAACTCACCTGCACGTGGTGCATCCTGCCGATTAACGAACGAGTCCCTGGCGACCGACTAGTGGCGGTATAACCACTCAAATTATGGCTGGGTCAAAATACCAGAAACACGATGACGGGCAGCAGCGTCATCGGGGCAAGCGACCCGGCTACTGCGATCGCCAACCCGCAGGCCTAGCGTGGCGATTATGGCATCACCTCCTATGGACAGCGCAAAAAGAAAACGGCCCCCAGTTCCCGGCCGCCCCACTATTCCTGGTCACGGTGGCGGCCATGGTAGCGACGATCTGCGTAAGGTGGCTGGCAGCGACTGGATGAGAAGAGCCGAATATCGGGCTCAATGGCGCACCCTGGGAGAGGCCTATGTCCAGCAGTGGACTAGAATAGGCTGCTGATGATGATGATACAAAAATATTAGTAAAAGCAAAGATAATGAAATGACATAAAATACCAATAACAAGGGAAAAAAAGTAGATACGGAGACGGATCAGACTATATACATATCAAGTACAGTTTTCGCTGCTCGTGTAACCGCATGATAGTGAATAAATGGACAAATAAAAACAAGATACGATAAACTTGGACAAAACATCAGGTGGTAACTACGTTCAAATGTAATAAATAAACGTGCATGATCTACAGGCGTGATACATTACCTTCCATTATACATTACCGTGATACATTACTTTCCTTTATATTTGAGGTCATATTTACATTGGATCTCTCCCCGACTAGCAAAGTTTTCGAATAATAAATCTCTTATTCTTATTTAACATTCGTAAGACAATCTTCAGCATTAATTAGTGGACATTTTGTAAATTTAATATTTTTGATGAATTTCTTTTATGTTTTCTTCTCAAAATCTGTATAATAATATTAATAACTTGTTAATTCTGTGTATGCCTGTAAAGGTAAAGTTTAGTGTGACATGTTTATGCAACTATATCTGCAATATTTGTTATTCTTACCTAAACTTTTACACAATAAATCTTATCTTATGTTATAAAAAGTTTTGATACAATCGTGAGTCAGGCGTGTTTTACACATCATCGTGTAATGTAAGCAGTCACATTTGTACAATTTATTGATCCTATGGTGTCTATATAAATGAAAGAAGCTGAAAGAGGTGTGCACAACATAATCAAATCTTTTTATTGTATATGAAGACCAGACGAGTAAACGGACCATCTGATAGTAAAAGGTCACCGTCGTCCATAGACATCTCATCATCAACATTATCTTCATCAGCCTATTAATGTCCCCACTGTTGGGGCACAGGCCTCCCCTTACACAAGAGGGTACGGGCCATGATCCACCGAGTGGTCACAGTGCTGATTGGTGATTTCACACGCCTTCGGAAACTTTTAATTTCCTCAGACACGCAGGTTTCCTCACGATGTTTTCCTTCATCGTTAGAGCAGTCGGTAAATGTACGTAAGTCTTCGAAAAATACAAAAACTCATTGGTATATGGCACTGCATGGTTTCGAACCCGGACCTCCCGCACGGGAGTCCGGCGTCCTAGCCACTAGACCACCGACGCTCCTTTGACACATCTCACCTGACTATAATAGAGAGTTTTCGATGCGCTGCTAACCTTGAGTTTTTTGAATGTACGGCCGCGTTATGCCTGACAGGCGAACGCGCCGTGGAAACAGTCGTCCGTTGGGATCTGTCGGCGTCTGTAGCCTGTACTGCTTTGCTTTTACCACTGAAACTAGAGCGACTGCACATGCAGCCGAGCGCTCTGTATCACTTGACATCTTGGAATAGCGATTTATATGGCGGTAACGACAGGCGAGTTCAAACCGACACAGGCCGTGGTAACGCACTCGGCACAGAGTCCGTTCGTCGCGGTTTAGGTTGGCCTGTTTTTAGTAGAATAAAAAAAAACTTATATGTAGCAACACTGAATTTAGCTGTCAAATATGTCTGGAAGTAGAACTAGGAATAGAAAAGCAGTAGATATATTTTACAGATAATGTCCGTGTTGCTAATTTATATACGTAGGTTTTTTGAATTCTACTAAAAGAAACCCCAAGTAAACTGACTTTTTAAACAGACTAACATCCGCCATGGGACCCTAACAGTATGCGGTAGGGATGTTACGGAGCTTCGTCTCCGACTCCGAAAAGTCGGAACTTCCGATTGATTTTACACCTCCTACTCCGACTTCGGCTCTATACCGAATCGGAGCCTATACCGAAGATTTGTGAGTAAACATATTCAAATTTCAATAATTTATTAAATAGTGTAGGACTACATAAAGGAATGTTTTATTGCCGTAAACGTCATAAAAAATATTGGCCAGTTCAACTATAAAAATTAAAAAACGGTTTAAAATTTGAACTTCTGAACATTTCTCTTCTACTTCCGCCTCCGCCTCCGACTCCGGTTCCGACTCCGGTTCCGACTCCGATAAATCAAATTTAAAACCTTCGGTTTTGACTCCGGTTCCGGTAAAACCACCTCCGTAACATCCCTAGTATGCGGCCAACGACTTCATAGGGTAAATGACGACACCTTGGTGTACAACCTACCTTTTTCCACCAAAATTACTCCACCAGAAGGTTGTCTGGAAGAGATCGCTTTCAGCGATAAGACCGCCTAGATTGTATTAATCGTTTTGTACGCATTGTATCACACAAATTTTGTACAATAAAGTGTATTCATTCATTCATTCATCTTGTGGCCGTTTCACTTTCAACCGTATACGTTCGCCGGATCAGTGGACACTCAACCACAAGCTATAGTAAACCATCTGTCAAAAACCTTCGATTAAATCTCAATCTTATGCTTGCGCAATATGATACATTTCAGATTCTCAAATTTTGACGTTTAGGGTAGGTTGACCTCTGGTCGACTGTACATAGAAAGAAAGAAATAAGAAAACTTTATTGCCCACCATAAGGTACAAATCAATCACTTAACTATAATAATAACTATAACTAATTATACATTAACTTATGCACTACTACTATATATATCTGCTATGTGAACATAGGCCATTACCTAGACCACATGCGAAGCTTTAGCCTTACAACATTCGCGGATGTTTTTAAAACAAGTTCATTGTACATGATTAGACTTAAATAATATACTGTTTCACAGGTTTTTACTGTTTTTATTAATTACGACCGGTTCCGTTTACACATCTTCAGAATACCTGATAAATATACTGTTTTACAGGTTTTTACTGTTTTTATTAATTACGACTGGTTCCGTTTACACATCTTCAGAATACCTGATAAATATACTGTTTTTATTGTATTTTATTAATTACGACCGGTTTCGTTTACACATCTTCAGAATACCTGATAAATATACTGTTTTACAGGTTTTTACTGTATTTTATTAATTACGACCGGTTCCGTTTACACATCTTCAGAATACCTGATAAATATACTGTTTCACAGGTTTTTACTGTATTTTATTAATTACGACCGGTTTCGTTTACACAACAATACCTGAAGATGTGTAAACGAAACCGGTCGTAATTAATAAAATACAGTAAAAACCTGTGAAACCGTATATTATTTAAGTCTAATCATGTACTACAAGTTTCACCAAGTACCAACAACTGCAAGTATTAACCAAGTTACATTGTATTTAATAGTGATAAAAATAATTGGTCGTAATAATGTCGTGATAGATATTGAATCATGGAGCTTAACCGTGGTTTTGGAAGTAGGTAATTAAGATAAATAAAATACATTGTATTTGTAGTCAAAACAAATAAAGTTTACCTGACTGTTCAGATAGTGCTTGGAATTTAACCAGGCCTGATATATTTATACAAATAGGCACATATTTTTTTATATTTACGACTTAACCTTTGTAGGTGGTATAATTCTGTGCAGTCATCTTGGGGAGACTCTTTTACCTATTACAGCCGCAAAACATCGATGATTGCATTGCTGTTTCGGTTTGTAAGAGAGTCAGCGTTATTACCAACAAATGAGGCACTGAATGCAAGTTCTCAAGGTTAGCAGCGCATCGAAAACACTCTAATAACAAAGTGAGGTGAGATGTCTATGAGATGTCGATGAAGGACTATGCTGAAACGGAAGAGCTAATAGATGTATTACGTTAAGTGGTATTGTTAACCTCTCACATCACACGCGCGCACACACACACACACACACACACACACACACACACACACACACACACACACACACACACACACACACACACAGTCTGATACTTTTATATGAATGATTTTTTAAAGAAAGAACACAGAAAGAAAAAATCAAATAATATCTAAATATGTATCAGTTGTTTGTTACATTAACTGTAAGGAATTAATCAGATGACCCTGGTTTTTTAAATACATTTACATTTATTTATTTTCCGAGTTAGCTTCATTCGCTTATTTACCTCGTGTATAAGTTTAAGTTTCGACTGGATCGGCATCGGGCGTGCAGAATGTATCGTATAGCTTACTCACGTTCCATAATCCAGGATATCCATAGAAATAGATTCTATGGACACTGGATGAACATGCACCAGACTGCGAATAAAAAGTAGGAAATTCACTTTTATTATGTTTAATGTATTTTATTTTATTGTATTATGTTTAAACATTCCCTTTTTTACTTCTACTTTTAATTGTTTACTGGTTTTATTTTTTATGTTTTATTCTAATTTTACTTACGTTTTTAAAAACTTGTAGGCACTATGCGTGTATAACCTGACAATAAAGACTTTATATTTATATATTTATTTATAAGCATCGCACGGGCCGGCGCTGAGCCAGTGGCATTATGTCATCTTACTGTAGTCCGAACTCTCGCCAGGGTGAAATCAGAAAAGGATTGTTGTTAGGGGTGTTCTATGTATTTTCCATGTTTTGTAATTATTTGAGTTGAAAGTCATAGCAAGCTATGGCGAGGCCGTTTCAGTTCCCATTCACAGATGTTAAAAATTATAACTGAATACATATAATAGGGTATTTACTTTGTTTTCAGAATGCGGGTGGTGGATGGTGTACAGAACGACTGGAGGGAAGCTGCGCGGTTAGCCGTGTGCGCACTTTGGGACGCACACGGGTGGCTGTGGCATGGTAAGACAAAGAAAGCATGGGAGAAGTTGCACATAAAAAAATAGAAAATGAGTGTAGATTAGAAAACGGTGGTAGAGTAAAAAAATCTTTGTAAAGATGTACTTTAATGTAGGTACTTGCTTAATTAAAAATTTTGATTGATTGACTGAATTACTTTAAAAAATGGTCGAGTTGTACACTAACTGTCTAAGATTTATAGCCACTTCGTGAAGTGCAGATCGTTAATTCGCATGTAGCGTAATGTAATGGTATTGAATCTCGTGTGGATTTTAATCACTCTTCTATGAAACTAGCGTCATCTGGTAGTTTGCCCCTATTTCATTAGAAATGCTAACATAAGTACATGTATCGACGCTACATGTCGCTACTTCGTAGAACTTCATTAAATTTAATATTAAATGAGATTTATAGCACTTAGTTCTACAAAATTTATTTTATTTTATTATCAAACGAATTCACCGCGACCGGTTATTTACTAACTATATTTAACAAATTTTCTAATATAACGTTTGTGTAACGACATTTAAAGCAAATCAAGATAATATTTTGGGGCAGTAAAAGAGAGGGTGTTAGTATAGATTCATAATTTAAAATCTGGCATCATGAAGTGCGGTTCAGATCGCTATGTGCTAACTAGGGAAATGGAATTTCAAGAATTGGCTAAAAATTAGACAGATTGTAAAACTCGACTAGGACAGTATCTGTTTATCTTAATTAGCGCTTCGTAAAATGACTACGCACTTCGTGAAACGCGCCATTATAATGTGTCTACGACATACTATATATGTGTCGGTGACAGATTCAACTAAAAAGATTTAGTTTTAACCACAGAAATCGGTCTACTAGCGCTATCTTCGTGAATTTCAAAGTCTGGTTTTAACTAGCTGTCACCCGACTGTAAAAATAAATATGCAAGGGAGTTGCAATACTACTAGAAAGCATCATAATGGAAAGAAAGTGGCCCCCCTCGAAACGCTATTTAAAAAAAGAAGAGTAAGCGAGACACATGGAGTAGGGCATCCTATCTCTTTTTAGTACAGTGACCACAGTAAAAACATCCTAAATTTCCTATGATTCAATTGCAGAACTATTAATGCTGGTATAACATAGGTTACGATGAAAAGAGACGGGAGGGATGGTCTACGCTTACTCTCTCTTTTTTTAAACAGGGTTTTGACCCCGTTAAAAACCCTAACACAGGTTACGATGAAAAGAGACGGGATGGTAGACCGTCCCGTCTCTTTTCATATTTTTTTTAAACAGGATTTGAACGGGGCCACTTTGTTTCTATGGAGATCCCATTCCAGTTCCTTACTTTATGCAACTTTCTTGTAAATATGTTACAGGCTACGACATCCGGGGGTTGGAGAACGTCCCCGATGGCCCGTTCCTCGCGATCTACTACCACGGGGCGTTGCCTATTGACATGTACTATTTTATTGGTAAGTATTATTTTAACTGTAGTATTATTTTAAGGTAGATATGCTCCGTTGATTCGGACATGTAGAAAGAATGAGTGATCATCATCAGCCTATTAATGTCCCCACTGTTGGGGCACAGGCCTCCCCTTGCACAAGGGGGTGCCATGATCCACCGAGCGGGCCCAGTGCTGATTGGTGGATTTCACACGCCTTTGGATATTTTTTTAAATTTCCTCATACTTGCAGATTTCCTCACGATGTTTTCCTTTACCGTTAGAGCAGTTGGTTAATGTACATAGGTCTTTGAAAAAATACGAAAAACTCATTGGTCTCCGGATCTCCCGCATGGGAGTCCGGTGTCTTAGCCACTGTGCCACCTACGCTCGTATGAGTGATGTGATGAATGACTCTCAGGTTTTCTCTTAACCCAACTTTCGTGCAAGCCAGCTTTAGTCTTGCTTACTGTCGATTTTTGATTCCCATTACCCAACGCAGGCGACGAGATCCACTTGACGGACTCTAAAATTAATATAATATATTTCAGCGCGGATGTTGCTGTTCAAAAGACGACACATACACACCGTCGCGGATCGGTTTATGTTTAAAATACCAGGTGAGTACCACTTTCTTTCCTTGGAGCTGACTTCCTGGCCACCACCGAGGAATCGATAGCACTGTCATGTCCTTACGCTAGTAATATACAGGCATCGATTCCGAGGTGACCGCACGAATGTCCTGCTCACTCGTATATGTGTGAACCTGACAGTTCAATTTAGGATTAGATATAGCGGCCACCCCAGAATCGAAGCCAATATACCTCAAATCTGTGCCACTTTTTGATCGGAAAACTGTCAAAATTTCAACATTGGACTTCAGTCGCGAGTTTAATTTCTTGATTCGATTTGAACGACTTTTTTGGGGCTTCAATCAACTTGTCATGTCCTTACGCTAGTGTATAATATCTTTGACGTTACCTACAGTCCTTGTATTGTATTGTATTTATTTATCTTATAGTAACTGAAACCGTTACAAGATACGTCATTAACAACAGTATTAAATATAATAATAATAATAATATTTTTATTTCTTAAAAGTTTTACAGATTTGTTAAATAAACTATATTAGGCTATGCCACTAAAACTATTTTAAGCCACTGTCGCCGAACTAGGTGTAACCTGTATTTCAGCATACAGTGCGCCTCCTCCAAGACTCGTACAATTCAGCCATTGTCTAAACACAATTTGTTTACAGAAGTGTATTTAAATATTTTATCAGTCAAAAATTTAATCAAAAATAGAAACAAAATAATAAAATAAAAATAATAATAACTAATAATATTAAGGTAAGTAAAATAATATAAGTAATATTAAAGATCCTCTCTGGGCTTAAAGAAGGTAAAAAGTGAGAGTTGTGTGTGTGTGTGTGTGTTGTATTGTATTGAATGTATGTTGTAGTAGATGTAGATGTATTTTTTTACTCTAACAATAATATAAATTCAAACTATATAAAATCAAAAGTTTTAGTTATAAGTGTCTCAAATATTTAAAATAAAACATAATAGTTAGGTACAGTCTTGTACACCGTCAGAGAATAGAAATAAAAATATAGTCTTTAAATATAGCTTGATTAGAATTACAGCTGATCTAGTATATGATCTAATGAGCGGGACAGTATCATTTCTGTCCCGCTCACTCATATACAGAGTTTGACAGCTGTCATTCAAATCATACTATATATTTTTTTTAGTGCAAACATTTAATTTAAATAAACTAAAAATACCCAACTATTTTACAAATAAAATACCTGGCCCAGGTCGCTCCCTGCAGGGAGTGTCCCAAGGTTGGCGGCGTTGCCCCGCTGTATAGCGAGGCTTATACGCTGAGCAAAGTAGAGGCCAGCCTTTTGGTCCCGGGATGTCTCTACGAGGCGCTTGGCTATTTACCGGTAGAGACAGTGGGCTCCAGGCCCGCAGACTCCGAACGGCACAAATATGCAATCACCACCCAGGCCCGCATATTATTATTATTATTTGTATTTCATTTTATGCCAGATATGGCAACTACTGAAACAAATAATAAATATTGAAATACCTGTAATAATTTAATAAAATAATGAATCATGACATGTTAATTTTATCTTAATTTATGAATGATTGAGTATGAGTAGTAGGATTTAAAGGCTGTTTTTTTTTAATTAATTTATTTCATTTTATCGCAGGGTGGGCATCCCTACTAGAAGGGTTATGCGTGATCCCGGGCACGGTGCAGCAATGCGCGGGAGTGCTCCGAGCCGGGAACCCACTGGCCATCTCGCCAGGGGGGGTGTACGAGGCCCAGTTTGGGGACCACTACTACCGGCTCAACTGGAAGGCGAGGATAGGGTTCGCGAAGGTCGCTCAGGAGGCCAAAGTGGTGAGTGAATAATACGTGTCTTAAGCCGCAGTTACATATAGTCGTTGACCGTTTCGGCGACCGACCTGCCAACCTAGTGACACATTGACGTTCCGCATGGTAATTCACATATGGACGGTGGCCGCGTGCTGTGACCGAACAGACAATCGGTCAATGACTATATGTAACCGCTCCTTAGGTGTACAGTGGACAACACATCTACTACGACTATACTCTTTAGTACTTGCGTCAGGGTTCTTCAGAGCATTGCTTGATGTGTCTTCCAATTTACTTATCTCAAGCGACCTTCTTCATCACTATAACTAATTTCTTTTAATTTAATTACCACAGCCAATAATCCCGATGTTCACACAAAACGTGCGGGAAGCATTCCGCACAGTGGGCTGGCTGCGTGGCGTATGCCTTCGCATCTACGCGGCGACGCGCATCCCTCTAGCGCCAGTCTACGGCGGCTTCCCTGTCAAGTTGATCACACATCTTGGCGCGCCCATCCCGTATGATCCAAATCTGACGCCTGAGCAGCTTCAGAAGAAGGTAAAAATCTCCTGACATTTGGTAAAATAGTCCTAACTTTTGGTAAAAATCTCCTGACGTTTGGTAAAAACGTCCTGACGTTTGGTAAAATAGTCCTGACGTTTGGTAAAATAGTCGTGACGTTTGGTAAAAACGTACTGATGTTTGGTAAAAACGTCCTGACTTTTGGTAAATAAGTACTGACGGCTTTATTTTATCAAAGTTTGACATCCTGACAGCTGCAAAAGTCGGTTACCTTAGGGCGGTTGTGCACTACTCCGTGTTTCGCCGGATCGGATCGGATCTCGGAAGTCGCTGGAGAAGGTTCTACAGTGTTTATTTTATTGCTCAAAAAATTGTTTTCTGGTAATTTTGATAGCTAAAATCGGTGTAGTTTTGTCTAGCAAACTTCAGTAACAGTGACAATGTGTTGAATTCTTAAAATAAACTTCTCGTTAGTGGTTCGTTGTGTAGTTTCACTGTGATCATGCGGCGGGCCACGAGAATTCGCCAGAGACTAGACCGTTTGAAATTTCCGTCATAACTCCTACGAGTGTTTAAATGTGTCTATACCACAACATTTTGATGCTGTAAACTAAAAAGTATTTTAAATCGCTTAATATTTAGGCTGATGGCCTGTGTTGCCAATGCCTTGTTAAATAAAATAAGAAACAAATTCGGAAAAAATTGTCTATGAACAACTTAAATCCCCAAAATGTCCCGTTGTGGTTGTTGTGGTGATAAAAAAAAACTCTTTTTCTTTGTTTAGGTCGCAAGTGCAATAGAAGGTCTAATAGAGGAACACCAAAGAGTCCCCGGAAACATCCTGCTAGCTCTCACCGAAAGAATAGTCGAAATGCCAAAACCGAAGAGTGTCAAGCAAAAAGACCACCCCGTTTCAAACGGAAAGTGTCACAACGGAGTGTCAGGAAACAGTGTCAGTGACAAAAGTGATAGTGAGAAAGCCAAAGTGTCATAATAGTGTATCTTAAAGACTTGGACAGTATTTTTTGTTGAAGTGACAAAGGAAATGATGTTGGTATGATTACCGATTGATAAGTTTTTTGTTGTGAACAAAAAAAAATGGAGCGGGAGCTCCGTGAGGTATGTGCACGTGATAATCAGGGCCGCCGGGTTTATGTTCATTGGGTAAAATGGTCGTAATCAGATCCTAGACTAGGAGCTTTAAGTTAAATGTTGATCAGATGATGATGATAACCAAGGGTTGTAAGATAGAGAGGTCCATCTAATGGTTGGACACACGGACGGTACTTCCCCGTAACTCTTATCCTTTTTAATAGCTCAGAAACATCGTTTGCTGGAGCGAGAAAGATAGTTTCCAAGGAATCAGCCCGCCGATCCAGAAGACTGTGGGCGTTTGGCAGCAGTCTCTTTCGCTCTACCGAACGATGTTTCTGAGCGACGAAAAAGTATAGAGTTACGGGAAAGTACCGTTCCGTGTGGGCTAGTGTGGTCCAACCATAATATCTATTTAAAAACATTTAAGATCTATAAACAAGACGAGACATTGAAAAAGGAAGGTGGATTCTCACGTCGCCGGTCACCCAATGAACAAAAAAAAAGCCCAGCGACCCTGATTATCACGTGAGCATTTCTCATGAAGCTCCCGGGCCATAATGCCATATTGTTACAATAATTATTACGATAGAAGATGTAAGTTTGTCTGTAAGAGTTACGAAAACTGCTCAACCGATTTGATCCTTTTACAAATTTGATTCTTAGGGCCTCCACTGTGTCACGCGTACGCGAGCGCCGAGCGGCTTTACATATAACTACATTTTTTTATTGTGTTTGGAGATTAGACGACCTGATGGTAAGTGATCACCGTCGCCCATAGACATCTCCTCACTATAATGTTATTAGAAATAGAAAATCCTTTATTAATAGACCATTTTTGGCTTAAAATACTACAACCATGCGAATACATTTTTAAAATGGTATGGCTTAATGTAGTTGCTACAGTCTGCCCTCTAGGTGCCGGCTAGCAGGGTTCTATGACAGTGTGCAGATGAAGTAATAGAACTTGGTAATAGATATTATATTTTTAAGGAACAGAACACAGACAATAGTAAATGTAGATAATAGGTAGTAGTACGAGACAAAAATAAAACGGAGAAACGTCCGTTCAAGACAAAATACACAGAGAGAGTGCAAAATACAAAGATAACAATGAAATTAATGGAATAATGATATTTAGAAATGGAATGGGAATATGATTTGAATTTTGAAAATATAGATGAAGAAATGAGGTGAGATAGACGCTAACGATGAGGTTGCAATAGATGGCAAGGAGGTTGATATGGACGATGAAGTCGACATCGTTACATTGTACCTAAACATATGATCTATTAAAAGGGCCAAGTTCAGCTGAGTGTCAACTTGAACCTTTCAAACTTATAGCTATAGAGAGCAACAATGCTGTTCTGTCTGTCTGTCGTATTAGGGTTTAGATGGAGTGCCTCATGTGTCGGTAATTACATTACAGTCGGTGCTGTCTTAACCTTCAAACCGAAACACAGCAAGCATTGCTGCTTTAGCGTAAGAGGGTGGTACTAACCCAGGAGATCCTACACGTTAGGATCACCCACTTTGGTGGTTATGAAGTTAAAATGTCGTTCGCACGCGTGACATAGTGGAGGCCCATACTACATTCGGGCCGGGTTTAATGCCTTTATGATCAAGCCTCGCCAAGATTTGAATAGGTTTATTTATTTGAAAATGATTTTTTTTTGTCAGATTTCTAAAATTCAAACGCATTATATTGAACAAGTGTACAACCATTGAAATACTCGCAAAGCTTAGTTTTATATTTAGTTATTATATTATACGAGATCGTAAGAATGACTCTGTGGGTGGAGTGATATGTAAGGTGATTCATATTTATGGAGAATATTTAAAATATAATTTAACTAGAAAAATGGCATAGGTATATTGGATAAGGGATTGGTCGGTATATGTTATGGGTAATACATATACGGATTAATACACAGTTATAATCTATATTTGAACATCTTGACAAGGAATATATAAAAGTTTGTGTCTATTGTACTAATATAAAATACACAGTAAATAAAAAACATTAAAATATCTACAAAGGTGGGCTTATCCCATAGGGATCTCTTCCAGCCAACCTTTCCTCGCCCAATATGGCGAGGCATTAAATGGAACAATTTTTTTTACAAAGGTGGTTCCTCTGTCTACCCCCTCGGGGATTATTGACGTGAGAGTTATGTATGTATGTATACATTTTACACAGACTATAAAAGTACCATTGGGCCCTCTTGACAGGGTTTTCATATTCCTGGTCAGGGTGTATATACATACACCGACGACTCCCTTTTTTTATTTACCTATAGTGGGTAAAAAAAAATTTTACTTAAGTGTTTTATAGGCCAAAAATTTCATCTACTATGGACCTATATATTGTTATTATGATACCCAATTAAAGAATAATTCAGATTTTAGAGAAGAAACTCTTATTTTGAATACACACCCTCTATACAGAAACAAAAAACATGTATGGTATATAGGGTGTCTATTTATCATGAATAGTTTTTTCTGTATTGTGCCACTTGCTGAACTAAATTTAATACTGTTTAGTTTAAATCTATTCGGCCTTTTAAGTGAGAGTCTATATATGTGCTGGCACGGTTTAAAAGAGCTTGGAAAAAGAGTCGGTCAGAAAAAGACACGTCAAGCTATACTCCGTGCAACCCTGTAGCAATAAAAGATGGCCTCCCCCAGGCCCACGTACGAAGAAGTTCTTGTCACCACGAAAGAGTTTACTTTTTGTTTAGTTTCAATGCGGAAGAGAAAAAAAAATACGTGAAATTTTTTTGTAGTATTTCATGCACTAGTTCACCTAAACTTTTGACAAAATCTTAAATTCCATCATTGCCGATCAAGGTCAAGTGAAAGACACATCTGATATTTTATTAATTATAAAATGATTTTAGGTTATGGGGCACTAATAAAGATATCACATATCAGCGTGTTTATCTTAATTTGAGCTATCGAATTATAAACATTTTATTTTTTCTGCAATGTCGTGGTTGTTTTTTGTAAATTAAAAAGTTAAATCAAGAAAGTTGAATACTTACTAAAGTAAGTAACTGGAATAGGATCTCCATAGAAACAAAGTGGCCCCGTTCGAAAAAAAAAGAGAAGAAAAGAGTTTAAAAGATAAGAGTGTAAGCGAGGCATACTAGAGGGCATCGCGTCTCTTTTCATCGTAACCTGTATTAATAGCTCTGCAATTGAATTATAGTAAATTTAGGATATTTTTACTATGGTCACTGTACTAAAAAAAAGATAGGATACTCCGTATGTCTCGCATACTCTTCTTTTTTTAAATAGCCTTTCGACGGTGGCCACTTTTTTCCATGAAGATGCTTTTCCAGTTTACTACGTAGTATTGCAACTTCCTTGGTTACATGCTGTCAAAGTACAGTGCACGAGATCACTCTATTTCTCCTGGCGCTTATAGACCATGACGTCACCTATATTAGCACCATTTCCATGAAAATAGCATGTATTTTAATGTATAATTTCTTTTAAAGACTGTTTATGTAACTACAGTTCATTTCCCTAATATTCGCAACTGTTAGAATGTAACGTACCATTCCTTTTAGGGTTTTTTACTAGTAGCATTTTATTTTTAAATGATCGAGTTTTGATCGAACATATTTATAATTTTTTTTGGTGTAATTTTTCTTACACAGGACGAAACAATTTCCAATTGTCCAAAATACAGGATTTTGGACATATTGTGTACCTATGAAGTGGTAGTTTTGTAAAGACATTAACTTTAATACGGCTGTATATATAATCAAGTTTTATGTAATTTTATTCAGAGACCAAAACGGTTACCTGAATCCTATGTACTGCAAGTACATGCAAAATTGAATATAAAACGCATGCTTATAAGCAGTGATCGGAGTAGGTAGGGCTCTTTCGGCTCAAAATATGGATATGATTTCGGGATCCCGTTTTAAGTTATCGAGCAAATGTTGTAAATTACTTTTATAAACCTCGCCCTTACTCGGCGGATTACGATTTTTTTAAAATTGTGAACTTACGAAGAAGTTGAAACACATAGGTACACTAGCGCCATGAATCTTAAAAAAAATTATTTCGCCACCAATCTTAAATGTGTATCAAAACAAATATAACGTTAAAAATCTAAATAATATATTTATTCAATCCCGGGATTATTGGGCATACTTATCCATATTATGACCGTATGTGGCAAGTACCAAAAACAGCTCTACCTACTCCGATCACTGCTTATAAGGTACAATCTACAATAAATATTTTAATTAAATATCGATTTCGTTGTAGATTCTACCTTAATAGCATGCGTTTTGTGTTCAATTTTACATGCGTTGCGAAATAGATTCAAATAAAAGTTTTCGATCCCTGATTTTTTTCAAAAGTACTACAAATTAAATCGACTTCTATTAATAAAATTGACAAATATGATTTTTAGTTGTTGAATAGGGCAGAATCCTGCAATGTTAAAACATTACCACTAGAGGCGCCACTAGCACAATGGTACGTAGCCAATCAACATGTAGATCCTTTACACCAAATCTTTTTTTTACCCTTCAGACTCGCGCCACGCTGTCTTAACAGATTTTCAGTCTGCTATTTTGAAATGGCCATATGATGCCATGATATCATCACAATTTTACTATAGCTTTGAGAAGTTAAATTAAATTAACCCAAATAACGAGAAATTTGTGATATCTTCAGAAATGACGTTTCGTTTGGATTTTCTGTTTACGGAATGTGCTAGTGGCTCCATCTCCGCTTTGCGGTTTTATGTCCTATTGAATTCATGATACAAAAATGCATTTATAATAAAATTAATGCTTGCAATACAATTATTTATGAAATTAGTTTATGTGACATTAGATTGTATGAATATGGTTCAAATTAGGACGCGTTTACATTATGCATGTGTATTTGTTACATCTTGTACAATAATTTATACAGGGTGTAACCATTCGTCGGCCTTTTACCAGGAGAACCACTCATGTATGAACAAAGTGTTTTAAAACTGGCAAATAAAGTTTTTAAACTCTTCGTACAAAATACCTTGACCGAACGGTTTCAATATAAAGTCGAAATGTTTATGTAACTACTCCATTTCCAAAAAAATTGGACATAGTTCAAATTCATGAACGGAACTTCTGGTAAAAGTTCGGCGAATGTTTTTGTTAACACCCTGTATTATTAACCTATATTTCTACTGTTAGTTTTGAGGTATAGAACTCTAAGTGCAGGACTACACGGGTCCGGTTCCAGCCCGAAGTCGGTTCGCTGCAACCAATCACATGCGTTCCACCCTCCCCCCACTTGAAGTCGGCGCTTCGTGATCGGATGAAACGAACCGAACCGTCACTGGAACCGGACCAAGTATCCTAAAATCCACTACAACTATGTAAATAAGTATTTGTTATAGTTATAGCTTACGGAAAAAACTTGGACAGAAAACTGGTAGTATCTTTTGAGTAGTACCACAAAATACGCCCATGACATTTTGATTATTCGTGACGTTTCCGGACGCCATATTTACTATAGTGAAACCACAGGCGAATCGCCCGCGACGTCAGAGAGGCGCGGGGCGAGACGACAGAGGGAGAGCATACGTCGCGGGCGATCCGCCTGTTAAGCGGTTTCACTAGTCCGGCTTGGCCGTAGCTTATCATAAGCTGCACGACCACAGCAGTGTAAGTAAATAAGTCGTATTTCGTCGGTAATCTCAGAAAGCCTTGTAATTTAATAACCTGTCATTTTATTCAAAATTATGTTGCCATCCCAAAAAAATTAAGGCTTGATATCTGATAAAAGTTATGGTGCAATATGTCTGATAATAACTAGAGAAGAACTCTAAACAGCACAGATAGCAGATAGTCCTTTTATTTTGCTTTTTTGCCGACGGGTTTACAGATGTCTTTCAGTTTCAGGACAAGTTTTTCTGATCTAAGCTTAGTTTAGTCATGTGACATTAGCGAGGTGCCAGATTTTATACCAAAATTCTATATTTTATTCTATTAGACTGCGAGAGTGTTTGTATTAATGTATATTCTACTTAATTCGCAAACGAATACTTAAAATATAAGGAAATATTTTCCAAAAAGTTCAGTTTCTTTCAATTATACCATCATATTTCTGTTGTTATGTGCTTATTGGTAGACCGTTGGTGGCGTAGTGGCTAGGCTAGGACGCTGGACTCCAAGGTCCAGGTTCGAAACCATGCAATGTCATGTACCAATGAGTTTTCGAAGACATGAACTATTACCGACTGCTCTGACGGTGAAGGGAAACATCTTGAGGAAACCTGCACACTGAGATATACCAGTGTGTAAAAGGGGGATAGCAATGGCAAACCACTCCAAACTGCCCAGGGAGTCGTGTGGTGTGTGGTTAATTGTGGTGTGGTTAATCTGTGGTTAATTCCATAGAATGACCGCTACCCTCTTCGGAGAGGAGGCAACTATAATAAGAAGAGTGCTTATTACATATATTTTTTTCGTACTGATAATTGCTGTTGGTCCTAGTGACCTTTACAGCTTCACCGGGTTTTTTGGGGCGAGCGCTAAATGCGCTCCCGCCTAGAGGAAGACTTAAAAACTACTATAAGAAGCGACTGCCTAAGGGCACCCAGGTGGGTACGGACCTCGGCTTAGGACGTCGCTGGGGACGGAGGGGTCGGGGAGAAGCGGCCTGGAATACGCCGATAGCGCGTGAAAGCGCCAGAAGCGGGTCGCCGCCCGCGCCGGTTGCTTATTACAGTCTGATTTTATCAGGTTCCCTGTCCCATGAATCAATATGTAAACAAATTTGTATATAACTTTTCATACAGAAATAGATATTGGACGTACAGCAAGGAAATTACACTCTTATATGGGGAATGAATGAATTAAATTTTATTCGCACACATATACATAACACGATAATTACATTTCACTACTTAAAAGAGTTGCATGTGTGGCATGCATATGTGGCAAAAGGGTCCCTGACTCAGCATTATGCGGGCTAGATGCTAGCCACCGCCGCAGCGCTGGTCTTCAATCAGGGTCCGGTGACACGACGCCACGGCACGTAACGGTGAGACAGCTGTCAGCATTGCACAACTATATAAACATCTCAATACATAATAAGTGTAAAACAACTACTTCCATTATAATATTAGGTACATTTCGGTTCTACAGAAACAACACAGAGAGAATAGGTATCATGTAGATTGATCAGGTAGCGCCCTCTGTAGGAAATTTTAAGTAATATATGTTACTTTATTTTATTTTTATGTATCTGTTTAATTACAGGACAACGTTAAAGAAATGATGGCAATTATCCATTTATGTGTCTACTTCAAAACATACCGACGACTCCTTTGTCCGAGTTATCTTTACGCTCCTTAAAGATGGGATATTGACTCTTTTAAACACATCACTGCCAAGCTATATATGCTATGAGCAAACAAAAACATTACAACATTTGAGTAGTAACAAACACGTTCATACACCACAACACGCACACACTGTTGCTTTCTTCGTCCGTGCAGTCACTGAGGGGCCAGCTGAAAATCAGCGCTGTGGCTTGCCTCAGCATTACGCTGAGCTGGTGTACCCTTTTTGGCACTGTACCACACCAGATGTTCTGTGCTGCATGTATTAAACTTTGTATACTTCTGTATTCTGGTGTTTACAGCGCTAAATAAACGATTTCAATTTCAGAAAATAAAAATAACTTTAATATAATACTTATTCATTTATTAATTTCAATCATTCAATACTCCATCAGTCACATTAATAATTCATATTCATAAGAATAGTCAATTTAATAATTATATTAAGAGCTAACTTATTTTAAACATTTAACATCAGTTACACCATAATATCAACTTGATACTTAATTGGTCTTAATTTAAAACAATTTTCAAGTCTATAACTATAATCATATTCGAAATATAGCGAAAAAAATCTATAAAACCGAAAGATGGGTGTTCAGTATTCATAACTGAACAACTTTTATTCTAAGATTTATTTTGATTTTCACAAAAAATCGATTCTCCGTCCATTGTTTACCGATGTAAGTTGATGGATTTGTATGAACAGTAACAATTTTTTTCAGTAAATCAAAAAATCGTATAACAAAAGTTGTTCAGTTATGGATTCTGAACACCTTTTTTGGCTTTATAGACTTTTTGTAACATTCTGTAGATGACATGATCACGGACCGAAAGCATAACGGCTTTGAATCTATTTTGCAATGTTGAATCAATATGCCTGCAGTTAAGGTAGAATCTACAATGAATTATTTTGGTCAACTACCGGTAACCGATATTAAAACAAAAATATTTACTGAGATTAACCCATAAGAGCATGCGTTTTGTGTTCAATTTTTCGTGTACTGCAAAATGGGATTTGACGCGTTAACTGTCTATGACCTGCAAACTGGTCATGGATGGCTCCTACTCACACGTCCGTCACCTGTAAACGGGTCATTCGCCTTTTACAATTCTGTGGCGTATTATGTAAGCCTACGTCATAATTCATAAAACAATAAAATCGGTGGCCGTATGACGACTAGGTACAGGACAGTTAATGTGTTAAGTAATTCGGTGAATATGATGATTGGTAAATTAGGTTAGATGGCCTTTTACCCATTAGGCTCATTACTAAATTAAAACTTAACTTAATTCAGTGGCATCGATTCCTGTGTGGCCGCGACGAAACATTCCGCTCAGACGTACACAATCGAGTAAATGTGTGAGCATGACAGTTTCATGTAGGTTTAGCTTTAGATTTGGCGGCCACCCCGGAATCAACGCCATTTGCTCAGTCTCCCATTACTCAGGACCTAGGTTCAATCAATAATACATATTGAAAAACTTAGCGATGGTAAACAAAACAACAATTACTTAAACATTATTCAGATCAGTCTTATGTAAATAAGCCCGTTGCCATCTGGGTAAAGAAAACAAATAAACCGAATTTGATAGGTATCTACATCAAGTATATTTGATCAATTTTTATTCATAGGAAATGAAACCATTGCGTAGATGGAGCCACGAGCACACTCCGTAAACAGAAAAGCAAAACGAAGCGTATTTTTTGAAGACATCACAAATTTCTCGTTTTTAATTTAATTTCTTAAAGCTTTCAGTAAAATTGCGATGATATCATGGCATCATATGGCCATTTCAAAATAGCAGACATAAAAAATCTGTTAAGACAGCGTGGCGCGAGTCTGAAGGGAAAAAAAGATTTGGTGGAAAGGAACGTATCTACATGTTGATTGGCTACGGACCATTGTGCTAGTGGCGCCTCTAGTGGTAGAACATTGCAGGATTATCTCCTATTACGCATTTAGTCTAGTATGCGTAGGTAGGATTTGAACCTGCGGTCTTGCCGTTCCGTGGCAGTGCTCTAACTTACTGTGCTATCGCGGCGTATCCTGCCAACGTCAATAAATATTATCAATCTTTGTATGGTTAGAGCACTGCCACGGAATAAAGGTCGCAATGTCTGAAAGAACTATGAAAAATAGATTTCTAGGTTATAGTCAAGTTTGTTGGGTTTTCGACATCGATGCAGTTATAGATAAAAGAAAGTATTGTGATAAAAGAAGTAGGTTAGGTTGCAACAAAAGTACATACCTATTCAGATGAAGGTGGTATGGATTATGTGCAGAGTTAGCCTGGGGTGGCGCCATAGTGGTATTAAAGGGTGACCTTTTACCGATTTCTGCAGCTAAGCAGCAATGCTTGCATTGTTGTTTCGGTTTGAAGGATAAGAAAGTTTAAAATCGCCCTTTTATCTGTATATCACGTGACCTGGAACTGATACGCTGTCATGTGTGACGTCACTATCGAGTAAACAACACAACGAATGTAAAGCAATCAGTTTTTGTTTGTGTATTTAATCGATAATGACGTCACAGCAAAACTATCATGGCGATCAACGTTCTAAATACAATAAAAAAAGGATTGCAATATTAGATTGAGTGGATTAGAGTGGAAAAGTGGATTCTAATCACTGAACAAAAAGTGGAAACAAATCGGATTTGTGAAGTGGATTAGAGTGAAATAGGCTATTTCATTCGGTTTAGTCATTTTCTTCACACAAACTGACAAACATCGCTTTATATGTGTAGTCACACAACAGACCACAGTACAGCTCTGTAACAGTAGTGTAAGTTTACAAGAAGTCGTAGTTTGAAACGTCGTCGAACGGCTGTTGTTGCGACGAGGGTCGCGGCGCGGGCGCTCCTGGCCGATACTGTGGCTGCTGCAAATTTATACACAGATTGTTAAGGCCATGGCACAAAAAGAAAGGCATATCGAATTGGATGATGTTCACGTCATCACAAGGGTACGTCAATCAATCAATGAATAGAATAGAATAGAAAAACCTTTATTAATAAACCATATATAAAAAATATCCCAAAATGAGTCGGATTATATATTGACCATATTTTACATTCTGTGATGACAAGTGATAACATATGATATGATCTATGAATAAGATCTATGATCTATCAATGAATCATTTCTTGGTTAATACTTGCAGTTGTTGGTACTTGGTGAAACTTGTAGTACATGATTAGATTCAAATAATATACTGTTGCACGGGTTTTTACTGTATTTTATTAATTACGACCGGTTTCGTTTACACATCTTCAGGTGTTTCACCTGAAGATACCAGAAAATACCTGAAGATGTGTAAACGAAACCGGTCGTAATTAATAAAATCCTCCTAAAATCCAGTAAAAACCTGTGAAACAGTATATTATTTGAATCTAATAATGAATCATTTCGTGAACATTAGTATACAGGTTTAATGAGTAAGTATCACTATGCTCCGTCGTTTGACATACACATATTTTCAATAATTTGTTAATAAATATTCAAATATCAATAATATATATAAATTTTATTTAGGGTTTCATAAAAGTTCGACGTGCCTTCCTATGAAAAAAGACTATAAAGGGACCTATTTTATTAGCGGCAAATGTTTCTAGGGTGTCATCTATGTGTCATATGGAGATCCCGGAGCCCTCCGGTAAGCACGAGGACGGCCATCGAGGTGGTTTTAGTGAGTGGAAATCTCACATAACCCAGTCTATCCCCCTGGAGGCTAGGTATCTTTCGAAGATCTCCCCCCCGTTACCAAAAAAAAAGGTGTCATCTATAGGTTATAAGTTTATAACAATAACGATAGGGAATCCATTTATTTTTTACTTATATATTTCGGTAAAACGTCAAAATTGTTTATTCTACAAATGAATGAGTTATGACATTGATGAGTTTATGCCACCATGGCGCAAAATAATGGAGTTTATCTTTAGTATGGAAAAGTTTTCATACAAGTAACAGGGTTATTTTTTCGTGTAAAGTGGTACAAATGACCAGCACATACCACTCCATATATCTGCCACTAATAAAAAAGGACCATATATAGTAGCTTTACTATATGTAGTTTTCCTATAGTTGACTAGACAGAAAAAAGTGGCCACTTTATACGTAAACTGCTTTCAATAAAGCTATACCAATATTTATCATCAGAAGAGCAAACTGTCGAGGCCATTAATAAAAAAAAAGTGAAAATTACCTAACTGTCACTTCTAGGATTGTACAGTGGACAACACATCAGGCTTTACTACTTTTTAGTACTTTTTCGCTCTAACTTTTTTGACACATCATACTAATGTCAAGGAATCAACAGAAACTTATTGCGACTTGGTTCCACGGAGTACAGCTTGATGTGTATTCCACAAGCTTTCCATATTTCCAGTCCTTTAAAATTGTGATTAGTGAAAACAAAATGTGATGAAACAAGCATTACTTGTGCGTGCGTGTGAGAGCGGGAGGGAGCGAGGGGGCGTGCGAGTGCGAGTGAGATCACATGTGGGGCCGAGGGCCGCGCGCCGCGGCTTGCTGCTGTTGCTACAAACAGAGTGGAGTAAGCAAGTGCATTGGGGCCGCTCAAGTATCACGTAAGCATCAAAGGGTGAAGGAAATTGGAAAACATCGTGAGGAAACGGGGGGAATGATGATTACGTCAGCAAAAAAGCGATTAGCAGTTACTAACAATGATACTTTTTATGAATTATAATTAAACAATTAATGCCAATGATCACGTAAGTGTATTTGGGGGCTAAGAGCTTTGATTATTTTCACTGACAAGGTTAAAGATGGCTAAAATTCTGCTTACGTACTCGTAATACTTGAACGGCCCCATTGGGGTTTCATGATATGGGTGTTTGCTCGTGGTACCCAAGTGTACACGTACAGTCTATGATTGTACAGTGGTAGACACATCCAGCTATACTCTGTGGAACCTTGTCGCAATAAGAATGAGTCAATTATGTTAAAGCGACAAAGTACCAATGGTTATATCTTGATACGTGGTCCACTGTACATCACGACGCCTGAGTCGACATCTGCGTGATCGATGTATAATGGAGGAATGGTCGCAAGGGCTTTTATGTAGATAAAACTGCAAAATGAAGCAGTAAAAATATATTATAAAAATTACGATCTTTACAACAAAAGGCGAGCGGACGGAAGACCAATTGACAGCTGAGTGACAGCTCATGTGTCATGTGTCAAATACATTTTTTATTACCTAATTCATTTTATATAAGAGGCAAATGGTGGTTCCTATACAGCCAATGCTTTGTGAGTATTTAACAGCTTAGATTTTGTGCTTTCTTGTGGCGGTTTAGTCCAAATGAATCTAGTGATCGTCACGCACTGAGTACTTTTATAATATAAAGTCCGTTCACTCAAACAAGCTCGCTATTTGAAAATGCCGTCTGCGCTCGCGCCGCAGCCGCTTGTTAAAAGAACAGAGGACGCAGACTGTCGATTGCACCCATTTGTGTATTATTAAATTTCCTATTTTATATTTATTTAAACACCCACAGTCCGCAATCAAACTGGGTGCAACGAGCTTATTTCAGTAAACGGACTATACCTACATAAATAAAAATAGGTATACAGGATGTCCCAGGAAGTAAGGATCACATAAAACAGGGTACCACGAGCAAACACCCAATATGTGCATTAATCATTTACAGGGCGACTATTTCAGTACAAAGAAATATTTCAATAATAAAAAATACAGTCTTATAAGTCCAAAAAACTTAACTTTCGAAACTGTTTGATATTTTTTTGACTTATGGCCGGTTTACTTAAAGTCAACTGTAGTGGCGAGTAGAATGTAAAGCAGTGATTGCCAGGCACTCGCCACTCGCTATTCTACTCGCCACTGAACTTGCTCTCGCCACTTTACTTGACCAAATGTAAACCGGCCTTTAGATACAGAGATTGAGTCGCCTTGCAATAGATCAGTACAAGTAATTTGGTAGAATGAAGAATGCTAGAAAAAGGAAAAGAAAATTAGTCAGAAAAAGCGGATGAGATCTAGATATTTAATAAAAATGATTACAAGTTACTGGTTAGGTCAAGCTTATGTAAAAGTTATGTAAAATTACCCAAATGACCCGCAATTAAAAGGTAGTTTATATAAATTACCTATGAGCATTACATTTTATATTTGTTTCTATTTTTCTAAATATTACTATGACTGTGTCACTATATGACAGCAGCGTCACAGCAACTCGTTGCAGCAACGTGTTGCACATACGGGGTTGGAAGGCAACATGGGCCGTTTGAATTACGAAACTTGTGTGAATGCGTTACATCAACGCGTGGCATTTACCTGTTGCAGCAGATTCCTAAAGTTCTAGCTTGGAATGCATCATGGGCCGCATGATTTGTGACTCTGTGTTAACATGTTACAGCAACACGTTGCACATACATAGTTTTCGTGCAATAAAGTGTATTCATTCATTCACATACCTGTTGCAGCAGGTGCCCAAGGTCAGGCTTGAAATGCATCGTTTCATCAAATAATTGGTAATAACTGTTAGTGTTATGAAATATGTAAATAAACAAATAGATCATAGTTTGAAACTATATTAACATGTTACAGCAACACGTTGCTGCAACGCGTTGCACATACCTGCTGCAACAAATGCCTGAGTCTATGTCGTAAATGGATCATGGGCTGTTTGATAAGCGAAACTGTGTCATTTAGTCCTAGTAACATGTTACAACAACACGTTGCAGCAACGCGTTGCACGTACCTGCTGCAGCAGATGCCTGAGGCCAGGGTTGGAAGGCATCATAGGCCTCATAATCCTCGGCGGGTGTCCCGCCGCGGCCGCGCCGCGCAACTGTTGCTGGAGTTGCTGTTGTTGCTGCAATTGGTGCTTGCGTTGTTGCTCCTGAAATTAAATTAATTAAATTAGTGGTCTGTTGTATTGTCTTATTCAAATTTTATATATTTGTCATTACAGTTCGCAGGGTGTGCGCAGGTTCAGAAATATTGATTATGCCTCCACTGTCAACACTGGTGAACCAGCGGTGGGTCAAGTCGAAGGATATAACAGGATAAAATAAATAAATATGTTCGAGTCGGTTCCGCGTCCATTAGGTTTTAGTGAAACAGTTCATTTTATAACCCCCGACCGATCGTGGGAGAGCTTGTTATAAGTTTCACACGTTTCTCTGTCGGTCTGTGGCATCATAACTTAACAACGGATGGTCTGATTTGGACCCGGTTTTTTTTAATTTAATAGAGAGCGTTCTTAGCCTAAGTCTGATAAAAATTGGACCAGTGGTTTCCAGGATCTTGGAGCATCTTTGATGTCAGATGGGATCTCTGGAATATCTACATGGTTCGAATTTGAGCTCAAATATTCCGGGTGCATTTTTGACATATTAAAAATTTAAAAATAGTCATAAATTGATGGTCAAATGTGAAAATAGAATTAAAATTCGTTGAAAAATAAAATAGATTTTTTTTAAGCTGTGAGAACTTACCTCGAGCTGTTTGTAAGTTAACTCCTGTTGTTGTGCGGCGTGCAAGTGAGACATTATGTCCATTTGCGACTTGAACTGCGCCTCCTGCTGATCAACAGGACTTGTTAAGTATAATTGACCAGGATTCCTCCAAACTTAAATTTAAGTTCAGTCCTCTGTCTCTTGCGTTATCGGTAAGAAGAGGACAGAGGTGGGTAGGTTTAGAGCTGTCAAATCAATCTCTAATTCTTATTCAATTTAATTTAACATTAACAATTTTAATTTTAATTTAATTAATTTGTATTGTATTAGAAGACATTACAGATAATTTATTGTATCTATAATGCTACTGGAAAATAAATGCCAATGTATTTTTATCCGATATATATCTTTCTGGAGCTGTCTTAATTTGACAGTTCCAAACCTAAAATGATACTTTTGTCCTTTTCTTACCGATAATGAAAGAAACAGACGGACTGAACTTAAATGTAACTTTGCAGGAATCGTGGCCAGTGTGAAGTTATAAGTTATGACATCGAATAATGAAAAATTCGGGGAAAATTCCCGATCAGTAATTGAACATAAACTCTTGCAATCAGGAGCCGAATTCCACTGTTTTATTAACACATTGGAAAACCAACAGCTTATACAATTAACAAAATAGAATTTAAACAATTTAATAGAAAGCCAATTAGATGTTTTCACATATAACAACGTTTGTCGTTCTTTTCCTATTAGATAGCGATTATCGTTTTCGTATCGATCTAAATTAACTACAAATCATATTCTACTAGCGAGAGCGAACCGATCGATCGTTGGATTGACCGAAACGTAACGTTAATCGAACTGTTCGTGACTAGCGGCATACGAAAAACGTCAATCTCTTTTGTATATGTGTGTTACTGCAGTGTTAAATAAATGAATTCTATTCTATTCAAGTCTCTGCAGTTTAGTTTCTATCAATACAAATCGATAATACGATATACGTAATCTCAAGATTACGTTGTATTTGTAGAATCGGGCCCCCCTGGTAGGCTGACTCTACACTTTGTTGCAGATGCTGTATTTCTGAGATACAGTATCAACTTACAAGCGATCAATAATAAAATAAAGTAAGAACTCGCTTTCCAGTGGCGCAACTCGGGGGAGGGCATGGCCCTGGGCGGCAGATTAAAGGGGCGGCTTTAGAAGTACGGGCGGCTGATATTAGAATAAAAAGAATTAAAACTAGAGTCGAATTAAAAAACCGATATCAGATGGTGAATTTTTAAAAAACGCGTTCACATCAACATTGTGGAGAGTTTGAGGCAAGTTCAGGCCCCGGGCGGCCTCAGGCCATCCATTGCGTTAAGAGAAACTCGCACGTAGACGTGTCTGTGTTTATGTGCATTGCTCGTTATCGTGTTCTGTCGCTGACGTTTTAACTATATAATTAACTATGGATATTCATTGCTGGAGACATCTGCGTCACGCAGCCACTGCTGCCTTCTCAACCTTGCCCCCCGCGGTCAAAGAAAGGACTGGTAATTCAAACATAAACACCTGCTATCTGACCTGCTGGTGCTGTATGTTATTATCAATTTAAAAACTATCAATAACAAAATAAAGATAGAACCCGCCTTCCAGTGGCGTAGCGTGGGGGGATGGCACGGAGCGGCTGATGTTGAAATTTAAAACAAAAAAAATGCTCTCGGATCATACCAAATCGAGGAATTATTTATGTAATCCGTTTGAAATGATGTGGTGAGAGTATCACATTTTCCCAATTTTTCTGCCGAATTAGGGGGGGGGGGGGGCAATTCAAGCTCCGGGGCGATACATATGTCCCCGGGCGGCAAATTCAGGCCTGTGGCAGCAAAAAATCACACAACCAAGCCCCCGCGGGCATAGAAAGGACTGGTAATTTGAACATAAACACCTGCAATCTGACCTGCTGATGGGCCGCCTCTAGGGTCTGCTGCAGGTGCTGTATCTTCTCCAGGTTCTGCTGCCGGGCCGCCTCCAGGCCGTCCAGCTGGTTGACCGGCCGGGGGCCCTTACCGCCCACGGGGGGGCCCCCGCCGCCCATTCCTCCGCCCATCATCATACCCTGCGTACATATAGGGAATATAGGTGCTATCGTGGCACAAGAAGAAAGGCATAACAACTACGGAATGCATAATTTTCACGTCACAGCACAAGGGTACGTCATCAACGGTAACACTCGATTGATGACGTAGCATTGTGCGCTGACGTGAACATTTTTTAAATTAAATATGTAGCAGACGAGCAAACGGGCCACCTGATGGTAAGTGATCACCGTCGCCCATAGACACCTCATCTCAAATTATGCCATGGGTGCTATTTTATTTAGCATCCTCATGGTGCCTTCATCATACGTACGTACATACATCTATACATAAAAAATAAAATCGTAAAAAGGTACATTTTTGTTTGTCTGTTTGTTTGAACGCACATCGTCAAAACTACATGATTATAATAACCTATCGGAGTAGGTAGGGCTGTTTTTGGTACTTGCCACATACGGTCATAATATGGATAAGTATGCCCAATAATCCCGGGATTGAATGAATATATTATTTAGATTTTTAACGTTATATTTGTTTTGATACACATTTAAGATTGGTGGCGAAATAATTTTTAAAAGATTCATGGCGCTAGTGTACCTATGGTAGTGTTTTAACTTCTTCGTAAGTTCACAATTTTTAATAAATCGTAATCCGCCGAGTAAGGGCGAGGTTTATAAAAGTAATTTACAACATTTTCTCGATAACTTAAAACGGGATCCCGAAATCATATCCATATTAATATAACCTTTGAGGACATTGACCCGATTGACCCTACCTACTCCAATCAGTGATAATAACTATAGCATTATGCTGAGTTGGAGTCCTGTTTGGCATCACATTGAAGCACAGACTTTTTTTCTTATTTTTTTTGTATTCTCGCGATGTGTTAACGTAATATGTACCTCTGTGTTGTGGAATGTTGACCAAATAAAGATTTTCTATTCTAATCAATTATATTTGGATAGAGTTTTCACGGGTATATATAAATAAATCCAGATTGATATCTACGCCATAGACGTTTTGTAAAACCTACTTATAAATAGGTCAAATATGCGGATAAAATTAGTATGGAACGCGAATGAAGTTGCGGACAACAGCTAGTAGGAAATATAGGTGCTTTAATATTATAATTTAACACCCTCAAGGTGCCTACTTTTTTCCTAGATGCAAATATTCTGACCCAAAAAAATAACCGGATTTGCGTTTTAGACATAACATAACCCAAATAACCTTCAAACTCATACGTAAAATAATAATACAAAAATTAATTTAATAAATATAATTAATTAATGGTTAGCTGGTAGAAAATGCCGCATGGCGTTAAGCTCGCCTCATGTACTATTTTTGTGCATTAAAGTGTTAAATAAATAAATTAATTAAATTATACGGTACGTTCTCACCTGTTTCTCACTTTAATCTTTGTGTATTTTTTTGTTCTCTATTATTGTTGTTTTGAATTTTTAATTAAATTCTTGATGTAGTGGGTAATCGTTATGTTATGTGTAGGTTAGAATTTCATTCTATTTTGTTTAACTTTTTACTGATTTTAGTCTTTTATGTAAATGAGTGTTTTCTTCCTGCACACCGGCGAGTGCTGATTTGGTAGTTGCGCTGTGGTGACTTAGTAAGTAGTCTCAGCAGCTTTTAGTTTGTAATTGGTATTTTATTATTATATATTATATTGTAGGTATATATTATATTATTATTATGTCTAGTATTGATGACCCTATTGATATTAACGATAGTTTCTTTTCATGTTCCTCTTCACTTGATGATTTTCACAGTGCCGAGAGCGATGACTCCGCTTCCCTGTCTCTGCATGATCAAATCTCCTCGACTTTCTCTAAATTCCCGCTTAATTTTAATGTTGTTCACATCAATGCTCAGAGTGTGCCTGGGCATTACTCTGATATGCTGGCCTCCTTCAGTAATGCGCGTATTGATGCTATTTTGATATCTGAGACTTTTCTCAAACCTTCCCTGCCCTCAACTCATGTCTCGCTCCCTGGGTTCAAACTACTTCGCAATGACCGCACCGACAAGGGCGGTGGCGGTGTCGCTATTTACCTACGAGCTGATATTCCCCACAGGATTATCAGTGTTTCGCCAAATGCATACTCTAAGTCCTCTGAGCACCTTTTTATTGAAGTCACTCTGTGTCACACGAAAGTCTTGCTAGTTGCTTACTATTGTCCCTCTCGTAACATTGATTATTTTTCTTCGTTTGACAACCTTCTCAGTAATTTCTGTCCCCTTTTCGACCATGTTCTTATTCTAGGTGACTTCAATACTTGCCTTCTACTGAATGATTCGCGTTCTCAAAAACTTATTTCTATCACTTCCTCAGTAAATTTGCACATCTTACCTCTGCATGCTACTCACCACTTCCCTAATACCACTCCTTCTCTTCTTGATATTATGATTGTTTCCTCTCCTGATAAAGTCGCTGTACATGGTCAGCTCACTGCGTGTTTCTCCTACCACGACCTCATCTATCTATCCTACAAAATACGTCCTCCGAAGCGTACTGCTAAATTTCTTCTCCTACGTAGCTTCAACAGTATCAACCTGGATGCGCTGAGGACTGATGCTGAGTGTTTGAACTGGTCGCCTCTCTTTGATAGTGACAATATAGATGAGAAGGTAGACTACTTTAAAACTACCATTATTGGCCTCTATGATCGTCATGCCCCCATCAAACGTGTTAAAGTCAAGCACGCACCTGCTCCTTGGCTTACACAGGAGATAAGGGACCTCATGACCAGGAGGGATCGAGCTAAAAGGGCATGTAAAAGGTATCCGACAGGCCATAACCTTACCCGTTACAAATGTCTTCGCAATCGTTGCAGTCGTCAGTGTAGAGATGCTAAAAAGCGCCATATTCATGAATCTATAGAGCACTTCAGCCCACCACAAATCTGGAAATTCCTCAAATCTCTTGGTATTGGCAAAACTTCCGATAAAATTGTAAATACTGTTGATTTAAATGCCCTCAATGATCATTTCTCATCTCCTCCTGTCATATTAGATGAAAACACCAAAATCAACACTCTTCAAGAGCTGTTGAATAGGCCATTTCCACAATGCTCACCTTTAATTTTCGATCCGGTTACAGAGTGTGACGTTAAGAAAATTATATTGTCCATTTCATCGACAGCGACTGGTGATGACGGTCTGTGTTCTCGTATGATTACCTTAATCCTGCCCGAACTACTGCCTATTCTAACTCATATTTTCAACTTCTCACTGGCAGCAAGTTCTTTCCCCTCCGTCTGGAAAAAGGCACATGTTATTCCTCTTCCTAAAACATCGAATCCTACTTCTTTCTCTCAATTTCGTCCAATTTCCATTCTTCCATTTCTTTCCAAAATCCTCGAGCACATCGTTCATAAGCAATTGTCGTCCTTTCTTTCCAGTAATAACCTTCTGAATCCTCTCCAATCTGGTTTTCGTCCGGGGCACAGTACTGTGACGGCTCTGCTGAAAGTAACAGATGATATCCGACACGCAATGGAGAACAAATTACTTACCATTCTCACTCTTCTCGACTTCAGCAGCGCTTTTAATTCTGTCGATTTCGACATACTCCTGGGCATTATTCGTTCACTAAATGTATCTCCACCGGTTACCGCTTGGTTTGACTCTTATCTTCGGGGTCGCTCGCAGAGTGTTCGCTCAGATGAGGTCACCTCGGATTGGTGTGAACTCGCTGCGGGGGTGCCTCAGGGTGGTGTTCTTTCTCCGTTACTCTTCTCAATCTTCATCAATACCATCACCAATATCATCGACTGTAACTACCATCTATACGCTGACGATCTCCAGCTTTATCGACATTTCAGTGTAGAGAACATTGACACTACTATTGATGCCATAAATTCCGATTTGCAGCGTATCTGTACTTGGGCGGGGTCCTATGGTCTGTTGGTTAATCCTTCCAAATCCCAATCCATCTTCATAGGCAGTAGGTATATGTGCAATTTGCTTGAATCCTCCCATATTCCCACCATTTTATATAATGGTGTACCTATACTAGTCACCAACACTGCAAAGAATCTGGGAGTTATTTTAGATAGTAATCTTTCCTGGGATTCCCATATCAATGAAATTAGTAAAAAAGTCCATTTCTCCTTTCACTCTCTTAAACGTCTTCAAAATTTCTTACCTCTTCAAACTAAGATCAACCTTGCCCAGTCTTCTTCTTCCCATAACTGACTATGCCGACGTCTGTTTTCTTGATGCCAAAGAGGAGCTTTTAAATAAACTTGAAAGACTTCAAAATCTCTGTATACGTTTTATCTTTGGCTTGCGTAAGTTTGATCACATTTCCCAATTTAGGTCTCAACTCCAATGGCTCCCCATTCGTCATCGTAGAAATTCTCATATTCTTTGTACTCTTTTCAAAATTTTAAGGAATCCCACCTCTCCCCCCTATTTGCGTGAACGCTTTAATTTCTTGCGGTCGGGTGATAAGCTCTCTAGGTCCCACATTAGTTCCCTTCTACAGTTTCCTCGCACCCCCCACAAAACCGACTTCTTTAACTACTCCTTCTCTGTGCATGCGGTCAGGTTGTGGAATGCTCTCCCTCCCGGCATTCGTGAAAGTCAATCCTTTCCTATCTTTAAGAAACTTGTCAAGGAACATTATTCTTCTCTCCTTTAGTTTTATTTTGTCATCACTGTATTATCTTTATTATATTATTATTATATTTTTATGTTAGTATATAGTATTTATTTATTTATTTGTATATTTATGTATTATATTATATTTATGTACGTATTTTCTATTTTGTATTATTACGTAGGTATATTTATTTAGCATATAGGTGTACACTTCGCCTGCCTTGTTATGTATCAAATTGTTTTTTTATGGGGTTTGCTGGAAGAGATCTCTCTTAGAGATAAGTCACGCCCTTTGTGTTTCACATATTTTTTTTGGTATAAGTTTGTATTATATTGTGTACAATAAAGAGTTAATAATAATAATAATAATAATTACTTTCGTCAAGAAAACATTCGTATTTCAAAAATACGAAAAAGAAGAAGGTCGACTCAATATCTCAATATAATATATACGAGTTATGCTACACCGTTTGTAAATATTTTTTTCGTTAATTTTTATGTGTCTTGTAATCTTATAACGATTATAAGATCTTGCTTTAGGCTCATTTTCTTCTTACCACTATCATCATCATCAGCCCATGTCGCCCCACTGCAGGGTATAAGCCTCCTCTCTTTTGTGCCACCCTATACGATCCTGTGCTAGTCGCATCCAGGTCTTCGATGCGACTTTGGTGATGTCATCCGCCCATCTGGCTGCTGGACGACCTACTCCTCTTTACCCCAACCTTGGCCACCACTCAGTGGGGGCTCCGGTCCAAAGGCCATCACCACGTCTTACCACTATATCATAACGATTTTTAAAATCATATAGCGACATCTATAGACGCGGTTAACGAGCCAAAAACAATAGCAACAAAAATATATAAACCAGAAACACTAAATCAGCTGCCAACACTGCTGGTCACAGAGGGAGCTCATGACCAGAACCCTTCATCAATTAAGAAACAAAAACTACATAAAAACCTACAATGCACGAACCCTACATAAAGAGAGGTAGAAAAACCTGTCACTAGATGGGAAGACGATCTAGTTGCAATAGTAAAAAATTGGAAAGACGAAGCACTAGACAGAGAAAAATTGTTAAACAAGATGGATTAATATATAAATAAATATGTAGAAAAGAAAAAAAAGATGGAGGCCAACGTCAAATTTAATTTGACCCCTGGCAGATTTACTATAAGTAATGCAGGATAACATATATAATTTTTAGAGAGTTTTTTTATAGAGAGTTTATAATTTTTAAATTATTAACTCTGCGTTCGGTTTAAGTTTGGCTAAATAAATATATAAAATAGATGCAGTGGAGGAAACAAAATACTGACTAAAACTAGACTAGACTGGGTAAAATGAAATATTTTCAAACTACTACAAATATACAAGTGTGTATTAATGTTATACTCCAGGTTTCACTCTTCTGACATTAGCAGCTGCCTCATTTGCCCTATGCCTAGAATTTCTTTAGATCTAATATCTAGACTTATAATAGCTTAGTAGCTCCAGGGTCTCTATGTTATATTTCTGGCTGCCCCATTCTGATATTAGCAACTGCCCGATAGTCCGAGGCGTGGAATCTCGGTAAAGTCCAATAGTCTAGTAGCCATGATACACGCTATAAATATACATATACAAACACCTGCGGATGCTGCTGCACTTGTGGCTGCACCATCGCCTGGCTGGGGCCAGGTACCGACCCCTGCCCCATGCCGCCCGCTATGCCCCCCAGACATGGCGCTCACGCCCACGACAGACGACACGATCAGAGTTCTCTATGCTTCTCGTGACTCCAATAATCAAATTTCTATAAACATACTTGCGAATATGGATGTCATACTTCTGGTTGCCCCATTCTGACTTAGCAACTGCCCCATTTGCTACATGCCTAATATTTCTAGAAGATCTAAAAACTTGTAGCCATAACAGATGACAGGACGCGTTTTACATACGTACCTGCGGATGCTGCTGCACTTGCGGCTGCCCCATCGCCTGGCTGGGGCCAGGTACCGGCCCCTGCCCCATCTGCCCCACCTGCCCCATGCCGCCCGCCATGCCCCCCGCAGCGGACATGCCGCTAGAGCCCATGCCGGCGGACGACATGCCAGGGTTCTGCATGGCTCCCGAGCCTGAAAATGTTTAAAAGATGGTTGTTTTTTTATTAAGTAGCGATTACGTTTTCGTATCGATACAACTTTAAATAATATGAGCGGATCAATAGATCATCAGTTCAACCGAAATAATATTAAAAAAAATTATTGATGCAGACAGTATCTTTTACATTTTGTCAGATTTCCCTGGCTCCCACACTAGGATACCCTGTGTTGTGGGGGCCGGTCTCTTCATATCTACATTATGATGACATAATAAGGTTATGCGAATAATTAATCAATTAATTTTGATGCCAGGGCACTACTAATTTTTGACAACAAAGATTACTGATTCTAAAAGTATTTGGTATTCTAAAAGTTTTTAAAGGTATTTGATGTCAAGATATTTGTTTGCGAACAAACCTGTCATGGTGGCAGTGGGCATGGTGCCGCCCATGGTGCCTGAAGGGCCGGCCGCGGGCAGCTGCTTGTTTATTATCTGAGTGATCTTCTGCTGTTGAATTACCTGTAATGATAAAATCTCCATTTACATTTTTTATTTTATAATGCTTTTCGACCTGAGCTTTGCGAGGAAACGGAGCGGAGAGCGAGGAAAACCTCCACCAATAGGATCGCGCCATTATCACGTCATATCACGTGACGATTAAAATGGCGCGATTCTATTGGCTGAATTTTTCCTCCTTCACCACCCTGTCTCGCACAGCTCAGGTCGAAAAGCACCCTAAGGCTGAGACAACATGAGCCGGTTCCAGCGCTGGTTCGTTTCGCTACAGCCAATCACGAGGCGCTGACTTCAACTGACTCACGGGGCGGCGGGTGGGGAGGGCGAAGCGCTTGTGATTGGCTGCAGCGAACCGAACCGGCGTTGGAACGGAACGCGTATAGTCCAGCACTAAGGAGAGCAGACGAGCAAATGGGCCAAATGATGGTAAGTGGTCACCGTCGCTCATAGACATCTCAACGTTATTAATTTAAAAATGTGAGTGCGTCGGCGCTCTTTTTCTTTCCAAGCTCCGTGTGTCTAGATCGCGGACACCCGGAGCGGACCTTGACCTGTGCCGCTGTATTGCTGGGATTCGGCACAGAATAGATATAAAGAAGTTCCGCTCCGGGTGTCCGCGATCTATACACACGGAGTGTGTCCGCCAAGTTCGGAAAGAAACAGGGCGACGACGCACTCACGTGTGTTATATTACAGGAACCATTTTTGACCCCCTATAACTCAAAATCTATTTGACCTACATATTTGAAATTTTGAATGTTTGTGTGAAAACTTGCCAAGTTAGGGATTCAGTTTTAAGCAAGCAATAACTCGGCTAGCATGGCATGGCAAATGAACTGACCTTCTTAAGCCTATCAACGAAAGTGGCCTGGTTGTTGGGAATGAAGCCCAGGTACGCCTTCTTGTCAGGCGTGTAGAGCAGGATTAGGACTTTGATGTCGCACTGCGGCGGAGACGAGAAGTGGACGCAGCCCGCCTGGAAATAAGAATAAGTTTATTTGTGCGGTAAGATGACAAAGTATTCACAGTCCACACACCAGTAGGAACTTAAGCAGGACGATAATTGATTAATATTCATTATTAACATATTTACAACTTAAAATTATTTATATTATAATTAAGAAGGAAAACATACAAGAGAAAATGTATAAAAATAAAATTAAATGTTACTAATAAAATGTCTTAAATTAGTCCCGTGTGGTAGGGTACCAAGGATGCTGGCGGCATTGCCCCGCTGGATCCCTATGCTGATCCTTTGGGAGAGATAGCCGCCAGCCCTTGGTCGTCGCATCAAATAGACGCTTGGACAGCTCTCGGAACAGTGACCAAGCTCCAGGGCCCCAAGGACCTAGGATCTCTACACCAAATGCTACAAAGTTGTATTGGTTGCCGATATCCCTGTATTTGTGGGCCTTAAGGCCCTCAGCCGCTTTAGCCGCTGCACCGGCCTTCCTATACGTGCTCTGGAGGTGGAACGAAGCCCGAGTGTCTACGCAAGTAGCGTCCCACACAAGGGCACGTCCCACTTTCCAGAGTATTGACGACATTCCGTCCGTCCTTGCCGTCACCACGCATTCATTATTAATTCATCCATTACGCATTTATTATGAGATATTCATTATAGGATAGGGCAAATATCCACTCTTATGTCATTAATACAAGGGATATTAATGACATAAGGGTGGAACCCCTCCCCTAGTCTAGTCGTCCGATGGCGGAACGGGGATGCTGAAAATAGATCGTGTTATTCCGACGCCCACTCTCTAAAATCTATCCTGTAAATTACCGAAATGCAATCTTGCGCCGGTGTTCCAGACCCTGCAGTCTAAAACTCTCACTTGCTGCATAGTAAAGTATTTAAAGAAGGGACACTCACAAATCCGTTGACCATAACTTTGGTGAGCGCGTCGAGCGCCTCGTTCGGCTGCAGGTGGAACAGCACGGACTTGCTGTCCTTGAGGTACTGCCCGCCGATGTTGCTGATCAGCTGCTTGGGCATCAGCTGCATCAGCAGCTTGTTCGGCCACGTATCCACTTTCAGCTCCGGCTCGATGTCTTTCGAGTTCGCTGACACCTGATGGAAACGTTCCAGTATTAGGTACGTAAGTAATTGAGAATGTCGGATAAAGTAGTATTTTCATGTAAAAAATATATTATAGATATTTTTCAAAGCTTTTCTAACGATTAATGTTAGAATGCAAATAAATTAAGTGGGGGTGAGGGGGGGGGGGACTATTATAAATATATCCAAGTTAACAAGTTACTGAAATTATTGGACATGCAAAGGTAAAAAATGTCAGGGGACTTAGTTCGGGTTAACGTAATAATAAGAGGGCCAAGCAAAGTTACAAGTTGTCGTGTAAGGGCAAAGGGATTCGGGGGATTAGGGGGAATTCCCCGAATCCCCTTTCTAATCCCCCTTTTCGGGGGATTAAAAGGATTAGGGGGTAGGTGAAAAAAAATTTGGGTGCAGCAGTCTTGATCAGCTAACGGAGGGAATTCTTCTTAAGATACTCGGCCTCCTAGCAGCTTGGTGACCTTCTGCTGGTCGCCGGGCGCCTTGCCCTTCTCCGTCTACTGCAAGTGTCCTGTGGACGGGCCGGCTGCAGCATGTCACTACCTGGCAGGGCAGCAGCTTGGTGACCTTCTGCTGGTCGCCGGGCGCCTTGCCCTTCTCCATCCATTCCAGCACGCCGCTCCAGATGTACGCGCGCTGCATGGCCGCCGCTGGCGCGCCCGACGGGCCCGCCGCCTGCAGCATGCTCGGCAGACGCTGGAAACGACATGACATTAGTATAGCGAAGTCCGAAGCACACCCACAGGCGCTGCAGGCCTATAAAAAATATGTAATATTTTGACTTCGATTCCGGGGTGGCCAAATCTAAAGTTGGCGTACAACGCGACCTGGCGCGGGGCGAGCCAGTTGTTAGTGAAGTACCTGCGGGGTGTGGGGCGGCGGGTACGAGGGCTGCGCCAGCTGCGTGAGCAGCGCTGAGTTGTTGGCGTACAGTGCGGGCTGGCGCGGCGGCGCGAGCCAGTTCCCGCGCGCTGTACCGCGCGGGAATGGCGGCGCGGGAGGACGCACCGGCGCCGCGCCTCGGCCCTGGCTGTAAATTGAGACACAATAAAAAAATAATTAAATCCCGTGTCTAACTATAATATTGACAATAACCACGAAAGTTTTAAAAGTTATATGTCAAGAGATAGCTTAGGACAAGGAGAAATGGCGACTCTTTATTGCGGAGGCCATTTTGGGTCGCTGAGTCAGCGGCGGTGGGGATATTCTTATACAGAATCTTTTTCTTATACAGAATTATCTTTAAAAGATAAGATACATACCCATACACATCTGTCTGTATGTCGGGCACCGGAGGAGGCGCGGGGCTCGGCGGCCGCTCCTTGAGGCTGTAGCCACGCAGCAGCACCAAGTGCCTTGGGTCCTGGACAAATAGGTTCAGGTTCAATACAGAACCAAATACAAGAAATTCTTTATAATAAGCTCCAGTCAGGAAAATGGCATCCAGGCTATGAATAAGTGCTTGCGCTTCGGGTGTAATTATAAAATGACAAATGAGTAATTGACCAGCGTTCTGTCTACTGTAGAACGAACGAACGAATGCGGCGTTCGCTTAACAATTTAGCCGCTCGTTCTATGTCTATCAGACAGGTGTCTATAGTATATGACGCTTCTATTGTTAAAATTAGTGATTAGATTAGATTTTTTGTCTAGTTCGCTGACACAAGAAATATTTCTTCTCTTCTAGTCTGCATCTTGTCATATTGCTTAGCACCTGCACCACTCGTTCGCTTAATAATCTAGCCACTAGTTCTACTGTACAATACCTTAGCATAGCTCCGCTGCTGTGCTTGATGCAGCTCTCCGCCAGCGTGTTCGTACAGAGCGTTAAACGCTGGAATACGCCTTGCCGAGGTACGTCGCATTCGCTTAACAATCTAGCCGCTAGATCTACTACAGCTGGCATTCGGTCTCGCGCTGTCAAGCGAGCATCACGCTATCCACTACGCAACGTTCGCACGTAAATACCCGCGCATAAAAAAACCAAAAAATATCACAATGAGTACGTGCCCAAATTGTGATAATCGTTTTGCTAACGGAGTGCAGTGTTCGCAATGTGCATTGATCTATTGTTTTGAATGTGCTCAAATCACTGAAACCAATTACCGTAAGCTCGGCACCGCCCGCCAAGCAACGCTGCGGTGCATTACTTGCAAACTTACCCCACTGCCGACGCCGGCACCCGCGGCCGCGCCGCCGAGCCCGGGCGCCCCGCAGGTGCCGGCCACCACAGACGGAGTCATCCTTGAGCTGCACCGAGGCCTCCAAAACATCAACAGCTTACTTCAGCCGTTTCCCGCTCTCGTACAAGATGTTAAGGATTTAAAAACCAGCTTCCAGGGTTTTACACAATCTATCACAGAGCTCAAAAGTGAAATATCAACCATCAAAGAGGAATCGGCAACCCTTGATAAACGAGTGAAGAATCTGGAAACCGGCGCCGTCACCTCTGACAACTACCTACAGCTGAAGAAAAAATTGATGGAATTAGAAAAACAAAACAACCTGAAAGATCAATGGCAACGCATGAATAACGTGGAAATCAAAGGTATCCCACTATTAAAGAATGAAAATCTGCTCGATATCATCTGCAATATTAGCGAAAAGATTAATTTTAAAATTTCCAAGAATGACATCAACTTCGTATCCCGCATCCGATCCAACACGAGTGGCAAGCCCATCGTCGTTTGTTACACAAGGCGTTACATCAAAGAAGACTTCCTGTTGTCGGCCAGAAAGCTCAAGACTCTATACGCCAGTGACCTCGGCTACGCCAACAACTCGAACAGAATATATATAAATGACCACCTGACGCGCGACAACAAAATGCTGCTCACCAAAACAAAGGAGATAGCTGGAAGCAAAGGATACCAGTTCACATGGGTTAAACACTGCAAAATTCAAGTTCGAAAGAGTGGAACCTCTCCTATTCTCGTCATTCAATCCACGGATGATTTGGTTAAAATAGTGTGACTTTTTCTGGTGTGTTCCTTATTTTGCTGAAGCAAAAACACCGCACACTTGAAAAGTGCACGGCTGTAAAGTTGTAACGACACGATATGTCACCATAACTCGTGTGTCAGTGTCAATGCATGATAACGATCACATTACAGTAAGTAATCCCTCCTACATAAATGCCTATCGTCATACATTACCTACAAATCTATCAAACAATAACAGCTTACATATTAATATAAGATTTTACTATTTGTTTCCTTAATGCACACCGTATTATAATTAACGCCACCATAAAATACGTTTACGCGCCAACACAAACTTTAAATTATCTAATGCATATGCATTTTCACTCTCATTCGTCTTATCGCCATAAATATTAATAATACAGCAAAATACTAACTATGATAAAAAATACGTCCACCTACAAAAATAAATACTGCACGGAACCCTACACAAAGCGCAATAGTATACCTACTTATTTACCGCCAACTCGCACAGCCGTCTGCCGCTTGCCTATCGATAACAGTTTTACCTACATGCGTATAGCTATAACTGCGATCTCACGTCGCTACCTGTAGCAGCCTAGGTCAATGACTCATCCTGTTAATGCCGTGCTTTACTCGCTATTAAACAACCGTTTTCATGCCTACTCCCTTGACATGTGCCTTATATTCTTGATTTTATCTAAATTTAAATTATGTCAAATTGTCAGGGGACTGCGGACGAAAACGAAAACTTTCAGAAGAAACGTCGATTTGAACAGGCACGATATTATAATTTTGAGACGTGGCTACTGGACAGCATAAAGGACGAGGAGTTATTCAGTGGCGGCTACAGCGTGTGACGGCGGGACCGCGAGTACGCGCGCACGAGACAGTCGCGCGGCGGCGGCGTGCTGGTCGCGGTCGCGCCGCACCTGAGCGCCGCCGAGCGCCGCGACTGGTGCTCGCGCGCCGAGGTCTTCTGGCTGACGGTGTCGCTGCGGGGCACGGGGCGCAGATCCGCGCGCGCACGCCGCCGGCACGTGAGCTGTCTGTACCTGTGTGCGGAGGGCCGACCGGGCGCGCGCGGCGCCAGAATAGAGCAACAGCTCGAATGCTTCACAGATAAGGTATTGGAGATCTCATCTCTCTCAACAATCCAGAGGACAGATTTTTAATTCTAGGTGATTTTAATATGAGTGACAGTGATTGGGCGCCTGCCGACGATCAAAATGGTTACACTCCCACTATAAACAATAGTGAAAAACACTAAGAATTGGTTGGTATGCTGAATACATGTAATCTCAGATAATACAATGGTATTTCCAATGGACACGGTCGAATACTCTAACAAGCGCAGACATCACCACTATTGAAATAAAAGAGTCTGCAGTACTTCGACTACTAAAAGGACTTGACACTTCAAAATCGGCTGGGCCTGATGATATCCACCCAATCCTTATCACAAGGTGTGCAGATAGTATTCTGGCCCCACTCTGTCTGTTGTTCAACAGGTCTATAACTGAAGAAGTGGTACCCAGGATTTGGAAGTCGGCAATTATAACCCCAATTCACAAGAAAAGCTGTAAACGGAAACTTGAACACTACCGGCCGATTTCAAAACTATGTATATTTGCCAAGGTCCTAGAAAAATTGATACATGACAAGCTATATAAAGCACTCAAGCACTCCTTCAGTACATATCAACATGGGTTTCTACCAGCCAGGTCGACTCTAACTAATCAGTCCATATTTACAGATGATGTTTCTGCAGAAATAGACGCCGGTGGTCAGGTAGACGCAATCTACACTGATTATAGCAAAGACTTCGACCGAATAGACCACCGCATCCTCCTGCAGAAGCTTTTGGCGTCCGGAATTCGTGGAGATTTGTTTAGATGGTTTTCGTCATACGTCGAAAACAGGACACAAGCCGTTGCACTTAAAGGTTACTCGTCAGTTTCGGCCACTATTCCCTCTGGAGTGCCCCAAGGCTCGATACTGGGACCGTTGCTGTTCATCATTTTCATCAACGATATCGACCTCTGTTTTCAGCATTCCAGGATTTTACTATTTGCTGATGATATGAAAATTTATAAAACAATTGATAATATTAATGATGCACGGCAGCTACAGGAAGATGTTAACAGGTTGGCAGCATATTGCGAGGTAAACAAGTTGGATCTTAATACACAAAAATGCCTCTACATTAGCTTTTCGAGAAAATCGAACCCTATAATCTATAATTATAACGTTAACAATCAACCGCTTACTCAGACGTCAGACTTACGTGACCTGGGAGTACTTATGGACTCCAAATTATTGTATGACCAACACATCAGCATGATAATAGCCAAAGTATCTAGAAATCTAGGTTTCCTATTTCGTATAAGCAAACACTTTAAACATGCCAAAACTCTGAAAATACTATACTGCTCTCTGGTGAGAGGTCACCCTGAGTATGCTTCGCAGATCTGGAACCCCAACTATGTCACATACATTGATGCTTTGGAAAAAATACAGCGTAAATTTATGCGGTACCTGAACAATAGATTCAAAACTAATATACCCAGACCGATGTAGACATCACCATCTCATGCCCTTAGAGCTGCGCCGTGAAGCAGCCGACTTCACATTACTTTCTACTAGCAACGGGCGCTTTTGACACTCCTCAGCTTGTCTCACTTGTACGGTTGCAAGTGCTTCCCCAACGGTTTACCCGGGGCAACTATCTTGCATTAAACCTTCCACCTGCTCATACTAATGACAGGCGACATTGTTACATCCTGGCGAGTATTCAATAAATTCAATACCGTTTACTCCAATGTTATTGACTTGTTTCACAACAAAGCGACACAATTTAAAATTATAATCAACAATAATTTCTTTGGCGACTGAAGTATTATGTAATTTTCTTATTTCTATTTACTTTTTTCGCAAACCATCTACATAAATGATATTAGCGTTATCCTGCATAGACACTAATCATTATTATCCTTCCTAGTATTTAAGATTATCATTTTAAGTGGGCATGTACGTTACTATTTCTTTTTTTTTTCTACTTTCTTAGCTACCTTACATACTGTTATTTATTTATCTTGTTTGCATTTCAATATTACTATCTCGCTTATTCCTCAACCCATTTATAAATCTAAAAGACCATTAAACATTTATTTACCGATGTTCTATAGGCGAAAACTTGTAAATGGCATAGTTTGTTTATTATTAGATTTACTCAAAATTTTGAATATTAGCTGTAAGTTTTAAAAATAATTATTATAATACTAACCTTAGCATAGTTCCGCTGCTGCGCTTGGTGCAGCTCTCCGCCAGCGTGTTCGTACAGAGCGTTAAGAGCTGGAATACGCCTTGCCGCCGCTATAGACACCTGTACGCCGCGTTCGCCTAGCAGTCTAGCCGCTTGTTCTACAGTTGCTGGTACACCTGGAAACCAAACAGGAAAATTAGACTATACGATAATTATTTAACTAGAACGATTATTGTTATAATGAGTTGAAAGACAATGTGTACGTTCTATATGCAAAAGTTCCACAAATAACTAGCTGTCGACCACTGTTTAAGAAACTAAATCTTTTCACGTTGCCTGCCATGTATATTTACGAGCTTTGTGTCTTTGTTAAGTACAACCCCACATTGTTTAAAAAGAACAGCGTTGTGGTACCAAACTATACTAGAAGATTCTCACACAAACTGGTGTTGCCAAAGATGAAATCAAGTCTGTACAGTGACAGCTGTTATCCGATGGCCATTAGAGCCTTCAATCAGTTGCCCAAAAGTATTCAAGACCTACCTATAATAATGTTTAAAACACACATGTTTAAATGACTTATAGATAAATGTATTATACTGTAAAATAATTTATGCAATGTAAAGCACCCTAAACTATGACTATTGTATCTTTTGGGGTTCACTGATTTGCTGTTGACATATTTTTTTTGAATATACTTGCATTATAATTATTAATTTATTCTATGTGACATGAAATGTATGCGAATTTATATAGGTAATTGATGTGTTATGTAATGATTGTATTCCAAATATTTACTCGAATTTAATGAAGTTAACTCTAATATGTATGCATGCCAAAGCGAAATATGTGAGACGTAATATTTAAGATTTGTCATCCAATGTACCATATTTCTGGCGAATAAATAATTCATTCATTCATTCTTTCATTCATTCAAGTCACAAGCAAGCTATTGCGGGGCTATTTCAATTTCCATCAACAACCGTTATTAATTTTTTTAAAAGCTTGTACATCAGCCCATGCGTCGCGTTCGTCCACCTACCAGCCCTCTAGCCTTTTATATAATAGGATTATATTGTCTATTATTATCACCATACTATATCCAATTTTCAAACTGAAATATCTAAGACCACTTATGGTGGTGTCAGAGTTTCATCAGGTTCGTTTATTTACCAATATTGGCATTAAAAAATCTTCGGTTTTCACAACGATTCTCTCGCTTCTGACCCCGTAGTCTTCCTTTTTTTGCTATTAGTGGAGACTTAGCCTGTTGAAAGCCTTTTCATTACATATGGATCAGTGATCATCAGTGATCGGAGTAGGTAGAGCTGTTTTTGGTACTTGCCACATACGGTCATAATATGGATAAGTATGCCCAATAATCCCGGGATTTCCGGGATTGAATAAATATATTATTTAGATTTTTAACGTTATATTTGTTTTGATACACATTTAAGATTGGTGGCGAAATAATTTTTTTTAACATTCATGGCGCTAGTGTACCTATGGTAGTGTTTTAACTTCTTCGTAAGTTCACAATTTTAAAAAAATCGTAATCCGCCGAGTAAGGGCGAGGTTTATAAAAGTAATTTACAACATTTGCTCGATAACTTAAAACGGGATCCCGAAATCATATCCATATTAATATAACCTTTGAGGACATTGACCCGAAAGAGCTCTACCTACTCCGATCACAGGATATCGATGGAAATTGAATGGGCGAAATGTTTTTTTTTTTAATTTTAACGGTTGTTAACGGTTTTCAACTCGTAATATTGTTTAATTTTGAAGCCGCAAGGCTTTCTAAGATTTATACATAAAAAATAATAAAAACATAGTTAAATCTTTACAGGATGCCGTAACTCGATACTAAGTAAGTAAGTAATACGTTTATTTCACACACAGCAATGACCGAAACAGTTATAATTATAATAAAATAATTATGTAGTCAAAGGTAAACATATCTAAATCATGTCTGATGGTAGAGTAAGGTAAGTATTATATTTAATTATAAGACTTAAACGAAAGCTTTGCATAGGCCGGAAAGATTTTCTTTGTAGTTACACAAAGGAAATCTCCGAGGCTTTGATCTACAGAACAAACAACTAGCTCTTGTAAAAAAATTAGTTCAAAAACAAAATTTGAACATTCATTTTCAAAGAGCTACAGCGCTCTGTATTTTAAGATCTTCATTATTTATACAGTTGAGTGGATATTGAGCGTACTTAGTACTTAATTAAGCGTACATGAGTACTCAGGAAATATGATCTAAATCGAAAAATCTCTTTTAAAAACATAATGGACCTTTTTTTCTTATTATGTTGAGATATAGGCCTGTTTTTTTTATTATATATCGAGAGCAGACCATCAAATGTCCCATTTGATGGTAAGTGGTCACCGTTCGCATAAACATCTCACCTCACTATATGTTATTATTAGAGTGCCTCATGTGCCGGTAATTACGCTGATTGCTTTACGGTAGAAAATAGAAATATGTAAAAGGGTGAATCATTTATATCCCAAGCCCTTCAATTACAGCTTGACAAAATATAATTTAATTAAATATGTATGGATAACCCAATAGATAGTTGGTAGAAAATGCCGCAAGGCATTAAGCTCGCCTCATGTAAGTACACCTTTTTGTACATTAAAGTGTAAATAAATAAATAAAAATTAAATTTACAATGTTTCTTATGTTCCGTTCCAAAGAACAATGATTATTTTTGTCTATTATTCAATGGACATGGAACAAAATCATAAATTTTCTGCGACGTATTTTAAGCTAACAATGTATGGAAAAACACTGTCCTTTGAGCAGTAAACAACAGTGTTTGAGTTCATTTTGAATTTAGCAAACCACAAAATATCGCCTACAGATCCTTTCTCATGCGTTATGTAATTATTATGCAGTTATGTACTGCATTTGAAGCTCTTTATCGACCCAGGTTGTTGCCGGGCGGCCCAGCCTCGCTGTATTGATTTATGTGCCGATTCGTCTAGACTAGTCGAGTTATAAAAGGCCTCAGCATCCCGTCCCCCCTCGCCCGGGATGCATTTCCATAGCGCCGGTCTATGAAGGGAGTGGCAGGGTTCGACATATGTCTACCTATACATGAACTTTGTAATGCGACACGAGGAAACGCCCTAAGTATTTGATTTTTCATTTGGAGATAATCCTGCAATGTTTTACGACTAGAGGCGCCATTAGCACAATTGTACGTAGCCAATCAGCAAGTAGATACGTTCTTTCCACCAAATCTTTTTTACCCTTCAGACTGGCGCCACGCTGTCTTAACAGATTGTTTAGGTCTGCTATTTTGAAATGGCCATATGATGCCATGATATCATCGCAATTTTACTCAAAGCTTTGAAAAATTAAATTAAATTAACTCAAATAACGAGAAATTTGTGATATCTTCAAGAATGACGTCCTTACCGACACCACGACGACGGCACCGACGCACTTCCTCTTTCACCTGCCTACTAATAATAACTGGAACGACTAATTTTACATGGTACTATTGGAGGGGGGGGGGGGGGGGGTATGTCCTGGTCATCTTTACACGAAAAAATAACCCTGTTACTTGTATGAAAGTTTTCCATACTAAAGAAAAATAAACTCCATTATTTTGCGCGTTGGTGGCATACACTCATCCATGTCCAATACTGAAATAAGAAGTATGAATGAACTCTTATTTCAGTATTAGAATAGCAATAATTCATTCATTTGTAGAATTTTCAAACAAATAATTTCGTCCCTTTTTTTTTTCGAAAATTTAATGTAAAAAAAATATTTTTTGCCTTATCGTTACTGTTATAACCACTGATCGGAGTAGGTAGGGCTCTTTCGGGTCAATGTCCTCAAAGGTTATATTCTTCTTCTTCTTTCGTGTTGATGATCCGAATTAAATTTTTCCCGACCAGAAGGCAGCCACATCGATAGCCCTCTGGTTGGCCTCGAAAAGGTCCTCCCGCGTGCAGGTGGTCGGACAAGGTTATATTAATATGGATATGATTTCGGGATCCCGTTTTAAGTTATCGAGCAAATGTTGTAAATTACTTTTATAAACCTCGCCCTTAATCGGCGGATTACGATTTTTTTAAAATTGTGAACTTACGAAGAAGTTAAAACACTGCCATAGGTACACTAGCGCCATGAATCTTAAAAAAAAATATTTCGCCACCAATCTTAAATGTGTATCAAAACAAATATAACGTTAAAAATCTAAATAATATATTTATTCAATCCCGGAAATCCCGGGATTATTGGGCATACTTATCCATATTATGACCGTATGTGGCAAGTACCAAAAACAGCCCTACCTACTCCGATCATAGGTTATAACCTATAGATGACACCCTAGAAATATTTGCCGCTAATAAAATAGGACTCTATATATTCGAGTTACAGCAGCCCGCCCGTTTATTGATTCGTTGACATGACAAGCCCAGGCAGTGCAGGCTTTATTGATTTAGGTGGCTGTATGCTGTATAGGCTATAGATGTTAATATAACCTTTGCAGCAGCCCATCCCCGGTTGCCCGGATTGCACTTCTATAGCGCCGGCGCTGGTACGGAGGGAGTGACAGCTACATGCATTTCAGGTAAATATACATGTATGATGTGAGGAAACGCCCTAAATTTTTAGATTTTTTCTATCGATACCAAGGAAAGATCTATAAAGAAAAAAAAGTAGGGATTTTTAAAATACGTAATACCTATGCTACGGATTGTGGACGTGAGTGATATGTATGTTTGTTTGTTTGTAGTCTCTTAATTATACTAATATAATACACAGAAATAAGAAACATTAAAATGTGTACAAAGACGGGCTTATCCCATAGGGATCTCTTCCAGTCAACTTTAAGTAATATACTATTATTATTATTTTACGTATATATCAATTAGTGAAGTATGTATAAAAGTTTTCTGCTATGTATTAATAGTTCATAATTTAGCTGTTGCCGAAAGGTTATCTGGTAGAGATCTCTCTCAGCGATAACACAGCTTACATCGTATTCTACCATTACATAAGTTGTGCAATAAAGGAAGTACCTACCTATATAAATAAAGCAAAGATAAGTAAAGCAAAGATTTAGAAAAGACGCTACTAGTTCGATTTTTGTGAACATATTCTATCATATTAAATATTACATACACACATACATAAACTCACATATACAACACAAAATATATAGATGTTTTGTGTCCATAATCCCCGTGGGGGTAGACAGAGGAACCACCGACAGATATTTCCCACTTGATTAAAATAAATTAGAAAATTATTAAAAACCTACCGGCGTAATTGGTTACAGACCTATACTAACGAAATGGCGGGGTCGCAGGTTTTAATCCTGGATTCCGGATAATATCTTCAAAAATTATCTAATGAGGGATTTTCCAGCTTAAGTTTCTACCATTCGAGATAGATGGCGCTGCATCTAACAGGAACGTCAAAGTGACAGAAGAATTATTTTGACATAATGGTTTCTCATTGCACAGTAGGTATAGGTAGCTTTTTTTTGGGTTCAGAGCCCACTACATCGGAGATGGGCCACTTATCATGTGCCAATTACTTGACGACAATATAGTGAAATATTTATGTTTTGTGTTGTTCTACTGACATTATTATAATTTAATTTAAGTTAATTTAATTTTTAATAATCTTTAATCTAATTTAATGTATCTAACTTGTAATGTGTGTGTGTGTGTGTGTGTGTGTGTGTTTGAGAAGACCATGTTAATTAATTAATTATAATCTTTATTACACACATAGACAAAATAAAAAAAAACCAACTTAATAAACGAAAAAATAAAATATGTATAAATGGTGTAGCATAACTCGTTTCGAGTTTTCTCCCTGCTAACCATCGGCATAGAGACAGGTGATAGATTCGAGCAGGCAGAGTATGTGTACATGTGAATAAATATATATATAAACAAAATATATACATAAAATATACTTAATATAATACATAATAATACTAATACACAGTATATATAGTTACATACAATACATATACCCACTTGCTACATAATATACATACATATATACCAATACATAAAATAATAAATAAAGTATAGAATTCATAAGGATAGATAATGCTCCTTTACTCTACTCTTGAACACTTCCAAGGACGGACTTGCACGTATAGCATGTGGGAGTGTATTCCACAATTGTTTTGTGCTTCTGGAAATAAATATTTTCAATTTAAATTTTCAAAAATATAGAAATTCATCGAATTCATCATTTCCCAATTATTAAACAAGAACAATGAGCAATTATCAAAGTATTAATATCGACGATCAAATAACTAACAAAAACGAACTAACTAATTGTTACTAACAAAATTGGATCCATGTTGTTCCGATGAATAGTGATTTATTTAAATATTAAAAAAGAAAGTTATTTTTTAATTCAAAACTTACGGCTTAGGTACATATGCTAGGTACCCTTATTTTGGCAAATTTTGACATTCCAGTATACAATCAGCGCCATCTGTTCTATTGATTGGAAGCTGCTGTAAAATCTCTTATTAATCCTGTATGCCGAGCATGGATTAATGCTTTGTAAAAAAAATTGATATACCCTGTAAGTGATTACGCAATTAAGGATCACTTATTGTCAAATTTTCTTTTGCCGTCACCCAATCTTGAGCAGTGAAAAATCAGTGTTTAGAATTCATTATCTGATTCCTGCAAACTACAAAATATCACCTAACCCGACCTCTTCAATTTACATGCAGTTATGTTACATGCCCGCCCTTCCAGGGTGTTGCCGGGCCCAGGTAGTGCAGCTGTATTGATTAATGTATTCCTAGCCTAGTTGGGTTGGTTTAAAAATAACTCAGCAGTCCAGCCTGCGATTTCTCAGGATGCAATTCCAATTTCTGTAGACAGGAACTGACAGACGAGGAGAGCAATTTTTGCATCCTTCGACATTTCTCCATCCTCATAAACCCATGAGGTTTCAGAGGTTTTTTTATGGACAATAAATGAAGAAGAAAAAAACATATCGACGGTTTTCTGCGCAGGCGACCCCAACGGCAAGCGTACGTGAAACGACGAATGACTGTAGAGGAAGCAAGAGAAGCGTGCTAAGACAGAGATTCGTGGCGCTCCATTTTCTCTGCCTACCCTGCAAGGGATATAGCGTGAAGGTATGTATGTGTGTGGTTTTCTCTGCAAACAGGCCAGATTAATTTTTTAAAGCTAGTGTGACTAAGATTTGAGAAAGGTTAGACTTGTTTTAATATATTTTTAATAGAAACATCGTTAACTACTCCAGCTAGAAAAATGACAAAATTGTTTGTTTGGAAATTCTACAAATGAATGAGTTATTGTTATTCTAATACTGAAATAAGAAGTATGAATGAAACAACGACATGGATGAGTTTATGCCACCAAGGCGCAAAATAATGGGGTTTATTTTTCTTTAGTACGGAAAATTTTCATACAAGTAACGGTTATTTTTTCGTGTAAAGTGGTACAAATGACCAGCACATACCCCCTACAAATATTTGCTACTCTTAAAAAGGCCCTTATATAGTTAGAGTGGTTAATGAAGAATATTGGTAATGTGTAAAACATTACTAATTTTTTTATAAATAAATTACAAATATAAACCGTATTAAATGGAGTTAGCTCTAGCTAGGACTTGTCGAGAAACCGCCGATTTGTGTGTCTATTTTTGAGAAAACTTCGAAAATAAAATATTAAAGTGAATCCGAGGATGGGATTGAATAAAGCAGGCTCTAGACTCTAGTTCATATGATATTTATTTTAATCCAAAGCTGGATGGAAGATATAGGCTGTCATGAATTCATGATCATAATGATAATGAAAATGTCGAAGGCAAAAAAGATTTTTTAGTTTCTTAGTTAACTATTGGAGCGTCGGTGGCGCCGTGGTTAGGACATCGGACTCCCATGCGGGAGATCCGAATTCGAAACCATTCAATGTTATGTACCAATGAGTTTTTCGGTTTTATCGAAAGATTTACATACATTTACCGACTGCTCTGACAGTGAAGGAAAACATCGTGAGGAAACCTGCACACTGAGATAACCCGTGTGTGAAATGGGGAAGGCAATGGCAAACAACCCCATTAAATCTGCGAAGACAGTCGTTCTATGTGATTAATACCTTATAATGATCACGACCCTCAGCAATGAGGAACACGACTTAGAAGAAGAAGATAGTAGTTAACTATAAGAAAACTAATTGCAATAAGGCTAAGCTAAGGCGACAGGCCTAAAAAATTAGAATCGCACTGACGTGGAGAATTGCCCTCCAGTAGGTAAGCAGGTGTTTACCCGGGCCGCCGCATGCTGTCTCAGTCTACCACGCGTATTAGAGTGAGAGGTGTGAGACGCTTAGGGGATATCGACCGAACGGTCCGTAACCAAGGTGATTTGCAGAGGTGAGACTGGCTCCGTTAGCACTTCCAGTGCTACATACAGCTTTTTCAAAAAATATTTTTTTATCATTTATTATTTATTTAGTAATTCATACATAATATCTAAATCATTTGTAGTTATAAGTTTTCACAATTTTTAGACAACAACTGCATAACAGCTAGTACATAATTATGGGGTATTTAAGTGCAAAGTCTCGAGTGTTTTTGTATTTTTTTTCAACTTTAGTATTTAAAAATGTTATAAATACATAATTTTAAAATTAAAATAATGTTATTTAATTAACTGTCTGTTAATTAAGTAACATTATCTATCAGGGTCTGACTAGGTAAAGTCATATCGAAAAGCTATGCCAGAGACTGGGCGGCGCGTGCTTCGCGTTGTGGCGGCTGTCTCGCGTGGTGAGACCGGAGGGTGTTAGCGCTTGTTATTTCGCCACCGTGCACTCGCGCTCCAGTACGGCGCCGGGCTGTGGGGGCGCGCGGCCGACTGGCTGCGTGCCTTCCTCATGCAGAAAAGAACCGTCAGAGCAATCGCGCGAGTAACAAGGAGCACTTCAGTCCGACAATACTTTAAGTCCCAGAAAATACTGACTTTACCGTCCCTAGTCATTTTCCAGGTCATGTAAGTCGATGTGCGTAATAACCTGGAAGATTTCCCCAAGTATAAAGATGCGCATAGCTATAATACTCGGAACGCCGAGGACTTGAGTCCTGTCGCTAGGAGGCTGGCAAAATCTGATAAACTGACTCATGTAATGGCCGCTCAGTATACAGGCTGTAACATTAAGAACGGTCAGTATGGGAAAGTCTGAAACTATAAGACATACGAAGATCTGTTCTTAGGAACCATGTCATCAATTTTAGTAACAAGAAACACTGTATTCATACATTTAAAAAAAAACTGTACTCAGCCTGGGAATCGAACCCGGTTGTTTTGAAAAAAAATCCAACACCATTTCTATTTAGATATCGATTACGTTAAGGATGAAGCGTACAAAACAAGCTACGACACAATTGAAGACCTAAAAGCAGCCATAGAGACAATTTTAACGCAAATTCACCACCTGAAGATACAAAATTCAATAGTAAGATCGTTACCTAAACGAGTTGAATGTTGTATTTTACAAAATGGTAGTCATTTCGAACACCTACTAAAATAAATTAAAAGATATGGAAACAACTCGTTTTATTAATTTTAAACATCACGTTTCATACTAACATTTATTCCTTAAGACCTACACAATCGATATCTAAAAAGAAATAGTGTTGGATTTTTTTTCAAAACAACCGGGTTCGATTCCCGGGCGGAGTACAGTTTTTTTTTTAAAATGTATGAATACAGTGTTTCTTGTTACTAAAATTGATGACATGGTTCCTAAGAACAGATCTTCGTGTGTCTTATAGTTTCAGACTTTCCCATACTGACCGTTCTTAATGTTACACCCTGTCTAATCGCATTCCCTTAAACGTTAAAGAAGCGCTTACTTTAAACTCGTTCAAGTGCCGACTAAAAGTGCTCTTCGAGCAGACTTTTATCAATTTTGATGAACTTATGAATTACAAATCCAAATGACATTATGCTATTATTAAGTACATTACATGTATTACATGACATTGTTCAGATTATTTTATTATTATTATGATTTATTATTTGAAATTGGTGACCATTATGTTTTAAACCTAATTATTATTACAAATGTATTAATGTATAAAATTATTAACTTTTGTGATATTGAAATGTAATCAATTTGTTTATTTCTACTTTAATATATAATTGATATTATAAATAATAAAATTGAATTAGAATTTAAATTTAATATAGTCAATTAATGAAATCAGTTTCAAAATATATTCCCAGAATCTGTCCAATCGTCCAGAATCTGCCGAAACCGGAACAAAGGTGTATTTCGTCTAAGAGCCGTATTGTATACCAGCATCACCGTATTCCTCCAATAAGTCCTCACTGAAATTCAACTTTAATTGAGTAGATTAGCATATTTTAGACATTATTTTAATGAAATATCGATTAACGATTCACATATCTATAAACTTGTATTTCTGGAGTCTTCAGAAACTTCAGATTCACGATTTCAACTTATATATCCATCCGCCATTACAAAATGACTGCTCAATGTAGAGTTCGTAATAAAATATGGCGATACAGCGCTATTTTAGCCAACTGTAAGCGCGTTTCCGCTAAGTGGGGCCTAGCTTCATTCGCTCGATGCTTTGAGCTGTCGTAAACTAGAGATGGGGACAACTGTTATATTTTTATAACAGCGACTGTCGTTACTGTTCCATGAAGATGGCAGTGACAAATCAGTAATTTTGTCATTATACGATAATGGCATCATCATAAATGTAGTCAATACAAAATGCATGATTCTCCACTCCCCATAAAATAAAAAACCGATACGAAACATGGCAATTATTGGTCACTCATATAAGTAATGTGTGCAAAAGATTAATATAAATTTTGTGTAAATTTAAAAAGCCCCCCCAGTTTGGTTTTGTTTAGGATTCTTTATGCTGCCACTTCAAAAAGGCCCTTTTTTCTCTTAAATGAATGATTTTAAATGAAATTCTTAGCGAAATCGTTTCAAAAACACCCGAGAGGCGCAAATCTTTTGAGTTGATCTTATCCCCCCCCCCCCCCCCCCCCTCAAGGAGTACTTCCGGGACATAACAGTATTACTTTGTCACATAGTGACTTAAGAAACTATCATTTACCCAAATCACTGTGATTTTTCACAGTTCAGTTATTTAACGTCCGTCTCTATGTCGTACAAATCATTCTGAGCTCATCGGCCGTTCGCGGCGGTTCTCTATTCGAAAGACTTTCATTCACGTTCCATTTCGAAAGCTCGACGATTATTTTCTATTTGACAGTCTATCATATATTTTATTGGTTTCAAATCCACGAAAAATTCCAATTCAATGCTTTATAAAAGTGTTATAATTCTCAACGTGCAATCAGTGAATTTCGAGGTTATTCTGTCGCATATGTTGTGGTAAAATTGATGTTTGATTGTTAATATCATTCTTCGTTGAAAATGTACAATTTTTCCATTCGAATATTACGTAATTTACGTATATCAGTAATGTGCAACCCTTATCATGGGTATTCAATAAGGTGAGGTGTGCTTTTTAGTCAATCGACGGATAAAACTGTGGATTTCTGTATCGAATAATAAAGTTGAAATGACTTGTGGAATTGTCGCAGTGATACAGCTCATTTTCAAACAACGCCAGCCGTTCTATCAGTTCTTTTGCGAATTTTGCATTGCGAATGTTCACTTATTTTGTGAGCCAACTGATGTGCAGAAAAAAAATACTTTTAGAAGCGACAAAGGCTCAGTAATGGCGAAACTGCGGCCCCAATGTCGCTGGATCGTTACCGCCTCTGAACCATTGTATTGAATCTTTCCCAGTTAAGCTGTTCGCTTAGTTGGGAGTGGCATTTCTTATTATAGAACATTAGTTCTTAAAAAATCGTTTCTTCGTCTTCTTTCACGTTTTAGTGGATATATTTTTTGGCAGTCGTTTCTTTTTGGTGTCCATTCTTGTGTTTAATAGTAATTATGAACTGATACCTAGAAATAGCTTTATAACCGCTAATTGATTTCTGACCACCTCATAAAATGTCTGCAATCAGTAGCGGTAATAGAGCAGAATTACTATTAAACTCAAGTATTATTCGTCGGGTTTTTAAAATAATTTCCAACTTCTTTTTGGCATTCATTGTTGAGTTTAATAGTAATTATTAACTAGCTTTGTAACCGCCAATTGATTTCTGACCACCTCATAAAATGTCTGCAATCAGTAGCGGTAATAGAGCAGAATTATTATTAAACGCAAGTATTATTCGTTGGGTTTTCAAAATAATTTCCAATTTCTTTTTGGCATTCATTGTTGTGTTTAATAGTAATTATTTACTAGCTTTGTAACCGCCAATTGATTTCTGACCACCTCATAAAATGTCTGCAATCAGTAGCGGTAATAGAGCAGAATTATTATTAAACGCAAGTATTATTCGTTGGGTTTTCAAAATAATTTCCAATTTCTTTTTGGCATTCATTGTTGTGTTTAATAGTAATTATTTACTAGCTCTGTAACCGCCAATTGATTTCTGACCACCTCATAAAATGTCTGCAATCAGTAGCGGTAATGGAGCAGAATTATTATTAAACGCAAGTATTATTCGTTGGGTTTTCAAAATAATTTCCAATTTCTTTTTGGCATTCATTGTTGTGTTTAATAGTAATTATTTACTAGCTTTGTAACCGCCAATTGATTTCTGACCACCTCATAAAATGTCTGCAATCAGTAGCGGTAATAGAGCAGAATTATTATTATACGCAAGTATTATTCGTTGGGTTTTCAAAATAATTTCCAATTTCTTTTTGGCATTAATTGTTGTGTTTAATAGTAATTATTTACTAGCTTTGTAACCGCCAATTGATTTCTGACCACCTCATAAAATGTCTGCAATCAGTAGCGGTAATAGAGCAGAATTATTATTAAACGCAAGTATTATTCGTTGGGTTTTCAAAATAATTTCCAATTTCTTTTTGGCATTCATTGTTGTGTTTAATAGTAATTATTTACTAGCTCTGTAACCGCCAATTGATTTCTGACCACCTCATAAAATGTCTGCAATCAGTAGCGGTAATGGAGCAGAATTATTATTAAACGCAAGTATTATTCGTTGGGTTTTCAAAATAATTTCCAACTTCTTTTTGGCATTCATTGTTGTGTTTAATAGTAATTATTAACTAGCTCTGTAACCGCTAATTGATTTCTGACCATCTCATAAAATGTCTGCAATCAGTAGCGGTAATAGAGCAGAATTACTATTAAACTCAAGTATTATTCGTTGGGTTTTTAAAATAAATTCCAACTTTTTTGGTTTCCATTCATTGGGATTTAAAGATAATTTCCAACTTCTTTTTGGCATTCATTGTTGTGTCTAATAGTAATTATTTACTACCTCTGTAACCGCCAATTGATTTCTGACCACCTCATAAAATGTCTGCAATCAGTAGCGGTAATAGAGCAGAATTACTATTAAACTCAAGTATTATTCGTTGGGTTTTCAAAATAATTTCCAACTTTTTTGGTTTCCATTCGTTGAATAATTACTTAAACCTAATGGTTTTAATTTCTTTTCCTTTCTCTTACGAGTATTTTTCTATTTTCACTCGTACAAAATTAATTTACGTGGACTGTGCGCCAAGATAAAGTGGTCTTTCTGCAAGCTTCTTCGTATAAATCGGTGTATTAATTCATAAAAAATATATCAATCACAAGCACGGAATTCACTTGGATTACAAGTTTAAATCTTCCGCCATGGCAAAGTCAGCTTTCTGTAGGTTTCTTCGTATACAATCACAGCACGGAACGCTTAGGAATATTATCATTAACATCTCCCATTAAAATTATTCAAATTACAGGTTTTTCTGTATTCATTCTTAAATAATATATCAATCACACACGGGATGCGTTCTTGACATCCTGACACAAAATTATTCAATTTACTGGTTTTTCTGTATTGATTCTTTGAAAAAATATATATATATATTATAAGCAATAGCTTTTCACTTGGATTACAAGTTTAGATATTCCGACATGACAAAGTCAGCTTTCTGTAGGTTTCTTCGTATATATCGCTGTATTAAATAATAAAAAATATATCGATCAAAGCACGGAACGTTTAGGAATATTATCATTAACATCTCCCATAAAAATTATTCAAATTACAGGTTTTTCTGTATTCATTCTTTAATAATATATCAATCACACACGGGATGCGTTCTTGACATCCTGACACAAAATTATTCAAATTACTGGTTTTTCTGGATTGATTCTTTGAAAAATATATCAATCACAGCACGGGACGCATATATATAGGAATATTATAACAGTATAATGTTATAAGTAATAGCTTTCACTTGGATTACAAGTTTAAGTCTTCCGACATGATAAAGTCGGCTTTCTGTAGGTTTCTTCGTATACAATCACAGCACGGAACGCTTAGGAATATTATCATTAACATCTCCCATAAAAAATATTCAATTTACAGGTTTTTCTGTATTCATTCTTTAATAATATATCAATGACACACGGGATGCGTTCTTAACATCCTGACACAAAATTATTCAAATTACAGGATTTTCCGTATTGATTCTTTGAAAAATATATCAATCACAGCACGGGACGCATATATATAGGAATATTATAACAGTATAATGTTATAAGTAGTAGCTTTGACTTGGATTACAAGTTTAAATCTTCCGACATGATGAAGTCGGCTTTCTGTAGGTTTCTTCGTATACAATCACAGCACGGAACGCTTAGGAATATTATCATTAACATCTCCCATAAAAATTATTCAATTTACAGGTTTTTCTGTATTCATTCTTTAATAATATATCAATGACACACGGGATGCGTTCTTAACATCCTGACACAAAATTATTCAAATTACAGGATTTTCCGTATTGATTCTTTGAAAAATATATCAATCACAGCACGGGACGCATATATATAGGAATATTATAACAGTATAATGTTATAAGTAGTAGCTTTGACTTGGATTACAAGTTTAAATCTTCCGACATGATAAAGTCGGCTTTCTGTAGGTTTCTTCGTATACAATCACAGCACGGAACGCTTAGGAATATTATCATTAACATCTCCCATAAAAATTATTCAAATTACAGGTTTTTCTGTATTCATTCTTTAATAATATATCAATGACACACGGGATGCGTTCTTAACATCCTGACACAAAATTATTCAAATTACAGGATTTTCCGTATTGATTCTTTGAAAAATATATCAATCACAGCACGGGACGCATATATATAGGAATATTATAACAGTATAATGTTATAAGTAGTAGCTTTGACTTGGATTACAAGTTTAAATCTTCCGACATGATAAAGTCGGCTTTCTGTAGGTTTCTTCGTATACAATCACAGCACGGAACGCTTAGGAATATTATCATTAACATCTCCCATAAAAATTATTCAAATTACAGGTTTTTCTGTATTCATTCTTTAATAATATATCAATCACAGCACGGGACGCATATATATATATATATAGGAATATTATAACAGTATAATGTTATTTCACTTGGATTACAAGTTTAGATATTCCGACATGACAAAGTCAGCTTTCTGTAGGTTTCTTCGTATATATCGCTGTATTAATTAATTAAAAATATATCGATCACAGCACGGAACGTTTAGGAATATTATCATTAACATCTCCCATAAAAATTATTCAATTTACAGAATTTTCTGTATTCATTCTTAAATAATATATCAATCACACACGGGATGCGTTGTTCACATTCTGACACAAATATATTCAAATTACAGGTGTTACTGTAACGTCAGAATTTCTTAAGCCATGGCAAAGTCAGTTTTCTATAGGCGTCTTTGTATATGTCGCTGTAATGATTACGTTGGCAGAGAATCAATTTGGACTGTAATGTCAGATTTTCCAAAGGCTAAAGTCCGTTTTCTATACGCATCTTCGTATATGTTTCTGTATTCAACATTACTTCAAACTGTAATATCAGAAATTTTAGTTTGATCCAATGAAGAAATGAATGAAACCAATTCTACAATTTATATTTATCTTTATGTTGGGGAATGGGCTGCCTGTTTACGCAAAGGGCTCTAAATGTATTTGCCAAATTGCAATAGTTGTTCAATATTTATAAATCACGTCTTTTTCAATCCTCGTTATTTTGAGACTTCGTTGATTTAGGTTATCGTTTTAAACTTCAATTCCTTTTTAGACCTAACCAAAAAGATCCGCAATCCGGACGCTACTACATTTCAACAAGTGTTGTTTGATTTGAAACTCTGGTTCTTCTGAAGTTCTATACTTACGCGTCTTCATTTTATATGGCTGTATTAATTTAATTACGTTTGCATAAATAAATATTTGAGACTTTAAAATGGCTCACGCTAAGGCAATAATAGTTTTCTATACGTTTTTCGAGATATCGCCGTTTTTAATTTCTTAAATAAGCAGAAATAATGAAGGCTTATGATTTATTAATAAAATTACATATTTCAGTTTTATTTTATTTCTCATATAAATCAATGAGTTCCTCCGTGCCTCGGAGAGCACGTTAAGCAGTCGGTCCCGGTTGTCGTTCGACAGCCGTCGTTAAGTCAGAGTCCTAGGGGCGGCCCGGACAGCTCTGACAATAGGTTAGCCACTAACCATACGATAAGTAAGTACTTAGTAAAGTATACCATCTGTCAAAACAAATGTTGTCGTTTTGAGGAGGTTGACCTGTGATCGATTATACAAATACGACATATGTCTTTCCAACGCAATTTTTCTGCTACTAAAGTCAAAATTCGCGTGACTCACGAATTTTTCCATGACAATTTAGGTTTTCTATACGCATCTTCGTATATGTCGCTGTAAGGCGAGCTTAACTGTGTTCAGTTCAGTTTTTTTTAACTGCTGGCATCTAGTACTTCTATGTCAATTGAATGCCAAATGAATCTCATATTTCGGTAGTACCGATTTTTCAAAACTTGCGGATATCTCGTATAGTGTATTATTATAATAAAAATAAAATAAAAATTTATTCATACAGTCAGTCAGTTTCTCAGATTTCCCTGGCTCCCACACTAGGAGTTGTGTTGTGGGGGCCATAATTGAATGCTAAATGAATCTTTTTGACTTAATGTCGTAACTGCGAAGTTCCGAAGATTGGTGCCATATTTTGGTAGAACCGGCATGTTTCATCGAGTGTCACTGTTTATGTTCTTAATGTAAAATCTTATAATTTTGGTAACTGTATCCAGTTCAGACTTCTCAAAATTGCTGGCGTCTAGTACTTCTATGTTCAATTGAATACCAAATAAATCTCATATTTCGGAAGAACTGATTTTTCAAAACTCACTGATCTCGTTGGGGGATACTGGGAGACTCCTTTCGAAGAGGCGTTAAGAAAAGCGCAAGTCCGCTACACCTGACCCTCAACCTGCTGTTGAGGGTCACGATCCTCAGTGTTGAGGTTTACGACTGAGGTCCTACTCCTGGACCTGATATCGAGTATACTGTATGTTTAATCGAATGTCATACATAATTATCTTCTTGTGACGCATATATGAAAATTCTGGTATAAATTTACCTAAACATGTTTCATGTTGAACTTCTAAAAATCGTGAGACTTTAATGAAAAGTATTTGTGGCACAATGTGAACATGTAAGAAAAAACTGTTCAATTGAATGACAAATGAATATTTTTGTGGCGTAATGTCATGGTCAGGAATTTCTGCAGATAGGTATCTTAGTTCGGTAGAACCGATGTTTCAAAGCTTGCGGATATCTCGTATAGTGTATTATTATAATTGAATGTTAAATGAATCTTTTTGACTTAATGTCGTAACTGGGAAGTTCCGAAGATCGGTGCCATATTTCGGTAGAACCGGCAATGTATAATCGAGTGTCATCTTATAATTTTGGTAACTGTATCAAGTTCAGACTTCTCAAAACTGCTGGCATCTCTGAATCTCATATTTCGGTAGAACCGATTTTTCAAAACTTGCGGATATCTCGTATAGTGTATTATTATAATTGAATGCTAAATGAATCTTTTTGACTTAATGTCGTAACTGGTAAGTTCCGAAGATCGGTGCCATATTTCGGTAGAACCGGCATGTATAATCGAGTGTCATCTTATACATCTTATAATTTTGGTAACTGTATCCAGTTCAGACTTCTCAAAACTGCTGGCATCTCTGAATCTCATATTTCGGTAGAACCGATTTTTCAAAACTTGCGGATATCTCGTATAGTGTATTATTATAATTGAATGCTAAATGAATCTTTTTGACTTAATGTCGTAACTGGTAAGTTCCGAAGATCGGTGCCATATTTCGGTAGAACCGGCATGTATAATCGAGTGTCATCTTATACATCTTATAATTTTGGTAACTGTATCCAGTTCAGACTTCTCAAAACTGCTGGCATCTCTGAATCTCATATTTCGGTAGAGCCGATTTTTCAAAACTTACGGATATCTCGTATCCTGTATGTTTAATCGAATGCCAATCTTCTTATGTGTGACGCACTGTCGTACTCGTATATACGAAAAAAAGGTTATATTGTTCCTGTCCTACTTCTCAAAACTGTGGGACTTTAATGACCATTTTTTTTTGAACAATTTGAACTTGTAAGAAAATTCTTATAATTTACTTCAAGTTAGATATAGGCACATCCTTCAATCACAGGTTGTTCCCACTTTTAGCCGTAAGATTGGTGCACAACGGTGGTAGGTAGCGAGCCTACCGCCGTCTACTAGGTGTAAAATACGTTTGGGTTCAATTCGTCCATTTGCCATAACAGTATCCACTAAGATCCTTAGTCGCCTCGTAGGACAACCACGGGAAGAGTGGTGGTGGTGAAGTGGTGCTATTCTTTAGTCTTCAGTTCAGATTTCTTAAAACTGCTAGCATCTAGTAGTTCTATGTTCACTTGAATTCCAAATGAATATTTTTGTGACATAATGTCGAGGCCAGGAAAATACCGGAGATAGGTATCATATTTCGGTAGAACCGACTTTCCAAAACTTGCTGATATTGTACGTCTATGTTTATATACTTATTTTAAAATAGTAAGAAACAAATATAATTATTAATATTCATATTAATAAGATTCCGAAGGGTTTGTGCGCGGTGAAATATTTAAGATTCTTCATGTTATTTACATTGTTGACAGTGTCATGTAATATGCACATTTTTTATACTTTATAAATCGATATATTAAACTGTTAATACATCCACAAAAAATGTATTTTTATTACGTTTTTAACTTATTTTTAAATAAATAATCACATTTATTACATCAATTTAAACGGGCAGCTATTTCCCGCGCTGCTTTTGACGTCAAAGGTTATGTAAACAAAACTGAATTCATCATATTTGTCACTGAATATATAGGTTTTTACCAAGTTTTTCGCTTAAACACTAAGTATAGTGTATAACACAAAATAAACTTAATAAATCCAATAAATCACGTAAGAATCATACTAGCAAAACATTTGTTTACATGAACTTTGACGTCACGACCATAGATAACCGCGTTTGAGCTTTTGGAATTACGTTTAGTTTATGCAAAAACAATGATTAACAAACCTATGAATATTTCAAAAACTACTTATCTAAATAACAATACAATGTCGTCATTATGTTTGTTGAAGTCAATAGATATAAAATAAATAGTTTCAAATTTTTCAAAATTATATGCATATTCCCTATTAAATGTAAGCGACTAATTATAAGATTCAATAAAGACTTTTGAAACTGAAAAAAATAGATAGCCATTATTTATGTCCCACTTCTTAAAAATGAAGTACGAGGAAAAAATCCGCCAATAGGATCGCGTCCATTTTAATAGTCACGTGATATGACGTGATAAAGGCGCGTTCCTATTGGTGGATTTTTTCCTCGCTCACCGCCTCGCTTCCTCGCACAGCTTTGGCAAAGCACCCTAACGCTTCCCTAATATTTCACTAATTTTCCCTGACCCTTACCTAAACACTTCGCTAACCTTTATCTTAAGCCTTCCAAAACGCTCTCTAATCCGTCACTTACGTTCCCAAACCCTTTTCTAACCTTTTACTAACGCCCCGGGTAACACTAAACCTTTCTCTAACCCTTCCCTAAATCAGACCTTATGTTTCCCTAACGCCTTCTAATCCATCCCTAACGCTCTGTAACACTGCCCTAACTCTTCCTTAAACTTCTCTAGCCCTAAGCCTCGGATTACACGAGTCCGGTTCCAGCCCCGGTTCGGTTCTCTGCAACCAATCACAAAGCGCGGATTTCAAATGGAGGGAAGGCGGAGCGCATGTGATTGGTTGCAGCGTTTAAAGAGCTATGGTCGCCGCTGGTACGATTTTTTTAATATTAAATAAGGAGAGTAAACGAGCAAACGGCCCACCTGATGATAAGTGGTCACCGTCGCCCATAGATATCTCACCTCACTGTATTATTATTAGAGGGTTTTTGATGCGCTGCTAACCTTGAGAACTAAGTGAGGCAGTCCCTCTTACCCTTCAAACCGAAACATAGAAACGCAAGCAACTCTGCTAAAAGAGGGTGGTACCAACCCAGACGATCCTACACGTCAGGATCTAACAACAAGCAAGAAAGCGAACGGAGGATCGAGATAAGATGGTAAGTTCGGCAGGTAAGTAAGAGGGTAAGTATACTAGGTGAATAAAAACCCTCTATACACTCTAAGGGGGGTGTTAGGTATACATAACAGAACAACTTTCACTATGGGGGCCAACTCTGAAATCGCAAATAAAAAATGTATGAAACAGCTCTGCTAATTATTTTTTCGCGATTCTAGAGTTGGTCCCATAGTGAGAGATGTTCAGTTATGGATACTGAACACCCCCCTTTCGGGACTATAGGGCGTTTTTGTTACTGTATTTATATGTCAGGTAAGGTACAGTTTGATTTTAGAGTAGAATTTAAATATGGCATTTTATTTTTGTGGCGCAAGCGTCGCCGGATCGAATCCTCCTTTGGACCATTTTGGCATTTTGCCGGCTCAGTTAAATAGCGTGAAGTATGTATGTATGTAAAATATTACCAATGTTTAAAAAAACTATGCGCGGTACTTTAGCATACATGATAGACGCGCCCACTTTTTGCCTTTATTCAGAATGACGCTAAGAGGAAAACCCGATTTTCGAGAAAATCTTAAAAACCGACTAAATGATTATCTAATTTTGTGGAATTTTATGATAATTCTAGAAAACTTCAGTTTCCAAAGACGAATTCCAGAAAACAATTTGCGCTACAATTCGAGCTAATATCAATTATTAAATATAAATAGGTATGTAAGATATATTTAATTATTCTTTATAACCGCTGGTTATTCGTACACACATCAAAGGAATGTCATGTATCGTAATCGCCAAACACGGCTGATCGTATAGCGGAGCCAAACATATGCGCGTTTATGTTTTGTTATTGACTACTAAACCCGCATTTGACCTCGAACTCGCCTGATGGTAAGCGACGATGAGGTCGACGGTGGAGCACGCGGGTCCAGTAAATGCCTATTCACTCTGACTTTGAAGATCCCAAGATTTAGCCAGAGATAATAGATAAGATTAATCCAAGCGCAAATTAAAATAAACTATGCTGCACGCAGTATCATACGATTTAAGGCCATCGCATATTATACCGACTCGACGTGAACCCGACACGAACAGATTTGTGATTAAAAGCTCACAATTCAATGTTTTGCTCCGAGTTGAGTTCGTGCCGGGGTGGCGTCGAGTTGGTATAATATGCGATGGCCATTAGTCTGCTATTTATTCGACGATTTAGTCAGCTCTTATTACTGACTGTACTGAAAGCTATTACATTTGACTGAATCAGTTGGCTTTCTCATTCAGTCAGATTGCATGCAGTTATAATGTAACAACCCAACTAGCAACAAAATGACGTACAAGAGTAATTGAGTATGATTTTTGTAGTTTGGTTATATGTCATATAAAAGCATTTGTCTTTCTATAAAGTCCTATAACAGTATTTGGTTCGACTATTCAGTCATGTAACTAGAACTGTCGTGTGTACAACAATAACTCAACCAATATATAACCAAAAACTCGTATACGCTGCGCCCAAACCCCCGGTGTATCTCACGTTAATATAACTTATCAGTTAACGAAAACCGTCGTTACGACAATTATACGACTAATTTTGCTAGTTGGGAAATAACCCCAATAATACAACACTAACCTGGCGGCACAATTCCTCCACCGTACGCGGAGTATGGAGGAGAACAGCAAAGGAGCAGGACGTGGAGTGGCACGTCAGTTCGGCCGAGTTCCTCGAAGCAGGCAAGTGCGGTGCTCAGAGCTTCGGTCACGCATGCTCTGTTCTCTGCGTGGCCTCCGATGTATCTGGAGTGGAGATGTAGGTATGTTTATAGGATAGGTCGGTGAGCGATAGAGCGTCGGTGGCTCGGTGGTACAGTGGCTAGGACACTGGACTCCCGTACGGGGAGGTCCGGGTTTAAAACCATGCAGTACCAAGTACGAATGAGTTTTTCGTATTTTTTAAAGACTTACGTACGTTTACCGACTGATCTAACGGTGAAGGAAAACATCGTGAGGAAACCTGCACACTGAGATGACCAGTGTGTAAAATGGGGTAGGCACAAAAGATCCTCAAGGGTCGAAATGCCGCTGGGGTTATTTCCAGCCCCCTATCATAAGATAAGATATAGGATAGGTCAGTTTTATTGCAGCTGGATAACGATATGAGACGGTATCGAGATCTAGCGGTTTCCTGCGGCTCAGTAGAGCCTAACGGCAGAAGAGCATGCCTGGAAGCAGAGGAGACAGCCGCCCATGTGCTATTAGAATGCAGTGAGGTCACCATCCTACCTGGCGGAAAGCTTTAGCACCCTGAGGTCACTTCCCGAAGTCCTACAAAACATTAAAGGATTTTTGGCGAGGCTGGGTTGGCTTGTTTTTCCATCACACGCAAAATAGGCGCTGTAGACGTCGAGTTGCGGAAACCAGCCCGTTATTACAATACTACAGGTCAGTTTTAGAGTATAATGATGTCTATGTCCACTGTCACTCCATCTAGGTTAGCAGCGTATCCTCTAACACCATTATAGTGAGATCAAACGTCTGATGACGGTGACCACTTACAATCAAGTAGCCGTTTGTTTATCTGCTCTACAATGCGATAAAAAAAGATAAAATACTAACTGTATGCAGTCGACAGTCTCAATAACATTCTGGGGGCATGTGAATGGCCCGTACGTCTCTACAGGCACTCCAGGATGGCAGTCTGCAGATTTATATGCAACCACGCCATACGTCGAGCCGCAACCACCACCATCATCTAACGCACCACCATGGAAGTATCTGAAATTGAAAATGCTGTATCTCAAAAGTCGTGGTTATGGATGCATCTTCTGAATAGACTATTTGCCATAATAAACAATAAATTATGAAAGTATGTAAATATGATAGTTCAAGTAATGGGTAACAGAAATATATTGATTTCCAATCATAAAATCACAATTATTCAATAACAATTTAAGTTTAAAATCATCCTTTTTTAATCTGTATATCACGTGACCCGAAATGCTATCCGCCATGACACTATCAATTAAACAACACAATGAATTTAGGGCCATCTGTTTTGTTTGTTTATCTAATCCATAGTGACGGCACAGCAAAACTTAAATGTTTGCTGACCAGCGTTTTTGCGGGATATTTAATTGATTAAAATTTAAATACTGTTTTAAGACTATTTAGCGAGTTTATTTTGAGGAAACATTTTACTTTAGTGCAAACATTTAACATAAATAAATAACAATGACTGACTGTGTAAAAACTGTGAACAGTGTAGGCCAACGTCCTCTTAGGTGTCGACCGTGGGATCCGTTGGTTGAAATAATTGTGGACTGTATGCTGGTAAGTAATTAAGTTTTTAATGACGAAGAAATTTCTTATTTGTGTACAAAAACGTGCAATTAGCAACTTAGTTATTCGGCTCTTCTTGTAAAACGTTGCACACACTTCCCGTGTCGGTTGAGAGTCTGACACTTCGTTGTCACACCTTTTAATTTTTTGACATTTCGGCCCCCGCTACCGCCTCAGGCCCCTCGCGAGACGTTCGTTTCACGAACATATTCCCGGCCTTGAAGTCTCTTCAACAATCTTGACAGGAAGAGGGCATATTGTATTGTAGGCACGACGGATGACACCCTTTCTGGTCCGGATCTCTGCAACTCTAGCTATGCCGTCCTTTCCAGCGATAAGACGTTTGATACGCCCCATCAGCCACATCAAGGGCGGTGACGTTTTATCCTTTATCACCACCAGTGCTCCTTCTTCTAGTTTGCCGTCTGAACGACACCACTTGGTTCTCTGCTGAAGCCATAGAATATATTCATGAGTGAAGCGTTGCCAAAAATGTTGCTTAAGATATTCTATGCGTCGAAACCGTTGAAGACTGGTGATGGTGACATTTTCGGAGATCTGCGGGTGCGGCATCAAGGTAAGTGGTCGTCCAATTAGGAAATGTGCGGGGGTTAAAGGAGTAAGATCTGAGGGATCGTCTGAGATAGGAGTCAAAGGTCTGGAGTTCAAAATAGCTTCCACTTGAATCAAACAAGTAGCCATTTCCTCGAAAGTCAAATTAGTAAGGCTCAGCGTACGCCTGAGATGATGTTTGACTGACTTTACGGCTGACTCCCACAAACCACCAAAGTGTGGTGTGTAGGCTGGAATGAATGAAAAGTTTGTACCTTCATTTGCCATTTCAGCTGTAGGATTTTGTGAGAGAAGTTGCGACAATTCATTGAACGCGCCAACAAAAGAAGTTCCGTTATCTGAAAATATGTTACGCGGCTTACCCCTGCGAGAAACAAAACGATTAAGAGCGGCAATGAAAGCTTCCTTCGTTAAGTCCGAAACAAGCTCCAAATGTACTGCCCGTGTGGCCAAGCATACGTAAACAGATATAAAACACTTAAATAAGGAGCATCCTCTACCTTTACGGTTTGCTATCATAATTGGCCCAGCATAATCGACGCCAGTGTCCAAAAACGGGAATTCAAGCTGAACTCGTTGCTCTGGGAGGTTACCCATCATCGGCTGCACGATTTGAGCCTTATGTCTGCAACACCTAATACAAGAACGAACAGTCTTTTTAGCGAGATTTCTGCCGCCTAGAACCCAATAGTTGTGCCTAGCTGTGGCTAATAATAGCTGAGGACCCGCGTGTAAAAGGTTTTTATGTAGCATATCAAAGAGTAGTGTACATAATGGATGTTTACCACTTAATAAGATGGGATGCTTGACATTATAATCATAGCATGAGTTGCTAAGTCTGCCACCAACTCGTATGATATCATTTGTGTCGAGAAAAGGAGACAAAGATTGTAATCTTTTTGGTACAGACTTGCCTGATTTAAGCATCAGGTGTTCCTCAGAGAACATTTCACGTTGAGCAACTTTGATGAGGAAGTTAGAAGCATCAGTTAACTCTAAGGAAGAGAGTGAACCATGATTCTTATTTGACTTCCGGCAGTTGTTAACGAAACGAAACATGTATGCAGCGATACGTTGTAGTTTCGTGAAGGACGAAAATTTTTGAAAGTCAGGAAACATTTCCTTAGAGTCACTTCCGGCTGTAACAGGAGTCACGTGAAACGATTCAATTGACTCGGGCAAGTCGGATAATGGTGACTTAGGAAATTGAGGCCATTGAGATTGGTTTAATTTCAAAAAGGGAGGGCCTCTCCACCACAGGGATGAGTCCCCTAGCTTGTCAGCGCTCAAGCCTCGCGAAGCGAGATCTGCGGGGTTTTCTTCAGAAGGAACGTAACGCCAAGTGTTAGTTGGAAAACCTTCCTGTATCTCGGAAACACGATGACGAACAAAAGGCTTGAGCCGGGCAGGCGATGAAGAAATCCAGCCTAAAACAATGGTAGAGTCGCACCAAAATACACACTCACTGAAGTTCAAGGTGAGTGAGTTGAGAACCTTGGAACACAAACGTGCTCCTAAAAGAGCAGCGCATAACTCAAGACGCGGCATGGTGCTCGTTTTGGTGGGTGCTACCTTGCTCTTGGCAGTGAGTAGATGAGCACTGACTGACCCATCAACAGCTGCAGAACGCACGTAAATACAAGTGCCGTATGCCTTCTCAGAGGCATCCGTAAAAATATGCAACTCCACTGATGTTGGACAATCACAAGTAATCCATCTCGGAATTTGAATGACATTCAAATGTGGCAGTGTAAGTCGAAAATTAGACCAAGCTTTTTTGATGTGGTCTGGAACGCGTTCGTCCCATGAAGACTTGATGATCCACAGCTGTTGCATTATGATTTTTGCCTCTACTATGCAAGGAACAACAAGACCAAGAGGGTCAAATATCTGTGCGATTGTGGACAAGATTTGACGTTTGGTAACTGCGTCTTTAACAGGTATGTTTATAGAGTAAGAAAATGTGTCTTTAAAACAATTCCAATTAAGACCTAAAGTTTTAGACAGCTCATTGGCACTTAAATCAACAAACCCAGATGTGTTTTGATCATGGCATAAGGCATGCAAAATATCTCTATTATTAGATTGCCATTTTCTGAGATTGAACTGTGCAGAACTTAGGGTTTCGATAACGCCACGACACAACTCTATTGTTTCAGGAATTGTCGACGCTCCTGAGAGAAAATCATCGACGTAGAAATCGCGCGCAATAGCACGTTGCACTGTTTGGTCTGTACATTCATCTGCTAATTTTTTAAGACATCTAGTCGCTAAGAATGGTGCGGAAGCAGTACCATACGTAACAGTGTTTAAAGTGTATGTTTTTAGTGTCTGTGTAGGATCCATTCTCCACAAAATCTGCTGCAAAGACCGAAAATCTTCATGTACTAATATTTGCCGATACATTTTCTCAATGTCACCGGAAACTACGTACTTGTGTTGGCGGAAACGCAGTAGAATGGAGATTAAATCATCCTGAACTACTGGTCCGACCATCTGAATGTCATTGTAGGATTTGCCTGAAGTTGTCGCCGCTGAGGCGTCGAAGACAGCGCGCAGCTTTGTTGTGGTGGATTCTCGAAGGATGCCATGATGCGGCAGAAAATAAGATTTATTTGAACGTGATTTTGTGTTTTCACTCATGTGTCCCAAGTCGACGTACTCTTTCATAAAGTCTACATATAAGGTTTTCAAATTAGGCTCTCGTTCCAAGCGACGTTCTAAAGAAAGAAATCGGCGTTTAGCCATGACGTAAGAGTCGCCTAAAACTTCAGGTGATTCCTTAAGAGGTATGGCAACCACGAATCGACCGTCATAATTTCGGTTTGTAGAGTTTATGAAATTGTCTTCGCATGAGTGCTCTTCTGAAGTGAAGTTATGCTTCGAAGGAATAGTATCGAGTTCCCAAAAACGGGTAAGATCTGTGTCTGCATAGTTGTCATTAACAAACATGCACAAAGAAGAATTATGACTAGACTGATGTACGACGCCAGATATTAGCCAGCCTAGTTTAGTTTCGAATAAGGTAGGTCTGTTTTTACCTAAATTGATGCGGTTTGTACCGATTATTCCCCAGAAGACTTCCGCTCCAACGAGAATGTTGATAGAAGACGGAACATTGAAAGAGGGATCGGCTAGACAAACACCTGATGGAATAGGTAAGTTCTGAATGTCTATGTGTGCATTAGGCAGAATAGACGTGATTTCAGGCAATACGAAGCAATCAATGTTCATCCTAAAGTCCCCATTGAAAGACTCGAAAGTGAGTGAGCAAGACTGTGAACTATTGGATATCTGATTGTTTATACCTGTAACCTTTGAGCGAGCACTACGAGTCTCTAATTGAAGTTTTTGGCAGAAATCTCGCGACACAAAGTTGGCCGTGCTCCCGTTGTCTAACAGGATGCGAGCAGAATGCGGCTTTCCTTTGCCGTCCAACACCTTGACGAGTGCTGTGGACAGTAAGACGACACGAGATGTATTTGAATGATCGGCTGACAGAACAACATTTTCATGTGAAATTGATTCTGATTGTATGTCAATGTGTAATAATGTGTTGTGTTTTGTTTTACAGTATTTGCAGTGACTTAGTTTGCATTTGGCGCTTAAGTGACCTGGTCGTAAGCAATTAAGACAAACCTTGAAGTCTTTGGCCTTTTGAAGACGAGATGCTACTGGCAAATCTCTGAAAGTTTGACAATTATAAAGAAAATGAGTTTGATTACATAAGGGACATGAATAAGTTTTTTGTTTGTCTGTAACGACAGCAAAACCTTTTGATTTACTAGAATAAGATGCAGACGTCTCATGTTTATTTTTATTAGATTTAGCTTCCTCTAGAGTCTCTAAGAGATCAGCCTTGTTACTAAGGAACGAAATAAAAAACTTCAGAGTGGGAGGTTCATTAAGAGTATTCCTTGTCTCTTCCCACTCTCGATGAGTGACATTATCTAGCTTGCTAGTCATCATATGAATAACTAACGTGTCCCATTGTGATGTCGGCTGATCTAGAGTACGTAATGCTCTAAGATTTTTATTTGTGACGTCTACAAGATTGCGTAAACCCTTGCTGGATTCTTTGTAAACCTGTTCTACATTGAAGAGAGCTTGAACATGATTATTTACTAGCAAACGCTTGTTATCGTACCTATCGCACAATAAGTTCCATGCTTCTTTATAATTCTCGGGTTTGAAGTCGAGATTGTCGATGACTAATAAGGCACTGTCTCTAAGAGAAGCACGAAGAAAGTGCAGCTTATTGATATTATCCATATCGTCTCGATTATGGACTAATGACATAAAAGATTCTTTGAACTCGAGCCAATTATGATAGCTACCAGAAAACTTTGATACTTCTATTTTCTGAAGTTTGATAAAGTTATGCTGTTGTGGTGCCACAGGAGGAGTAACATTAAGGCTTACCTCGGCAACTACCGGAGGAGGGTCACGATAATTTTCTAATAACTCTGTCGCTCGAGAGATGATCGCGTAGTATTTTATCTCGTATTCCTCACGCTCGGAGTATTGAGGTTCAGGGTCCTCCGCCAACAACTCAATATCGGTCTGTAAAGTATCAAATTCCTTGTATGAATTTTTCATTTTTGTATTACGCGTTTCGAGTTCAATCAATTGTAATTTACTCAACTTCTCACAACTAGTTGTAATAGTTATATAGTTCTCAAATTGTGTGAGCTTTTTCTTTATACTGCCACGCCTTCTTTTTAACGATTCAAGTTTTGCTGCATTAGAATCAGGCATTTTAATAATTAAAAATGGCAAATAAAGACAAAAATAGTAGTAAACGAAACGCCTACAAGATCAATGTTAGCAACAATAAATTATGTTCTACTACTAATTTTATTTCTTTAGGCCTTCGAATGTAAAGAAAGATTGCTAATCAAAAGTAATCAGGCGCTAGAAACTGCAGGTAGATACAACATAAAAATTATGAACTTGTTTTTTACTCCACAACTTGTAAACAAAGATTCTATTTTAAGAACAGTTAAAAGATATGCAATGCAATTGTAATGTAAATAGTAACCTTCTTTAAAAATAATAATGAAATGGCGATGAGTTATGATTTTATATGATACTATGTTGTGATTAAAGTGAATAGCTTTTTGTAGGAATGAAAAGGGTAAACTAAGGAAAAGTGAAATAATGGAAGTGAAAGTGATAAGACGGACTAGGTATTTTAGTGGTAATTGGAACGAACTCACAATATTGTTATGCTGTGATGCGAAGTGATGTGATGATTTCGTCACAGGAATGTGGTTCTCCAATGCAGGTTGTAGGTAAGTCGTTTTCTACCAATAACTGCCGACGATTTCCTCGAAGATAGGTTATGGATTGTGATCGCATAAGCTTCCGAAGACCTTGCGATGTAGTCACGATGATCCCCAATATGTAGAAAAGTCGTAGGTAGTTGCATAAAGATTACACGTCCAATGTAGGTAGGTAGTCTTGCGCGTAGAACAAAGAAAGAACTCAGCCGCCGATATCGATTCTTTGACGAATCTTGAAACTGCAGAAGTACTGAATTCTTGCGTCCTTCTTGTTCTCAAGGTTTCTTCTACGGTGATGAAGGACCATATGTAGGCCAACGTCCTCTTAGGTGTCGACCGTGGGATCCGTTGGTTGAAATAATTGTGGACTGTATGCTGGTAAGTAATTAAGTTTTTAATGACGAAGAAATTTCTTATTTGTGTACAAAAACGTGCAATTAGCAACTTAGTTATTCGGCTCTTCTTGTAAAACGTTGCACACACTTCCCGTGTCGGTTGAGAGTCTGACACTTCGTTGTCACACCTTTTAATTTTTTGACATTTCGGCCCCCGCTACCGCCTCAGGCCCCTCGCGAGACGTTCGTTTCACGAACAAACAGTGAAATCTATAAAATGAAACTAAGAACTTATTTCCAACACTATGACATAGACGAGTCAGCATATATGCTGCCTGTCTATAAATATATAATAACAATAATTAATAAAAAGCTAGTAACGAATGGCTATGATTTAAACATCCTTGTCAAAAAGTGTCAAATACCCTATTGTTTTAAAAATAAACTAGACAAGGTTAGGTTATGTTAGGTGGAAGGGCTCCTGTTTCCACATTTAGACACATAATTGGTCCTTTATGTGTGCTGGTATGTTGGATTGATAAGATTTCTAACCAACCCAGCTCCGCCCAGAAGCTCTGAAGTCTCTTAGGACGTAATATACTAGGCAAGTTTTTATAGAGTGTACAGTGATGGATTTAATTCACTATGTGTTAAGAACTAAGTATGGGTTAGATATTGGCCCATTAGCTGTAGCACCTGCTCATAAATAAATAATAAATATTTGGACAAGTACTGTGAGTTTATAGATGGATTTTGCTTCATGTACAACTTAAAAATAAGTACTGTAAGATACCCAAATAAAATAAAAAATAAAAAGAAACTCATCCTTCCAACTATGCCTAGGCTAAGGGAAAGTGGGGTGGGTACACTAAGGAAAAGATACCCTGCATGGAAAACATTACTGCAGTAGTCAGGTTAAAGTCAGATTTGTTAAAAAATAAATGGTTTTACAGAAACCTAGTGGATACAGAACCAACTCAGGCTGGAAGAACTTCATCAAATTTTCTATTGTGTTGTAGTTGTAGGGATTTTAGTGACTTTTTAAGGTAGAAACAACGGTTTTATGACAGACTATAAAAGTGCCATAAAGTACTTTGCTAAAAGACCATGCAAGGTCAGGAAAATCGAGCCCCAGCGTGGTCATAGATGAGTTAGTAGAATAATGTAGAATTAAATGAACGAAATGTAGTAACAAAGGCATAAATCAATACTTACTCTAGGGTAGGTACGATATAATTCGTTTTTAACTCATTTATGTAGGCTCCGTTTGCTGCGGTCGCTTCTATCACGAAAATAACTTCAGCCTGGATAGGAGTCTCTGGAGCGTTCAGAACCATCGTTAATTATAATTTAGAATTATCGACATAGGTAATAAAAAATTGAAAAATTATAGCGGTCGTTTTAATTTTGTTGATATTTCCGAGTCGAGGGCACTAATTCTGTTTGAGGCTATTTTCAGATAAAATAAAGGTCGACGTTCACTACGCCGTCATTATTTTATCCAAATAAAGGTCAGCGTTCACTGCCCTTTTATCAATCATCATGCTGGCGAGACTATAGTAGTAAAGCGGGAATAAAAAAAATTGAAAAAAAATGTCTTTTTTTCATTCTTTTTTTATTACTTTTATTAAGCTCGGGCTCTACGCGCCTGTGACGACCAATAAATTCGATTGACTAAAGAACGAATGGATAGTGAACGCTTGCCTTTATTTTATTCTGAAAATAGGCTTATTCAAAAAAAATTTTGGACGGCCCAAAGTAACCTTTCATTTTGTAGGTGCACTTTTATCTCAATTCCGTTTAATTTCAATAGATAAAACATTAGTTTATCTGCAAAACGAGTCCATAAAAGTGTCAGTTAAAATATTTGTTTGAAATGGAACTGTCTCGTCGTTCGCTGCGCGTTTTGAACCGGCTTTTTCCGAAACCGTTGTGCGTCGCAAGCTTCAGAAACATAGTTGGCACCAGCAAAGCAGTTAAAGAAGAACCTAATTCAGAGTTACTGAACGCTTATAACCGAGATATAGCAGCTGGTAAGCAATATTTTCACTTGTCCTCCAAAGACTGAAAGATAGAGTCCTGTCCTGGGTGCTTATGATTTCATTCATTCATTCATGATATCATTTGATGGTTTTGAGAACCGTAATAACTCTGCAGTTTGGACGCTAGGTACCATACCAGGAACAGAATCACTGCCAATTTCAAAAGGCCCGTTTACATTTGGTCAAATACAGTTGTGAGTCAACTTAACTTGGCTTTCAAGCTGCCTTCTTAATCGGGCTGTTTTCTTAGCCGCGAGATGGGCAGCTTTGGTGAGTGATGTTGAAATGGCGGCTACTGTAGCCAGCCCAGCTCCCGTCAGGAGCCTAAAAGTCTGCGTGGGTTGTTAAATGCTTCTGGGAACAACCTCGGTGTACTGAGGAATTGAGCACTGGGATTCTTTAATATGGCGTATTCTAGGAGTACGTGTGCTGGTGTATCCTCAGCTATAGCTAAATTATGTTTTTGAACCCTACTTGGACTTTTGACTGACAACAATGAAACAATGAGCGGAATTTCAATATAAATTTCATAGCCTTATATTGCTATAAAAGAAGGGCGTACAAAATTATATATTATTATTATTATATATTTATAGACAGGCAGCATATATGCTGATGCGTCTATGTCATAGTGTTGGAAAGTTATAAGTTCTTACTTCTTAGTTTTGTTTAGTTCTTAGTTTTGTAATTAAAAAACCAAGGGATTATAGGAATGGTCGGTTGAATGTTCCCGTAATATTTGCCTTTTATTCGTCTAGACCTCTGCTATAGCCCATTCCAAGTTTCCATCATCTGCGGTTTAGACATTAAGCGTAAGTCACGAGAGAAGCACGAGTTATCGCATCCCAACAGGATAGCCTCTTTCGCACATAAATCAGCCAGCCATTTCGTTGCCCGTGATACTAGAATGTCCCGGAATCCATGCCAGCACTACTTCAATGCCTAGAAGGTGGCATCTATACAGTAATTGTTTGTTTTTTAAAGTTAGATAGAAATTATCTCTAGAGTGAAAGGGGAGCTTAATGATATCCTGTAGACAGCTTAAAGAATCAGTGAGAATCAATGCCTTGTTTATGCGTTGTGATTCACCATGTGAGACGGCTTCCAATAAAGCGATGGATTCGCCGTATAACACGAAGACGTGACACGTCTCACTTCCTCGATAGAGTACGGTAATTTTTTATTTCTTATCCAGTGGATCATCCTGATGATTCCAGGGTGACACAATGTTTTGTGAAGCTCTCGCAGGGTATCAGTCGTTGTTGATAAGACAGGGCCAGCTCTAGATAAAGCGTCAGCTACCGTATTATCTCTACCTGGACGATATATGATGTCGAAGCAGTAATTGGATAGTTCTAATCGCCAACGCTGTATCTTGTCGTTCTTTATTTTAGAAGATAAGCAAGCAAGCAATCCGGTAAAAGTAGAACATTGGGGAGAACACTTGAAACTGAGAATTATTTTGTATTTGGGAATCCAGACAGGGGATCCCACGTTGCTATTATCATTCAATTTGGAGGCATTCGTAAATAAGGTAAGCCAGTCGTGCCAATCTTTAGCTATAATACTATTAAATTTTTGGATTTTTGTTAAACTTGTAACGATGTCGACTTCATCGCCCATATCAACCTCCTTGCCATCAATTTCAACCTCATCGTTAGCGTCTATCTCACCTCATTTCGTGTTGGCATCTTCATTTCATCTATATTTTAAAAATTCAAATCATATTCCCATTCCATTTCCAAATTTTATTAAGGTGGTAATAAGGTGTGTCTAGTAGAATTACGACGAATTATAGGTCGAGGGATCTCTCTTGGGAGTACATCATAAAGAGAGACGGGGTATTTGGGACAACTAAAAAAGATATGGTCTACGGTACCTTCATCAAGCCCACATTCACAGATCTAGTGATCCCTCACCCTAATTTTCTTCAAGAACACTGGGGTGCACGCATGGCCGAAACGAAGTCTACAAATAGTAGAAGTAACTTGCTTGCCGGCCTGCCGGTAACGGAAGAACCATGGTTTTTTGCGAATTGAAGGTTGAATAGCTCTGTAATAAAGACCTTTTTCTAAATCAGGTGATTGCCATGTCTCGTTCCATGAGAATTCCAAATGAGATCGAGCAAGCGATATAATATCCGAAGAATAATTTACATAATTGGATGTAGAACCGATCTGTATGGCATGAACACTTAAAATAAAACTTGTGATTTTATATAGTTTGAATTTATATTATTGTTAGAGTATATTTAATACTGTTGTTAATGACGTATCTTGTAACGGTTTCAGTTACTATAAGATAAATAAATACAATATAATACAATGCATGGCATCTTTGGCCCATGAGTCGACCCTCTCATTACCCTCTATTCCACTGTGGCTTGGTATCCAGACCAGGACTATGTCTAAGCCGCGGATTTTACATTCAAATAGTAATTGTCTAATTTTGAGTATTATGGGGGATTTAACTCTATGTCTAAATTGGTTAGCTAGAATGGCTTGAAGACAACTTATTGAGTCGGAAAATACAACCGTCCTGTTAAGTTTGTGAGATTCCACGTAAGTGATGGCTTCTAAAATAGCGACTGATTCGCCAGTGAAGACAGAGGCCTCCGGAGGACACTTATAACTTAAGACGATCTTATATTTTGGGATCCAAACTGCTGCACCAACACAGCTATTCCCGAGTTTGGACGCATCCGTGTATCACTGAATTTGTTGACAATATTAATAAGGGAGCAAGTTAATAATTATATTAAGTTGTCGTTGGGAGTGGGTATTGGGGAGGACTCAATGGAGGCGCCCATAAAGGCACAGCCATTTGGTTGGGAGGAACTGGGTGTGCTGACAATATTATGTGAATTGACATCATTTGATTTGCCTAGGGTAGTCTTGGGGCGAGGTTCTCGAAAGAAAGTTTTTTTTTTAATGATTTAAGTCGGTGGATAGGTAGATAAGAGTGGGGGAATCGTATGCGGATTGGGATCGGAAGGGGAAGGCAGCAATATCTGCGTAAGACATTTTGGATACAGGGAATCTTAGAGATGCCTCTGTATAGCTAATATTATCTTGGGACATAACCAGCTTTATGGATTTTTGACGGACATGCTCTGGGCATCGAGTGTCAGTCGCCTTATGGTTGCCTCCCCTGCACAGGAGGCAGGTAGACGATTCTTCTGGCACATCACAACTATCTCCAGTGTGCGCTTGTGCACAACGGTAGCAGCGTGGCTTGGACCGACACTGTGTGCGGATGTGGCCGAAACGACAGCAATTGCGACACTGTATTGTTGGTAATTGATAAATAGCCACTGGAAGAGATGAATTGAAACAGAAGACTCTCTCGGGAAGGGTTTGGCCAATAAAGATTATATGACGGAGTTGGAGGGCACCCAGGAGACAGAACCATCCTCTTTTTTGGATTTGACGTTGAGACGTCTTGCTCTAATCACTTCCCCACAATTTGTGGGAATTTTTAAGCCTGATACCAAGTCCTCAAGGGACCAATCAGTTGGAATGTCTCGGACTACCATTCTAGAAACATGAAACTTTGGGATTGAGGCTTCGAGATTATTACTCGATAATACATTATTATCTTGAAAGTTGTTGGCATGTTAAGCTCTTTAAAATTCCACAGCAATCCTCTTCCTCCCCACAGATTTGATACCCCCTTCAGAGATGCCAGGTACCTTGTTTTTGTGTAATATCTGTGCAAATTTTAATACTGCAATGCTTAACCCTGCCGAGGGGTCAGGTTCCGTCCGTGTAACATGGCCCACAAATGGGCCCTGGTCGGAATCATTATATTTTAATGATTGATTATAGGAATACCATTAACATAATCTCGCACATAGATGGTAACTCCTCCACCTCTGGTCTTACCTCCCTCTGATATGGGTCTGTGTCTGCGGTCTAATCTGAATAGTGTGTAATTTGGTATGGCAATTGAACTATTCCTATCCCGGCTGTTTAACCAGGTCTCAGTGATTATCACAATGGACGGCTTGTATGTGTTTACACATAACAAAAACAAGTCGAATTTGGGCAACAGAGAGGATAAATTAGTGTACATAAAGGTAAGGTCTGAGTAAGGGTTGGTACTGTCTATTATTGCTTAATAATTTTTGGCACACCTTTTATATATTTTATAGTAAGATCTGTCTCACCTTTTTCTAGCCGTAATTTGAGACGCTCGCGCAGCTCTCTGAGCTCGTCCCGCTGCCTTGGGGAATGTCATCGTAAACTCTTACCTCCGTTTTAGCCTTACTTTTGTTCTTGAGAACGTTTACTGCATCCTTGCGTGATTTCAAGATCACCTTAACCGGTCTTACAACCGGTGTTAAAACGCGTAAAGTCGAAAATAAAAATTCTGCGAAAGTCGTTAGATTTTTCAAACACTATTGCACTATGTTTACCTGAGATTTATGTCTGCACTCTGCACACACTTTATTACTGCTATTTAACGCAATTAATGTATTTTAAACTTAATTTAGGCACAATAACTATTTTTCGCGAGTATTTTATGGTAAGAGCAATTTCCAACACTCTTCACTATTCGGAGGGTAGGGGAGAAAAAAGGAGGAATATTAGGAGGAAGAATATCAAGAAAAAAGGAAAGAATAAAAAGAATTTCTATTATTGGGAATGATCGGGGTTTCCTTCATCCAGCCCACACTCGCAGAGTGAGCTATCCCTTATCCTCAGTTTATGTAGAAACACCGGTGTACATGCATATCCCAATCGCAGGTGACAAATTGTGGATGTAATCTTTTTATCTGCATCTCTATGACCGAAAAACCAGGGTTTCACGGGGATCGAAGGTTGAATGCGGCCGTATTGCTTCCCTTTTCGGTATTTGGAAGAGTTCCATTCATTGTTCTAGTCCAGAAGCATATGTGATTTGGCGCAAACGCCTAGGTCATGGGCAGAACTTTATAATGGGAGAAACATCAAGTCTCGGTTGCTGCTTCGTGTGTAAGTCCACCATTTCGTTACCTAAAATACCACTGGACTAGGGATCCAGGAAATGAAATGAAATAGTTTATTCTACAAATTGGTACAGCTTGTACACTTTTGTTCGTCAATTTTTCAGAACTATAAGTTCTGTAAATAATATACATCAAGAACATAATAAATCACAAATAATAATTATAAAATACATTTTTCTCAAAAAAAGGAGAAGAAGAAAAAAACTGTATTATTATAAATTAATTAATTAATAAAAAAATTAAAATTATATTGTGCCATTGGCACTAACTACAAAACAAATAAATAATCAACAGTCTTGCCATGCATCTCTGTCAGTCATAAAGTCTGGCACAGTGTAGAATGCTTTACGAGACAAAGATTTTTTAACAGCATTTTTAAATTTTTTGTCACTCAGCCCTTTTATTTTGTCAGGTACTAAATTGTAAAATCTTACACAATTAACAAGAAAGGACTTCGACACTTTAGTAAGTCGTGTAGAGGTTAATATAATTTTGTTACTATTTCTTGTATTGTAGCTATGTACATCACAGTTTTTTTTAAATCGGCCAAATTTTTTCGAGCATATAATATGTTGGCTAAAATATATTGGCATGGCAACGTTAAAATATTTATCCGTTTAAAAAGTTCTCTTAAGGACTCCCTAGATCCCATTCGATATATACCCCTTACAGCTCGTTTCTGCAAAATAAAAATGCTTTGCACATTAGCAGCGTTACCCCAGAGTAGAATCCCATACGACATAACGTTGTGAAAGTAACTGAAGTAGACCAGTCTGGCAGTGTCAACGTCAGTGATTTGTCGGATTTTTTTAACAGCATAAGCTGCTGAGCTGAGTCTAGAGGCAATATTTGAAATATGGGGTCCCCATTGAAGTTTAGGATCCAGTGTGAGACCCAAGAACTTAGTGTCGTTACTTAAAGTTAAATTTTTACCATCAACAGTTATAGATCCTGTTAAATTAGAATTATGGCACAGAGAAAATTTAATGCATTTTGTTTTGTTAGCGTTTAGCATTAGGTTATTAACTCCAAACCATTTATGAATAATAAAAAGTGCCTCGTTAATGCGCTGTAGTTTGGGAAGTTTCCTATTAAGCTTAAATATTAAAGACGTATCATTTGCAAACAAAATTATATTAGACAGTTTATCGGCCAAGAATGGAAGATTGTTTATGTAAACGAGAAAAAGGAATGGCCCCAAAATAGAGCCTTGAGGAACTCCCATTCTCAACCTCAACCCATCAGACTTAGTTCCGCTTACATCAACTTTTTGGATTCTATCACTCAGATACGAATGCATGAGTTTAAGAGCTTTGCTCCTTACACCGTAATGACTAAGTTTACGTAATAAAATCGCGTGATCGACACAGTCGAATGCCTTGGACAAGTCACAGAATACTCCGATAGCATCGTGTGACTCCTCCCAGGCAGAAAAAATCTTCGTTATAAACTCAGCAGCTGCATCCGTTGTAGAGCGTCCCTTTGTAAATCCAAATTGATTATTATGCAATAAATTATTTGAATTAAAGAAAACTAGTAATTGACTCAGAATAATTCTTTCAAATATTTTACTTAGAGATGGTAGGATAGAAATAGGTCGGAAATTACTCGGATTAGTTTGATTACCACTTTTAAATAATGGTATTATTTTGCCGCATTTTATCAAGTCTGGGTAAACACCTTCCTCTACGCAATTATTAAAAATATAAGCCAGATAAGGCGCCAAAATTTCAATAACAGGGTTAAGTATTTTTACTGAAAGGCCCCATAGGTCTTCGGTTTTTTTTAAATTTATAGATTTAAAAGTTTTAATTATAGTATGTTCTGAGACCTTACTAAAAACAAAGTCGTACGAGCAAGTAGTAACATTTTCTCTCAAAATACGTTCTGCTTCCGTTGGACAGGAATTAAGTGATTGTGTCGTTTTTAATGCTATATTGGTAAAAAATTCAACAAACGTATTGGCAATGTCTGTTTTGTCAGTTACAATTCTATCACCGTCCAATAGCTTCATATCTTGGTTAATATGAGTTGTCTTTCCTGTTTCAGTTTTTATGATGGACCATACAGCTCGTACCTTGTTACTAGATGATTTTATTTTGTTTTTATTTTATTTCGAGATTAGACTCTAAACTCTACTCAGGCTAATTTTACTTCGAGATTAGACTCTAAACTCTACGAAGACTAAGTCTCTAAAATGGCAATTGGTTCTCCGGAAAACACAGATGAAAGAGAAAGAAAACAACGTAGGTGAGCTGTCAAACTGATTTTATTTTATATATCAACTCAAACGGCACACCTGGAGCGTTCACAAACAATTAATACATAACAGGTGTGATGTTTGTTTTTCATTATGTCCTTTTGTATGTTCGCCAGCTTATCCTCCGGCAAGATAATCGGAGACTTTGTTTTATTTCCTTTTTGTATACTTTTCTACACTTTTTATAGTCAATTGTACATGTTGTACAAATGATACCCGATGATGGAACTGAAATTTAGAAAACACTGTGATTAAGAATACATGACATGCTTCATCTATATTTTTATCTTCATTTTCATTCTTTCTTTATTTTTTTATATCTATTTTAAATTTAATGTTAACAATTTAATCTTATTTCTATGACTGCAATATCTATACTGCTACAGATCAGTTATACTAACGAAATCCTACTCTTTTCTTGCGCAACTTATATTTACCTAGATTATGTCCTTTAGGGACCAGTATCTTTTCCAAGAATTGGTAACTCGTCTCTGGATTTCTTGATCCATTTGGTCACTGAATGAGATGAGTTGGCCCAAATATACTATATATGAATTTACGTATTCGATTTCATTTTATTTTATTTTTGAGTCTGTTCTATTTGTCATGACCTTAGTTTTTGTTTTATTCATCTATCTGTCACAAATGATGACAGAAACTCTTCGCCAAATATGTTCGAGTTTAAGGGATAAATACCCGTTTTGAGAAAACCTTGCGTAATTATTATGAGGACTGAAAGCTCACAGATATGCATCTCTCACAAATTGTGCAACATTATAGATGGTTACTGTTTTGCCGGGATTTGTTAGCATCCACTCATTCAACCCGATATCTGGTTTTAAAAGGGCCGTATACACACACATCCAGACTGGCTGCAGTGTGGTGGGAATGTGACTTTTAAAATATTGAGTTTTCTCTAGCAAATTGAACCACTCTCCGATTAACGCGTGAACTGTGATGGTCCATTAAGATCAGTGCCGGATTTTCTTTCGACGGCTTCACATGCACCACAAAATGTTCAAGGGCTTTAATGAACAGTCTTCGTTCATCCACCCGAAGCATTTGCCAATCCAAGAGCTCCTGGTGGACCATTGGTTAACATTAGATCTTTGTAGTTTACTCTCGGAAACACAAAAATTTTGTTGGTAAACCACCACCAGCATTAATAAAAAAACAGAGTTGTCACTAAAGTCCCTCGTTCAGCAGATGTCACTTGTCCGATTTGTTTTGTTCCTCTTTGAGCAATTACTTTAGGAGGATTGGTAATAGCGCTGCAGTCTGTTTCGTCCTTGTTAAATATAATGTGATGGAAAATGGTATCTTGTAAAAACACTGGTAATATAATATGGTATAATACGTCGGGATTAGGAACATATCGGTGTTTTTAATTACTGCATTTGTGGTATTCTAGGTCGTCTTCTTTACTTTTTCTATAATTGAAATTAAAATGTTAAGTTCGGTGGACAATAGTGTGAAATAATTGGATTCCCTTCCATAATATTATTTTCATTCAAAACGACAACAATTTGATTATATTAATTTGCTGCATTTGTGGTATTCTAGGTCGTCTTCTTTACTTTTTCTATAATTGAAATTAAAATGTTAAGTTCGGTGGACAATAGTGTGAAATAATTGGATTCCCTTCCATAATATTATTTACATTCAAAACGGCAACAATTCGATTATATTAATTTGCTGCATTTATGGTATTCTAGGTCGTCTTCTTTACTTTTTCTATAATTGAAATTAAAATGTTAAGTTCGGTGGACAATAGTGTGAAATAATTGGATTCCCTTCCATAATATTATTTACATTCAAAACGGCAACAATTCGATTATATTAATTTGCTGCATTTATGGTATTCTAGGTCGTCTTCTTTACTTTTTCTATAATTGAAATTAAAATGTTAAGTTCGGTGGACAATAGTGTGAAATAATTGGATTCCCTTCCATAATGTTATTTACATTCAAAACTGCAACAATTTGATTATATTAATTTGCTGCATTTATGGTATTCTAGGTCGTCTACTTTGCTTTTTCCATTATTGAAATAAAAAATGCCAAATAGTGTTCGGTGAACAGTGAATAACGTAGATGATTGGATTCCCTTCCATAATGTTATTTACATTCAAAACGACAACAATTTGATTATATTAATTTGCTGCATTTATGGTATTCTAGGTCGTCTACTTTGCTTTTTCCATTATTGAAATAAAAAAGGCCAAATAGTGTTCGGTGAACAGTGAATAACGTAGATGATTGGATTCCCTTCCATAATGTTATTTACAATCAAAACGGCAACAATTTGATTATATTAATTTGCTGCATTTATGGTATTCTAGGTCGTCTTTTTTGTTTTTTCTATTATTGAAATAAAAAAGGCCAAATAGTGATCGGTGAACAGTGAATAACGTAATGATGTTGTTTACGTCCAAAGCATAACAAGTTGATGCTTTTAATTCCTTATTTTGTGGTATTCTAGGTCGTCTTTGTTTTTTCCATTATTGAAATAAAAAATGGCCTATTAGTGTTAGTGCCTATTAGTAAATAATAGTGTGAAATGATTGGAATTCCTTCCATAATGTTATTTACGTTCAAAACGGCAACAATTTGATGCTTTTAATTTGCTGGAAATATGGTATTCTAGGTCGTCTTTTTTGCTTTTTCCATTATGGAAATGAAAAATGGCTGATTAGTGTTAGATGAATAATGTGAAGATTGGATTTCCTTCCGTAATGTTATTTACGTTCGAAACGGGAACAATTTGGTGCTTTTAATTTCTGCATTTGTGGTATTCTAGGTCGTTTTCTTTGCTTTTTCCTTTATTAAAATAATTTGGTTATTTTTGTTATGTTTTTATTAGCCAAGACATTTCAAAAGCAAAACAAACATTACCAAATATTCTTTCAGTCGGAAGCTGATCTTGTTTGTTCTTCTTATATTTTAAGCGCAATTCTATAGTTAGTGCTAGTCTTGCGGCTGTGGCCACAGCCACAGTCACATTTCCTTGGAAATTCTTTTATAATTCAGTAAGCTGTCTTTATATTCGAACAATTCCAGGTCACATCACTTACGAGTCCTTTAGCCAAGTGGACGGAGGGTTTTTAATTGTTTTTCTGGGTAAATTTGAAGATTGTTTTAATAGTGTTTACCTTTGAAGATAATCCCAATTTTTTGTAGGAAGTGTCAGCCCTATTCTATTATTACATATTTATTCTCATCAAAGAGATGTGCCGCATCTCTGTATAAAGGAGATTTTTTAAATTCCCATGAAGCACTGAACATGAATAATGAAAGTAAGATCTGGGGCACAGACTTCTTGCAGCTGGACAGCATATTTTTTGCCTTTTCTGTATACGGCAGGCTTCATCATAAAATATAGGGCTCATAGGTATACAGCATTCCTTTTAAATATTAGCTTCGCTCCGAAGCACTAGATGCATACAGCTTTAGTGTTCTTTCGTTCTTTCTTGTTTTTTGAAGTTGCTTTCACGCCTCTGAATAATTTGATAATGTTGTAGAAAAATGACGAAGTTAAGTTTTCAGGTTCTCCTGATAAACTACTCTTCAAATAATGCAGCTTTTGCACGGGTGACAATGTCTCGTTATTGTGTACAAGGTCAGTAAACATGTCGTAGAAGGATTGCCATTCGCCATACTTTCCCGTAAAAGTCTGTAGTTTAGTTGTTTGCAAAAAAGAAGTCGAAGCTGTGGCGTTCGCATGGGCAATTGCAGACTTAAATGTAGTGTTCACTTGAGTAGGCGTTTGCGGCACTGGTAGTAAGTACGGTTCGAAAGCTTGCTTCAAAAGCGTTTTGTGGGAAGTATACTTCTCCTCGAAATTATCAAAAATGTCTTCTATGCAATACGATTTCTCCTTGATGTCATTCTTATACGTGCAACGTATCCTATGCCCATCCTAAAACTCGCACCACATCTCATCTAAAGTTTTGATTCTCGTTTCTATATTTTTTGTTAATTCTATCTTTTGGAGATTTTTTATAATTAAACTCTGCTTTCAGTGATCTTTTGTAAAGATCCTGTTGACTTGCCAAGAATTCTTCCATCTTGAGACGTTATTGCACAAAGCGTTTTTATGGTGTAATTTTTCTAAGTCGATAACGTATAAAATTTCAAACTACTTTTTTAGACGCTGTACTAAGTCCTTTGCGCGTCCATTTTTTCTAAGTCCTTTTTGGCTCGACATTCGGCTAAGTTAAAATTGATCGCAATTTTTCTAAGTCCACTGAATAAACTTTTACAAGTTCTTTTCACTTCGAAAGTTATTTTACGCACTGTTTTAGAGTTCACTTTCACTTAACTCACCAAATCAAAGTTCTTTTCCGGTTTCGGGACCATGTACAATTTCACACTAGGGACTTACAAGTGATACGCACGTATACTCACACATTGATTTTTATTTTGCTTGGAACTCGTTTCCTTATACTATCGGCAAGCGGCGTAAACTATAACGCGTTTTAAAACGGTAGAGCGTCATCTAGTGGTTGAATGGGTACACTAATTTAACTTGGACAATTAGAAAAAGGTATATTATATTATTTTTGTATTTTACAGATGTTTTACTGAATTAAACAGACCGGAAGTTTGAAGGTTGCTGTAGAATATGTTGTACTTAAAAAGCTGAAAGACATGTTAGTCAATATACTCAAAATGTTGGTTTTAGGCTTTAGGTATTAAAACAGTAAGTATTTCATAAGTTCCAATCTCTGGAATGTCTTTGGTTCGAGGAGGATGGAGTATTTTTTTGACAGATCGTTTGTGGTGGTGTGGTTCCTTCTGAATGGCTGATATTTCAGAAGAAACCTCAAAGTTTTAAGATTTTTATTTCTTGATTTTTCTTATCTTTTATCTTGCTTATGACCTTTGCATCCAATTTTTTTTCCTTGATATTGTGCCGCTCTTTCACCGACACTGAGAGTAAGATTGTGTTTATTGGTTTTTGTGGACTTTGTGTTCAGGACACATTTTACATTTGACTATGCATAAATTATTATCCCGGCATAGATGCACGTGGCCGATGGCATTCTCCTCATACGTCTCTCTGGAGGATCAAATGATATACCTACGTGTTAAAAATCAGAAAATGACGTCCATATTCTATATCTTCATTTCGTGTTTGGCTCGAGCTGTTTCTGAGCTACATGTTGTGGAATAAAGAATCGTTTCTGCAGTGTACCTAGAACTGCAGGAACACCGGTCGAAAGTTCTAGGTGAACAAAGTAGGACTCCGTGATTATTTCGTATCTCAAAATGCTTCTTGCAAACAGACTGCATTCTTAAAGATGCTGCACTTATGTCTGCTAGTTGAGGGTGAGGCAACAAATGTTTCTTACAGGTCGCCTACTTTCGTTTCTTGGCACCCGGAGAAATTTCGTTTCAGCGGTTGCTGCTGCATACATTAGTATAAATATGTATAAGTATTCATTTACCGCCATAATGACTTGACTTATTCACGTCTAATTAGGGCAAACGAACCACCATGCGACGTAGTTTACTTAATTCACCTGGGAAACTTCACCTCTCCTCCTCCCAAATTGCTAGGTCTTTATAATAAAGGGGTGTTCCTGGCCCCCAGGTGGAGTAGTACCAGTGTTTCGACGTGCTCTCCTGTATCCTACACGAGTAGCACTGCAGGATGACTTCGGGATCTACACGTACGCTGGTCTGCATCAGGCGGCTGCAGAACTTAGCATGGAAATTTCGGCACAATTGTGTAAGTTAAATGAGGCGCTGAGAACCATGGAAATTGTCAGATCATATCTACAATATGGAGATATGCAAATAAAGAATTAAATTGACATATTCAGCTTTTCAGCTACCAAGGGGCAGGCGCGATCGGACCCCCCCTGCAGTCGACTTCCATAGAAAATAACCTTAAATTCGTTGCGGCTTCCAAAACTATGACGGAACCCCCCAAAATTGGTTTAGTGCCAAGGCAACGTCCTCGTTGTGCTGGAACTAACGTAGACGTTGGCACTACACTACTGTTTAAGACCAATGTAAAATTACTGAGACTCCTGGCAGAACACAAAAACCTTTTGACGAATGAACAGTAACAGTTAGGTGGTTCGAGTTTGAGCTCAAATGTTTATGACCATGGTGACCTTCCCACACCAGGGACCTTGAGGACCTGATGATGACCAGCAAAAGGTGAGGGGATCTCCACTATGGTAAATCGGGGCTTACTTGCATCCCATATTGTTATTGTAGTATTCAATGTTACATGCTACTTTTCAGTGGGTGAGACAGAGCGAACGATCGCTTACATGTGCAGCAACGACGCATCACACATTATCGTGCAGTGGGCTATATGGATGACAGGCAATATTGGTAAGTCATTGGGGGTTTGGTAAGTCATTAATGTATCATCAGTGGTCAGAAATACTAGACGATAGAGCTTACCGCCAACTTATTTTTGTGTTTTGTACCGTTGTGATGAATGTTAAGATGCATTTTTTTACCCTCGACCGATCGAGGGAGGGCGTGTTATAGGTTTGACACGTTTGTCTGTTTGTGTGTTTGTTTGTGGCATCATAACTTGAGAACGGATGGACCGATATGGATCCGGTTTTTAAAATTAATTAGAGAATTTTGTCGAGAGTGTTCTTAGCTAGGTCTGATAAAAATTAGACCAGTAGATTCCAAGATCTTGGAGTGTCTTTGATGACAGATGGGATCTCTAGAACGGAAGCAGTTAGATGGTTCGAGTTTGAACTCCAATGTTTATGACCATGGAACCTTGAGGACCTGATGATGACCAGGAAAAAGTAAAGGGATCTCCACAACGGTACGTCAGGGATTTTTTATTTTTTTTATTTTAGATTTATTTTATGTTGAATAAATCAGGAAATATAGGGGAGAGAGCGAGAGCAGATGAGATAACAGGTCACCAGATGGTAAGTGGTCATCGTCGCCCTCTCCTTATGAAATAAAAATGTACTTTACCCACTAATCTTGCATGGACATTAGGCAGAGTCGAGAGTTTCATGGATAACCCACGGACTTTCATTTCAGCTGTTCCCCTAACCCCGCTCCACCCAGCAGAGATGCTCAAATACTTCCTCAAGGACAGCACAGCAAACCTCGTCATAAGCTCGCAAGAGTTCGAGAAAGTTCTCCGTCCGCTGTCTCTAGAAACTTCCGTGCCATTACTAGTCACTAGTCGCGATAAGGAGATCACTGCTCAGCTGTATCAGCCAAACAGTGCCTTTCTGAAGCCGAAGGCAGAGGATGCTCTCAGTGATGTGGGCAGGACCAATGCCTGGTATGGGAATAACGACGCGCTCATTATTTATACTAGTGGTAAGTGTAAATATAATAGATATAAGTTACTTTTTTTGAAAGGGATGTTTTGCGAAATGGTCGTTTTGCGAAAGAGATGTTTGACAAAAGGGATGTTTTGCGAAAGGAACGTTTTACTATAGGGACGTTTTGCGAAAGGAACGTTTTGAACTTCAATTATGCATATATGTATCGCATGTCCCTTTCGCAAAACGACGTCCTTTTAAAAGGGACATTATGCGAAAGGCACGTTCTGCAGTAGGGACTGTTTTGCGGAAGCGGCTATTTGCGAAAGAGACATCCTGCGAAAGCTATGGCGAAAGGGACAGATATTTTAGATATAGTCTTTTTTGCACACAAGTGATACAAAGTACAGACAAGAAAATACAGTTTCAAATTGAGGGATTTTCTGAGAATGTTTCTTTTTGCAAACTAGAGATTTTGTGAAGTGCAACTGAGCTACTATCACAATCAATATTGGTTTCAAAATATGAAAAATGTGGCACGTATTGTTGCAGGCACGACAAGTAAACCGAAAGGAGTAGTATGGTCCCACAGTATGCTGCACTTTCAAATATCCTCCCTGCACACAGCGTGGCAGTATTCGACCAACGATGTAGTTCTACATACATTACCGCTGCATCACATACACGGGCAGCTGAATTCTATGCTGGCGTCTCTTGCTATCGGAGCTAGGTGAGATTTGAAGCCACGTAGAGGGCGTAGTATGATCCCACAGTGTGCTAGTGCTATCATCTCCAGATATCTGACTGTGACTAGTGACTTGTGTCAGGCTGGGTCAGATTATCGTGACGTCACTAAAGTTCACATTGTATGGAATTTCCACAAACTTTAGACAATTGGGCACTTTGCAAATAGCAAAGAAGACTCAAAGCGCCATAGCGTCCTCATTTTTGAAGATATCGTAATCAGTAGCTTTCATCAATCTAAAAAACTGAGGACTAGTGTCCATTAAACGCTTTGTCGACAGAATCCGAATGCTACCCTCATTCGCGTCCCACACAGTCTGGGCACGCTTGCTGGGCATGGGCGAAAGAGACGAGACCAAAGTGACGGTCTTCCACGGCGTGCCAGCTATGTACGCGAAACTAGCCGCCGACTACGAGAAAATGTTCGACAGTGCCCGTACGGCGCAGTACGTCCGGTCGACACTCGGGTCCCGTATGAGACTCATGTGCGCGGGGTCCGCCCCGCTGCCTGCGACGCTGTTCCACAAGTGGGAGGAGGTACGTGCCACCAAGCTGCTGTCATAGATAATAGTGACAGAGAAAATGTACGACAGTGACCGTCCATAAAGGATTCTCGACCCCAAAATTCTTGACTCGAGTACTTCGAGTTCGAATTCTTGAGATCGCGAAGTCAACTTTGGGGTCACGGTATCAATTTTTTTGACTAACCTTTTAAATGAAAGCCCTCGACGTATACATCACGATGATATAGGGTTTCTTAGGTATATCTGCTTCCTGGATCAAAGAAGTAGTCCCAATCGAATCATCCCGTCGCCTACTTACATACAAAACAAAAAAGGCTGGGATTAATTTAATTAATCAGGTGACCCGTTTGTTCATCTGCTCTCCTAATACAATAAAAAATCTAATTTTTATTCGTGCTTAACTAAACCCTGGGTTTGACTTTAATCTGAAGTGGATTTTATGAACTTTTAAGATCATAAATCCTATTTCATTTTCCCAGATCTCCGGATTTCGTCTCCTAGAACGCTATGGCATGACGGAAGCAGGCATGGCACTTAGCAACCCTTACCGGCCGGTGGAGGAGAGGACAGTGGGCTGCGTCGGACTGCCGTTTCCCGGCATGTCGGCCAGGATAGTGGCTCTTAAAGAGGATGGCGGGGAATTGGAACCCTTGGTCACTGTGGAGACGCCTATGCTTGAAAATCAGGTAAGTTTCACTTGAAGCAGGCATGGCACTTAGCAACCCTAACCGGCCGGTGGAGGAGAGGACAGTGGGCTGCGTCGGACTGCCGTTTCCCGGCATGTCGGCCAGGATAGTGGCTCTTAAAGAGGATGGCGGGGAATTGGAACCCTTGGTCACTGTGGAGACGCCTATGCTTGAAAATCAGGTAAGTTTCACTTGAAGCAGGCATGGCACTTAGCAACCCTAACCGGCCGGTGGAGGAGAGGACAGTGGGCTGCGTCGGACTACCGTTTCCCGGCATGTCGGCCAGGATAGTGGCTTTTAAAGAGGATGGCGGGGAATTGGAACCCTTGGTCACTGTGGAGACGCCTATGCTTGAGAATCAGGTAAGTTTCACTTGAAGCAGGCATGGCACTTAGCAACCCTTACCGGCCCGTCGAAGAGATGACAGTGGGCTGCGTCGGACTGCCGCTTCCCGGCATGTCGGCCAGGATAGTGGCTCTTAAAGGGGATGGCGGGGAGTTGGAACCCTTAGTCACTGTGGAGACGCCTATGCTTGAGAATCAGGTAAGATTCACTTTAAACAGGCATGGCACTTAGCAACCCTTACCGGCCGGTCGAGGAGAGGACAGTGGGCTGCGTCGGACTGCCTTACCCGGCATGTCGGCCAGGATAGTGGCTCTTAAAGAGGAGTGCGAGGAATTTATGAAAACACAGGTATTTCGTCTTCGTCACATTCAGTGTTAGCATCTGCTAACATAGTCATTATCATAATCTTATGATCCAACCATGTTTTATCAGATTTTAGTAAGTAAGCATTTATTTGCTACAGTAATAGGTGTGTAAATATTCAGTATTATAAAAAATGCATAAAGATTTAAAGTTAAATTATTAAATTTCATATTACATGTCGAAATTATTAGTCATCAATTCATTAATGTCCTTCACTGATCGTTCAAAATTCATTGTAAAATAAATAAAAAAATATTCCTTTTTGGTCGATCTATTGCCGCCACCGACGGCAGCCATCTTCCTTTTTGACATGTCACTTTCCATATATATTTTCCCTGACAAAACCAAGTTGCCATCAACCAGCATGAGGGCCCTCAAAACTACGATATTGAAGAACATGAGTGAGTCAGAAACCTCCTAATCCCTTCCAAAGTCTATTATTAATTTATTGCATCCACACTGATAGATAACCCGTTAAGCGAATTAAATAAGTCGTAGAATGACACCAATTGTAACATGTCACTACTAAGTTTCGGTAACTGAATAGTTGGCAGCTTAGCAGAATGATGCTCTGATGAGGTCTGACCTTGTGGTGGATCCACCACCCGGTGCAGAGGCCAGCCCTTCGATCTCCGCTGAGAATTTATTAATTTCTGAAAATTTATTGTTTAAAATAGCAATCTGAGTTTCGTCACAATATATCAGAGGGAGTTTTAAAGTTAGACCAATAGCTGACAAAATGACTGAGACTAGACTGAGGTGGTACGGCCACGTGCACAGAAGATCAGACGATCACGTCGTGAAAAAATGCCTTTCCATCGCTACGACCAAAAGGGGCAGAGGAAGGCCTCTGAATACATGGCTAACGACTGTCCAGAGGGACATAAGGCACCTGGGCCTTGTAGAGGGTGATGCATGCGACCGAAGCAAGTGGCGCCTCAAAATAAAGAAAGCCGACCCCGTATAACGGGAATGCGCGAGGATAAAGAGGAAGAAGAGTTTCGTCACAATTATTTTTTTAATTTTCTTATGGCCGTTTCATCAATGGCCAGAACAAATTAATTTCTTTCCTGGATTTTGCTCTCAACCGGATATCATCTAACGCTTCTGTCGTAAAACCTCGATTACAATTCCTTAAAACCATTCGATATAGTTTTTGGATGAGGCAACACATTCTGGAATTGATCGCGTAAATGTAATATATGCCCTTGGGGATTGATAATGCAAGGTTACAGCAAAAAAAATTTACTCCAAGTTATACTCTCTACTTAATATCTTAGAAATATCTTTTTCACTTGTTTCCAATATTATCTCTTCTGTTCATTTATTGTCACATGAAAAAAGTAAAGTCTATACAATAGCTTACATATTTATACGATAACGTATAATTATTACTTAACTTTGACACATCTCAGGATGTAATGAGCATTTATTAATTATGTAAATAACTTTAGAAGGTGTCTATTTAGCCTGTTGAAGTTAACAACATAATCATGTGTAATTGTATAACTTGAGTTAGTTATGCATTTGTTTTATAAGTTTGCGTAATAAAGAATTGTATAATAATAAAACTTCTGTTCATTTTTTTAAGAGGTAGGCGCGTGTTAAATTACTCTTACCTGGTTTAGTTGTTAAACTGCATAGTCTAAAATTGGGTAATAGGTAACTAGACTATAGTAATTACTAGACATTCATGAACATATTTCTCAACATGGATTATTCCATGTACTAGAATAATAATCCTTATGTATAATATTCCTCATTTTGTCTTCAGGTATACCTCAACGTCGGTCCCAAGGAGTTCTTGAGCGAAACTAGCGAAGATGATTGGCAGAAATCCACTGTGACAGTCCACAAGGAGTGTCCAGACGGAGTGTATGAAGGAGAATTGGTGCTGAAAGGTCCTGGGGTCTTTACCAGGTAAGGAAGACGGTCTTTACCAGCCTCTCGAAGATACATAGATCCAAGGATGATTGGCAGAAAACAAGTGCAAGTCACGGGTCTGTCGTATCGAAGGTCCCGCCCCGCGCCCCTCTTACGTCGCGGGCGATCCGCCTGTTACGCGGTTTCACTATAAGTGTAGAACAGTTTCCACGTAGACCCTTATTCGCCTCGTACGACAGCCACGGGAACAGTCGGAGTAGTGCTATTCTTTATATGTTGTTAAATTTTCTTCACAGATATTGGAACCGAGCCCCGTCCTTAGACTCTCCAGACTTCACAAACGATGGCTGGTTCCGTACCGGCGACACTGCATCATTTTCCGACAACCGCTTCCGAATCCTCGGCAGAACTTCAGTCGACATCATCAAAACCAGCGGTTATAAAGTAAGCGCTTTACATGTCGAATCCGCTATCTTAGATCATCCTGCTATCACCGACGCTGCCGTCTTAGGCATACCTAATGAAGAATACGGTGAAATCATAGCAGCTGTTGTAAGTCTCAAAGATAATACTAAATTGACGTTGAAGGAGTTGAAAGATGAGACAGGGAAGAAGCTAGCGCCGTATCAGCTGCCGAAAACTATGCACATTGTGGATGAAATGCCGAGGAATGCTATGGGGAAGCTGGATAAGAAAGAGATTAGGAAGTTGTATGAGAAGGATTTGGTTTTGAAGAAGAAGTAAGTTTGGTATGACGTTGGAGACTTAAATTAGAAAAAGGTTGAAAATTTTCTGAACAATGAATAATGAACACTGCTAGACTTTCTTTTAATGCTAGACTTTCTGCCTGGCATATTATCTAGCATTGTTTAATGCTAAATAATTAATGGAATAATTTATGTTATATTTATAAAGATCAGGGCCTGCGCTGTGCAAAGAGTCGTTATCCATTGCTGATTATAATGTTAAACCGTCAGACAAAGAACACGATAACCAGCAATACGGTCATGAACTTCAATTTGGGACCCGCTTTGACACATTGAACAACCTTGTCATAGTCAATACTAGATTAACGATAGTATTAGATCTCTTTTGATTGTCGTCTAAGTTTTAATATGACAAAGTCGCTCAATCTGCCAAAGAGGTTCCCAAATTAAAGTTCGTGACTGTACGTCGACATCGCTAAAGCATCTTACAACGCCTGTCCGCACGGATCCGCATTTTCCCGTAGCTCTAACCCTGTCTGTCGCTCAGAAACATCGTTCGCTAGAGCGAGAAAATAGCTTCCACGGAATCGGCCCGAAGAGTGCGGACACGCGAAAACAATCCTTCTCGCTCTAGTGAGCGACAGACAGGGATAGAGCTTCGGGAAAATGCGGATCCGTGCGTATAGACGGAGTCTGACCCTTATACTTCTAGATAGCTTTTGAGTGTGTACAGAGATGACACATCAAGCTATACTCAGTGGAACTCTGTCGCAATAAGTTTTTTGTGTAAGTGTTTAAGGGATTCCTTGACTTTCGTATGTATGTGTCAAAAAAGTACAGTGACAAAGTACTAAAGGGTATAGCCAGATGTGTTGCTGACTGTACATGCTCTTGTCTTGCGTTTTCGCTCTGCGACACCTTGTTTGCTACTGCACACCACTCGCGACGATCTTAGAGCATTCTAGAAGTTTGACGCGGGGTATATGCTGACCAGAAATATGCAGTTGTAAAGTAGATTTTTTTATTAAACGGTTTAAACTGACAGGTGCTAATGTCACTTTGTAAAATATTGTTGCCATTTTTAATGTAATAGTGATACGTTCAGTTCATTTGTGAATCAGTTCCCTTAGTTCACCCAAACAGTGAGCCAAAAAGATGAAAGAAAGAAGATGGATTTCGCTCCCATACAAATTGGGGCTCAGCGATTTAACTTTTTTTTTAAATAAAACGTACTTAGATTGGTGAACTATTGGTCAGTGATTGAACTAGATCTTTGGTCACAACACAATTTTTATTTCATCAAAAACTGGCAACACAGGAAACATCAGTTTAGTCCGTCTAATAAAAAATACTACTTTAGTTAGGAACCGAAAGCGGTAACATGAATCTTATGCACAGAACATGCAAAATTGAACACAAATCGCATGCGGTTAAGGTTACAATAAATTATTTTGATCAAATACCAGTAACCGATACCGATATTTAACAAAAATATCTAGCGATCGATACTATCAATAGTAGATTCTGCATGCGTTTTGTGTTCAATTTCAGGTAAACGCTTTCAGTCTCTATTATTGACTAGCAGTTTCAATAAGTGACCAACTTTTTTTCTTTTTTTCTAAGTTGTATCGATTAATTCTTCGTTTTGTACGAAGTTAAAAAGGCTGCGATTTTCAAAAACTTTTGGTATAAAAGTTGTCTATATGAATCGCCTTGCTAATTATTAGTACGCCTATATTGTTCCACGCTAATATAATAATATTATTTAGATACGAATAACAGAAAAGCAAGATGTTTAGATGATCAAATTAAAAACCACTAAGTGCTTATTTATAAATAAGACTGATAAATAAAAATTATTCAAAGCAAAGCTTGTTAAACAACCATAGAGATTTAAGTTAGTATTTTTTTCAGTTAGTATTGTTTTGATATGAATAACGATGTTGATTCTGGTGTGGCCGCTGAATTTTAATGAAACTCACGATCACTTATATTAGGGGGTCCTATTTCTGTGAAACTGGTGTATATTACTTAAAAATCGTCCGTGCTAACTGAACGATTTATAGGACAGTGAAATGGGAGTGAAATAATACATATTGTCTGAATTCTACAAGAACTTCCATTAGGATCTGAATGCAAAGCACTAGGCATCCAGATCCATACGACTATGACATCCATGAATATGGAAATCGTATGGAGTGAGGATTCCCTCGACGTTTCAAGTGTTTTTTCTGTGACATTGGCAAATTGCAAACTGCAGAAGCCATTTTTCAAAAGAAGGAAGGAAGAGTGAGGGTGATGTTTCATATAGCGATGTTTTTATTTAGCGAGTCACAGTTCAGAATCGATGCTACTGTTAAAATCAGTATGGCATGACTAAAATCCCAGTGAGACACAATGTTCCGTACGCGACTGTATTCACGTCTTGTGAAATGGGATAGTAACTCTAATGCTGTCTATCCATTTTTTTAGAAAAAGCTGTAGGTTTCTATTTTATAATCTAGCCAGAAAATTTCTATGGATGTATCTATATCAGCTTCCTATTTTATAAATATGCCTTGGCGTGATAAAAAATATTTAATATTGCAAAAAAATGGTGCTTACATTTCTCGATTATTAATTATATAGCAATAGTCCGATTTATGTATTTAACACGTTCGCGCGCGGTAACGGCTAATGCCGTTAAATTGAGTTTAAAAAATTACAGTACGGTCATCGCCGGCAAATCTTTACACCTTTCTTAAAATCACTATGGTTATAGGTGACGATTTTCTATGAACTTGGTACGTAGGTTCCTCCCACTGCCATTCTGCAAAGAGTGCATTTTGTTTCTACTGGCAAAACTGCGGGATTTATAGGTGTTCCTTTTTGGACATGACTCAGATACACAGGTGCTTACACATTGACAGTACGGACATGACAGCTATTCTATGTATCGTATTACGACCAGTAGTTAGTGATGGTATGCAATAACTTACATTAATTTTATGCAGTACGGCAGTGAAGATTGGTACTGCCAAAATGAGAAAAACTACCGCGCGCGAACGTGTTAACAGAAATGTTTAATGATTGTTGAATATATTGCGTTTCAAAAAAATTGTATAAAAAGTTACATTAGATGTTTAGTTGGTCCTGTAGATAGATTGTTTATAGTTAATTTTAAATAGATACACTACAATTTTAAATGGGTATGAGTAAAATAATATCCAAAAGCATATCAGGAGATACTTATTTGTAAGACAGCCTGCCGGCGTCTGTATTTCCTGAAACCTACAACCTTGGGATCTTCAAGGCCAGAGTGAATAGGCATTTACTGGACCCGCATGCACCATCGTCGACCTCATCGTCGCTTACCATCAGGCGAGATCGAAGTCAAATGCGGATTTAAAAGTCAATAAAAAAAGACAATTTTATTTACTTTTATGCCTTTTGTAAACGTTGCATTTTTGAATAGTATTTTGTGATACAAGTCCGGAAAGTTATCAATAATTGTACATCTCGGCTAACGCCTCGGGATTCAAACTCGTCCCCTCGTTTGCAATCGCCTTTCCGTACATATATCACAAAATGTTTTTCATCATACCTGGCAAGTAAATGCGCAACATGTCGGAATCGGCCAATATGCTCGACTACATGACTTTGCAACAATAAAAGAAATAGGAAAATTGATAAAATTAGTAAAAGATTCGGATCCTAAAACCGAATCCTGATAAAAAAAATTAGTATAATTGGTAAAATTAGTAAAAGATCAGGATTCGGTTAAATATTTTATAGTTGGAAGTCGTGTTCCGTTCCGTTTCAGTTCTAGTATCAGAAAAGTAAAAGGCACTAGTGCGAAATGAACAACTTTTTATAGGTTATGCTCGCACTGAAAGATGGAAAGATGCTATTTATGACCAGGTGTGATGAACAATTAATTTCAGTTTCATAGTGAGTTGCAGCATTTTGTTTTAACCCCCGACCGATTGAGGGAGGGCGTGTTATAAGTTTGACACGTTTTTCTGTTTGTGTCGCCCGCCGAAAGTATAATAGTTAGATGGGGTCTTCTCGAACTAAAGTCTTAGGGAATCCTGAGACATTTCAAGAGAAAAGACATTTTTAAAGATGGCAGCCTAAAAATAAATGGAAACGATGTGGAGCTTTTATGATAGCCATGGCGAGGCCGAAGGCCGAGCTCCGTGTAGGGCAAAGCCCGGAGCGTACCCCGCCTTCAGGCGCTGCAGGTCTAATATGCTGAATGTTCTTAGCCATGTCAGATGAAAATTGGATCAGTAGTTCTTAGATCTTGGAGTATCTTGGGATGTTGGAGTATGATGGGATCTCTGGAACGGTAACAGTTAGGTGGTTCGAGTTTGTGCTTGAGGACCATGGTGACCTTCTCACATCTGAAACCTTGAGGATCTGATGAAGACCAGGGCAAAGTAAGTTAAATGGTAGTTACGTTGGGGGTTTCTTAAATTATTAATTTAGAGTTATTATTAGATTATAGTTCCTATATTTTGTTGTGATGGCCATATTTTATTCTATCGACTGAATATTGTTGATTAATATTGTTTTGTTGATTATTGTTGAATAAAATGCATCTTGAATAATAATTTCAGTTTAATTTTATAACTTATTCTTAAAATTTATATCTTTACTATCTAAGTGTCATGGATGTTTTAGAATAACATTGTAAAATATAAAGCATGTTATTTGTATTGTTCTACTTTTATGACATTGTAAATCCTTAAAACCATAAAGAATTATAAATAAAGGCCGACCTAATATATTAGAGTGAGTCATGTTGCAAAACACAACGAACAAACAATGTTTTGGAACCGGTTAGGGCAATGAGTACCCTTTATCGGGTAATTATTAACTGTAGGTACATATTGAAATTGGAACGCTCCCTAAATTATCACAAAGATATAGAATTATCTAGAAAACTTCTAGCTGCCACCGTACTATTAATTAAACATGGCGGTGAGAATATCGCAGACGAAATGGTGCTCGACCAACTCGAATAAGTGGCTACTATAGTCGCAACTACCCCCATTAACATGACCAAACATGCCAGTAACACGTCAAACCATCGAATTGTGTATTCGTCTATTTGATCTAAACCAACTTCATCGTAATTAATGAATGTATTATAATTTTTGAATGCATTACGAAAATTGAGCGGGAATTTTGACAGATCGCCATTTTGTTTACCATTCAATCGGCCATTTTGTAAATTCGCGACGCCATTTTTCTCAGCCTGTTTAAAGCTATTTCTCTTAGATTTTGCAGTCAAATTAGATTTTATGTAGCAAAGTCTAAGGAAGAACAGAGGTGGGAAAATGAACATTAGTGGGCCAGTTAGAGTGGAGCCGACGAGGCCCATTACTAGGTCGAAACGTGGGACGGATTCGCCTAGAAACACTGCCATGGCTACTATACTTGACCGGAGAATGCAGCGTTGGATGCAGAAATCTGTAAATAATTTAATCTCTGGTCAGGGGTGAACCCAGAAAAAATTTGGGGGGTTTCATCGGCTACAGAATTTGGAAAATACTTAGTTGGTAGATACTAAAATGATCAAGTGCTATTCGAACTTAGCGTCCTACAGGGATTTTATAGATTTTTTGGGGTATGCCACCCTAGTGCCTTCTCTCCCTGGATCCGCCACTGGAATTTATAAAAACCCTCGCCATCTTATGGAATTAAATGGAATGGGAATTCATAGCGAACTCCATAACACAGACTATAAAAGTACTAATGCCGTCCTCTTGACAGGGTGTTTATATTCCTGGGCAGGGTATAATAGCTTCAGCGAATTTTATACGGGCGCTGCATTCAACGTAGTGTCTCTCTTAAAAGTTGTACCTACCTATTCCTCATTGCTGAGGGTCGTGATTATTCTAAGGAATGAATCACATAGAACGACTCTTGACAGATTTAATGAAGTTGGTTTCCTTTCCCATTTGACATTGGTTATCTCAGTGTGCCGGTTTCCTCACGATGTTTTCCTTCACCGTCAGACCAGTCGCTAAATGTACGTAAGTCTTACGAAAAACCGGAAAACTCATTGGTACATGACATTGCATGGTTTCGAACCCGGATCTACCGCATAAGAAATCCGATGGCTTAGCCACGACGCCACTGATGCGATTCTCAACGTAGTGTAAAGGCTGGTTTACACTTGGTCAAGTGTTTAGCGAAGTGGGTAAGTACAGTGAGGACATTGTCAAGTAGCGAAGACCGTGCGTTAGTCAAGTGGCGAGTGCCTGGCCAGTGACAAAAAGTCAAACACAATTTGAATCCACTGGCAAGTCAACTTGACTCGCCACTGTGCCACCGGTTTACACTACTATCCTTGCCACTTGACTAACGGACTGTCCTTGCCACTTGACCAGATGTAAACTAAGCCATAACCGCATGGAATTCCGGACTTACCTCTAGGTATCTTAAGCAAATCCTCGACATGTTGGAACAGGGCCGAGTTCCCCACAGCACTGGACAAGCAGAGCTGGATGGTGACCAACAACGCGACTACGTATAACGCTACTGACGGTGGTATACCTGAAATATTCAACTTCAACTGCTCACCATTCCAAAACAGGTAAGTACCTTATAATTACCTGACAATGGGTGCAAATGGTAAGGAAACATATACTAAACCCCGATGCTAGTACCATCAATGGTTAATACCTACTGATCTTAAGCAATCGAGAGGAGTGTTATAAGTTTGACCCATAATCTTAATCTTTATTATACACACACACACACACACAATACAAAACACATAATTAAAGAAGAAAACCCATATGTCTGTCTGTCTGATTTATTTGTTCATGAGAGCAAACGGTAGATCCTGATGTGAAGGATTGCGTGAGTTGGTCACCTCTTATCTCTTTCTGCCGTAGAGCAGAAATCCTTGCTTTGAAGGGTACATAAGAGAGCCAGCGTAATTTCCGGCACATGAGGCAATCCATCTTAGGCCTCAAGGTTAGCAGCGCATCAAAAACCCTCCAAAATTAAAATAGGGAGGTGAGATGTCTATGGGCGACGGTGACAACATACCATCAGGTGGCCCGTTTGCTCGTCTGCTCTCCTTATTTAAGTAAAAATAAAAAAGTCTTAACATTATGGATTTTTCTTGCAAATCACAGTAGTCAAACGTCATAAAAATGTCGTATTGTTAAAAACGTTTTCTGAAACCTACCCTGCAAAATATTGTTCTCCACACGCTGCCCGTATCTGACAGCCGCCAGAACTGCCGTCAACGCGAACATAAGGCCGGTGACGATGAAACCTGCCAGGGTGGCCGCGTGGATACGTCTGCTATCCTTCATGTCTACTTGGATGGTCAGCAGCATTGGGTGGATATCGAACTGGAAACATTTGAAATTACTCGGTTACAATGACGAACAATTGACGAATCAGGTACAGCGCAAGGAGTGGAAGGAAAAGCCGGGGTCGTCCTAGACTGACCTTCAAAGATCAGTTTGACAGAGCTCTTAGCTCTTAGATTTTAATATACTGAGCAGACCCCAAAGGCGAGCATGCAATTTTTTCATTGGGATCTCCATAACACAGTACCAGTGGCGGCCTTGTGACAGGGTTTCTTTTTTCCTGGTTAGGTATACTTGAGTTTCTTGAAGGTATCCTGTATCTCCGGTTCCATGATTGAAAGACTTACATTACTTTAGATTGTGTGAAAATAAAATAAAACATGACAAAATCACAAGACAAATCACATCTGAAAAATTAGTAACAGTAGCAGCACATAACTTCTACGGAGAGAGAACTACTGAATATATAGTACCTAGACTGATCAATAAACTGCCACATGATATAAGAAAGGAAATAACACATAAAAATATAAGTTACCAATTTAAAAAAATATTTTACAAAACATAAAAAGTAAAGCAATTTAAAGGATAATAATACTTTGAAACATCTTTAGGCCTAATAATAATAATAATAAATAGTAATACATAAAGATTCAAAAATAACTATATATGAAAAACAAATCAAAAAACAAAATTAAACTTTATAACAAAAACGCGATTCTCTCGGAACACTCTGTATGCATGAAAAAGGTACGTAATGAAGACCGGTTTCTCGAGCAACTGTCGGCCGCCGCGCCGTGCGCTCCCGTGATAGATGCCTACCTGCCGTTATCAATTGTTATTTTTTACCTACCGTCATGTTTTTGATTTGTATGTGTTGAGTTGTTTTTATATTTGGTGTTTCATTTAATTGAGTGGATTGTGCAGCGCCCAGACAAACCAGTTTCTGGTTTCAGGGCGCGAAGATTAGTAAATAGTAAAACCTAATATGTACACAACATTAATAAATAATAAATAAATAAATAAGAAAAAGTATTCGGGTTCGTTCCATTCTGTGACTGTTAGTTCGATTGATCTAACAATCCGAATAAAAGTTTAAGCGACAATGGCTAACTGCGGCGCAAAGCAAACGTCGCCGGATCGAATCCATGGACACGGCACTAACTAAAATAGCACCATCCTAACTCTTCCCGTGTGTGTCGTACGAGACGACTAAGGATCTTAGTGGATACTCTACACCTAGTAGACGGCGATTGGCTCGACACCTATCACGTTTGTCCACCAAATCTTACGGCGAAAAGTAGGAACTACCTATGATGAAGGTGGTTCCTCTGTCTACCCTCTCGGGGAGTATGGACGTGAGAGTTATGCTATGGTATAGGCAATCTCTATTCACGATTCCCGTTAGGACGTCTGGACACACTAAGTAATAACTACAGGTAGAATGAAATCTAGATTTTAAAGTACGCATCCTTACCTGGAATGCCAAGATCCCATAGGCTATAAGAAAGTCCTGGACATTGGGCTTATAGTCCAGGACCCCGCCTGTACTGGGCGGAGACTCGTGGTCCAGCAGTATGCAGGTCCAAGTGCAAACGGCCACTGTCGTTACGATGCATACAGATGCCACTGCTAGGGGCCTGAAAAGCGTTACTGAATTTGTAACCCCCGACCGATCGAGGGAGGGCGTGTTTAACACGTTTGTCTGTGGCATCATAACTTGATATCGGATGATCCGATTTTGTACCTGTTTTTTTTTAAATTTAATAGAGAAATTCATACGATTCTGAAAATAAAATAAAAACCCCGTCATATGGATGCCGCCGTTGGAGTTCGCTATGAAAAAAATAGTTCCCTTTAAGAGTGGCTTTCTACCAAAGCTGTGCGATGAAGCGGATCGGTGAACGAGGAAGAAATCCACTTATGGGATCGCATCATTATCACGTCACGATTAAAATGGAGCGATCCTATTTGAGGGATTTTTTCCCCGTTCACTGCTTCGCTTCCTCGCACAGCTATTTGAAATTGAAAGCCATCCTAATTCATACCATACATATAGACATCGCTTACGTCGCCTTTACAGATGTTACGGAAAACGTTGATTGCAGACGAGCAAACGGGCCATTTGATGGTAAGTGATCACTGTTACCTCCCTATAGGGTTGTTGAGGCGCTGCTGTGGAGTGGAGGCGTTATATAGAATGCCTCATGTGCCGGTAATTACGCTGGTTCTCTTTACCGTTCAAACCGTAACACAGCAATGCAAGCATTGCTGCTTTGCGGCAGAAATAGGTGAAAGGTTATTTCTTGTCGCTTCCACTTGGATCCCGTATAGTTTAAGACGTTTTTTGCATATTAAAAATCAACTTACTTCATATCCTTAGGCGAGCCCAGCCACATGACGGGGCAAAGTAGCAGACCAATGAGAATCATCCAGAAGCAGTAGGACACCCCCACTTCCCCTCCCGTGATCTTCCACCAGAACAACTGGAGACTTTGGGAGGCTAAGGAATAAGACGATCTGCTGTTATTATTGATGACGATTCTATGTCACGAAGTAACAGTACACCAGCAGCCAACTCTCGTCCACTGCTGGACATAGGCCTCTCCCAGGGCGCGCCATTGAGCCCGATCTTCGGCTCTTGTCATCCAGTCACTGCCAGCCACCTTGCGCAGATCGTCGCTCCATCTAGCTTTGCAAAGAGCAAACACAGTTTCCACTCCAGAACTCGTCTACCCCAGCGGTTGTCGGTTCTGCGACAGATGTGACCGGCCCACTGCCACTTCAGCTTGCTAATCTAATGCGCTGTGTCGACAACTGTGTAATTAAGTACGTTAAATGGCAACATTGACGCTGTTTTGTTTGCCTCCAAGCCTTCGGGTATATCCCGAAGGCTTGGAGACGAGTAAGGGTCATCTATATACCTAAACCAGGTAAGGTAAGGGATGTAAGGGGGGTCACCAACATCTAGACCTCCAAATGTCAAACTCACCTGCACGTGGTACATCCTGCCGATTAACGAACGAGTCCCTGGCGACCGACTAGTGGCGGTATAACCACTCATATTATGGCTGGGTCAAAATATCAGAAGCACGATGACGGGCAGCAGCGTCATCGGGGCAAGCGACCCGGCTACTGCGATCGCCAACCCGCAGGCCTAGCGTGGCGATTATGGCATCACCTCTTATGGACAGCGCAAAAAGTAAACGGCCTCCAGTTCCCGGCCGCCCCACTATTCCTGGTCACGGTGGCGGCCATGGTAACGGTGGGGCAGGGGGTGCGAAGAATCCCCGGGCTACGGTAGGCTACCAAAACAAACTGACACTGGCGACGTATAACGGACGAAGTTTACGGCTGGACGAGCACATTGCGCAGCTCGAGGTAGAGTTGGAGAAGATACGATGGCACGTTCTGGGGTTATGTGAGGTCCGAAGAGAGGGGGAGGACACATTCACCCTTGAATCAGGCCATCTACTCTACTTCCGAGAGGGTGATCAACTTTCCCAGGGCGGTGTCGGGTTTCTCGTCAATAAGTCCCTCATAGACAATGTTGTTGAGGTCTCCAGTGTGTCGACAAGGGTAGCGTATCTTGTCCTTAAGTTAACCGAGAGATATTCTCTCAAGGTTGTACAAGTTTACGCACCGACCTCGACACACTCGGACGACGAAGTGGAGGCTATGTATGAAGACATAGCCAAAGCCCTAAACAACACCAGTAAGGCACATTTCAATGTTGTCATGGGGGACTTCAACGCGAAAGTGGGAGTACGGACTTGCAGCGAATCGAGGGTTGGGCCATACGGCTTTGGAGGCAGAAACCACAGGGGGCAAATGCTTGTTAACTTCCTGGAGATGGAGGGCCTATTCTTAATGAATTCTTTCTTTAAGAAGGGACCCCATAGGAAGTGGACTTGGCAAAGCCCCGATACTGTGACGAAAAATGAGATCGACTTCATTATGACGGATAAGAAGCACATATTCAGAGATGTCTCAGTGATCAACAGGTTCAAAACCGGTAGTGATCACCGACTCGTCCGAGGCACTCTGAACATTGACTTCCAGCTGGAGAGACGCCGTCTAATGAAGCCCACGCTCCGACCTACTCTGCACCAGGCCGTGGCAGGCTCCGACCGGTTTCAGCTAGAACTGAAAAACCGATTCGATGCCTTGGAAACCACAAATAACGTTGACGAGAATTTCCAAAACGTGGTGAGGACTATTAGGGATGAAGGAGTAAGGTTTTGTCGGTTGCAGCGCACAGGCACGAAGTCGAAACTCTCGGACGGGACTCTGGCACTTATGAGGGAAAGACGCGAAAACACACAAGCCACATCGTCAGAACAACGAGCACTCAATAAGAGAATAAGGAAGCTGACACGACGTGACCTCCGAAGCTTCAATACACGTCTCATAAAAGAGGCGATCGAGAAGAATAGGGGGTCAAAAGTGTTCGTTCAGCAACTCGGGAGAAGCCACCTGACGAAGCTCAAAATTTCTAGTGGCAGAACCGTCACCTCCAAGCCAGAGATACTCGCCGAGATCGAAGACTTCTATGGCCGACTGTATGCTGCTCATGCTCCGCGGCCTGATCCGACAATCGAAGATCCTAGAGCCACGTTAACCCGACACTATACCGATGAACTGCCAGATTTTAGCCTAGGCGAGCTCGAGCTGGCTCTCAAACAGCTTAAGAATGGAAAAGCCCCTGGTGAGGACGGTGTCACTTCTGAGCTCCTTAAGGCAGGAGGAATCCCTGTACTGAGGGAACTTCAGAAGCTCTTCAACTCCGTCCTACACAGTGGGAGAACTCCGGAGGCGTGGAACAGGAGCATTGTAGTTTTGTTCTTCAAAAAAGGAGACAAAACTCTGCTCAAAAACTACAGACCCATCTCGCTCCTGAGCCACGTATATAAGCTGTTTTCGAGAGTCATCACGAATCGTCTTGCGCGGAGATTCGACGACTTCCAACCTCCGGAACAGGCCGGATTTCGGGGAGGCTTTGGCACCATAGACCACATCCACACTGTGCGGCAGATTATACAAAAAAGTGAAGAATATAATCAGCCCCTGTGTCTTGCATTTGTGGACTATGAGAAAGCCTTTGACTCCGTCGAAACCTGGGCTGTTCTGGAGTCCTTGCAGCGTTGCCAAGTCGACTGGCGATACATCGAAGTGTTGAGATGTCTGTATGACGCCGCGACGATGTCTGTCCAAGTACAGAACCAGCAAACAAGACCCATCCAATTGCGCAGAGGAGTAAGACAGGGAGATGTTATATCTCCGAAACTGTTCACGAACGCATTGGAGGATGTCTTTAAGACCCTGGACTGGAAAGGACACGGCATCAATATAAACGGCGAGTACATCTCACACCTACGTTTTGCCGATGATATAGTCGTAATGGCGGAGTCGCTGCAGGAACTTCAAGAAATGCTGGACAATCTCAATGCTGCTTCACGACGTGTCGGTCTCGGGATGAACTTGGACAAGACTAAGGTCATGTTCAATGACCATGTCGTTCCGGGACCGATTATCGTCGATGGTACGGCCCTCGAAGTTGTGCAACAATACGTCTACCTCGGGCAGACTGTGCAATTAGGTAGAAACAACTTCGAGAAAGAAGCCGACAGAAGAATTCAGCTGGGTTGGGCAGCATTTCGGAAGTTACGTCACATCTTCTCGTCGCCCATACCTCAATGTCTAAAGACAAGAGTCTTTAACCAGTGCGTCCTACCAGTAATGACCTACGGAGCCGAAACGTGGACACTGACGGTGCGACTGGTTCACAAATTGAAAGTCGCTCAGCGTGCTATGGAAAGAGCTATGCTCGGAGTATCTCTGCTGGATCGAATCCGAAATGAGGAGATCCGGCATAGAACAAAAGTTATCGACATAGCTCATAAGATTAGCAAGCTGAAGTGGCAGTGGGCCGGTCACATCTGTCGCAGAACCGACAACCGCTGGGGTAGACGAGTTCTGGAGTGGAGACCGCGTTTGGGCAAACGTAGTGTGGGACGCCCCCCTGCTAGATGGAGCGACGATCTGCGTAAGGTGGCTGGCAGCGACTGGATGAGAAGAGCCGAAGATCGGGCTCAATGGCGCGCCCTGGGAGAGGCCTATGTCCAGCAGTGGACTAGAGTAGGCTGCTGATGATGATGATGAGGTAAGGCAAACTATGAGGAGGCTAAATCATTCAGACCGATAAGTTTGTCCTCGTTCTTCCTGAAGGCCCTTGAGAAACTGGTCGATAGATACATAAGGGATGGAACACTTAAGAGGTTCCCGCTCCATAAACTACAATGTGCCTACCAGCCGGGTAAATCTACCGAAACGGCCCTGCACTATGTGGTAGGTAAGGCAGAGCATGCCCTTGATAACAAGGAAATATGCACTGCTGCATTTCTTGACATAGAAGGAGCATTTGATCGCACTACATTTGAGGCCATTGATGAGGCGGCTTCTAAACACGGCATAGAACCCGCCATACGCAGGTGGATCAACAGTATGCTCAAAGGAAGAATTATCAACTCGGTACACTTAGGCGAGGACCTCAATGCTTTGACTACCAAGGGCTGTCCACAGGGAGGTGTACTGTCTCCGATCTTGTGGTGCCTTGTGGTTGATTCGCTGTTGGTTGCTCTCAATGAAGGACCGTGTTACACGGTAGGATACGCCGACGACATAGTAATAATGATAAATGGGAAATTCCCAAGTACGGTAACTAGTCTTTTACAAAATGCCCTATACCTATATAGTAGAGGATTGGTGCTCCAGCAAACATCTATCTATCAATCCGGGCAAATCAACTATAGTGCCTTTCACTAAAAAGAGAAACCTTACTGGACTTGGTTCAATATCTTTGTATGGCACTGAGCTTATCTGGTCCGCAAAAGCCAAATATCTGGGTGTCACGATGGACAAGGAATTAACTTGGAATTTGCACATGGAAAGTACATGTACAAAGGCCCTCAGGGTCTTTGGCATGTGCCGATCAGCCTATGGGAAAACTTGGGGATTACAACCCAAAATCGTAAAATGGATATACACGATGATGGTGAGACCCATCATCATGTATGGCAGTTGCGTATGGTGGCCAAGAACAAAGTTGACAACATTTAGAAAAGAACTGTCGAAAGTACAAAGAACAGCCTGCTTGGCCATCTCTGGGGCGTTTGCTACAACGCCGACGGCAGCAATGGAAACAATTCTGGACTTAAAACCCCTCCACATTGCTATTGAGGAGGAGGCGGTGAGGGCGCTGCACAGACTTATTGCTAATGGTGTGTGGAGCGGTCACGCCCCCAAAACCAGACATACCAATGTGGATGTGACTCCTGACTTGTACGATGTCATGTGCATGGGTTGCGATAAAATGCAACCCAGGCATATTTTTCACAAAAAATACAAAACATACATCCCGACAAGACAGGAATGGGACCAAGGCCTAAAACCGCCGGATAAAAATACCTTAATCTGGTACACTGACGGCTCCAAAATGGACTCAGGCTCGGGAGCTGGAGTCTATGGCCCGAGCTGCAGTGTAAGCCAGAGTATGGGACAGTATGCTACCGTTTTTCAAGCGGAAACATACGGTATAATTGCCTGTGCCCACGAGTGCATGGAGAATGGCACCACCAACAAGACCATTCACATTCTCAGTGACAGCCAGGCGGCCATAAAAGCCCTGACCTCGTGCAGGGTGGAATCCAGACTTGTTATGAACTGTGTCACAACTCTCAACAGTTTAGGCAGGTCTAACAAAGTTCGCCTGGTTTGGGTTCCGGGACATGAGGGCGTACTAGGAAATGAATCAGCAGACGAGTTGGCCAGACAGGGATCACAGCAATCGCTTATTGGTCCAGAACCTTTTGTTGGCCTCTCGTCGGGTACTATCAAAACAGTATTAAAGAAGTACTGTACTGATAGGCACAAACATGAGTGGCTAACCCTAAAGGGGTTAGAACACTCTAAGAAATTCATTGGGGACAAAGTCACAGGCTGGAACAGCAAGATCTGGGGGCTGAATAGACGTCAAGTGCGCCTACTGGTCGGTGCCTTCACCGGTCACTTCAGTACCAATGCCCACCTACACAAGATGAAGCTAACTGACAGCACATCTTGCAGAGCCTGTGGTGAACAACTGGAGACCGTTTCACATCTCCTATGTGAATGTGACGCTTTCGCGGCAAAAAGGATGGGTCTGCTAGGCTCTGCCTATCCGGACCCAAGGGAATTCAAATCCCTCCCACTAAGACGCATAGTCTTGCTCATGCACGACATATTCGGTGATGTGGTCAAGGGATAGGTTCAAGGGGTTGAACACAAAAGATCCCCATGGGTCGAAGTGTCGCTGGGATCCCCGGCCCCCATCCAAAGATAAGATAACCATATTGCCAATTTAGACTTGTAACACCAAAGTCCTCTTCGGACTTCCATGCAAAGTCATGTGATCTACCAGTGAGTTTTTTTTTTCCTAAATCAGGTATATAGGTACTTTTACTGATTACTCTACACACTGACTGATTTACATAATTAGTTGTGAAATGGGGTAGGCTAACATAACAACCACCCTATTAAATCACCTAAGAGAGTTATTTTATGTGGATGGCATTGTATTAAGGTGGGTGGACCATGGAAGGCCACCATAACAACTAAACAGTATTATTCGTTTATTTACTAGACAAAAAAAACTTAAGTATTAAGTAACACTTTGTTTCATTATAAGAAACAAAAATATTTTTTATTGAGCTAATTATGTAATAATAATGCTAATAGTATGCATTTTTTAAAGATTTATGTATATGTATTTTTAATATCTATTATGAATAACTATTTATATATCTATACTTATATAAGTTTATGTAACCTAATATTTAAAAAAATCTCATTTTTATATATGCCTTAATATTTTTGCATAACCCCATGGTTAGCTGGGAGAAAATGCCGCAACGCATTAAGCTCGCATGTATACCTTTTTTGTGCATTGAAGTGTAAATAAATATAAATAAATATATAAAATTTTGGCCTTACAAAGAGCACGGCCTTACATGGCTCACCCACCTTACACATAAATAGGTGAGTAGGTATATTTTAGTTCTTACCAAAGATAAAATTAGGAACTCCCGATCCAAAGATAGTGGCGTCTAGAAGAAATGTGACCGCTCGTCTGGCGCCTTTCCCAAAGGCCAGTTCTGCGACAGCCGCATAAGGAAACCTGCCACAATAAAAAATATGAGTAAAAGTTTGAGTAAAGTATGAGTAAATGTTAAATATGAGTAAAAACAAGGGAACACTATACTCTGCTCCGTTACTATAACCTTGTTCATTTTGGAATGATCCTTTAGAAGTTTGTTTGACGTATCATATAGGGATGTCTATTCGGTGCTCGAATCATTACCGACTCGATTATTTTAATAATAGATTAACTATTTCGATTAATTGATTTACATTCCATAACCATAACTCCACCGTCCATAATCCCCGAGGGGGTAGACAGAGGAACCATCTTCATCATAGGTAGTTCCCACTTTACGCCGTAAGATTTAGTGGACAAACGTGATAGGTATCCTCATTCATAAAAACAAACACATTCATACAACACAACACGCACACACTGTTGCTTTCTTCGTCCGTGCAGTCCCTGAGGGGCCAGCTGAAAATCAGTGCTGTGGCTTGTCGCAGCATTATGCTGAGCTGGTGTACCCTTTTTGGCACTGTACCACACCAGATATTTTGTATTGTGTTCTATATTCTGGTGTTTACAGTGCTAAATAAACGTTTTCAATTTCAATCGTCTTAGGTGGCGAGCGTAACGCCGTCTACAGGGTAGAATAGTATCCACTAAGACTAGGGTTGCCATATCGAAAACTCTAAATAACTGGATAACATTTAAAAATGTCGGGATTTTGGGATTGTTGTCTGGAGATATGAAAATATATGAATTAAAATTTTATACTTTATTTTTATAATAAACAGCCATCAAAAAACAAAAAAAATATTAGTTCAAATTTAAATTTTTACGTTCACCCGAGCCCCGCGCGTGCCGTTTTCAAATTATTATTGTGGTAGAACATGACGATAAGCGGTTTGTCGGGAGATTTTGTTATTAGTCGGTAGTTTGTTATTACATCACATGATATGTCGGAAGAATCCAGACGATTCCCGACCATCTGGCAACCCTAACTAAGACCCCGATATCCGAAGTCGCTCTTTTATTTTTCATCATCACGTTTACAATAAATCAATTGGAGATTTATTACAATAATTGTCGATGAACATAAAAATGAACAAGGTAATAGTTTATATTTTTTCCATTTACGGCCATTAATTATGGATTTATGACAGATGAACGGACGACTAAGGCGCAAGCCACACAGAAGAGACTCGACGGGGATGCGATTTTCGAATTCGCTTTCTTTCATACTGATAATTAAAAAAATAACTTTATCTTGGTTCTTGGATCAAACGAAAATCAACCACTTACCGATTCTTTTCCCTAATATTGGGCGCAATCTCCTGAGCCAGCAGCCAGCTCCTGCCCAGGAGTACAGCTGTGTACAGCTGAAGTCCAAACACCGACACCACCAGGGGTATGCCGTAGAGACCTGGAACGATATCACATAAAACAGTGTAAAATACCTTCCGGCCGCGTGGTCTGATCGCCTAATCTGACCGATCGGATCTATGTGATCTTTTTTGGCCTGTTTTGTATCAACATTGGGATTTTTTAAGATCCTGGACTTGAGATTCAAGGCTTAGCAAGCCTGGGTATGAAAAGAATTGAATCAAACCCACCCCCTGGCATTTTCTAGTAGGAAGAGTGCATCTTGACTGAAAAGATTAATTGCCATCTAAAAATCCAAACGCTCCATTCTCTCTACCTGGGCGTTAAAATATGTAGGTAAGGTAAATTTAGACTAGCAAAAAAAAGTGCATACGAAGTAAAAAAAAGGAATAAGCTCAGCTGAGACTTACTTACTACAAAGGCACAAAAGATTCCTCAAGTGTCGAAACGCCGCTGGGGTTATTCCCGGCCCCCTATCACAAGATAAGATACTTACCACAAGAAATGACACTCTTCGGCAGAGCTACCACCGGAAACACTCCAAACAAGTCCACGATACAGAGCACGGTGAATAACACGCTCAGGCCGCCAGTGGTCTGTCCCACCGTGTAGGCCCCATGGTGGGACACCACGGTAGGCTTGTGGCGAGCTTCATGGCCGTCAAGAATACGGGGGAGCTTCATGGCTACTGGAAAATGGCAATTGACAACTTGGTGGGATCCTACGCTAATAGGAGATAACCCTGCAATGTTTTACCACTAGAGGCGCCACTAGCACAATGGTACGTAGAATTAACATGTAGATACGTTCCTTTCCACCAAATATTTTTTTACCCTTCATACTCGCGCCACGATGTCTTAACAGATTTTTTAGGTCTGCTATTTTGAAAAAGCCATATGACGCCACGATGTCATCAAAATTTTACTAATAGCTTTAAAAATTAAATTAACCCAAATGACGAGAAACTTGTAATATCTTCAAGAATGACGTTTCGTTTTGCTTTTCTGTTTACGGAGTGTGCTAGTGGCTCCATCTAAGCAACGCTTTGCGTTTTATATCCTATTGCCAAAAACGCAAATGACCATAACACGAAGGTATTTATTTTTTGCCATTTGCGTATTTACTTTTGTATTTTTATATTATTTTAAAGACAGATATTTATTAAGTAAACAATTTAAGATGTTTACAATAAAATGAAATATACAATACACAGACAATTAACTATTCACAATATTCAGCTACCTATACCTACCTATATTTACAGAGCCGCCACGCCGCCGCCGTCTAGGGCGCTCCCATGCGGTAAAGTTCCCAGGATGCTGGCAGCGTTACCTCAGCGTATTTTAATTGGTAGGACAATTTAAAAACTGGCCAAGTGCGTGTTAAGTAGTTACGGTTTCATTTAGAAATGTTATAGATAAAGAAACTTTGTAACAAGTGACTTACCAACTTAATCTTCAACGCTTAGTAATATAAACATACTGTACTCTTTCACCAACATATCTGAAGGTATTTCAATCCATAATCCAATAAACCCGGGTGTTCTAAAACATCTAAAATCATCTGGCACAAGTTAGTATCGATGTTTTTATTTAATTTAAAAGATACACTACAAAACACCACAACGAAACGAACGGTCGGTCGTGGCTTAACTGCCGGGTCTTCGATTGATCAGAATGAGTAACTGAACTAATGAATCCAGTCTACTGTGCATGAGAGTACAGTCACACACAGAATTAACTGTTAATTCATTCGTTGCCTCGCTATACAGCGGGGCAACGCCTCCAGCCTCCTCGGGACACTACCTGCAGGGAGCGACCTGGCCAGGTCTATTACTTGTAAAATAGTTAAAATAGTAATATTTTTTTGGAATAAACTATTTAAACAAAAAAAAAAGAAAGTAATTATTTCCAATACACACATACAAACAATTAGGTACAGAAGATAAAAATAATATTAAACAAATATATTATAAAAATAAATAAACAAAAGTAATTAAGTTTGATGAAGGTGGTGTGCAGCACCGGAAAAAGGAGATTGCCTCAGCCTGTTGCCGTAGCGGATTTAACACTGCGGCGCTGATTTTCGGGCATCACCTGTGTGCCAGGGATCACTCATTTACGAGTAACTACCTATCTATTTCCTCCATACTCATTAATTTATTGCTTTCCAAAGTATTCACGTGTTTTACATCTCATTTTAATTATTTTTTCATTAAGTCAGGTTCATTATTATTCTGGAATATAAAAACCCTCTCCATATTGCGGAATTAAATGGAACTATATTTTTCATAGTGAACCATAGACTTTAAAATACCAATGGCCAAGGAAGTTGCAATACTACTATGTACTAAACTGGAAAAGCATCTTCATGGAAAGAAAGTGGCCACCGTCGAAACGGAAACTATTTTAAAAAAAAGAAGAATAAGCGAGACATACGGAGTAGGGCATCCTATCTCTTTTTAGTACAGTGACCATAGTAAAAAAATCCTAAATTTCCTGTTAATGCCGGTAACACAGGTTACGATGAGAGAGACGGGATGCCCTACTCCAGCATGTCTCGCTTACTCTCTTTTTTTTTTAAACAGGGTCTCGAACGTGGCCACTGTGTTTCAATGGAGATCCCATTCGAGTTACTTTAGTAAGTATTATTTACTTTTTTGTCAATGGCCCATAATGGCTCCCTCTTTACAGGGTTTTTATTTTCCTGGTCAGGGTATGCTTCATTTTGTTCTTTCTATCTTTATTTATCGTTCTTTCCTCTGTATTGTTTGTTTGTATTAATAAATATGTACTTACTCGTTACGTGTGCGTACTATATATAAACTACATACTTATTTCACTATTCTATTCTGTTCTATTCTACTTGACCATTTTAGAGAATTGCCTCCAGTATGAACAATTTTCTCCCTTTTGTGCACGATTGTACCGGGTCATTGTTACTTCATTTCTGTAACACAATACGCCTAGTAAGCGACGTAGGCTGGCGACCGCGGATTATTGCGAACGTTGACTTGCCACTTTCTACACAAGTGTACTTTTCAAGCCCAGCATTATTGAGCTATCGGAATTACATTGAGCTATTTCTACTTACTTTGTGAATTAGTTACTTTGCGGAAATCAATTATAATTATAAAATATATTTTGGGAAGAAGAAGCCGCAACTCACCCTCGGATTCGCCCTCCCCAACGATAACCAAATCCAGAAAGATTGTCATCCTTTGCGATTGTAAATCCTTTTGCATTTGGTTATCGTCGGGGAGGGCGAATCCGACGGTGGCTTCTTCCCCAAATATTTTTTTTAAAATCATGCATGATGAGGCTTACCCGTGGAGAAACTACCGCCACTTCTGAAATAAACATCTGCTGTTTTTTTTATTGTAGGTACTTTATATTGCGCGAAAATTAAACCCTGGGTTAACTCGTGAATTATCAATGCTTTCCATGCAAGGCTAAAGTCAAAGAGGATATAATTAAGCACTACCTAACGTTCATGCGTGAGCAGCAATTAATACTTGATGACATAAAAACGTCATAAAAAACAGCAGATGTTTATTTCAGAAGTGGCGGTAGTTTCTCCACGGGTAAGCCTCATCATGCATGATTTTAAAAAAATATTTGGGGAAGAAGCCACCCTCGGATTCGCCCTCCCCGACGATAACCAAATGCAGAAGGATTTACAATCGCAAAGGATGACAATCTTTCTGGATTTGGTTATCGTTGGGGAGGGCGAATCCGAGGGTGAGTGGCGGGTTCTTCTTTACAAAATATATTTTATAATTATAATGGATTTCCGCAAAGTAACTAATTCACAAAGTAAGTAGAAATAGCTCAATGTAATTCCGATAGCTCAATAATAACATTAATTTAAGTATTAAAAAGTTGACAGACTGGAGACTTCCACGGATGAAGACGAAGGCAAAATTCTTTCCTACAAGTGCTAATTGGACAATGAAATGAAACCAACAACATAGGATCATCATTACTTATACTGATTGATTACTTGCAAGCACCTCAGTAACGGTGAAAAAAAATTCCATCGATATTTCTACCCTTTGGATAATACTTCCTTGATGTTTTCATATACGTATAAAGCCATATTTTGCCATCTAGTGGAAAGTGAAGTACTACGTACGTGTAAACTTAGGTTTACTATCTACTAGATGGCTCTGAATTAAAATTTTGTCCATGACGTTCCGTTATACGTCGAAACAATTCGCCGTCACAAAAGAAATAAATATTTTTCTATATTTTTATCTTCTTTGTTGTGTTAGATAGTATTTAGAGATTTTATTTCATATTTAAAATCCTAAAAGCAATTGAAGTAGGAAAATGTTGTACAATTTCTATTAAAATAATTATTTTCAATGCGCATGTTCCGTTTTATTGATTGCAAATGCAAAGTACGCAAAAATGACAAGCGGTATAGATGGCGCGCGCTTCGCCTCCCCCCTTCCCACCACTCGTCTCGCACCCCGCCCCGCTCCCCGCACCTCGCTCCTTTTGTGACTTTTTGCGAAACGTCTCCGTGTTTCTGTGTGAAAATAATTCCAGAAAATCACATTAGGGCATGGTCGGTAAAGTTATTTACGCGAAAAACCGTGAAATAAAATCTCTAATCGTGGTTAAGTTTTTTCGTGCCAAGTGCAATTAAACTACCAAGATTCCGCCGTTAATTGAAAGCCTACCCAGTGGGTGGCTTATTTTGGTAAGTTATCGCTTATTTCTTCATAAATCATACATATGCTTCATTTTTAGTTAATGCCACGTATGTATTTTACAAGTAACCACTATTTTCAAAAGCTTTTTATGAGTAAAATTAGCGTTCACGGTTCGCGGTCAGAATCATTTCGTGCTATAGTATTTCGCAAATCGGTCAATATTTCTTGTCCACGATACGTTTATTAGCTGTTATCGTACTAGGAAGTTTCCTTAATATTAATTTTTCATGTTAGCAAACTGTAAATTGACGGCAATTGTACAAATATTGGCTGATTCATATGACTGCTGTACCATGTGACGAATTGACGATATTTACGTCATAGAATCTTTGCTCACACAATACATATCTGGCGTGGATATCGATATTTCCTAATATCTAGAACATGCCCATCTATCTATCTGATTATACATCTTGTGTAATGCAATATTTCCATTATAAATTGAAGTTAATTTATAAGTTAACCTCTACCCTTTCTGTGGTCATACAATTTTGTGTCTTAAGAACACGAGTACAGTGGAAGACACATCAAGCTATACTCTGTGGAACCCTGTCGCAATATGTTTTGGTTGTGATTCCTTGATATTCGTACGAATGTGTCAAATACTAAAGGGTATAGCAATGTGTTGTCCACTGTACATAGCATACAACTCTGACTTCATTGAAAGGTATCATAAAATCTTAAGGAGTAATCATGTCACTTGTATAAAATTGTAGCTGATGTTCAAGAATTGTTTTCTTTTTCATAATGGCAACAGCTGCTAGAGTTTTTCCACTATTGAATAATACTATCTCTACTTACGTGGGTATTACCCCACACATTGAAATTATTACACAAATATTCAGAAACCTGCTAAGTCTCTCTGGAGTTGACTCCATTGATTGTATTATATTTTACCACCTATTTGAAATGAAAAAGCGTGTTCTTATAAAACAATAGTCACATGTTTTTATTTCAATTATTAATTTGCATTGTGCATGTATAAAAAGCTTTCTTTGCCGTCTGTTTTCTGTTATCAAACACGCTTTCTCATTTCTTTATAGGTCTGAGGGTATAAACATAAACAATGGAAAAGAAACGGAATTCCTTCTTCCTGTCTAACAAGAAACAGAACGAATTCAAGCCAGGAAATGTTCAGAATAAGGCAGGAAAAGACAAGAAACCAGGATTCAAACCTGAAGCAGAAAAGAAGGAAGATTTCAGGAAGAAACGTCAGGATCATTTCAATAAAACCCGCAATGAGATTGAAAAAAACCAGGAGGATGAAGGTAAAACCAAGAAACCATTTGACAAAAAGACTTATCGGTTAAAAAAATACAGTAAGAAATACAAGTTAGAGCAATATGAGGAACAAAGAAAGAAGATACTGCTTCGTAATTATTACAAGGAAGTAAAGAATGATGAAACATCTGGATCATACAAACCCAAGTCATTTGATGAAGATACAACTGATTCAAACCAAGTTGGTAGATTTGTGAGACATCCAGATTTGATTGAAAAAGACAAATCAATTGAAAACAAAGAACCACAGCAGAAAAATAAGAAAGATCCTTTTTTGAGAGCAAAGGAGCAATATAACAAGATCAAACAAGATAAGCTACAAAAGCAGCAAGAGATGGAGAAGGTTAAAGAGGAAAAGAGACAGAAATTACATGAGTATAAGAAGAAAAAACAAGACAGGTTCAAGAAATTGAGTAAGAAAACTAAAAAGGGACAACCCGTTATGACTGGGAGACTAGAATTGCTATTGGAGAAAATTCAGAAAGGTTAAAAAAAATTAAGTTCTTAGCTTTTTATTTTTACCTGTATGTTTTCAGAGGATTTATACTAAAAAAATACTTTAAAATAGAAACAAAATTATGTATTAATTTTATCAGTTATGTTATGAGCTATGGATCAACTTCCACAGAATCTGAATTAGAATGCTACAAAATAATTGGATCCTATTTACCTAATTAACTTTTAGCGATATAAATTTCTAATTTAATTCGTTTTTTCTTTAATGATTCTATTATGTTCAAATAGATAAACAACAAAGTCATTAAAATATCGATCAGAATTGGCTATTAAGGTGGCAATGCTGTAATTTCTTTCTGTAATATCCCATAAAAGCATAGCCCATGCAAATGAAATGTGGCTTCATTATGAAGCCACCACAATTGGTTTGCTGGTGATTAAAATCAGTATCTGTTTGTAAAACTATGGTTTTTGACGTTTTGTCTATAGTTTCTATTCATTAACACTAAAACTATAACTAGCAAAATAAACTTTGTGAAATTATATAATTAACTTTGCAATGAACTTTAGTTTTAAACGTGTCTTAGTTATAATGTTTTTTCTGGTTGTTTGTCACACATGTTATGTGTTTTATTTTGAATATTTTGCTTAGTCAGGGATTAAATTTTAACTTTTAAAGAAAATTGTGAGTTAATTTTGTGTAAAATTATTATTTGATGAACTCAAATCGTTTTTAAAGAAAACAGGTCGGTTTGTGACTCGAAGAATTTTCAATAGTGTAGAAGCTGTAAGTTGAATTTTGTTTATTTTCAAAATATTCTGTTCCATCAAATAGAAGATAATTTCGGGCCTGATATTTTATACAAGTGAGTTGTATGCGATATGAAACAATTAAATGAACGTATGTCATTATATCACAGGTATTTTATTAAATTCTCCATACTTATCATCAGTACTGTTGTTCTGCAGATATATTATTATTTACATTATTATCTCTCTGTCTGCATTTGCACTTAATTACAATACCCCGTTATCTTTTTTAATTATAAGTGACAATATAACGATTTTGCTATCACTAGCATCTTACATAATAAAAATTACATGTCTTAAACCTTTAGTTTATGTTACTAATAAATAACATTTTTAAGCTAGATGTGTGTTGCTAGGTACAGATGCTGTATAATTTTTATTTTAATGATGTTGCCGGATTCTTTATCTTTTCTTTAAATAAAAATAAACACAGTTATCTGTTTGCGGCTCAAGGTTATAGAAAATTTAGCTCAGATCCTATACTTACTATACTCCTTACTTTTTGATTTATAATTATAAGGTTTCCTTCGACCTCATCCTCACTTACTATCAGATCAGGTAAGGTTGAAGTTTTTTTTTATTGTATAAAGGGAGCAGACAAACAAACGCGGCATCTGATACTGGTAGTAGACACCGTCGCCCATAGGCATCTCACCTCACTTTATAGTGTTATTAGAGGGTTTTCTACGCGCTGCTAACCTTGAGGACTTGGAGGGAGGGGGTGTCTCATGTGCCGTCCTCTGACATGGCTTAACGACTGCTTTCGGTTTAGCTACAGTTTAACAAGTTCTCTGGGGCACGAAAAGGCTCGCACAAAAATGTACTACTAGCGATCACCCATCTTAGTTCTTGCACGTTCGCTTTCTCACCCTGCTCGCACTTAGTCTCAGCTCCTCAGATATTAGGCGTACGTTCCGAAACCAATTTCACTTTGTGGGTTAATAATCGTCGAGTGAAGTTGTATTATCCGACATTGTGCGAAACTGTTTTGGAACCGGCAATTTTTCAACTGCCAGGTAATGGAGTACCAAATACTCTTTGTCGGGTAACAATTACCCGTTTCGGAACGCTAATTTTTGTAATGTTTTTACGTCGTGCATTTTATGTTTTGGGATCGTTTACATTGTCGTTTGTCCGTGTGCACGGAAGTTTAGTTTCACATTTTATAACATTCCCATTCATTGTTGAACGTTTTTATATATTTTTTTCACTATCGATGCAGTTTCGTTCGAAAACCAAAAAGTCTAGTATTACTAGCGCAGACGTTGCATTTTACGAATTTCTGCCTTCAAAAACCTTAATTTCTAATAACAGAACTCTAAATTAAAAATTTAAGAAACTTATTTTTGTGGAGAACCCTTTACTTATTTCTGGTCATCATCAGGTCCTCAAGGTTCCAGACGTGGGAAGGGGACCGTGGTCCTAAATATTTTAGCTCATTCTCGAACCACCTAACTGTTACCGTTCCAGAGATCCCACCTGAGATCTAAGATCTTGGAAACGCCTGACATCTACTTCACTGTAACGTTATTAGAGGGCTTTTGATGTGCTGCGAACCTTGAGGACTCTGATAAATGACTCATTTGCCGCTCTCTTACCCTTGAAACCGTAACAGCAATGCAAGTATTGCTGATTTGCGGTAGAAATAGGTAAAAGGATGGTACAGTCGACCAAAAGCTATAATATACCATCAGTAAAAATCGATTAAACCTCTACCTTATGCCTGTGTTATATAGTACATTTCAGATTCTAAAATTTTGACGTTTTGGATAGGTTTACCTGTGGTCGACTATACCACCCCAGGTTGACTCTGTCTGCACATAATCATACCACCTTCAACCGAAATGTGGTACCTTAAATCTGCCAACTCGAAGCCTTACTCTGGTCTTCCAAAACTACGCCTCGACCTTCACTGCCGGTTCTATTTGCATCCAATCACAAAGCTCTGATTTCTAGTGGCGGGACGGTGAAGCGCATGTTACTGGTTGCAGCGTACCGAACCGTGGCTGAAACCGGACTCGTGTAATCCGGGGCTTATTTATTATGACGTATGTGGCAGATACAATTTTAAAATATCAAACATTGTACTTTGGCTCTTCGATAACCCATCTGTATAGCAACTACCAAAATTATCTATATATACGTAATACTATAGGTATAGACAGCATGTGACTGACCCTGGTGGCCTGCAAAATTACTGGCGTCTTTAAAACGGCAACACGAGATAAATTTAATGAGGGTTCTAGGTATTGACGACCTCTGATCATCACTAGAGGTAGTGATTTTCTGCGTCATTACCACAGATTTTAAAATATATAGCAGACGAGTAGACCCAACATGATTTCACACTAAGCACCTTCTTACACCATCTCATAGTCCTTTTAACGTAAGAAGGAAAAGAATAACATTTATTTAACATTGAACACTTTATTAAACTTAAAAAATATGGGAAATAAAAAAAAAACAATGCAATATTAAAAGGACACATCTGTGCTGCGGTCCGACCGGTACGGCAGAACCACAGCGCTGGTTTTCAGCTGTGCCAGGACGAAGGCATCGCGGGCGAAACGGCAGTCAGGGACTAAAACAAAAATATATTAAAAGTATAAATAATAAAAGTACAAATAAATAAACACCTTAAGATGAAATAGATAACAATTAAAACTGGAGAGAAAAGGGATAGAAATACATAGTGAGTGTGTCCTTTATGCACGTTGAAAGTTGGAAACCTCCCGATTAGTATCATCTGAGTCACAGAGATTATAGTATTTTATAGAGAGAGTGAGAATACGTATTTTATTTAGGTTTTCATAAAAGTTCGACCTGCGTTCCTATGTGAATAAAAAGACTATTGTTCAAGGCCCTGTATCCAGGCCGTATAAATTAAAAAACGAAATGTCAAAAATGGTTGTATTTGTGAAGTTGCGAATCAATTATATTTTTATTATGAAAATCTTGAGTTTTCTTACAAATCAAGCAGTTAAACCTAATATACAGTTCCCGGTAACGACAACTACAGTTAACTTACACACATTATTTTGCATGACATATATGCCGACATAGAGATGTTTCTTATCAGCCTATTAACGTCTCCAGTATTGGGTCACAGGCCTTCCCTTGCACAAGGGGGGTACGGGCCATAATCCACAGAGCGGAACCAGTGCTTATTACTGAAATTCACACGCCTTCGGAAACTTTTTTCTTCAGACATGCAGGTTTCGTCACTATTAGAGCAGTCAGTAAATGTACAATCTTCGAAAATCTATAATTTTTCACCTCCAGCCAGGTAGTACAAGAAAGCTGGTATTTCCGCAAAGCCTTCATGATGTAGATATCTTGGCACGCAATAATATCACATTTGGCACGTGTCTTCTTATCAATGTGTCAATTGAACATTTTCCCTAAACAATCTCAGTGTAATTACTAAAGCAATTAAGGACATAATGTTCTGTTTATTATTCTCATACTTAAACAAGCTCCGTTATTTAATTGCAGTCAGTGTCTGATAGCGTGTTATTGATGAATAAATAATATTTTTACCCACGTTTGTCCTCAATCTCACCTGGTGGTAAGTGACGATGAGGCTGATGATGGAGCACACGGTCTCACAAAGTACTCTTCTATAAACACTGCCGGAACACACAACGCTGAAGGGAATATATTTGGCGACAGATTGTGTATTTATTTCACATTAATATAAACAAGAATAAAAACAGAGATAAAGCTAGCTATTCTATTTCACATTAATTGGTCCCAATTCTAATAGTATCAAAGATATCAGTGTTGGTCAGTGTGTCAGGGGGACAGATAATTTGCATTTCGTCTATCTTCTTCTGTCTTTTTTTGATGGAGGACATCTAAAGGTTAGGCCAGACTGACTTTTAATACATTTGTGGCTAATCCCGAAAACCGTCTCGTAACTCGTAGGTAGCCAAGCCAAAAAAAATGGTGAAACAGCCTAAGAAAAATTGGTTAGATTACTCGATTTTTCTGCTTCGAACCTGTTAGAAAATTCGTTAAACTAAGAATTTAGGGGGTCGTGATAATTCTCTAGCTTAATCCTTAATGTTAAGGCTTTCTTAAGTCTCGTGTCATCTCTATCTAGAGCATCGTTTCTTAACCTAGGGGTCGCGACCCCCGTGGGTCACGGTTAGGAATATCCCTGGGGAGTCGCAAGGTGACCGAAAAATAAGACCCATATGAGAACAAGGGGAACATGTCCTATAATTCGGTAGTTGAGGCAATTGTAAACATTCTTTGTTACGTTAGTAATGTAAAACTTTGATACACGTTAAATCACTTTGAAATATTATAGTGAGGGGTCGCAAGGTTTTTTACTTAACTTTTTGGCTTTTTCGTGGGTCGCGACACTGAAAAGGTTGAGAAACGATGATCTAGAGCTACTTTGGCGTAGAAAGGGATAAGCATATATTTTAAAGAAGACCTTGTAAGAACGTTTCGTGCAACTGACGTTATATAATACTTTTTTCTTGCATCATTTCTTCGTGCGTACATCCACTAATCTATAATACAAAGTTTGTAAACCACATTATGATTATTAAGATAACCTGCCCGACCGCGAATAATAATAAAACGGCTCGTGTCCATCTCGTGTCATGTTTTAAATATAGCTTCGAGATTACAAAAAAAAAATTATATCTAAATTACGTGTCGAAGTATAGGCACGTATCTTGTTGCGAGGTGTTTTCTACTTAACCAACGTAAACGATAAGCTTTTTAAACAGGAAATAGATTATTGAATTACAACCGATGATACGATAAAGTAGAAATGATATGAAATACCTAGGTTTATGAAAGTCCTCACTGACCTGACTGACATATCAACGCCCAGCCCAAACCGTTGGACCTAGAAGGTTGAAAATTTTACATGGATGTTCCTTTTATAATGTAGGCAAGAAATAATACTGGTGTTACGGTGAAGGAAAATATTGTGAGGAAACCTGCACATTGAGATAAAATAACTGTTTGAAATGGAAGTCTGTCAAGAAAATAGTATTATATGATTAGGACCCTAATGAATGAGGTTATACGATTTAGAAGATGGGATGGGATTTTTCAAAATTTTCTCAGGATAGGAATTTTAATTTCGACTTTCGAAGTGGTTATTTTTCCGTAACTATAACTATTAGAGTCTCCTTTGACATATAACTGGATAATTAGGTCCACTATAAAAGACAATTCAAGAATTTTCATAATTCCCAGGGTACTATAATATTTTTTTTCAAACACATAAAAATTTAAACCCTCGCAAGCGAACCCGCAGTTAACTGCTACTTCTACTCTACATATAATCTTTGCAAACATGTTTATCGTGGTATCGTTTTTTTTTATTGGGCTAATAGATAACTAATCTAGATCATTAATTTGGTAAAATGATGATCGATCTATTTCTAAGTATTTAAAAAGATTAGATTGGCCACTATAGACGGAAAAATGGGCATGTGTCGCCATGCAGTAGATTCTTCAAACCACACAGCAATCTAATATACATATACTTAAACAGACTGATGAATCATTGCTCTCTTTTTATGGGCTCACATCTTGGGCCGGTCCATGGCCATTGGGCATGGGCATACCCGACTTTTCAATACGCGGGAATGGGGAAATGACCATTATCGGTACGTATTTGGCATCCGATTGGCTACAAAATGGAAGGTTTCTTCGAAATTGGAAGTTTATTGACGACACGATATTAAGGTCTTATGATTCTATGTGTATTAGTCAATGGGGTGAGGTTACCAGGGCCGCGTTAAAACGGTAATTAGATTTAATTGGTCCTTTACCCCTATATCTGTGACACGACCCCCTACGTTTGTAAACAGATAGAGGGGGCAAAGGCCAACATTCAAGGAAGACAGGAGCTGATAGATCTTATTTATTGCAATAAATTAATGCTCTGGAATATTTATAATGTATTTCCAGAAGAGCAGAGAATACACAAGTGCTCAGTTGTAAAATATTCTCAGTGGTCGCATTTGTCATATCACTTTTTTAATTTTGTATTTGGGATTCAGAAGTGTCTGTTGGATTCAAATAATTGAAATACTTAGGTAGCAAAAAATGCTGATCTTCTTTCGAGTTGATTATACGAGCTATATTTTCCCCGACCAGGTGCATGAAGCGTCTGTTTTAACTAGCATTAAAACACATTGTCCCTCTCTACTTCATACATAACAGTAGAAAGAAATTATAAATAGACTAGAGGTAGGTATAGTCAGATTTTTTTCCGGTTACTCGCAGATTGATCTATACGCATAATGACCTACGCACAATGTCACACAATATAAAAAAAACCGGTCAAGTGCGAGTCGGACTCGCGCACCGAGGGTTCCGTTCTCAAAATAATAGAATTCGGTTATAGCGACGCGCGACGGCAAAGAGGCCGGCACAAATACGTCGTTATAGCCGGATGTCGTCGCTATAGCCAACTGTGTTTGTTTTAAAAAACCATAAACGTGTAAAACTTTTTTATTTTGCTCGCAATAGGCCTGGACTACACGCGTCCGGTTCCAGCCTCGTTTCGGTTCGTTTTATCCAACCACGAAGCGCTGACTTCAAGTGTGGGGAGGAACACATGTGATTGGTTGCAGCGAACCGAACTCGTGTAGTCCAGGCCATATTCACAAATCTTCTATCAATGCTAATTATGCGTATAGGTCATTGTGCGACACCAAAATACCTGAAATGGGTCATCATGCGTATGGTCTTTTTATTCTGTCATAAAACAGTAGAATTAAAATAATGTCAATTATTACAGGAGCTTTTTCTCTTTATAACATAATGTAAATTGTCATAAATGCACATTTCCATATGAACTACTTCTACCTAAAGTACATTTTTTATTAGACAGACTAAACTGACAGGTGCTGTCACTTTGTAAAATAATGTTGCCATGTTTAATGTTACAGAAGAAAATAAAATATACTATGATTGGTGAACTATTTGGACAGTGACTGAACTCGATCTTTGGTCACAACACTATTTTTATTTCATCAAAAACTGGCAACTAGGAAACGTCAGTTTAGTCCGTCTAATAAAAAATACTACTTTAGTACATATTTTCCTATAAGTACATACATATATGATACAAACACACTAGTAGAGTACAAACATCTTTATCACCCGGACTCAATGTTTACGAACTAAATAATGTATAAACTATTGTATAAATGTTTATGGCACGTTCCACTATATCCCCAATTACACATTAAGAATAATCTGACGAACTGTTTATCATTTCTCGGAATTATTACCCTTAATTACTAACCTTTTGTTTAATTTGTTAAATAAACAGTGATTTGATGCGCGTCGAGGCGAATGACTGTACAGACATGTATAATTGTAATGATTTCTCTGGAGCTGTTAAAATTTTGGCCAGATTTAATGACATAAATATATCATTCTTGGATCTTTTTTTTGCTTCGTGATCGAACTGTTGAAACTACCTATGTGGGCTAGTGAAGCTGAGTTTATAAGCTTCAGGTTATTATTATGATAGTTTTTTTCTATCTATAGAGCTCTCTATGGGGCTCTAGCCCCATACAAATAATATAATAATAAATCTTTATTTGCCATTGGGGAGACGAATAAAGGAGAGAGGAGGTGATCCGCGGGCAGGCCACTTTTTAGTACAGCGCATTTCCCTCGCCATTCAGCGAGGGAACGCCGCGAGTATCCTGGGTACTTTCGGCCAGGGGGCACTTCGCGGGGGGCTGTTTGACTGAAATTATATTAAATATTTTACAAAAAAAATGACTGATCTGGTTTTTGACATGTAAATTAATTGTATAAATTTTATAATTGAAGTATAAGTAGGTATAAAAATGATCACTGAAATTGAATATTTAGTCCCATGTGTAATCATTTTCCTGCTAATTAGCTTATTTACTTCAGTTAATTTTAACATCTCAAGAATTATTTTCCATAGCCAAAATGAATTTAACATGAGTAGGTTCCTGCTTTTAAGATTTTTTTAATCTATCCTTAATTTTTTTGTAAAATATTGGCATCATTTACTAGCTGGAGAAATTATCGTTGGGTTTAATTTGCAACTTCGAATTTTTGTATGATAATCGGTGTAAAAACGGAAGGTATAGAATTACATAATTCTATGTATAAAATCCACTAAAAATGCAAAATTATACATAAAGTCTATATCTACAATTATGCATCAAACTATTTCAAAAACATTTTCATAATGAAAGGATGAAACTACATAGTAGTTAGTAGTGAGGAAACTACATAGTAGTTAGTAGTGAGGAAACTACATAGTAGTTAGTAGTGAGGAAACTACATAGTAGTTAGTAGTGAGGAAACTACATAGTAGTTAGTAGTGAGGAAACTACATAGTAGTTAGTAGTGAGGAAACTACATAGTAGTTAGTAGTGAGGAAACTACATAGTAGTTAGTAGTGAGGAAACTACATAGTAGTTAGTAGTGAGGAAACTACATAGTAGTTAGTAATGAGGAAACTACATAGTAGTTAGTAGTGAGGAAACTACATAGTAGTTAGTAGTGAGGAAACTACATAGTAGTTAGTAATGAGGAAGCTACATAGTTTCTATAATAGTAAAAGCCGTATAATTCGAACCAAATACAATCAAAATATGGTTGATATCACTGAAATAAAATATTTATCTACTATATTACATCGAGATACAAGATAAATATTTCAAGATCGTGTATACTTATTTGGATTTAAAAAGCCATCGTTCAAAACTATGATGCAATAACAGCCACACACAAATTTTTAAAGCCACAAACGTATTTTATGTCAAACTTAAAAACAACAAATGACAATGTCTGACGGCACTCCTAGACGATGTGGTACCATGGTAGTTACTAGACGTATCAGGCGTTGGAATCGGTTGGGGGCGGAGAGTAGCCACTCTATATGAAATATTATTATTTATTCTATGATATGACGTCTCTCGAAGCGGTTCGCGGCAGTCTGGTCTCGTCTTCTATGCGACACTTCCCTGACCAGGATCAGATCTAGGGCTTACCAATAGGGCCCTACTAATTCATGGTTCGTTACCTAAGTCCCTTTAAGTTCGATTCAGTCGCCCAGCGCAGAAAAAGGCATACGGAGTCTATACTTTTGATTGGGATATTAAAATTGGTTAGAAATATTTTTTAAACTTCTGAACAGATTCTGAAAATACCACAAAAATATTGCATTTTAATAGGTGTAGTTTACACTTAAACTATACCAAATGAGAAGCACAAGTTAAAAACAAAGTGATTAATATTCACGTTGTTTTTTGACATATTATTTCATGAAACCTATCAAAAATGAAACATCGTTAGTAGCCCATAATTGGCCCCGCTAATACCGCCCAGTGATTGTACTCTACACCAGTCTATCTCTCGTGATAACTGTGTCATACCACGCGAATCTGAGCGACTGATAACACCAGGCATAAATACCGGGTAGCGCCGCCATTTTTATCAGTCTTCCCGCCAACGGCCCGCCGTTGTTGACGTTGACAGGCCCAGTTGCGTTCAGAAATCTTAGCAAAGTTTTATTGAATTTAAAAATATTAATAATATTTTTTTCGGATCAGTTTGCTGATTCGTTTTCGTGTTGTGTTTCACTAAGAGTTATTATTTAGCAACAACCTTAGAGGTTGTTGCTTAAAGGTGCATAAAAGCTTTGAGAATTACTCCATTAAGGGTGAGTTTTTAATATTTTGTTAAGAAATTGTTTTTTTTGTTGTTGTTGTAATTTTTGATGTTTACTCTATGAACTGCTATACCTTTATTTTGATAATTAGTGTGAACAAGAAAGTCCTAATGTTGTTTTTGTTTGTTTGTTAACTATTTAATTACCTAATGTCAATTTATTTATTTATTTTAGTCGATGAATTTCATTTTTTTAAATTAATTTTGTGCTTTGTTTTTGGATTACATACATGTACTAAAATTACCTATACAAGTAATACCATACCAAATGGTATTACCTATTTAATAAAACCCATATACGAAGGAGAATCCACGGCGGCCACGACCAGAGAATCCTTATTGTGGGGACTATAACTAGGGCAAGAACCCCGCTATGCTGTAAAAAAATGGTTTAATGACGTTTTTTTATTAATGTTTTAGACAATTAATATTTTATAATAATAACTTAATACTTCAGATATTCACATTATTGTATCTGAAGTATTAAGTAGAACATAATATGTAGTTAATGTTACAAAGTTCTGTTTAATTATGATAATGGACAAATAATTAGGAACTGACTAAATATTGATGTCGCTCCAATTGCAGCTCTGCATCAACATCTATATATAATTTCGTCGTACCCTAAGGTAAATTTATTTAGCTGAATTGCATCTTTAAAAAAACATTACCTACCCTCTTCCCTTTGGCATCGCCGTAGTCGAGTAATTAAAGAACGTAAGAAAATAACATTAAGATATAAAAGTAAAGTAAAATACACCTTATTGCACAAATAGAAAACAACAACCAAAAGATAGAAAAGGAAATAGTGAAGTACAATTTAGGCGGCCTTATAGCTAAGAGCGATCTCTTTTTCTCTTCCTTCGGGCAGAGGAAATGATAAAGTTAGAAAACTTGGGATATTTTTACGAGTCGGTGGCAAAGTACTATCGCTAAATAAACTTAATTGACTGTAGATTGATTGTCACGACTCAAGATGTGTCAATTTTAGATTGATTAGGGAGTATCGGCGAATATGGTTTTATTTGTAGTACCTATTATAGGTGATAAATTAAGAGACTATTGGGCTTGTTACACTTGACTCTGTCGACTAACTCATTCAGTCTGTCTGAATGAGTTAGTCGACAGATTCATTCAAGTGTAAGAGCTAAAGTAGGTACGGTTAGTCTGCGATTTACCCATATAAACAGAGGTCTGCCTAAATCGTGGACTAAATCGTATACTGAATTCAGTCAGATGTAATAAGCCTATATGGTTCAGTAGCTAAAAATGGCTAGGGATCCCACCTCGGCACATATTTTTTTCTGTTTATCGTATGACTAGTAGCCAGCCTATTGTCAGTGTTGTTCAGGCCGCCCTTGGTCCTCTGACACGGTGTAACGACTGCTGTCGCACGACCGGCATTGACTGCTTAACGTGCTCCGAGGAACGGAAGGACTCCGTTGAAAAATTTCCACTAGCGCTACACACCATGATGAAGGTATTTCTATATATTGATCGAGCAGGTTAAGCACATCCAACGGATGTGGTCAGAACATCCGTTGGATGTGCTTAACCTGCTCGATCAATATATAGAAATACCTTCATCATCAGCTTATTAATGTCACCACTGTTAAGGCACAGGCCTCCCCTTGTACAAGGGGGTACGGGCCATGATCCACCGAGCGGGCCCAGTGCTGATTGGTGGATTTCACACGCCTTCGGAAACTTTTAATTTCCTCAGACATGCAGGTTTCACGATGTTTTCCTTCACCGTTGGAGCAGTCGGTATATGTACGTAAGTCTTCGAAAAAATCCTAAAAACTCATTGGTACATGGCACTGCATGGTTTCGAACCCGGACCTCCCGCATCCTAGCCACTGTGCCACCGACGCGCGCTTTTATATTATCAAATAAAATTTGGATAATTTATTTTGATGCTGTCTGATTTGACCAATTTCGGACCACACTCGCAACTAGACTACGGACCCCGACGGACACAGATGAAATAATAGTTACTACGCTACGGAACCCTAGAAATAACTACGAAAATCGGCACAGAAAGGAGGAACCTACCCCCATTAATTTTGAATAATACAACAAACCCTTTGAATAGCAAATTATACCTCAGTTGCCTCACTCAGTCGGTAATAACTACTTTCATTGCAAGCTCAAATCACCCACACGTTCATTTATGTATGGAAAATGTATGGTTGTACTATGTAATCACTAGAGTTCTAATATTTCGCCCACCGAAATCGGCCCACAGGAATCTAGAATGAAGATGTGAGCACTGACAGCGAACCAAAGAAATACATACATGACACGTGTAGTTTTGACATTTCAATGCCCGGCTAATGTATGGGAAAATACTGACATCGCATGCGCCAAATGGCATAAAGATAAGATACATAATACCAATAACACTTTTTATAACGAACTGAATATTTTAATAATATTTAAAAAAAAATATTTTTGCTACCAAATCCTTGGTACCAGCGAAATATTATAAGTATATCTACCTAGCTTCAATTTTTTTTTGCGTCTGGTCTAGTGGCTAGGACACGGGACTCCAATACGGGAGGTCCGGGTTCGAAACCATGCAGTGCCATGTACCAATGAGTTTTTCGTATTTTTGGAAGACTTGCGTACATTTACCGACAGCTCTAACGGTGAATGAAAACATCGTGAGGAAACCTGCACACTGAGGTGACCTGTGTGTAAAATGGGGTAGGCACAAAAGATCCTCAAGGGTCGAAGTGCCACTGGGGTTATTCCCGGCCCCCTATCATAAGAGAAGATGAGAGAGAATACAAAACCATTATTAAAACAATCCTTTTCATCCGTAGAACAACTCTATTACCTATCCACTTTTTTCACTCATATACTAGATTACAGAGTTTGACAGAACAGTACTACAGAATATTCCAGAGCAGTAGTTATTCCCGCTATAAGCTAAAAAATAAATCTTATGATAGGGGCATAAGATAAGATTTATTTTTTTAGCTTCAATTTTATACCGCACAAAATGACTAAGAACAACGTAATTTGTTTGTTTTAAATCAGCGCTGTGGCTTGCCTCAGCATTATGCTGAGCTGGTGTACCCTTTTTGGCACTGTACCACACCAGATGTTCTGTGCTGCATGTAATTAAACTTTGTATACTTCTGTAATCTGTATTCTGGTGTTAACAGCGCTAAATAAACTATTTCAATTTCAATTTTTTAATTTTTTATTCTAACTTATCCTTTACTAAATCTACGACGTTCACTAGTAAATAGCTTGTTTATTAATTCTCCTTTTATTTACGTACTGAATTTACTTACGACGCAGTTACCCCTTCATCAAACATGTACGGTAATTGCACTATGTTTTCATATTAAGAAGGGCAAGGTTATTTAAGTGACATTGATGGATCTGGCATTTGTTCCGAAAGTACTCCTACTGTCTAACTTTCCGTAAAGCCTGGAAAAATAACTATAACGGTTTTAAGGAGTTTTAGGTAAATAGATAAAGGTCGAAGGACCAAAGTATTAAAATTAGAATGTATTAAAAGAAAAAAAGCTATAGTTAAATAGGCACTGTGTTTTTGGCTCTATAACTAACGCCAACAATCGGAAAAAATCACACCATTCATTTGTAATAGAAAACAAAATAATATATATTTTTTTGGTTTTTGTTCAATAGGTACTTAGGATTTTGAAATTCACTCTATGTAGAGAGAGAGAAAGAAGCTCGCTCGCTAGAGAAGTTTTATGGAAACTGCGTCAGCCAATTGGTACATGCGCTGTTAGCATTTTCTCATACATTAGTCGGGTATTGAAATGTCAAATGTATGAAAATATTAAGCCCTACAATGCAAACTGACAGCCAGCCGTCAGTGCTTATATTATTGTTCTAGAGGTGAAGGGCGCTAGTAGTCCGATTTCTGTGGTACCAACTGTTACAGTGCAAGCTTAAAAACCAACAAATCTCTTTGATTAATCTTTCACGCGCAGTTTGGCATGTATTAAAGGATCTCCCAAACAAAAGCCAAATTCCGGCTTATTCGGTCGAATTTGCGACATTTTCGGCATTTTCATAATCGATACTACGTTTCGAAACGCTGTGTGATTAGCCCAATTCCACTGTTTTACATTTACGTTTGTCGTTGTTTTACAATTAAGAAGCCACGTACGTTTTCGTATCGATCCAACTACGATCATATTCTGCTAATACCACGCCAATACATATAAGCGAACCGTTGATCGGCCAACGAAACGTAACGTTAATCGAATGGGCATGACTAGTGGCATACCAAAATGTCAGGTAGAATCGGACTCCAGACCTTTGTTCCGCACAATCTCTTATCACGTACATAACTCATATTAATGTAATGAAATACCTTATGTAATTACTTATATACCTACATTATACGATCCTTATCAAATATCTCATGTTTTATGGCGACGCGACGGGGCGACAGATATGTAATTAATTTTAATTCCTATTATTGATAACGCAGGAGCAAAGAACTGATAACTGTAGTCATGTTCAGACATGAATAATGAGGACTAAGGGAGTAGGGTACAAAATGTGGAGCCCAGAACAGTGGTCATTTAATTTGGTTATCTAATACGTCTTTGACGACCTTCTCAAAATACCAGATGCTGTACAGTCGCAATCAAAATATAGCATAGCGTATAGCATCTTTGTATTCATTATTAGCCCACATTAACCAAATAAATGTTTGAAATGCTAAAAATGTAACTGTTCAAAGTTTACATATTATATATAATATATACGAGTATAAATAGTAAGTTGTGTTATATGTTATGTTATAATATAATTAACATTCATTTTAATAAGTTTTCGAATGGCATGTAGGTCGGTGAAATATTTAAGACTTCATGGTATTTACATATTTATTACATGGTACTGACAGTGTCAATTTATGTAATTAATTATAATTATAAGGATAAAGACTTTTGAAAATTAAATGAAGAGAATCTGGTGTTTTAAGAATCCGGTATTTTGAGAACAAACCCTTTGAAATGGCACTTCATATTGAAATGAATGATATACTGAAACAGAGAGAGGGGAAACCTTTGCCCAGCAGTGAACGATTTATTGTCTCTAAAAAATTCTGAAACATTTTTTTAATCAAGCAAAAAATATAGCAGTAACTGATTGATGATTTTGCATTAGGTATTTCACAATTTTAACTAAAAAAATTATAATAATTCATATTTAGTTCGATAAAATTAAGGGTGGACACTGAACAAGCATTGCACTGGTGTCAAATGGGGTCAGAGCGTGTTACCTAATTATTACTAAACATTATAACTATGTACTATTAGCATTATACCTATTAATAATTCCTCTATCGCCTAGGTTGCCTAAAAGAGATCGCTCTGAATGTATATTATTTAATATTTGACATGATAACTTTTGATGTAATGTGTTTTCATGACTGATTACAATTCCAATTTTGGCTCCGTGCTGTGTGACATTGTAATGCATTTTTATTAAATGAAATGATTATGCATGAATAAATGAATTAATCTATGACTGAAAATTGCGACCCTAAAACCGCCTCTGTCCGTTATCAGCAGCTGCCAAAAATGTTATCGTCAGTTCAAGGTTACTATGAGATATGACTCATCACGCTATACCACAGTGTTATTTTATCAATTATCAGCGACACGTAATCGTTGATAATCGATGGGTTTTCCGAACATGCCCTAATTGTGTTGTGAAGCGCGTTCGTGTGGGAAAAATTTGGGAACTGGAGTGTAAGGACGGCTAATTTTGGTCTTTTGTTGACGCAGTTTTACTAATCTATCCATCAGTTAAAAAAACACGAAACGTTCTTAAAGTTAATCCTTCATCAAAATACATGACATCCCTTTCTACGCTATAGCTCTACATAGAGATAACACGAGATATAAGGAAGCTAATGCTTTCTTTCTAGTTACGCTAGCTTTATATAAGTTCTTTAAATAAGTTCAGTAGGAACGGAGAAATCCCTTGACCCTAAATAGATACCCACTACCAAGTTGGGCAGAGGTCAAGTTATAATGGTTATAGCACAGTTAGCTAGTAATAGGTCTTTACCTATGAAGTTGCCGTTTTGAATGACGTATTGAAAGCAAAACTACCATTATAAAGCCAACAGTGCATTGACCATATGGGCCAATAACTTGATTGACCAAAATAAAAAAATCAATTAATGTTTTTGCTTCGAATTCAGCGGCAACTTTATAGGTAAACACCTAATGTTAAAACCACTAAACAAATACTTACCTCAAAGTACCAAATTAGGGAATTTTTAGCCGAAAATACGTCGTTGGCGTTGCCAGGGCGCAGGATTTCTGTCACACCATATTGTGGAATCAACACAATCAGAACTGTTCCCGCACTCCAACATTACATTATGTTACTTCCAATCTAAATTCTAGGAATTCATATTGATGTCATCTTTAACTCTGGTTGACATAATCTTACCTTTCTGTGTAGTTTATACTAGTCATGTAATTTCTTAGAAATGGTGACTTCAAAATGCTTTATTTATTTTATGTCTGAAGTAGAGTCCTTGCCAAAAATGATTTAAGATGAAGAGTAGAAATCTCTGTCATCGCAGTGTATTGTGTTTTCGAACCTGCAACGCGTCAAAGCGAAATTGTAAATCCAAATGCGTAGATTATCCAAATCGAGGCGCAAAAGTAGTGTCTCGTAAGTATTGATTCGACTATATAAACTGTCGTCTTCTATAGAAGTTGACGCGTGGGGTACCTTTTGCGCTGTTGTCTTCAGACGATTTTGGAGCTGTGCCAGGACTGTTTGAAAAAAATGTCTAATGTCGAATTGCGAAAAATGGAGTGCAAAAGATTCAAACCCCGCCCTGGGCGGCAAAAATTCACGCTACGTCACAGCATTCTGTGTCGAAATTTTGGTCTCTTCACGTGGGTGTCGTACGAGGCGACTAAGGGACTTTGTGGATACTATTCTTCATCAATCAAAATCTTTAATCCAAATCTTACATCAAAAGTGGGAACCACCTGTGATGAAGGTGGTTCCTCTGTCACCACCTCGGGGATTATGGACGTGAGAGTTATACTATGCTATACATTTTGTTGTTTCTCTTGTCACCAGGGAGCACCGGGTGAGTCCGGCGCGTCTGCAAGTGCCGGGCGTGTCGCGCTCGTGAGCCCGCCGCGAGCCGTGCGACCGCGCCCCGCGCCGCGCTGCTGGCGCCGCGCGCTCAACGTCGACCCGCCCTGGCTCCGCGCGCGGGCCCGCTGACGCCACACCACCGGACACACGTGAGTGTAGACACTGCGAACGATGCTGAGGAGATACACTGTCTAGTAGACATCACCATTCGCAGCCAGTCATTATCAGATAGCCAAGACTTGATGTCATGACAAGACTGAACAAGAGAGCTGTCTCCACTGGACTCTCCAGTTAGTTAACATATTGTAGCTTTGCGGCAGAAATATAAAAGGGTAGTACTCCTGCGCAGTCTCGATCCAGTCAGGCGTCTGATGCCTGAAGCTCTCGCAGATCCACGCGCGATGAAGTGGAGAAATATAGCACCTAACCAAAACTTTTCCCCCATTGCAGCTGACACTTGTGGACTAGCGCTAGTGGGCCCCCACCACCGGGCTCCGCCACCTGACCCCGCCCCCCGCTCCTCGGCTCGCCGACCGCGTGCGCGCGCGCAGCATAGCCGCCCCCCGCCCCGGGCACCCGGGGCTCGGGCCTGGCTCGACGACCAATCACCGCTCCGAGAGAGCACGCTACACCTGTCTACTGACCAATCAGCGCAGAACTCTTGTGAACAAACTTTGTAACACCAATCAGAAGTCCAAAAGAACATTTCGGTGTAAATTTTAAATTGATTCCGCTAAAATTTCGAAGTGAAAACCTAGTGTCTTAAAAATCCGAATCTAAACTCTTCAAACAAAAGCGAGCAGAAAAAAATCAATCAAAAATCTAATAAAGAACGTTCCGGTGAAAATTTTAACTAAATTCCTCCAAAAGTGCAGTGAAAGTTAAATCTAAATTCTCCAAATCAACACAACCCAGCAATAATGAAGGTGATCGAGGAAGAACCCCGTATCCGTGTGATGGAGGGAGCTTGGTCCCCCCTTAGCGTAATCAGGGAGGTCGTGGAGGGGGGGCAGGAGGACCCCTTCTATGTGATGGACCTGGGCGAGGTGGTCGCCAGGTACAACACGTGGAAGGAGCTCATGCCCCGCATTGAGCCATTCTATGGTGAGTTTCTGTAACTTATTGTCAACAAAGAAGTTGTTAAGAAAGATATGTATACCCTGGATCAGGGATATAAAAACCCTCGCCATATTGCAGAATTAAATGGTGCTATTTTTTCATAGCACAGTTTAATTCAGCACATAGGTAACACAGATTATAAATATAAAACCTATCAATAACTCCTCGTCACTGGGATTTTATATTCATGTGACAGTATTAAAAACAAAAATCCGAGTGGAAGAAGAAGCTATAGTCTGTTGAAGCCTGTTGAAGTAACTTTGGGGCTTGCTGGAAGAGACAAGACACCCACGTCTTAGAGATAAGCAAATCACATATTTATGTCTAATTTTGTAACATATTCTGTGTGGTAAATGTGTGAGTGATATAGAAAAGAGAGTAAAAGCGGGACATTAGTCGAATGGGGCCTTACATGTCATTGTGAGCAGCAGATTTGTATCGAAAGAGGCGAGAGTGGCAGTTCACAATTGCGTATTACTACCTACACTGATGTATGGCAGCGAATGTTGGATATGGCAAAAGAAGAATGAGAGCCGAATTAATGCTGTGGAAATACGTTCCTTGCGTAGTATGTGTGGTGTGTGAAAGAATAAGGGAAAGATGTGGTGTGCATGATGATGTAGTGAGTAAGATTGAAAGAGGGATGTTGAGATGGTTTGGACACGTAGAAAGAATTAATGAAACGAGAGTAATGAAAGCGGTGTAATAAGGGTGAATGGAAGGGTAGGGAAGGGAAGACGAATGTACCTAGAAGGACCTACGTCGACCAGATTGAGGACGTTCTAAAGAAAGGTCAGGTGCGGTCAACAATTAACCAAAGAGTGTGTATGAAGTGATTGATGAGCGTGAAAGCGTTGTATGTAGAAATCTTTAGTCTCTGCCTACCCCTGCGGGAAACAGGCGTGAGTTTATGTATGTATATTCTGTGTGTACAATAAAGAATTACAATAATAAATATTAATTTTAATTTGCAGCGGTGAAGTGCAACGACGATAAGACCCTGGTGAAGACTCTGGCAGCCCTCGGAACTGGCTTCGACTGCGCCTCCAAGGCGGAGATCGAGCTCATCACTTCCATCGGTGTCCGTCCCGAGTGAGTACTGTACCTGGAACCCTGTTGCAAAGTTTTTGTTGATTCCTTGATGTTTGTATGAAATGTGTCAAATACAGTAAATCGACAAAGTACTTCTACCTTTACCTGTCCTGGAGCCTAATAGGGTATTTCACAAGTATCGAAGTTTGCCGTGTGGTGCCGGCCATAAAGAATAGCACCACCCCAACTCTTCCCGTGGATGCCGTACGAGGCGAAGGATCTTAGTGGATACTATTCTACACCTAGTAGACGGCGATAGGCTCGCCACCTATCAAGATTGTCCACCAAATCTTACGGCGAAAAGTTGTAACTAGCTATGATGAAGGTGGTTCCTCTGTCTACCCCCTCGAAGATTATAGGTTTATGTATGTATGTATGTACATTTAAAGTAGACAAATTGATGGTCAAATGTGAAACAATGAAATCAGAAGTGGAATAAAGAGACCACTTTTTTCCGTCTAGACAACTATAGGAAAGCGACTTAGAATAAAGCTACTACTATGGTTCGGAAAAACCACTTTTAACCTGTAGATTATTTTGAATAAACATATTTTAAACCTATAGAACAACGTATATACTTACATTTTTCAAAAACCTGTATTAAAAAATAAATGTTATCGGAGAGGCGCTTGTTTCCTGTTTATTTTAGTAACATTAATTTAACATTTGTTCCTGCCCCCAGGCGCATAATATTCGCGAACCCAGCCAAGATGGCGTCGCACATCCGCTACGCGTCCGCGGCCGGTGTCGACACCATGACGTTTGATTCGGAGACCGAGCTCATCAAGATCAAGCAGTACATGCCACATGCGCAGTGAGTATCTTAACTCGTCAAATGTTTTCCGTACTCAGGGCGTACACCATTGGCTGCTTTTATAATTTTGAGCGGTAACGGCACGATTTAACAAGGACGCTAAATGTATGAAACTGTATGAAGACGCTTTTATATTTCAACGGAAAAGTTTTACCATCGCCGGTATTACCGTTGCCGTGACACACCTAACCACGTTGGCTAGGCTGATGGTAAGTGGTCATCGTCGCACATAGACATCTCACCTCATCATCATCATCATCAGCCTATTATTGTTCCCACTGTTTGGGCACAGACCTCACCTTGCACAAGGGGGTACGGGCTATGATCCACCGAGCGGGCCCAGTGCTGATTGGTGGATTTCACACGCCTTTGGAAACTTTTAATTTCCTCAGACATGCAGGTTTCCTCACGATGTTTTCCTTCACCGTTAGTGCAGTCGAAAAAAATCCGAAAAAACTCATTGGTTTCAAATCTTTTTTTACCCTTCAAACTCGCGCCACGCTGCCGTAACAGATTTTTTTAGGTCTGGAATTTTGAAATGGCCATATGATGCCATGACATCACAATTTTACTATAGCATTGAGAAATTAAATTAATTCAAATAACAAGAAAATTGTGATATTTTCAAAAATGACGTTTCTTTTCTGTTTACGGAGTGTGCTCGTGGCTTTGCGTTTTATGTCCTATTCTGACATTGAAATATATCCGCAGACTGGTGATCCGCATCCGCTGCGACGCCGCCAACGCGCAGTGCCCGCTGGGCATCAAGTTCGGCTGCGACCCCGTCTCCGAGGCGCCTCGTCTGCTCAAGTTGGCTGCCGTGCTGGGGCTCGATGTGAGTATACTGCTGTTTATTCTAACATCAGTATACTGCTATTGATTCTAACATCAGTATACTGCCGTATTCTGCTGAGATTTCCCTCCATTCTTGTGATATAGAAACGACAATAGTTCAAAGGCTAGGGCATTGATGAGCCACTGTTAGCACCGGTATTTCAGCCTAGTTTTTAGATAGCGAGAGGGGCGTAGAGCGAGACAACAGAGGACCAGCGGGAGATGGGGCCTGTCGCTCGCCCACCCTCTGTTGCCATGCCCCGCGCCCCTCTAACGTAAGACTTAAACGGTTCACCTATTGGTCCAACCGGTGTGGTAAACTAGCCAAGTAGTTATTTGGTTTGCTTGTAACACTTAACGTTTGTATCTCTTCAACAGGTGGTTGGGGTTTCCTTCCACGTCGGCTCCGGCACTTCCGAGACCGGTGTCTACAGCCGCGCTATCCAGTACTGCCGTGCGCTTTTCAATCTCGGCGCTAGTGTGGGGCACAACCGTATGCGTCTGTTGGACATCGGGGGTGGATTCCCGGGGGGCACTAACTCCTCGCTGACTGAGGTAAGGTTTATCTGGGGTGATCCAGTAACTTCCAACAAAAATTCTGTAAAAGATGGTACCAAACCTCACGCCACTGTGTGCGAATTGAAAATAATGCAACACCGGTACCGGGCAAAACAATCTTAAGACGCAGTTACATATACTCGTTGACCGCTTCGGCGACCGACTTGCGGTAGACGACCTACGGTCACCGACCTCCGTTGTTTACACTTGGTCGTTGGCCGATGACAAGTAGAAATAGAAATACATTTATTGCCAAATACTCATATAAATTTAAAATTAAAGTACAAAGCACTATATGTAATGTATATTTGGTAAAAGGGGGGAAAGTCAGCAAATGCTGACATACTCGGGTACCAAATATGCAGCGCTGTTTTTCATTTCCCCCATTATCCTAAGATGTTAGTGGGAGCGAAAGTGATAGTGACAAGTGACACTTTGACGTTCGATGTCTCGTAATTCACATATAGGAGGTGGCCGCATGCTGTGACCGCCCAGACAGTCGGTGGACGGCCAGGTGTAACCGCACATTCAGTCAGAGAGTCATACCTACAAACTGCAACTGTAAACCATTTCTTCCCTTCGGCCAGGTGGCTCAAGTGATCAACACAGCCGTGGAGACCCACTTCCCGGAGCAGTATATCCGTGTGATCGCCGAGCCTGGCCGCTACTTCGCGGCTGCCGCATACACTCTGGCCACCATGATCCATGCCAAGCGAGATGTACGTATCTTATAAATAACTCTTAATTGAAAATTTTAAAAAAAACCGACGTACCATTGTGGAGTATTATTTGGAGTATATTTTCCTGGTCATCAACGGGTCCTTGAGGTTCCATGTGGGAAGGGCTCCATGGTCCAAAACATTTGAGCTCAAACTCGAACCATCTAGCTATTACCGTTCCAGAGATCCCATCTGACATCAAATATACTCCCAAGATCTTGGAAACCAATGATCCAATTTTTTTAGACATGGCTTAGAAGACACTCTACAAAATTCTCTATTAAAGTAAAGAAACCGGGTCCAAATCGAATTATCCGTTGTCAAGTTATGAGGCCACAGACAAACAGACATAAACATGTCAAACGCCCGTCCTCGATCGGTTGGTGGTTAAAAAATTATAACATTTAATAGGGGAAGAACTCGCCATTCACTCTTGGTTTCGCCCTTCCCAACGATAACCAAATCCAGTAGGATTTACATTCGTATAGGATGACAAATCCGACCTCCTATAAGAATGTGATAAGAATTGGAATATTTGGTTATCATTGGGGAAGGCAAATCCGAGGGTAAGTGGCGGGTCCTTGCATCCCTCAATATTTTTTATAATTAATATTAATAATGAATTTTCGCAAAGTAACGCCTAATTCCATCAACGTATCTAATAACTCAACATCGATCATTCACCTATAGTAAAGATGCTACCGAGGCCAATACAATACAATATCTTTATTAATATTAATAACAAACAAGTTACACGTCAATTTTTCAGTACAACAACAGTCATACTTATAATAAAATGATTCTAATTTACAATAAAAAATTTGACTAAAAATGATTTAGTTATTTCCAATTAAACTTTCAATAATCAAGAAAATAAAAAATATATAATAGCAGGTGCCTATTGTAAAGATACATACGTATTGCAATGATTAATTTAATTCAATTAAATTGAATGGAATTTATTCATAAAATTAATTTACATGTCATATAATAAATAATAATAATAATTTTCCAATAAAAAAAAATGACAATCAAATAGCCCGCCCCTTGTCGTCCCCGGTGCAAAGGTGCCCATAACGCTCGCGGCGTTACCGCGCTGTATCGCTACGGCCAACCTTTGCACCAGGTACGACCCGGAGCGAGGGTCACAGCCCCTCTCCCTGAGGCGACGGCCAATCTCTGCCACGAATTGTTTCGCCTCCGCCCCCCAACAACCCGTTGTCTCCACCGCGAACGGGACGAACAGGTAGTTCTGTTGGAGAGCGGAGTACTTATCCCGCTTTTTGCCCGCTGCAAACTCGGCTGCTGCCCCGGCCGTTCGTGTCGTGCGTCTGACATGGCTGGCCGCAAACGTACTAACACACGTGGCGTCCCACAGCAGACACTTTCCCTCCCGCCATGGCACTAACGTCAAGCCGTCCGGTCTTTTGCCGAATTTTAATTCAATTAATCATTTCATTTAATTTAATTTCAATTTTAGTAATTCGAGCCTTAGTGTAGGCTCATCAGAGACCTTATCATTCTTTGACGAGGAAAACCAAGCTCTGCGTAGTTGGACATTACTATCCGGGCTACTACCTATTTCTAAACATCATAATTGTTCACCAGATATTGTCGAAGGAAGGCGAGGGTGAGGACGAGACGCACACTATGTACTTCATCAACGACGGCGTGTACGGCTCCTTCAACTGCGTGCTCTACGACCACCAGCACGTCGTCGGCAAGCCTCTAGCTGTGAGTACACTAGGGCGAGGGGAGGACACTAGTCTCAGGCTGTGATTACACTAGGGCGAGGGTAGGACACTGGCCTCAGGCTGTGAGGGCAGTAGGGTGAGGAGAGGACACTAGCCTCGGGCTGTGAGGACTCTAGGGCGAGGGGACGACACTAGCCTCAGGCTGTGAGGATACTAGGGCGAGGGGTGGGGAGAAAACCCTCGATATCATACTTTGATTTGTCAGTATGTCAAAGGTCCTGCGAGCGAGAGGTATGAATGTACTAATATATTATCTAAATGTATTATAATTTATAACTTCATACATAATGTACATTTTTAATTAATTACTGTAATAGGTATGTATTTGCCGTTGTAATTAATAATAATAAATAAATAATAAATTTTTTTTAAAGAATAGTCTTTCATATTATTAAACATGTTTATTAACTCTTTCTTTTCCCGCCTCCAGCCAACTGGCGAGAAATCCCTGCCGTGCTCCATCTGGGGCCCGACTTGCGACGGCCTCGACTGCGTGATCCCTTCCACCCAAATGCCGCCCATGTGCGCGGGACAGTGGCTGGTGTGGGCAGATATGGGCGCCTACACGCTGCCCGTCGCGTCCGCCTTCAACGGGTTCCCGGTGCCCACTGTACGCTGCGTGCTCGATGCCAGGCTGTGGTAAGTTTTGTGGCCTGGATACTAGGTATTTTGGGGCGTTAGTGTTGCCAGCGTAAGTTGATTTCAGCGTGGAGGTGACATTAGGGGACAATATAGCTGACAAGCTAAAGAACACAACGAATGTAGGACGATCAGTTATGTTTTGTATGTTTATTGATTATCGATTAGTGACGTCACAGCAAAATTATCATGATGACCAGCGTTTTCGCGGGAATTTTAAATGATTAAAATTTAAATGCTGTTTGATACAATTTAACTACTTTATTTTGAGGAAATAAAAAAACTAGTAAAGAAATGATTTCTATGATTTAAACATTTTAACATACTTTTCAAAAAAGTGTCTAATACCTGAGTGACACGATATGTTCAGAGATGCAATAAAAAAAAAACTAATAATAATTTTATGGATGGTAAGCGACGATGAGGTCGACGATGGAGCATGCGGGTCCATTAAATGCCTATTCACTCTGGCCTTGAAGATCCCAAGGTTGTAGGTTTGGGGAACTACAGACGCCGGCAGGCTGTTCAATTCCTTAGCCGTTCGCATAATGAATGAAGAAGCAAATCGCTTCTTATCTATATATCTTATGGCAATAATTTCTTCGTCTTCAGGTCGGTGCTTAAAGAGCTGTGGCCGCTGACCGAGTCTAACTTCGCCGTCGGCGTGCCGCACACCCCGCCGCCGTCGCCGCCGCCCCTCACCACCACCGACGCCCACAGCACCCAACACATCCACGCTGTGTTCGTAGAGTGCGCCCTCAAGTGACCAGAACGGAAGACGGCGTAATGGGGTTGATCGGTTATCTGTTCTTTTTTGTTTTCCGTGTTACCTCTGGATGCTGGGTCGTTGGAAATTAACAGTTTTGGGCTTCTAGAGTCTTTTGAGTTGATCGCGTCTGTGTGTACAAAACGTATGGCAACAAAAAACAGGAAAAAATAAATAAAAATAAATCTTTATTTATATTTATTTTTTATATTATATTATTATTATGCATTTTTCATACTTAAAAAGAAAAGGAAAGGTCGCAGGTTCAAATCCTGCTCGCGGAATTTTTTTCACCCTTTTTAATTTATTAAAATCTTTATTTTTTTTATCTTTTTCAAATGTCACCTGTCAATGTCTACTAGAGGAAGGATTTTAAAAAATATTATCTATTTATGGTACAATCTTGTAAAGAGTACTAACTATAGTGTTGCATACAATCGATTTTTATTTTCCTTCACAAGAACGGGTTGTCATTTTACTCACTTGATGGACTTTAATGTAGGCCTAATGAATTTAAATGAATATTAAATTTTTAATATGAATTTTAAATTATTTAGAATTTGGAAGCAGGATTCCATAATTCGGATCCTGGAATCTGTAAAACAAGAACAAATGTCAATTTACTTGAATGCTTCAAACAAATTTAGATAAACCTGTTGAATATATGAAACTGAGCCCAGTAGCTGGAGGTAATATCTTCCTTAACGTCTATCACAAAATATTTAAAACGTGCAATTCGAATTTATTTAGTTTTTTTTAAATATTGTTTGTATGTACTGATTACAAAATATGTAGAAATAGTTATGTATTGGAGTTATTTTTCATCAATTTCTTTTATGTATTCTAAAAATCAATTTCGATTAATTTTTAATTTTATTTTTGAACAATTCACACTTAGAGAAAAAATTTCACTCTAAAATGCGATTGAAAGATATTATTCGTGTAGATTTTACATAGATTTTATTGAAAAGACTGCGTTTTTTCTGGTCTTAAATAACAGGTCAACGTGGAATATAACGTTAGCAAAATACTAATATGAAGCCTTTAATAATATTCATATTTTATGTAACTGTTATTTTCCGTTGAGTAACTGTGCCCAACTCTAATTTTAAAAAAGTATTTGAATGGACGCTGGACATCTCTAATGTGCGCATTAGAGATCGTAAGAAAATGAAGATGGCGCCCGGGGAGTCTCGCGGAAGCGTATGCCCAAGCTCTTGAATTTTTATTCTACAAAATACAAAATGATTGTAAAGTGTGATAATAGTAAATAAATCAGTTCAATCAATATCAGTTGCAGCTATTTATTGGTCTACAACAGGTATATTTATCAACAATAATAGGATTTAATAAAATTATGAAACATCTCGTGAATTAATTATATTGTCAATTATATAATAGGATCTGACAGCTACACAAAGTATCGTGTGTATTACGTGCGCTAAGACCACATTTCGCACCTTGTGTACAACTTTAAAACTCGGACGACAATGTCACTTAGCACACTCGTTACATAATGTACTATGTACTGTTCTTTGACCACATAATTGGATTCTTGTAAACGTTAAAAAGTACCCAAAAAAACGCAGTCTTGTAGTTCGATGTCTTCACCTTCATTTGACTTTGCCTTCATGCGATTTTTAGAATTATAGTTGTGGTATGTTTTTTATTATATAATAGGATCTGACAGCTACACAAAGTATCGTGTGTATTACGTACGCTAAGACCACATTTCGCACCTTGTGTACAACTTTAAAACTCGGACGACAATGTCACTTAGCACACTCGTTACATAATGTACTATGTACTGTTCTTTGACCACACAATTGGATTCTTGTAAACGTTAAAAAGTACCCAAAAAACCGCAGTCTTGTAGTTCGATGTCTTCACCTTCATTTGACGTTGCCTTCATGCGATTTTTAGAATTATAGTTGTGGTATGTTTTTTATTATATAATAGGATCTGACAGCTACACAAAGTATCGTGTGTATTACGTGCGCTAAGACCACATTTCGCACCTTGTGTACAACTTTAAAACTCGGACGACAATGTCACTTAGCACACTCGTTACATAATGTACTATATACTTTTTTTTTACCACATACAGTCTTGTAGTTCGATGTCTTCACCTCCATTTGACTTTGCCTTCATGCGATTTTTAGAATTACAGTTGTGGTATGTTTTTTATTATATTAAATAGCTTAACTAACACTTCAATAATTGTGAAAATATCAACCAAACTGGTTTTCTTACTGCCAAAATTGTATTTACTTTTTTTCATGTCGCAATAATATGTAATGTTTTCCATTCTTCTTTTTGCATATGTAAATCATAAATGTTAGAATACATTCCGTTATGGATAAATGTATGTATGTAATCAAATCATATTACAATTTAACATTTGTATTTACGGTATATGAGATTTTCCAACAAATATATTCAATTTTTCGATGTTTACATTTTGATGTCATTAGATTGGTTCGCAATGTGTAGCAGAATGCTTTTGTGCAATATACTTTGCTGAAATTTAAGTGTTGTTTTATTTATAATTGTTGTTTTTTTTTTAAGGCAAAGGGAATTGAGCCCATACAGCCATGTCTGATGTAAACATCTCTTGCAAGTCTTCATTAAAATGCTGGTGTGACACATTTCAATGCTATCTGGGAGAATCTTCCACGCTTCTGCGCCATCTGAACCAAATAAGAAGGCGTCCCGGACGCAGTGTGGCTCTTCAAAATCCAGTCAAGTACGGATCGGGCTGCAGCGTCTTATTTGACTTTACTTCACTGTCCCACACATTATTCACATCTTGTCGAAGTTTTTCGAGCAAGAAACACCATTCTTACTAGAAAAGCACTACTGTAAAACAATTTGCAAGACAAAACGAAACAAAGCTGACGTGGACGCCACAAAAGCGCGGGAGAAACTCCGTTTTATTTATAATTTCCCAAAAACATTTAATTGATTTTTTTAAATTAAATTAAACAAGGCATTGGCAACATAGGCCATCAGCCTAAACATTAATCAATTTAAAACAGTTTTTAGTTTTGCAGCATCAAAATTTTAACACTCCTAGGAGTTATGACGGAAATTTCAACCGGTCTAGTCACTGGCGAATTCTCATGGCCCGCCGCAGAATAACAGTGAAACTACACAACGAACCACTAACGAGAAGTTTATTTTAAGAGCAACACATTGTCACTATTACAGAAGTTTGCTAAACAAAATTACACCGATAGTAGCTATCAAAATCACCAGAAAACAATTTTTGAGCATTAAAATAAACATCATAGAAAAGGCAAAGGGAACTGAGCCCATACAGCCATGTCTGATGTAAACAACTCTTTCAAGTCTTCATTAAAATACTGGTGTGACACATTTCAATGCTATCTAGGAGAATCTTCCACGCTTCTGCATCATCCGAACCAAAGAAGAAGGCGTCCCGGACGCAGTATGGCTCTTCAAAATCCAGCCAAGTACGGATCGGGCTGCAGCTTCTTATTTGACTTTACTTCACTGTCCCACACATTATTCACATCTTGTAGAAGTTCTTCAAGCAAGAAACACCATTCTTTCTAGAAAAGCACTACAGTAAAATATTTTGCAAGACAACGAAAAAAAGCTGGTGTGGACGCGCCAAAAGCGCGGGAGAAACTCTCTTGTCGGGTATTAATTATCGGTTCCAAGAGATCGTTTCAAAACCATTTGAAATTATTCACGGTGACAACTGTGCATATTCTATTACCGCGTTAATAGCTGAAAATTTATCAAACTTATTCAAAACGACAATGGAATGTATACAGCTGTCAACGTGAATAATTTCAACTGGTTTTGGAACGCACTCCAAAACACTTACATTATAACCGAAAGTGGTTTTGGAACGTACCCTGAGAATATTTGTACGGATTGGTAGGAAGCCAATTCTCGCAGAGTTCGACATACAAAAGTCGAGCGCTACGAACGTCTTGTCACACTACATGTGAGCGAATGAGAAAGGACTAATGTCGAATTCGACATTCCACCTGCGAGAATCGCCTTCAAGGGGTAACCAAAACCCCCCAAGGCCCCGATTTCCAGTATCCATAAGAACAACTCGACAACTATGGGGCAAACAAGTCGGAAAACGCGAAAAAGAAGCTGTATGAGTTGCCCCCCAAGTGAAAGTTGATCACTTATGGTGGGTATGGTTAATTTAGTCATCAAAAACACTATTGAGTGTTGTCCTTCAAATGGTTTCAATTTTAGTAAATATTAGGTTGAAAATAGTTGAAATAACTCTTAAATTAAAAATTTAAGAAACCCGCCAACTTACCATTGTGGAGATCCCCTGACTTTTTCGGGTCATCATCAGGTCTTCGAAGGTTATAAGGGAGGGCTCTATAGTCCAATACATTTGAGCTCAAACTCGAAGCAACTTACCAATCCAAAGATCCCACCTGAGATCCAAGATCTTGGAAACTAATCCAATTTTTATGACAGCAAATAAGGCCCAACGCACACCGCGGCGTCTTACTTCGATTACAATTGAACTGCACTAAAATACACTTTAAAATGGATTAACAATAGCAAGCGGAGCGGCTCGGAGCCGACACACGGATTTATCTTAACAATAGTTTTTATTTATTTATAGGATTTGTTTATATATAGGCGTTTCTAGGCGCGTCCGCGCTACCGTAATAAGAGCGTTATCCGCGCCGCGCCTCCACTCCACTCTGTCCGTGTGCGTTGGACAAAATTCTGTTAGATTTAAAAAAAATCAATATATTTAAATTTTTATTTTTAGCAAATTCTTACTATAAATTTATCTAAATTCTTAACATATTTAATCTTTTTGATTTTTAGTTTTTTTACCCTCAAGACTATCGCTCCCACTAACATCTTGGGATAAGCGGTGAAATGAAAAACAGCGCTGCATAATTGATACCCGATTATGTCAGCATTTGCTGATTTTTCCCCCTTTTGCCAAATATGCATAGATACTTAAGTAGTTGATAAGTATCTGCATCTACATTACATTTTAATGTTTTTTTTTGTAAAATTTGTTGCGAAATGCGTAAAAATAATATTCCTACATCCGTCGTCGGTCGAGGGTTCAAAAATAAAAGGCAATTTGTAAGAATGGAACAATTTTATTATCACATTATAAAAATGGCGTTATACACTGAAAGCGCGGTTTAAATACAAATTATGAGCATCATTCAGACATTCGTCATCATCACACATACATACATAACCTAACAATCAGAATACGATTCAATCATGCATTAATAAGACTAACCAGATTATATGATAATGAGACGTTACCATTGCAGAATTAAGTGGACAAATTGCATACCATAAACTAATGGTGCTCTTTAACATTATTTAATATTAGCCTGAAAATAAAGATTATTGTATTGTATTGTATTTAACAAATCTCATACATTTCTAGTCAGACTATACATAAGCGTATATTAAAACAATCATAATATCACTCGACAATAAAGTCGACCTCTAGCTAGTGCCAAATTTCTGCAATTTTAAATCAACCTTAATGTATTCGCATTAGACGTCAAAATTCAGGAATTGTATAAGAATAAGTTTACTTGTGCGGTAAGATTACAAAGGATTCATAGTCCATACACCAGTAGGAACTTAAGCATATGTTATATTAGTTTAATATAACATATGCTTAAGTTGAAATTATAGTAAATATAGCCGTAAGGTTTCTCAGAATATTTTTTTAATTGTAGAATTCTGACAAATGGTATACTTTAGCTAGAAGTCGACAGTATATACACAAACATAAAAATATCAGTCATTCAATTAACAAAAAAAGTTTCAAACGTTCAAAATTGTTTGAAAGTAGTAGCAGATCATTTACAATTGATCAACGAAGTTTGATCTAAATCATTCTAAAACTTGACCAGAAATATAAAAATCTTCTCCTTATGGAGGAATTATATGTAACAATTTTTTTCATTGACATCTCCGTAACACAGATTATTGAAGTAACAGTGGTGACCTCGTGTCAGGGTTTTTATTTTCCTGGTCAGCGTATACTTTTGAATTGTACAGGAAAACTGCACAGAGTATATAGGAGCATACGTAACAGCGTAAATATGGGGGGCTAAAACGTACACATACTAGATGAGAAAATACTATGAAGAATGTGATACAGCTCCTGCCCCAAACGTAAACTATGCCGATAGTTTTCACCACAGAAATCGGGCTACTAGTGCCCTCTCCTCTAGAACAATGACATGAGCACTGAAAGCGAGCCACGGAATTGACCCATAGGTCATATGTTTTCATACATTTGACATTTCAGTGGCCCGACTAAATGGGAAAATGCTCAAATCGCATGCGCGAACTGGCAGACGCAGTTTCCTTATAAAACTTCTTTAGCGAGCAATAAACAGAGGGGTGAATTTCAAAATCAAACAAGAAGAAAGGATCAAGTAATACATTTTTTCTTGTTCCATGGTTGCACAATGAACAATTTTAAGGTCTGTTTGGCGGTAAGGACGGGGGAGGGGGGTGCAATATGTAATAATGGGTTGGTTTCCACGATGTTTGGGTGCGTTCGCGACCGGGGGGGAGGGGGGGAGGGTGATTGTTTTGTTTGCCGTGTGATTGTTGTTAATCGGCGCCGGTAACTTTGTAACTAGACGCCGTGAAAAAATATATCCCCATTGCATAAATATTAAATAATGAGCATGACTGAGATGGTTATTATGTAATCAGCTATGATCGGAGTAGGTAGGGCTGTTTTTGGTACTTGCCACATACGGTCATGATATGGATAAGTATGTCCAATAATCCCGGGATTTCCGGGATTGCATAAATATATTAGATTTTTAACGTTATATTTGTTTTGATACACATTTAAGATTGGTGACGAAATATTTTTTTTTAAGATTCATGGCGCTAGTGTACCTATGGTAGTGTTTTAACTTCTTCGTAAGTTCACAATTTTTAAAAATTCGTAATCCGCCGAGTAAGGGCGAGGTTTATAAAAGTAATTTACAACATTTGCTTGATAACTTAAAACGGGATCCCGAAATCATATCCATATTAATATAACCTTTGAGGACATTGACCCGAAAGAGCCCTACCTACTCCGATCAGTGGTAATCAGTGTACGTGTAATAATCTACCCTTCATTGTTAACTTTTTCTTACAGATTAAAAAGTCTTCCAATAGATCTATCACTTACGGGACGGAAAGGGGATAGCAAAGTATCTAAAGGTAAAAAATATATGATTCATTTTATTCTTAGGTCGCCACTCCCAATCGCCCATCCATTCCCCCCACCACAAATTATCTGATGATCATACAATAAAAATGGTGCAAATAGGGAATCGTGGCTATACCATGAGGAATAGATATGTAGGTAGTTCTTTAAATATGTTTAATATAAGTACCTAATTTACTTTCTAATATAACAGTGAGTTGCATGAAACATTGAGGCTTTATAATGTTAAGGGTTTCTCATCTTTATCTAGAGCTATGGCTATATTATTGGAGACTTAACATTGAGGACGTTTCTTGACGGTAAATTACTCCGATGTTTTACATTACATCGATCTATGATCTTACATCGTAAGTAACTAATTTACTTTCATGTCTAATTTACTCGGTTAATCAATCTATCTATCCCCTTCCCCCTCCCCCTGTCTAAGTCCATCGAACTATGCCCTTCCCTCCCTAAACACTCCAATCAAATCTTAATCCTCCCTAAATATATCTCAGCCTCCACCAAACCCACTAATCCCCCTCAGTTCTCCCCCACAAGTAGCCTGGCAGCGCAGCGCGCGTCGTGACAGCAGACCTGCACGCTGTACTGGGCCAGGTACAGCTGCAGCGCGCCGCGGTGTCGCTCGTCTAGTGCGACAGGGCGCCAAGGGCTTCGCTAGGTACTGCGACGTTACACCGTAAGTTACTTTCATGTCTAATTTATACGGTTGATCTATCTTCCCCCCAAACCACTAAGAAACTTAATGTTATGTTCCGTTCCCCTCTTAACAACCAAAAATACGCCAATCAAATGTCAATCCTCCCCAAACATATCAAATCTCACTGGATCCCCCACAAAACCCCCTAATCCCGCCCAACCCCTCAGTTCTCCCCCACAAGTAGCCTGGCGGCGCAGAGTGCGTCATGTCAGCAGACCTGCACGCTGTACTGAGCAAGGTACAGCTGCAGGGCGCCACGGTGTCGCTCGTCTAGTGCGGCCACGCGCGTGGGTAACAGGCCCGGCGATACGCGAGACAAGGCGCCGAGGTTTTCGGCTAGGTAGCGCTTCGGGTCCTCGATGCCTGGAACAATTTTTTTTATTGTATAAGGAGAGAAAACGAGCAAACGGGACACCTGGATCCTGGACCCCAGATTACGAAGCAACCTCGTAATTACAAGTCTGAAATTGCAACTTTACAACATACAAAACAGCGAAATAGGGCCTGATGGTATGTGGTCAGTGGTCACCGTTGTCCATAGACACTTCAGCTCACTATAGTATTATTAGCGCTATGTCCACTTGGATCCCGTGGTTGGATCCATTGACACTTGGATCCATTTTTATCCACCTTAGTTCATTTCGAAGCACTGCTAATTTTGGGGTCTTAGAAGCAGTGCATCATGAGCAGGTAGTTACGCTTTTTCTCATACCCTTCAAACCGAAACACAGTAGGTATGTTGCGGCAAAATAAACTTGAGCGTCTCCAAAATCTTTGCATTAGGTTCATATTTGGCCTGCGCAAGTATGACCATGTCTCCGAATTTCGGGATCAACTCAAGTGGCTACCTGTTCATCGTCGCAGGGACACTCACATTCTCTCACTTCTTTATTCCGTACTGTTCTACCCTCCCACCCCGCCTTATCTCAAGGAGCGATTCCAATTTATATCTTCCACACATGACCGCATTCTTCGTTCCTCTGAAAACCTCCTTCTATATTCCCCTATCCACACTTCTAAATTTTATGACCAATCCTTCACTGTCCATGCTATCCGTCTCTGGAATTCTTTACCCGTATCCATAAGACAAGCCAAATCCTTAGATATTTTCAAGGCACAGGTTAAGGCCCACTATCTATCCCAATGACTCCTTCTTCCTTCCTTACTTTTCCACAACTTTGGTTTCTAGTTATATTTTAATATTATGTATGTATGTATATATGTATGTGTGTGTGTATATGTAGATATTTTATATATAAGTATATATAAATATATTTATTTGTATGGGTATATTATATACATATTATTGTAAACGGTGCACAACCTACCTTTTTCCACCAAAATTACTCCACCAGAAGGTTGTCTGGAAGAGATCGCTTTTAGCGATAAGACCGCCTAGATTGTATTAATCGTTTTGTACGCATTGTATCACACTAATTTTGTGCAATAAAGAGTATTCATTCATTCATTCAAAAATAGGTAAAAAGATGATACCACTCTTCACAGAGTAATTTATATTTTATATTTGTTAATCTTTTATCGGTACACCATCATCATCATCATCAGCCTATTAATGTCCCCACTGTTGGGGGAACAGGCCTCCCCTTGTACAAAGGGAGTCATGAAAGGGGCCACGATCCACCGAGCGGCCCAGTGCTGATTGGTGGATTTCACACGCCTTCGAAAACTTTTAATTTCCTCAGACATACAGGTTTCCTCACGATGTTTTCCGTCGCCGTTAGAGCAGTCGGTTATTTTTTTGAAGACTTACGTACAGTCTTAAAAAAATAGGAAAAACTCATTGTTCGAACCCGAACCTCCCGCATGGGAGTCCGGCGTCCTAGCCACTAGGCCACCGACGCTCAGTACATAAGGTTTACAATTTTGAAATACCTAAAGGAATATTATCAACTACCCTCCATGTCATATTTCTTTCCTGACAGATTAAAATCATTCCAAAAAACAACTCACTGGCAAGCGGATCGTTGTTGACTCCCTTGGCGCATGTGAGCTGTGAATACTGAGCTTGGTAGCCCGGGGTATCGTCCACCTCTACGAAATGGTCGTCCGGCAGGGTGGACTCATCGGTTGGCAGCTCGAATAGCGATATCAGCGCCTGTGAAAAACAAATGTATTGAAAATCAAGCCGAGTATGGATGTTATGATATCTTAGTTTTATTGTACAAGCCAGCGAAATATTGTACCCTATAAATGGTTAACATTTGGTCAAGTGTTTAGCGAAGTGCGTAAGTCAACGGCAATAGAGCATTATATCTTAGCGTTATATCTTCTTAACAAATGTTTCTATTCACTGCAGGAGTTTTTTGATGATAAAACCAATACTTAACAATAAAATCAATTATGTATAACTTATAATGACATTTAATTCAATTTATCCCGTTAGCATTTATTACTATTATAATATATTATAATCTCTTATTTTACATTGCGGTGCCCTACTCAGGGTTTCATGTATGATCACATAATATATATTTTTTAAGACCAATTGTAACACATGAAAAGCAATAAATGGTATGAGTATGAGTATTATGATGCTGTAGCGCCATACAAGCAGGTCCTGGCTACATATAAAGAACTGTTTTGCTAAAAAGGGACAGAGCATCTCTCCAATACTAACTTTAACAATCAATATCTCTGATGTTAGTTGAGATATCAAAAAAAGAATTTCAGATCCTTCTTCAGGATGTCCAGTTGGTTGATGGAATAAAAATAAATTGCCAAATACCCAATTATTTCCGGATTCGGATCACCCCAGCGAAATATTATATACCCTAGAAATGTAATAGACGCACGCACGCTCACTCGCTGCAGGTCTAGTATCATTCGAGTCAGTTTACCTCCATGAGCCGAGGCCACAGCGGCGCCAGAGAGCCCTGCCTGAAGTGCTGCGACTCGCACAGCAGCTTCACGCAGCCGACGGCGGCCGCCTTGCGCTCTAACGCGCCGCTCACCCGCTGCAGGTCTGGTATTAACACTCGTTCCACGTACATCGCGAACATGCTGCGAGAGAAAAAGATGACTTTAATGCACAAAACTGCACAAAACTTAATATAATGTGGGAATAGTGAGTGACGAACTAATGATGAAATAGGTATACGAAGCGGAAGTGAGTGGATGAAAAATCATCCACTCGCTTCCGTTTCGTATAGGTACCTATAAAAAAATATATAAAAAAGTGAAAAGTGAATAAAAAGCCTAGAATCTATGATGACCTCCCGGCTCTTTTATTCACTCACTCAGATCTTCCTCGATCTTGGAACTAGAGAGAGCAAACGGCCCCAACGGCGACCATGCCTGAAACGACTAATGACTGTAAAGGAAGCAAGAGACGCGCTCTATTCTCTCTGCCTACCCCGCAAGGGACATAACGTTAAGTTTGTATATATGTATGCGTATGTAATTGTAGAATACAATGTAGGCGGTCTTATCGCTGACAGCAATTTCTTACAGACAACATTTCGATGGAGAAATTGTTAAAAGGAAGCGGAAAGTTATGCAACAGTTATGAAAAACGACTAGGTTTTGAATTTAGAATATGGAATGAATGAATACACCTTATTGCAGAAAAATAGTGTTATACAGTGCGTACGAAACGATTAATACAATCTAGGCGGTCTTATCGCTAAGAGCGATCTCTTCCAGACAACCAATGGATGCATATACGGAGTAACAGGTTACTTCGCGTCCCTAAGTGTCACACTAATTACAGAAAGAATAGCTACCTAGTAAGAGCATGTGCAGCATTTAACCAGCTAAGCAATAACCTACTACTAGATCTCTTCAACAGTAGTCCTGATTCCGTAAAATCCTTACTAACGAATTTTCCTCTGCCTATCTGTAAATGTTTTTTTTAATAACTGTGGAAGCTTATAAATGGCTATTGTTTTTATATATGTATATGTAATTTGTAAATAAGGCTGTGAGCGACCCAAATAAAATAAAATATTCTAAGATTTTTAAAGGATGTGTGCCTAGACATCTTATATTTTAAGGAAGATCCAACTCAACCCCTACTCCTTGAGAAAAACATGTCCTTTTAGACCTTAAAAAAGATATTGTTAGTGTCACGATAATGCTATAAAATGTTCCTCACTTAGCCTGAACGGAGTCCACGAGGTCGATAAGAGCGTCCGCGCTGAAGTGCGCCGCGTAAAACCCGAGGAACGCGATCAGACCGCGCACGTACTTCGTGGTCTTCGACGAGGACAGCCGCTGGAACAGCAGCGTCATTACCTGCTTCGTGTATGGCTGCATTACTGACCTGCCATGGGGAAAAACAATATATTTTAGATAAAGATACTGTGCCGACACACGACGCGCCATTACGCCTACCTACCTACATCGGTGTAGAACGCGCTATCGAAATTTTCCTGGGACTTCGCATGTATACGAGTTCCAAACATCCATAGTTGGACAAGGACATCTGGTCACCAGGCAAAACACACCACCCTGGTGGAAGATCTTCCCTTTCATACAACTGACGTTACATCATCCATGTCCTCTCATAGCCCGTTCCTACAATACCTGTAGTGGTAGATCCTAATGTGAAGGATCGCCTGGGGTGGTACCACCCTCTTATCTATTTCTGCCGTGAAGCAGAAATGCTTGCGTTGCTGTGTTTCGGTTTGAAGGGTAAGAGAGCCAGCGTAATTTCCGGGACTAAGTTAGCAGCGCATCAACCCTCTAATACTAATACAGTGAGGTGAGATGTCTATGGGCGACGGTGACCACTTACCATCAGGTGACCTGTTTGCTGGTCTGCTCTCCTTATTTAATAAAAAATAAACCTATGAGGAAACAAAGTGGATCGAATTTTCGATGCTAGTTCATACTTACTCTCCAAACTTGAAGAGCATCGTTTGAATAAGGTAGAAACCCTCATGGTCGTTGGTCTTGGACGCGATCAGTTTTTGGAATACGCCGAGCATTGCACTCTGAAACAGAACATCATTTTTATTACGTATACTTAGAAAAACTAAGGCAAAATGTTTTTAGGCATCTGTTGGTATCTGAAGGACATACGAAGCCCTATCGCTGTTGCTGCGTCGTACATTCGTTCGTCTGTTATGGGCTTCCAGCTTGTAAATTACATGGCCCAAAATCAAAAAGGTAATATTGATTTCAAAATTTTGAAAATCTATTCTTCAGAATTTTGAAATCAATATTCCCTTTTTGACTTACCAATAGGACATAAAACGCAAAGCGTGCGATGAAACCACTAGCGCACACACTCCTTAAATAGATTAGCAAAACGAAACGTTATTTTTGAAGATATCACAAATTTCTCGTTATTTGGGTAAATTTAATATAATTTCTCAAAGCTATAGTAAAATTGTGAAGGATAAAAAAGATTTGGTGGAAAGGAACGTATCTACATGTTGATTGGCTACGTACCATTGTGCTAGTGGCGCCTCTAGTGGTAAAACATTGCAGGATTCTCTCCCATTTATTACGTATCAATATATTTCGTGAGCACTTAGTTAAACATTCGAGTCTTAGATAGAGGAGCTTCGGTTATTTACGGAAACACGCTAATGTAATATTACTATACTGCTCTTGTTTTGTCTTTTCACACGAGAATAACCGATTTTACCCGATACCCGAATGTTTAACTAAAAGCTCACGCACTGTAAGTTCTCGTGAAGCCACAAGGGGGCGCACATTGGCGGGGCGTTCCCACAGAGGGGGCGCCACTAGACTGAGCAGTAGCACCCTCTATGTGTTATATACCTACCAATTTATTATTCCTTAGTATCAGATCTCCCCGCGAAGCCACAAAAGCACACAGTAGTCTTACAAGGGGGCGCACAATGGCAGGGCGTTCCCACAGAGGGAGTGCCACTAGGCAGGGCAATAGCGCCCTGGATGTGTTATATACTTACCAATTTATTACTCCTTAGAATCAGTTCTCCCCGCGAAGCCACAAAAGCACACAGTAGTCTTACAAGGGGGCGCATATTGGCAGGGCGTTCCCACAGAGGGGGCGCCACTAGGCAAGGCAGTAGCGCTTTTTATGTGTATATACTTACCAATTTATTACTCCTTAGAATCAGTTCTCCCCGCGAAGCCACAAACGCGCATAGCAGTCTTACAAGGGGGCGCACATTGGCGGGGCGTTCCCACAGAGGGGGCGCCACTAGACAGGGCAGTAGCGCCCCGTAGGAGTCAGAGTCGCCGCTAGCTGTTGCCATGGCAGTGGCACCGCGTAGTTCCAGTAATAAGGACAGCATTTGGAATACATATGGCATGAATTCTGAAAATAAGAGATATCACTTTAGGTTTTAACCGACGTTCAAAGAAACGGAGAGATTCTTAATTCGACGCGTAGTTATATAACAAGTGGTTACCATAAATGTAAAATGGTATAGCTTTTTGTAATAATTGAAATTTGAAAGGATATTTTTGCTTAGAAATATAAAGTCTATTTTTTTAATTAGTTGCAGATAACTACCACACCGACAGGCTAAAATATGATCATTTTATATTAAATATATATATTTTTTTAAATGGTGATCAAATTTCGGCATTGAATATGCAATATTTTGACAATAAAATAGATAGATAGATAAATAGATTTTATTAAAAGAAATTGGATTCAATTTTGACAGTTATTTGTGACAGTTATCTGCATGTCTAATTAAAAACACTTTAGAAAATACGATATACAAACCTTGAACATCATTCTGCAGTATTTCTTGGAATATCGGGAACAAAGCATCTTCGAAGGCAGTTATTGCGTTTGGATTAGACTTTGTCACCAATCTGAAATAAAGAAATAAAAAATATATGTCCATGTCAAATACAAAAACGTTTATTTTAGACTAAGACTTCACGGATCCGGTTCCAACCGGTTCGGATTTAATGGGGTGGTTTGCCATGGCCTTCCCCATTTCACACACTGGTTATCTCAGTGTGTAGATTTCCTCACGAAGTTTTCCTTCACCGTCAGAGCAGTCGGTAAATGTATGTAAGTCCATCGAAGAAACCGAAAAACTTATTGGTACATTGCATGGTTTCGAACTAGGTCCTACTGCATGGGAGTCTGACGTACTAGCTATGACGCCACCGAAGCTCTAACACTATATAACAGGACATAATACACAAACCCTCACACGTCCATTATCCCCGAAGGGGTAGACAGAACCACCTTCAATCACATGTTGTTCCGGTTCGGTTCGCTGCATCCAATCACGAATCGCTGATTACAAATGGGGGAGAGAGCGAAACCGAAACGAAACGCATGTGATTCGTAAACCGAATCGGGGCTGGAACTGGACTCGTGTAGTCCGAGGCCAGAACCAACAAAGGAAACTCACGAAACTGCTAAAGACAGCGTCTCGAACAGGTAGTGGTTGAAATGCGGCTTGCATGGATTCTTGGTGACTACCGCCAACATTTGAGCCAACTTTGGTAGCGCATCACCCAGGTAAGATAGTCCGTCTTCTTGTAGGCAAGCCAGTGTTCGAAGAATAGCTGTGGAATGGAAATTATTAATAGATTTTTTTATTTAGTATCTTTAATGTAGTTGGTAGTGGTAGATCCTAATATGAAGGATCGCCTGGAGTGGTACCACCCTCTTATCTATTTCTGCCGTGAAGCAGAAATGCTTGCATTTCTGTGTTTCGGTTTGAAGGGTAAGAGAGCCAGCGTAATTTCCAGCACATGAGGCAATCCATCTTAGTCCTCAAGGTTAGCAGCGCATCAAAAGCCCTCCAATATTAATACAGTGAGGTGAGATGTCTATGGGCGACGGTGACAACTTAACATCAGGTGGCACGTTTGCTCATCTGCTCTTATTTTAAAAAATAAAATAGGAGAGCAAACGGGGCATCTGATGGTAAGTGATCACCGTCGCCTAGATAGTCACTGTAATATGATATAATAAATAATATAATTTATATCCAAAGATGATAATGTCCTTAGTAAGACATTGTCCTTGGAATTGGGTATTTGACTAATTTTTTTAAATTCCATCATTCAGTTTACATGGACGTACTGAAGATGGATCTGAAATCCGTTTATCAATATCTCAAGTAACATCAACGATATTAATGATTAAAGTTCGTCTCCGTCCCTTTCTAGCAAAACAGTCCTTAATATGCAGCCAAGGTCCTGCTTGTATGACGCTAGTATAGAGTGACGTCATTCTATAGTAGCGCCATCTCTTTCTTCCGTCTGATTTTTGATTTTATTTTTCAACAAATTTTAGTTCTGTTTTCACATTTGATCATCATTTCCCCTGGTACTACCAGTAGGACCATCGGTAGTACCACAGGTAAGAAGCGCAATTTACGTCTATTTCTTAATTTTTTAAGAAATGCATTTTAATTTGTTACTTGGAAACTACCGAATTATAAATATTGATTAATTAAAAGCTGTCATACAAAAATTTAAACATTTACAATGATAAAAAAAATTAAAATTAAAAAAAAATTGCAATTACTGAAATTAAAATACATCCCAATTAAAATAGATTGACAAGTCGTGTACCAAAGACTCTAAACTGACATTTTAACAAAATAGATTGAAAAATCAAAAAACTATAATATTTTTTTATTTAATTATGAAATTTATTTGTGTCGTATCTTTGTCCTCTTGGACAGGTTTTGTCCAGCCATCGGTCATGGTCCAACAGAATACCAGCGCCACCATTTTTGTCTGCAGCAATAAGCTGAGTTGAGGCCCTTTTCACAACAACAGCAGACCATCAGACATGATTTAGATATGTTTACCTTTGAATACATTTCTTTATAACAATAATGATGTCTGGTTTACAGAATGTTCCAAAGCACCAAGCATATAATTATTTTTTATAATTATAACTGTTTCGGTCATTGCTGTGTGTGAAATGAATATATTACTTACTGACTTACTTAATAAAAAATCCAACGTCTACTATTGTAGCTACGTTTATTAATTTTACGTTATTAATATTACGTTATACTTATAGCACCGCGCCGGCAACGCGCCCGGGATAAATTGAAGTTGAAATCGTTTATTTAGCGCTGTAAACACCAGAATACAGAAGTATACAAAGTTTAATACATGCAGCACAGAACATCCGGTGTGGTACATTGCCAAAAAGGGTACACCAGCTCAGCATAATGCTGAGGCAAGCCACAGCGCTGATTTTCAGCTGGCCCCTCAGTGACTGCACGGACGAAGAAAGCAACAGTGTGTGCGTGTTGTGTTGTATGAATGTGTTTGTTTGTATGAATGAGGATATTAGTGTGTATGTGAGGTACTGAGTGTGTGGGAGGGTGATGGCATCCACTCGGCACGATTATATTGATGTATTCGCTGACATTGTTGGCATATTAATAAATAAAGCATATTTGGAATGGGCGTTTATTAACTTAGCTGGCACAATTCAGTATTCTGGTGTTTACAGCGCTAAATAAACGATTTCAATTTCAATTTATCCCGGGCGCGGTGCCGGCGCGGTGCTATAAGTATAACGTAAGCTATACAAACCTTTCATAATATACTCGTTGTGGTCTTCCAACGAGGCGAACAGAGCTGTCAACAAAGGGGCCGCATGAGGCAGCACTGCGGGCCGCGGGATCATACCGCCTGCGATCAGTTTCTCTATCGCGCATGCGGCGTATGTGCATACCACGCCTTTGCCTTGGATGTGTTGGATCTAGTTGTAGAAAAAAAATAGAATAAACACCCAGACAAGGAACTAAAAAACTCTGTCAACCCCATTGGTCGTTTTATAATTTGTGTTATGGAGTTCGCTATGAAAAAACTAGTTCCATTTAATTCCGCAATATGGCGAGGGTTTTTTAAGTCCCTGGTTAGGGTGATAGAGGCGCCGATTCCGGGGAGGCCGCTAAATTCAGCGATAATCGCTAAACAAAACGTCCCGCTCTCTCGTACATAATCTTGTATACGAGTCAGCGTTCGTTTCATTTGTTTGACTTTAGCTTTGGTCATCCCGAAATCGACGCCAGAATATACTTTATTGCACAAAACTTAATATAAGACTTATGTAATTGTAGAATACAATGTAGGCGGCCTTACTGCTGATAGCGATATCTTCCAGTCAACCTTTCAATTGGCAAAGATTAGCATGTTACGAATGATTTAATACATTTTATTGCACAAGACTTAAAGTGAAACAATGCATACAAAGCGATTAACACAATCCAGGCGATCTTACCGCTAAGAGAGATTTTATCCAGACAACTTTTTGGCTTTTGGTAGATTATTTATTGGTAGGAAAAGGTAAGTTGTGCAACGAGTCAATGATACAAATATAACCGTGCAGAAGTAAGATTTTTATTAAATTATTTATGACCGTGGATACAAGTCCTTCAGACGAAATCTTGAAATTTTTTTTTCAATTCTTCTTTAAAATGCTGGTGTGGCACAATTCAATGCTATCTACGAGAATCTTTCACGCTTTTGCACAGTCCGAACCAAAGAAGAAGCTTCCCGGACGCAGTTGACTATTCAAAAACCAGTCAAGTACGGATCGGGCTACTAAGTCTTATTTGACTTTATTTCACTGTCCCACACATTGATCACGTCATGTGGACGTTCTTCAAGTAAAAAAACACCACTATTACAGGAAAAGCGCAAGACAAAACGAAATAAGTTGATGCGGTCGGGTCAAAACCGCGGGAGAAACTTCTAGAAGGAAGGATTTTTTTTAATATTTAAATTTACGGCTCTGGGTTTGAGCCATTCTGTATAAATATATATTTTTTACTCCAGCTTTTCTTCCATTCTTGTATTCTTCATTTGGTTGGACATATAGCCCAGAAGGAAGGAATGAGGCCTGTACTGCTAACATAGTATAATAAATCTACCACAACACTTATAACCTATGATCGGAGTAGGTAGGGCTGTTTTTGGTACTTGCCATATACGGTCATAATATGGATAAGTATGCCCAATAATCCCGGGATTTCCGGGATTGAATAAATATATTATTTAGATTTTTAACGTTATATTTGTTTTGATACACATTTAAGATTGGTGGCGAAATATTTTTTTTTAAGATTAATGGCGCTAGTGTACCTATGGTAGTGTTTTAACTGATTCGTAAGTTCACAATTTAAAAAAAAAATCGTAATCTGCCAAGTAAGGGCGAGGTTTATAAAAGTAATTTACAACATTTGCTCGATAACTTAAAACGGGATCCCGAAATCATATCCATATTAATATAACCTTTGAGGACATTGACCCGAAAGTGCCCTTTCTACTCCGATCAGTGCTTATAACACTAAATCTCACCAGCAATGGCAGGGAATTCATGAGCAGATCCTTCGGCAGAAGCGACCGGAACGTCATCAGGTATTTGATAGCATCTGCTTTCAACACCGGCAGCTCGCTCACTGGAAATAAACGATATCGGGTACATTTGACGGTTTTTTATTAAAGGATTTTAAACACTAGTGTTACAAATTGAAAGATAAGGATATTCATAAAACAATATTTATTTCATGATTAGACTTAAATAATATACTGTTTCACGATATTTTTATTGTATATCACATCTTCAGGTATTCGTTTATTTTTTGTTTGTTTGTGTATTTGTTTACCGGTCGTAATTAATAAAATACAATTAAAATACCGTGAAACAGTACATTATTTAAGCCTAATCGTGTACTACAAGTTTCACCAAGTACCAACAACCGCAAGTATTAACCAATATTTTTTTATTCAATTATGCACGACTTGTCAAAAAAAGCTGAAATACTTCGACTTGTCAAAAAAAGAAAGTCACGGCACAAGACAATGGCTTCTACCACCATCAAAAAGGGAACAAGGGATTAATTTACGGTTTGCATGATATTTCAATCCCCAGAGTGCATTATCATAATGTCATATAATTAACCAATACCATTAATGGATGACAGATATCTGCACAAAATCGTGAAAAATATTCCACGATTTTTAAACTATTAAATTTGTTTTTTTGTTTATCGTATGTTTAGTGGCCAAACTATTTGTCAGAGTTGTTCAGGCCGCCCGTGAGCCTCTGACTTGGCTTAACGACTGCTGTCGGACAACAACCGACTGTTAAACGTGTCTCCCGAGGCACGGAGGAGCTCATGAAATATGCCACTAACGGTTACCCATCCCGGTCCTGACCGCGCCCAACGTTACTTAACCTGCACGATTACTTTCGGACCGTGCTCGTAACCAGGATACGAGCTCAACTATTAAATTAATTATATTCACGTATTTGCATTTGTGCGTAAGTGAGCGTCTGTGGTCTAGTGGCTAGGACGCCGGAGTCCCATGCGGGAGGTCCGGGTTCGAAACCATGCAATGCCATGTACCAATGAGTTTTTCGGATATTTTCGAAGACTTACGTACATTTACCGACTGCTCTAACGGTGAAAGGAAATATCGTGAGAAAACCTGCATGCCTGAGGAAATAAAGCGTGTGAAATCCACCAATCAGCACTAGGTCCGCTCGGTGGATCATGGCCCGTACCTCCCTTATACAAGGGGAAGCCTGTGCCCCAACAGTAGGGACATTAATAGGCTGATGATGATGATGATTTGCAATTGAATTTTTAAAAAATTAATAAATTGCGAACAGAATAAAACATAATTTGTAACAATAATGTAAGAATGTGCTACTCCGTAAAAATGGCAACCCGAGTGACATACCCTTGCGCGTGAAACGTCATGCAACCCGAAACTGTTTTGCCTTTATTTTTGTGCCAAGAGTCCTTTTGTGTTCTGCCGTTTACCCACTAACCGTTGGCACGCTGTAACTCCGGCAGCACGTGGTTCTGTGCGAACTGCGCGAGGTCCACGAGGGGGGAGGCGCGCGTGACCCCCGCGGCCATGGTGCTGCCCCGCGACGCCAGTGACGTCACCAGGTACATGGCCGCGTCTTTGCCGCGCCACGCGGCGGCCCCCGACTCTTGATACTTGGATAACATCAGCTGTGGAATAGGAGATGGCGTTGATATCGGAATACACATAAAAGCGAATACACCATAGAAACAAACACAGAAATCGGAGTAGTAGCAACCTCTCTCTAGAATGATGATGTGAGCACTGACAGTGAGCTATAAAGGGTTTGGGCAAATGCACGAATCGTTCCAAGTTCAAGTTCAAGTCTCTAAGGGAATTATTTTTAAGTAAAAAGGTTATTATAAAGTAAATGACTACTTAAATGATAAAGAGGCTTGGTCCTAAATTCAGCTCCAGCTCTGCACATTGTGTACATATATGATTGTATTCATAATTATTGTAAGATATATTTATTTCAAAAGACGTGCTGCTGAAAGTTTCTTGCGCCGCTTCTTTCCTTTCAACTACAGCACCTTACAAAGCGGTAGTAGAGCAAAAAAAATAACGTTGTAAAAATGTACTATAAGGTGCTAACAATAAAAACATTTTGATTTGATTTGATTTGTCCTCACCTCAACGTACTGCCCGAAGATATTCATCATCTTATCCTCGTAGTGCTGCGCGAGGGTCTTGACCAGGTCGCAGGCGGCGCGGCGCCGCGTGTCCACGTCTGAACCCTCGATGTCTCGACGCACGTACTCCTCAGGGTTGTCTTCGAACAACTCCATGTCCGATTCTGGCCAGACGAATGTGTGAGTGACAGAAAAATGGCAAAGTATTGGCGAAAACTTATGAACTATTCTTACAGAGCTATACCGCGTTTCACGAAAATAAACTTATTATTTCATTTCAAGATTGATTCGGAGGAAGGAGGCTAAGATCATCAAGATCACCCAGATTTGATAAAGAGAAGAAAAAATTAGTGAAAGATAAACTTTGAGACAAAACTTTTTTTTTATTATTTATTTTGTATTCACGAGTTTTTTCTTTTGAAGAAGTTTTGGTAACACTTTTTTTTAAACGGGCCAATCTCACCTCCTTGAACTTATGTATGTATGTAAGTAAACATACCGCCGCTCCTGATGTGAAAACAACGCCTACCAAGTAGGCGGGTTCCTGGGAGATGATTCTACGCTACTTTTTTTCCGGATTGTAATGAGCCCTCAGGCTGAGAACGACAACTTCCTAAAATGACAACTTCCTAAAACGACAACTTCCTAAAACGACAACTTCCTAAAACGACAACATTTTAGAATGTCAACACCGTCAGAGGCTGAGAACGACAACTTCACTATGAAATTAGTAGTTGTTTACTATTTTTATTACTTGCTACTACGGAACACTTCATGGTTGAGTCTGACTCACACTTGGCCACTTTTTGTACGTTATACACGTACTACAAACTAACAAACAATTCATACTCGAGTGAAGTGCACTTTACTTTTCTCGAAATGCTACTTCCTCATTGCCTCATTGAAACTCATAACTGAGGGCATTTTCGGAATTTGTCATTTTCGGAAATTGTCTATTTTGGAATAGACGTTTTAGGAAGTTGTCGTTTTCGGAAGTTGTCGTTTTAGGAAGTTGTCGTTCTCAGCCTGAGGGGTAATGAGGCCTAGGACTTCACCAGTCCGGTTCCAGGCCCGGTTCGGTTCGCTGCAACCAACCACATGCGTTGCGCCCTCCCCCCACTTGAAATCAGCGCTTTGTAATTGGATACAGCGAACCGAACCGTGACTGGAACCGAACCCGTACCGTCCGAGGCTTATACTAACCTCTGAACTCCATATTAGGTATGACAACCTTTTCGCAGATACTGCTCAGAGTGCCCGGGTCTTCGAATAGGTTTTTGTAGTTGTTTTTCTCTGCTACTTTGGCAAGGAATGTCAGAGCGTTTGCCACCAACTGAAATTAAATACAATCATATATATTTTACATAACTCTCACGTACATAATCCCCGACAGGGTAGACAGAGGAACCACCTTCAATCACAGGTAACTCCCACTTTTCGCCGTAAAATTTGGTGGACAAACGTGATAACTGGCGAGCCTATCGCCGTCTACTAGGTGGAGAATAGTATCCACTAAGATACTTCTCCTCGTACGGCATCCACGGGAAGAGTTGGGGTGGTGCTATTTATGGCCGGCACGACACGGCACAAGTTTTTAGAAACTAAAAAATGCATATGGAAAATAAATACTGACCGCATCATATTTAGTCTGTGGGCCAGTAGACAGCAGGACTGTCCACACAGCAGTAACGAACTGCGGGGCATACGGCCCGAATTCCTCCTCGTACTTGAGGGCGTACAGGGCTGCACATTCGCAGACCTCCGTGCGGAGTTGTTCCATCACACCAGGTTTGTCTTCATCGTCCTGTAATGGAATGATCATGGTGAGTTCGGAGATAAAGCTGTATAAATAATAAAAACTAATAAAAGTCAATAAACATACTTACCTACTTACATAAAATAAATTATAAATTGCTTTTACTTTTAAGTTAAACTACTAATAATAATAATTTATTGCGCTGTCTCAGTTTAGTGACGTAAGAATTTGTGTTACCCTATAAGGCTGGCATGGCAAGTCTCGTGTCCATAAACAAAGACGTAGACAGAGGAACCACCTTCATGATAGGTAGATCCCACTTTTCGCCGTAAAATTTGGTGAACAAACATGATAGGTGGCGAGCCTATCGCCGTCTACTAGGTGTAGAATAGTAACCACTAAGACCCTTAGTCGCCTCGTACGACACCCGCGGGAATAGTTGGGATGGTGCTATTCTATATAGCCGGCACGACACGACTCAAAATTACTATCTACCTAACACAAAGAAATCCAATAACAAAGTATGTAAAGTAAACAAAAATACGGAACCCTAAAAACGTACATCGGTCTCCAAACATGGCACTTTAACTTGTAGCAAGTTGAGCAGATTCGGCATCCACACTGGCATGTTATCCTCAAAGAATTCAGGCAGGTCCTGGTAGTTTAGCGAGTAGAACACTTTGCAGATCAGCACCAGAGAGCCGTAGATCACTCTCAGTGCTTGTGGGTTGTCCGCATGCTTATTTCGGAGGTCTAGGGTTGCCTGTGAATAAAAATTTATTTACACATACATACATTCAACTTCACACTATGTCTATGTCCCTTGCGAGGTAGGCAGAGAGAATGGAGCGCCACGAATTTCTGCCTCGGCACGCCTCTCTTGCTTCCACTACAGCCATTGGTCGTTTCACGAATGCTCGCCGTTGGGTCGTCTGCTCTTTTTTAATTTATCTTCAGCCATTTTAAATTAATTTATTTTCTATGTTCATGCAGGCTAGGCTTGTTTGGAGTCAGAAACCCTACTACCGTTCAAAATTTAAGTCGTTTTATTTTGCTCAAGTCAAAGCACAATATAGGAGATCACCATGAAAAAAAAAATCCTGACAAGATAAAAATATCATTCACGAGAACTGAAGAACACTCTATATAACTTTGTAGTTCTCAAAGCTTTTGAAATGCACCCTATGTAGAATGCTCGCTAGAGAAGTTTTCTATAGAAACCACATCGGCCTGTTGGAGCATGCGATGTCAGTATCTTCCCATACATAGTCAAACACAAATGTCAAATGCATGGAACTATACGCACATTTGCCCAAACCATTTGGACGCCGTCAGTATCACATTATCATTCTAGAGGAGAAGGCTCTACAAGTCTGATTTCTTTGAGAGTTCTAATTCACAACATAACTTTGGTACTGGGTGTGTTACGTCGATACTATAAGGGTTCCTACTTGTCTACGTAACCCTAAATGCAACTAAACAAAAGATGCAGTCATCAATGATATCAACATCATCATACTTACAACAAACAACTCAGTGAGAGGCTTGGCGAAATTCTCCAGTACATGTTTGATTTCCTCCCAAAGCTTCTGGGATTTGAACTCGTACCGGTATCGTTTGAAGAGCGAGTGTGCAGTGCGAAGTACTCCATTGATCACGTGGAAGTCACCTATAATCATATCATAACGTTATGACTTCATGTTGAGGCCCTTTTCACAATAACAGCAGACCATCAGACATGATTTCGATATGTTTACCTTTGACTACATAATTATTTTATTATAATTATAACCGTTTCAGTCATTGCTGTGTGTGAATACTTACTTACTTATGACTATGACTTTTTGGAGGGACGCCAATACAATAAAAACATAGACTCACCTGTGGCAAATTTCTCCACCATTTCTGGTATCAGGCTGGGCCACTTATCCGGAAAGTCACTTTTGCCAATGATGGAAACGGCATCACTGAACTGTCTCTGGATTCCCTCAGGTGACTTCAGCATGAGGGTCACAATCAGAGTCTTTATTGTGGCTCGATCTGATGCATGGATTCTGTCTGCATTGTCCTCCTCCTGTAAAATATTCAGCTATTAACTTTTTTTAAAGATTATTGCTAACAGTGCAGGAACAGAGAGGCAGACACTGTCGCCATCAGTGAACTAGGGGGGGAAACCATGCCCCACCCCAAAACCTATGAGATCCCTATAGGGTGTGAGGTTGGAGTCACCCTTGCCCAAAACCTATTAGATCTCTATAGGGTGTGAGGTTTGACTCAGCCTTGACTTTTTAGTACAATTTTCCGATTTCAGTAACTGATTGTACAACTCAATTTTTTTTATTCGCCCTTAGTTCCCAAAAAGCCTTCTTCTTCTTGGTCGCTACACTCTTGGCTCTTGTCATGGTCCATGACCACAATAAATGGCCAAAATTGCACTAAAAAGTCAAGGGTGAGTCTGTTGCTGTAACCTGCCTCACAATCCATCCCCATTCTTCTCTGGTGGCTGCCTTCCTTGACACACATACAAGGGGCTGTCCATGGCCACCCTGATCTACATAATACAATTCTACTAGTAAGTAATTAACCTATGTATATTCAAAACATATAGGAACAACATTTGATAGTTCATTTACTATACTCTTTGTTCAGATTCCCATGCTCCTGCATGGTGGATGGACCAGGAGGATGTGGACGGACCAGGAGGTCCGGGTTCGAAACTGTGCAGTGCCAAGCACCAATTATTTTTTCGTATTTTTCATAGACTTACGTACATTTACCAACTGCTCTAACAGTGAAGAAAAACATCGTGAGGAAACCTGCACACTGTGATGACCAGTGTGTAAAATGGGGTAGGCACAAAAGATCCTCAAGGGTCGAAGTGCTGCTGGGTTATTCCCGGCCCCCTATCATAAGATAGATTGAACAATGACCAACATGCAAAGAGCCCTGCAAAACAGGGATCCTTCTACTTTCTTTGTAGTAGTTTATTCACTTACCACTGGCCAATTCCTTTTGATGTAGTTTTTGAAAGCAATAGCAGCAGCAACTCTGATAGTCATGTCCACTGTCTCTTTGTCGATAAGGTGCAGAAGAAGTATTGCATAGTTCTGGTTCACTTCTACACTTTCTAGAAATTTCTCCGCTGGAATCAGAAATAGACAGATAAATGATGGAATTTACAAAGAAAAAGTTCTGAAAGTTCTGAGAAATGATGTGTTACTCAGAGAATCGCAATAAAAAGTACAACCTTATAGGTTATAAACTGCAAAAATTAATTGCGCGTATGGAGTTATACAAAGTAAAATTACTTATTCAAATGTAGCCCCTTATCGAACGGAACTACAGCAGTGAACAAAAGACATTAATAATCAATATAAGACAAGAAAACATGCACTAAACTTACCGGGTCTTCGAATGTTAGGATCCGGATTCAGTGTTTGCTGTAAATAGTTGGCCAATGTAGCCAAATTCTCGTCTGTGACTTCCATTTTCACTGGGAAATGATTATGATGCTAACAAGACAAGATTTTGTTAGGAAATTCAATTTCGAAAATAAATTAGTTTCTATATTTTTTTGGCCGATATAATTTTCCAGTACGACTATAGAGTACAATCATTCGCTGTGGTTTTTACGGCTTTGGATATAAGGCTTTTGAGCCAGTATATTTTGGATATTCTATCTTATCTATTGCCTTTTTTTTAGTTATCATTTATGTCGGACGGATATTGAAAGTTTACTGCAATAATCCAACGACAAAAGGATAGTGAACGCTGACCTTCACATTTCGATTGATAAAAGAACGAATGGATAGTAAACACCGACCTTTATTTTATGCTGAAAATAAATTCACTTCTGCAGCCGGCGCCGACCGAAGCATAGATTAGAGTACGTACAGTGTGTCCAAGTTGTTTTTGTTTCTGCTGGTTTGGTTGGGTGATTATTACCTACTCTGGCTCCTGGTAAAACGAACGCAGTGATGACCTTTCTGAAAATCACAAGTTCTGTTTCGTGTGGCACTGTGATGTGACCGTTTTCATACCGCGTCTATTTTCATTGTAAGTAGGTATGTGCCGTGCCGTACCGGACTCTGGGACGATTTTCCAGTTTATTCGTCGCGGCACGTCAAACCTTTGTAATATTCAGTTACTTGTTTATTTTGATATGTTTTTATCATCGTTTTACCTGCGCCGTTTCCTATATCAGTTAATTACATACGGTAAAGGATCACCACTTTACCGTGATTTAAACACTTAACCTTCTTATTAATACCATACCTAATTAATTTCAATACATTAGTGATGCTTTGGATTACTATAGGCATCTCGAAAGACTGCGTGGTTACAGTGTGGTTGACTACATTGGTTCCACCAGGTTTCTGTAGACCTTCATTTTTTAACAAAAAAAATCATTCCCAGTCTGTGCCTCGACGACGAGACAGTGATTGGTTGGGGTGTCGCTCATGGACATATCTTGTTTAGACATATACTCTAATCTGTGGTGTCGCTAAGTGGGCACTGAGGGAAAAAGGTGTAGAAAAATTCTGACTTGTTAAAAAATGAACTGTGACACAGAATATTCGAGTCGGTTTCACATCCCTAGTGGATGTGAAACCGACTCGAATATAGTAGGTTATGTTAGGTTGCATCATAACAACCACGCAAAGTGTCCCGCGAAGCGGGGCTTCTTCGACTACTCTGCACCCCCTTAATGACACTGACCCAGTGCTGCATTTAAATAGATACGAAACTTTGAATTACAGATGTTTTAGTTCCAAATTTTACGTGGCATTTTACTAGTTTACACAAGTGGATACTATGTTTAGTCATAACTATTTTGTCTGCAGCTACCTGTGGTCTACACCACCCACCACAAGTAATAATGAAGGTGTGCACAAACTGTGGTCTTGTAATCACTGAAGATATGATGTTCTATGAGACATCAGATCTGTGCTCCGAAATGATGTCAGCTGTGGAGTCGAAGATCAAAAGAGAGGTATTTATTAAATATTCTGTGTGTTACCTGAGAAATTTCCCATCCCATTATGCTCTTTATGTTCCTCACAAACAGTAAAAGTTAAATAAAGTAAATTATAAAGATATTTGCACAGATCTTTGATTTATGAGGAATAGCAAAAGAGCGTAACGGGATTGTAAATGTTTCAGGAAACAGTCCTGTAGGGTTGAATGAACGTTCATAAACATTTGACTTCAGGGTGTTTATTGATAAGTACTCACAAAGCAGATTATCAAGAAATATACAGGGTGTAATGTAATAACGGGCTGAATTCCGCAACTCGACGTCTTAAGCGCCTATTTTGTGTATACAGTTTATACAGGCTGTAACATTATTGGGATATTTTCAAGGTTTGTACATTTACTTACATCATAATAATAACGAGTTACTTTTCAATTTTATTTTCTCAAACAAAAATAATTCCTCGAAATATAATCGGCTTGTGCATTTCTTGTTTTTATAAACAAGTCCATATAGAGACGGCTTAGGAAACTGCTGACAGGGTGACATTCTGTGAAACACAGTGTACTGTGTTGGTACTCCCCCTTTTTTTAGTAAAACAAAGTTACAATTTTTTTTGCAATACTAACAAATTATAATACTAATCATCCTTGGCTAAGCATAAAGTATGCGCGGCGCGCCATACCTGGGTAGCGTGGAGTTGGAAAGGGAAGAATTCAGAAGACTGGGGGAGGCCTTTGCCCAGAGGCACACAGATATATCTAGTTACCGTAAAAAATGTAATAGTATGTAAGTAAACAAAATCTGAAAGAGGCTGTAATAAAAAAGTTTTGTGCAATAAAATCTACATATATTATATAAATAATATATGTAGATATAATACATATATTATATAAATAATATATGTAGATATAATACATATATTATATAAATAATATATGTATAATAAAACGTAATCTCTTTTCAGAGTAATGAAGAAGACTGCCTATGTGAGAGATGTTTTGACATCGTCTCTCATGTTCCACAAACAAATGAAATAAAGGTCGAGGTGCCAGATAGTCACGATCCGTTCATTGGGATTCCTCCTGATGTCCATGGAGACCTGGATGTAACGGTATGTTATTAACCAGGCACTTCCACACAACTGACAATCTATGTCATCTTCTGCACCTTTTCCTAATGGACTGAATCATCTTTAAGTGTTTTATCTTTTCAAAGTGGTAGATCCTGATGTGCAGAATCACCTGGAAATAGTTAAGAGTGTGGTACCACCCTCTAATCTATTTCTGCCGCAAAGCATCAATTGCCTGCATTGCTGTGTTTCAGTTTGAAGAGGGTAAAGTGTAATTACCGGCACATGAGGCACTCGATCTAAGTTTTCAAGTTTAGAAATTATCAAGGTTAGTGCATCGAAAAGTTTCTGGTAATTTTATAGTGAGCCGAGTTGTCTATGAGCGATGGTGGACCACTTACTCTCAGGTAACCCATTTGCTCATCTGTTCTCCTGATACAAAAAAATAATATTAGAATGTTTTTTGTCTTACCTTCTAGGACCAGTACGAAGAGAACAACACCAGCAAAGCTGAACTGACTTTTAGTAACTTGGAAATGTGTGCTTGGTGTCTCAAATCAATCCAGGGTAAACCCCGTACTCACTATTTGCCCATTCCTGAACGAAATGAACTTGCGAAGCTTGTGTTTCCGAGAAAGGTAGGCTATTTTAATATATTATATATTATTGTGTGTTTCCAAAAGAATGATTACTCAAATCATCTTGAATCTTACTTTACCACCAGGTGATCTGGATTATCCAGTTATTTATACAGGTGGTATGACTCTGTACAGAGTCAGCTCGGGAAGGTTTCTTCTGCAAAGCAGCATTGCTTGTTATTCCTACATACACATGAGACACTCCATCTAACTCCTCAAGGTTAGCAGCACATCGAAAACCCTCTATATAATTTTATAGTGAGGTGAGATGTCTGGGCTACGGTGACCATATACCATCAGGAGATCCATTTGCTTGTCTAATCTCCAAATACAATAAAAAAAACCCTAATTAAATCATTTAAAATTTTTGTAGATCACACATGCTCATAGAGTATGTAACAACTGCTGGATATTATTTAAAAGGACTGTTAATTTAAGGAAAGACAATGTGATAGCTACTTCATCAGATCTCGATTCATCAGGACCTTCAAACATAGAAGTAGAAGTGAAGATAGAACCGGAAGAAACAATAGACAAAGATGGATGTATTAATTTCGATCAATGTGTTTGGTGTCAGAAGGAGATAAGTAATGTGAAGACTTTTCTATTGAACGATGGACCTGAGAAGGACTTGATTTCTGCCAGAATACGTCCTAGAGAGGTAGGTATAGTGTGTTTCATCTATGAAATTCCTTTGGCGGTATGTTGGTAGATTATCAATGCTGCCAACATGATACGAAAGTAGTTACTTTGATGTCAAAAGTTACAAAATAATTTTTGTAAATCTTCATAGCATCTTCAGTCAACAGTTTCAAGAATAGACTAGATAGGTTTTTAAACAGTGCATAAATAGTGGTGGACTTAATTAACTATGAACAATGACTAAGTGCTATAAGTGAATGAACAATACACCAGCTTAGATATGGGCGCATCAGCTTAATGCTGCCTGCTCATTAATCAATAATAATAATAAATTGTATTTCTTTTTAGATTGCACCTGGACAAAGAGTGTGCAAATCATGCTGGAATGAAGCAAAAAATTTGACTAGACAAACATCTAAACGTAGAAAATGCAATGACACCGTAGAAACAATTTTGCACAAGAAGAAAAAAAAAGAAATAAGGACCAGTGTAACTGAAGACGGTGACGAATCTGATGAAGAAACTAAATATGGTGATGATAGTAATGATGAAACTAAATATGTTGATGACAGCAATGATGAAACTTGGGAACCACCAACCATAGAACACAAGAAAATTGAATTAGAAAGAGAGAAAGAATTAGTAAAAATTAAGAAAATTGGAAGAAAAGAAACAGAAAGAAAGAAAGAGGAAGAACTTGTGAATGTTGATTCCAAACAGTTAATTGTCTTACCCAACTACAGATTAACATCGAACACATCGACGCGATGTCTCGTTCTGGACTGCCCAGGGAAAGAGCGTAAACTCGTTCCAGAATATTTAAAGAAAGTGCTTCTAGAAAGTTATAAATTCTATGTTACACCGTTTGCTCGAATTTGTAATGAACATGTAAAGGAATATTATAGGGATTGGAGTTTTCTCAAAGACCAAAACTTATCTAATAAGTTTAGTGCTTCTACAGTCGAGCAAATGTTGGATTTGTTTCGAGATGATGCTACAACTACCGACTAGCTTGTAGGTTCTTATATCGCGCTAAAAAAATGTGTGCTGTATCACAATATTGCTTAATTTATACCTATAATATAGGTAACTATACATTTATTAGAATATACCAAATGTAAAACCGGCCATAAGATACATGCAAGTTTTACATTTGGTCAAGTACAGTGGCGAGTAGTGATCAGTTTACTTTTTATTGAAAATAAATCTGAAAGAAAGTTTTAGTTAGGTTTAGCCCATTCGGACAAAACGTACATGACTAATTTTATTATCAAAAATAATGTACCTTTTTAATTTTTCTTTGTTCTTTGTCAAATCACTACAGGAAATTTATTGTCTTTTTAAAGTTTGTAAGTAGTGACAAATTATTTAATGTGGTGTGGTGACAAGAATGGTGAGAAGAGTGGTGACAAGTGGTGGGAAGTGGTTGTAAGTAGGTAAATATGAAGTTTTTATTATTATTTAAGTACTTACATACATACAACCGTTTTTTCCTGTGATCGCAACTTTATATTATATGTGAGTAACAAAACTGTTGAGTGACACTGCTGTACATATGCGTACAACTTCTTGACATTCAAGTCAAATGGTAAATATTTCCTTTTGGCGAAATTAGATTTTCGGCAATAATGCTACTCTAAGCTTTTATAGCCCTCTGGTTGACCTCGAACAGGTCCTCCCGCGTGCAGGTGGTCGGACACGCGGGACAGCAGAGCAAGTGCTCCATGGTTTGAGGGGAGACACCACACTCACACTTTACTTGATCGCTGGAAAACCCCCAATTGTGAAGATTATCTCCGCAACAGCCAACCAGGGTTCGCAGGCGATTAAGCGTTTTCCAGGTTGGTCTTCTTTTGGCGGTATGAAACCTTTGGGCGGGTATTTCTCCCGCCACAGCTTGCATTTTACTCCTGGAGAGTTCTTTCCAGGGTTGATGGGAGAAACACTTCGCAGAAACCCGTTACGGCTTTTGAGACGAGATGGTTTGGCAGTGTGACTATGAAGTGGATGCCTGGTGTCGGTTTCCTGTTTAGTTTTCTCGACAGCGCAAGCCACTTTTCTACGTACGCTGGGTGGTGCAATACCTGCCAGAGGGTACAGCATCTCCAGTGGCGTTGGCTTTTTGCTCACAATATTAAATTTCTTGTAATTTTCGAAACCTACCACGAGTTTAAATACTCTACTAACGAATCCTCATGATTATTTATAATAATAATCTCTTCTTTGAATAAGTATTTGTTATCAGTTTAGTAGTTAAAATGAGTTTGACCCGTTCATCAAAGTTCCTTAATTATCTTTTAATAAACAAATAAACCGCCCCGAGTCGCACCCGGCGGTGTCCATCACGCTGGCAGCGTTTCCACGCTGAATAGCCAGCGAGATGCGCTGCACCAGGTACGACTCGGCGCGGGGGTCATCAAAGTTAGTGTTTGCAGTTTCATATTGACTAACTATTTGTGTTATTACTATCCTTTAAAAACTCGAAAGTCCTATTTGTTTCTCTTGTGGCATCAAGGTGTTTGAATTGACTTGGCATCTCTGATTTCTGAAACTCTTGTAAGGTTTATCAACGAACTTTATTAATTTTTATTGGTGTCATTCTTATTACTAATGTAACAAATGGAAAATACATGTCAATAATTTGATGTCAAAAATATAAAAATAAAATAATAAAATCAATGTCATACTATAACTAGGTAATAATTATATAATATAATTTCAGCCAAACAGCCCCCCGCGAAGTGCCCCCTGGCCGAAAGTACCCAGGATACTCGCGGCGTTCCCTCGCTGAATGGCGAGGGAAATGCGCTGTACTAAAAAGTGGCCGGCTCCCGGATCACCTCCTCTCTCCTTAATTCGCCTCTCCACAGCGCGAATCAGATCCTTGGCCTCGGAGCCCCATGGTCCCGCGGTTTCAACTGCCAAAGGCACGAAGTCGTACATCGATTCCAGGTTGGAGTACTTTAGGTGTTTCCTCCGGGCCGCCGCCTCGGCAGCTGCACCTGCAGTCTGCCGAGTGCCGGCGAGATGGCAGGGCGCGAAAGTGCTAACGCACGTCGCGTCCCAGAGGAGACAGCGCCCTCTCGCCCATGGAATCAATGTAAGACCGTCCGGCCTCTTGCCATCCGCACGGGACAAACCGGGAGGCTCCAAGACGCAGGTGTCATTCACAATTTGGTAATAATTCTTCGTTGAATAGAGAAAAATTGGTATTTTCATTGATCCAGGTCTCATCATTATAATTTATTGGCTTATTTTCACTTGTGGCGTCAAGGTTAACGACATTGGTATTTGAAATGGAAATGATTTTTATTTGCATTGTCCTGGCATCTCTGATTTCTATTAATTACTTGTCAAGGAATTGTCACAGACCTTATTGAAATGCATATTTGTTCACAAAGCCCTATGCAATAATATTACATAGTAAGAAAAATAATGAAAATTTATCAAACGTACATAACTTTTTTTTCCCTTTATTTAAATAAAACTAATTACATGTCTTAAAACATAATACTGGCATAAGCCTCAGGGCTTGTGCGCCAGTAAAGAATCGGTCCTATTATGAACCTATTATGATGAAGTTAAAAAAGCCCTCTGCTCCCCGCCCTAAGATGCCTATAACAATATATATAATCTCGTCCATAAATTATTGTGGACTGTGGTTTTTAGCTTAATTTTTTTACATAGCATTTGACTTCTAGGCATCTTGATTATTAAAATATTAATCTCTTCGTTGTTATTATTTATTATCAGTAATTTATTAGTTAAATGGATTGGTGATTCATCCTTCAAAGTTAGTTTTTTGCAGTTTCATATTGACAAACTTTTTGTGAAATGTTGTCTGTCACTTGTCTGTCTTTTGGAAACTCGAAAATTCCTATTTGTGTCTCTTGTGGAGTCAAGGTGTTTGAATTAGGTTGGCATCTCTGATTTCTGAAATTCTGGATTAGGTTAGGTTAGGTTAGTTGGTGATTCATCGGA